>OZ037745.1:13441580-14181580 GCA_964035475.1 Salix caprea
ATTTCCTGATCTGCCACGACGCTGTTTTCGGTGACGATATCTCCTTCGCGCGCGACGCAGTTTTCTCTTACGAAATCTCCCTCACGCGCGACGCAGTTTTCGCTTACGAAATCTCCCTCGCGCGCGACGCAGTTGTCGCTGCCGATTTCCTGATCGGCCACGACAAAGTTGTCGGTGACGATATCTCCTTCACGCGCGACGCAGTTTTCGGTGACGATATCTCCTTCGCGCGCGATGCAGTTTTCGCTCACGATACCTCCTTCACGCGCGACGCATTGTCGCTGCCGATTTCCTGATCTTCCACAACGCAATTTTCGGTGATGATATTTCCTTCGCGCGCGACGCAGTTTTCGGTGACGATATCTCCTTCGCGCGCGACGCAATTGTCGCTGCCGGTTTCCTGATCTGCCACGACGCAGTTTTCGGTGACGATATCTCCTTCGCGCGCGACGCCGTTTTCGGTGACGATATCTCCTTCCCGCGCGACGCAGTATTCGCTGCCGATTTCCTTCGCGCACGGCGCAGTTGTCGCTGTCAATTTCTCACTGACGATATGTACTTCGCGCGCGACGCAGTTGGCGGTGACGATATCTCCTTCACGCGCGACGCAGTTTTCGGTGACGATATCTCCTTCGCGCGCGACGCAGTTTTCGCTCACGATACCTCCTTCGCGCGCGACGCATTTGTCGCTGCCGATTTCCTGATCGGCCGCGACAAAGTTTTCATTGACGATGTCTACTTCGCGCGTGACGGTGTTTTCAGTGACGATATCTCCTTCGCGCGCGACGCAGTTGTCGCTGCCGATTTCCTGATCGGCCACGACAAAGTTTTCGGTGACGATATCTGCTTCGCGCGGGACGCAGTTTTCGGTGACGATATCTCCTTCGCGCGCGACGCAGTTTTCGCTTACGAAATCTCCCTCTGGCACGACGCAGTTTTCGCTTACGAAATCTCCCTCGCGCGCGACGCAGTTTTCGCTTACGAAATCTCCCTCGCGCGCGACGCAGTTGTCGCTGCCGATTTCCTGATCGGCCACGACAAAGTTTTCGGTGACGATATCTAGTTGGCACGCGACGCAGTTTTCGGTGACGATATCTCCTTCACGCGCGACGCAGTTTTCGGTGACGATATCTCCTTCGCGCGCGATGCAGTGTTCGCTAACGATACCTCCTTCACGCGCGACGCATTGTCGCTGCCGATTTCCTGATCTTCCACAACGCAATTTTCGGTGACGATATCTCCTTCGCGCGCGACACAGTTTTCGGTGACGATATCTCCTTCGCGCGCGACCCAGTTTTTGCTCACGATACCTCCTTCGCGCGCGACGCATTGTCGCTGCCGATTTCCTGATCTTCCACAACGCAGTTTTCGGTGACGATATCTCCTTCGCGCGCGACGCAGTTTTCGGTGACGATATCTCCTTCCCGCGCGAAGCAGTTGTCGTTGCCGATTCCTGATCGGTCGCGACATAGTTTTCGGTGACGATATCTCCTTCACACGCGACGCAGGTGTCGCTTACGAAATCTCCTTCACGCGCGACGCAGTTGTCGCTGGCGATTTCCTGATCGGCCGCGACAAAGTTTTCGTTGACGATATCTACTTCGCGCGCGACGCAGTTTTCGGTGACGATATCTCCTTCGCGCGCGACGCAGTGTTCGCTGCCGATTTCCTTCGCGCACGGCGCAGTTGTCGCTGTCAATTTCTCACTGACGATATGTACTTCGCACGCGACGCAGTTGGCGGTGACGATATCTCCTTCCCGCGACGCAGTTTTCGGTGACGATATCTCCTTCGCGCGCGACGCAGTTTTCGCTCACGATACCTCCTTCGCGCGCGACGCAGTTGTCGCTGCCGATTTCCTGATCTGCCGCGACGCCGTTTTCGGTGACGATATCTCCTTCGCGCGCGACGCAGTTTTCGCTTATGAAATCTCCCTCTGGCGCGACGCAGTTTTCGCTTACGAAATCTCCCTCGCGCGCGACGCAGTTGTCGCTGCCGATTTCCTGATCTTCCACGATGCAGTTTTCGGTGACGATATCTCCTTCGCGCGCGACGCAGCTTTCGGTGACGATATCTCCTTCCCGCGCGACGCAGTTGTCGTTGCCGATTCCTGATCGGCCGCGACGCAGTTTTCGGTGACGATATCTCCTTCGCGCGCGACGCAGTTTTCGTTGACGAAATCTCCTTCGCGCGCGACGTAGTTTCGCTGCCGATTTCCTGATCGGCCGCGACAAAGTTTTCGTTGACGATATCTACTTCGTGCGCGACGTAGTTTTCGGTGACGATATCTCCTTCGCGCGCGACGCAGTGTTCGCTGCCGATTTCCTTCGCGCGCGGCGCAGTTGTCGCTGCCGATTTCTCACTGACAATATGTACTTCGCGCGCGACGCAGTGTGCGGTGACGATATCTCCTTCACGCGCGACACAGTTTTCGGTGACGATATCTCCTTCGCGCGCGATGCAGTTTTCGCTCACGATACCTCCTTCGCGCGCGACGCAGTTGTCGCTGCCGATTTCCTGATCGGCCACGACAAAGTTTTCGGTGACGATATCTCCTTCGCGCGACGCAGTTTTCGGTGACGATATCTCCTTCCCGCGCGACGCAGTTTTCGCTCCCGATACCTCCTTCACGCGCGACGCAGTTGTCGCTGCCGATTTCCTGATCTACCGCGATGCAGTTTTCGGTGATGATATCTCCTTCGCGCGCGACGCATTTTTCGCTTACAATATCTCCTTGGCGCGCGACGCAGTGTTCGCTGACGAAATCTCCTTCGCGCGCGACGCAGTTTTCAGTGACGATATCTCCTTCGCGCGCGACGCTGTTTTCGGTGACGATATCTCCTTCGCGCGCGACGCAGTTTTCGGTGACGATATCTCCTTCGCGCGCGACGCAGTGTTCGGTGACGATATCTCCTTCGCGCGGGACGCAGTTTTCGCTTACCAAATCTCCTTCGCGCCCGACGCAGTTGTCGCTGCCGATTTCCTGATCGGCCGCGACAAAGTTTTCATAAACGATATCTCCTTCGCGCGCGACGCAGTTTTCAGTGACGTTATCTCCTTCGCGCGCGACGCAGTTTTCGCTCACGATACCTCCTTCGCGCGCGACGCAGTTGTCGCTGCCGATTTCCTGATCTGCCGCGACGCCGTTTTCGGTGACGATATCTCCCTCTCGCGCGACGCAGTTTTTGCTTTCGAAATCTCCCTCTCGCGCGACGCAGTTTTCGCTTACGAAATCTCCCTCGCGCGCGACGCAGTTTTCGCTTACGAAATCTCCCTCGCGCTCGACGCAGTTGTCGCTGCCGATTTCCTGATCGGCCACGACAAAGTTTTCGGTGACGATATCTAGTTGGCGCGCGACGCAGTTTTCGGTGACGATATCTCCTTCACGCGCGACGCAGTTTTCGGTGACGATATCTCCTTCGCGCGCGATGCAGTGTTCGCTAACGATACCTCCTTCACGCGCGACGCATTGTCGCTGCCGATTTCCTGATCTTCCACAACGCAATTTTCGGTGACGATATCTCTTTCGCGCGCGACACAGTTTTCGGTGACGATATCTCCTTCGCGCGCGACCCAGTTTTTGCTCACGATACCTCCTTCGCGCGCGACGCATTGTCGCTGCCGATTTCCTGATCTTCCACGACGCAGTTTTCGGTGACGATATCTCCTTCGCGCGCGACGCAGTTTTCGGTGACGATATCTCCTTCCCGCGCGAAGCAGTTGTCGTTGCCGATTCCTGATCGGTCGCGACATAGTTTTCGGTGACGATATCTCCTTCACACGCGACGCAGGTGTCGCTTACGAAATCTCCTTCACGCGCGACGCAGTTGTCGCTGGCGATTTCCTGATCGGCCGCGACAAAGTTTTCGTTGACGATATCTACTTCGCGCGCGACGCAGTTTTCGGTGACGATATCTCCTTCGCGCGCGACGCAGTGTTCGCTGCCGATTTCCTTCGCGCACGGCGCAGTTGTCGCTGTCAATTTCTCACTGACGATATGTACTTCGCACGCGACGCAGTTGGCGGTGACGATATCTCCTTCCCGCGCGACGCAGTTTTCGGTGACGATATCTCCTTCGCGCGCGACGCAGTTTTCGCTCACGATACCTCCTTCGCGCGCTACGCATTTGTCGCTGCCGATTTCCTGATCGGCCGCGACAAAGTTTTCATTGACGATGTCTACTTCGCGTGTGACGGTGTTTTCAGTGACGATATCTCCTTCGCGCGCGACGCAGTTGTCGCTGCCGATTTCCTGATCGGCCACGACAAAGTTTTCGGTGACGATATCTGCTTCGCGCGGGACGCAGTTTTCGGTGACGATATCTCCTTCCCGCGCGACGCAGTTTTCGCTCACGATACCTCCTTCGCGCGCGACGCAGTTGTCGCTGCCGATTTCCTGATCTGCCGCGACGCCGTTTTCGGTGACGATATCTCCTTCGCGCGCGACGCAGTTTTCGCTTACGAAATCTCCCTCTGGCGCGACGCAGTTTTCGCTTACGAAATCTCCCTCGCGCGCGACGCAGTTGTCGCTGCCGATTTCCTGATCTTCCACGATGCAGTTTTCGGTGACGATATCTCCTTCGCGCGCGACGCAGCTTTCGGTGACGATATCTCCTTCCCGCGCGACGCAGTTGTCGTTGCCGATTCCTGATCGGCCGCGACGCAGTTTTCGGTGACGATATCTCCTTCGCGCGCGACGCAGTTTTCGTTGACGAAATCTCCTTCGCCCGCGACGTAGTTTCGCTGCCGATTTCCTGATCGGCCGCGACAAAGTTTTCGTTGACGATATCTACTTCGTGCGCGACGTAGTTTTCGGTGACGATATCTCCTTCGCGCGCGACGCAGTGTTCGCTGCCGATTTCCTTCGCGCGCGGCGCAGTTGTCGCTGCCGATTTCTCACTGACAATATGTACTTCGCGCGCGACGCAGTGTGCGGTGACGATATCTCCTTCACGCGCGACACAGTTTTCGGTGACGATATCTCCTTCGCGCGCGATGCAGTTTTCGCTCACGATACCTCCTTCGCGCGCGACGCAGTTGTCGCTGCCGATTTCCTGATCGGCCACGACAAAGTTTTCGGTGACGATATCTCCTTCGCGCGACGCAGTTTTCGGTGACGATATCTCCTTCCCGCGCGACGCAGTTTTCGCTCCCGATACCTCCTTCACGCGCGACGCAGTTGTCGCTGCCGATTTCCTGATCTACCGCGATGCAGTTTTCGGTGATGATATCTCCTTCGCGCGCGACGCATTTTTCGCTTACAATATCTCCTTGGCGCGCGACGCAGTGTTCGCTGACGAAATCTCCTTCGCGCGCGACGCAGTTTTCAGTGACGATATCTCCTTCGCGCGCGACGCTGTTTTCGGTGACGATATCTCCTTCGCGCGCGACGCAGTTTTCGGTGACGATATCTCCTTCGCGCGCGACGCAGTGTTCGGTGACGATATCTCCTTCGCGCGGGACGCAGTTTTCGCTTACCAAATCTCCTTCGCGCCCGACGCAGTTGTCGCTGCCGATTTCCTGATCGGCCGCGACAAAGTTTTCATAAACGATATCTCCTTCGCGCGCGACGCAGTTTTCAGTGACGTTATCTCCTTCGCGCGCGACGCAGTTTTCGCTCACGATACCTCCTTCGCGCGCGACGCAGTTGTCGCTGCCGATTTCCTGATCTGCCGCGACGCCGTTTTCGGTGACGATATCTCCCTCTCGCGCGACGCAGTTTTTGCTTTCGAAATCTCCCTCTCGCGCGACGCAGTTTTCGCTTACGAAATCTCCCTCGCGCGCGACGCAGTTTTCGCTTACGAAATCTCCCTCGCGCTCGACGCAGTTGTCGCTGCCGATTTCCTGATCGGCCACGACAAAGTTTTCGGTGACGATATCTAGTTGGCGCGCGACGCAGTTTTCGGTGACGATATCTCCTTCACGCGCGACGCAGTTTTCGGTGACGATATCTCCTTCGCGCGCGATGCAGTGTTCGCTCACGATACCTCCTTCACGCGCGACGCATTGTCGCTGCCGATTTCCTGATCTTCCACAACGCAATTTTCGGTGACGATATCTCCTTCGCGCGCGACACAGTTTTCGGTGACGATATCTCCTTCGCGCGCGACCCAGTTTTTGCTCACGATACCTCCTTCGCGCGCGACGCATTGTCGCTGCCGATTTCCTGATCTTCCACGACGCAGTTTTCGGTGACGATATCTCCTTCGCGCGCGACGCAGTTTTCGGTGACGATATCTCCTTCGCGCGCGACGCAGTGTTCGCTACCGATTTCCTTCGCGCACGGCGCAATTGTCGCTGTCAATTTCTCACTGACGATATGTACTTCGCGCGCGACGCAGTTGGCGGTGACGATATCTCCTTCACGCGCGACGCAGTTTTCGGTGACGATATCTCCTTCGCGCGCGACGCAGTTTTCGCTCACGATACCTCCTTCGCGCGCGACGCATTTGTCGCTGCCGATTTCCTGATCGGCCGCGACAAAGTTTTCATTGACGATGTCTACTTCGCGCGTGACGGTGTTTTCAGTGACGATATCTCCTTCGCGCGCGACGCAGTTGTCGCTGCCGATTTCCTGATCGGCCACGACAAAGTTTTCAGTGACAATATCTGCTTCGCGCGGGACGCAGTTTTCGGTGACGATATCTCCTTCCCGCGCGACGCAGTTTTCGCTCCCGATACCTCCTTCGCGCGCGACGCAGTTGTCGCTGCCAATTTCCTGATCTACCGCGACGCAGTTTTCGGTGATGATATCTCCTTAGCGCGCGACGCATTTTTCGCTTACAATATCTCCTTCACGCGCGACGCAGTGTTCGCTGACGAAATCTCCTTCGCGCGCGACGCAGTTGTCGCTGCCGATTTCCTGATCGGCCGCGACAAAGTTTTCGGTGACGATATCTACTTCGCGCGCGACGCAGTTTTCGGTGACGATATCTCCTTCGCGCGCCACGCAGTTTTCGGTGACGATATCTCCTTCGCGCGCGACGCAGTTGTCGCTTACCAAATCTCCTTCGCGCGCGACGTAGTTGTCGCTGCCGATTTCCTGATCGGCTGCGACAAAATTTTCATAAACGATATCTCCTTTGCACGCGACGCAGTTTTCGGTGACGTTATCTCCTTCGCGCGCGACGCAGTTTTCGCTCACGATACCTCCTTCGCGCGCGACGCAGTTGTCGCTGCCGATTTCCTGATCTGCCGCGATGCCGTTTTCGGTGACGATATCTCCTTCGCGCGCGACGCAGTTTTCGCTTACGAAATCTCCCTCGCGCGCGACGCAGTTGTCGCTGCTGATTTCCTGATCGGCCACGACAAAGTTTTCGGTGACGATATCTACTTGGCGCGCGACGCAGTTTTCGGTGACGATATCTCCTTCGCGCGCGACGCAGTTTTCGCTCAAGATATCCCCTTCGCGCGCGATGCAGTTTTCGCTCACGATACCTCCTTCGCGCGCGACGCATTGTCGGTGCCGATTTCCTGATCTTCCACAACGCAATTTTCGGTGACGATATCTCCTTGGCGCGCGACGCAGTTTTCGGTGACGATATCTCCTTCGCGCGCGACGCAATTGTCGCTGCCGATTTACTGATCTGCCACGACACAGTTTTTGGTTACGATATCTCCTTCACGCGCGACGCAGTTTTCGGTGACGATATCTCCTTCGCGCGCGATGCAGTTTTTGCTCACGATACCTCCTTCGCGCGCGACGCATTGTCGCTGCCGATTTCCTGATCTTCCACAACGCAATTTTCGGTGATGATATCTCCTTCGCGCACGACGCAGTTTTCGGTGACGATATCTCCTTCGCGCGCGACGCATTGTCGCTGCCGATTTCCTGATCTTCCACGACGTAGTTTTCGGTGACGATATCTCCTTCGCGCGCGATGCAGTTTTCGGGACGATATCTCCTTCGCGCCTGACACAGTTTTCGGTGACGATATCTCCTTCCCGCGCGACGCAGTTTTCGTTGCCGATTCCTGATCGGTCGCGACGCAGTTTTCGGTGACGATATCTCCTTCACGCGCGACGCAGTTGTCGCTTACGAAATCTCCTTCGCGCGCGACGCAGTTGTCGCTGACGATTTCCTGATCGGCCGCGACAAAGTTTTCGTTGACAATATCTACTTCGCGCGCGATGTAGTTTTCGGTGAGATATCTCCTTCGCGCGCGACGCAGTGTTCGCTGCCGATTTCCTTCGCGCGCGGCGCAGATGTCGCTGCCGATTTCTCACTGACGATATGTACTTCGCGCGCGACGCAGTTGGCGGTGACGATATCTCCTTCACGCGCGACGTAGTTTTCGGTGACGATATCTCCTTCGCGCGCGATGCAGTTTTCGCTCACGATACCTCCTTCGCGCGCGTCGCATTTGTCGCTGCCGATTTCCTGATCTGCCGCGACGCCGTTTTCGGTGACGATATCTCCTTCGCGCGCGACGCAGTTTTCGCTTACGAAATCTCCCTCGCGCGCGACGCAGTTGTCGCTGCCGATTTCCTGATCGGCCACGACAGAGTTTTCGGTGACGATATCTACGTGGCGCGCGACGCAGTTTTCGGTGACGATATCTCCTTCGCGCGCGACGCAGTTTTCGGTGACGTTAACTCCTTCGCGCGCGACGCAGTTTTCGCTCACGATACCTCCTTCGCGCGCGACGCAAATGTCGCTGCCAATTTCCTGATCTGCCGCGACGCCGTTTTCGGTGACGATATCTCCTTCGCGCGCCACGCAGTTTTCGCTTACGAAATCTCCCTCGCGCGCGACGCAGTTGTCGCTGCCGATTTCCTGATCGGCCACGACAGAGTTTTCGGTGACGATATCTACGTGGCGCGCGACGCAGTTTTCGGTGACGATATCTCCTTCGCGCGCGACGCAGTTTTCGGTGACGTTAACTCCTTCACGCACGACGCAGTTTTCGCTCCCGATACCTCCTTCGCACGCGACGCAAATGTCGCTGCCAATTTCCTGATCTGCCGCGACGCCGTTTTCGGTGACGATATCTCCTTCGCGCGCCACGCAGTTTTCGCTTACGAAATCTCCCTCGCGCGCGACGCAGTTGTCGTTGCCGATTTCCTGATCGGCCATGACAAAGTTTTCGGTGACGATATCTACTTGGCGCGCGACGCAGTTTTCGGTGACGATATCTCCT
Organism: Salix caprea; assembly: GCA_964035475.1. NCBI lineage: Eukaryota > Viridiplantae > Streptophyta > Magnoliopsida > Malpighiales > Salicaceae > Salix > Salix caprea. Next base: position 13,450,721 of record OZ037745.1, read on the forward strand.
TCGCGCGCGATGCAGTTTTCGCTCACGATACCTCCTACGCGCGCGACGCAGTGTCGCTGCCGATTTCCTGATCTTCCACAACGCAATTTTCGGAGACGATATCTCCTTCGCGCGCGACGCAGTTTTCGGTGACGATATCTCCTTCGCGCGCGACGCAATTGTCGCTGCCGATTTCCTGATCTGCCACGACGTAGTTTTCGGTTATGATATCTCCTTCGCGCGCGACGCAGTTTTCGGTGACGAAATCTCCTTCGCGCGCGACGCAGTTGTCGCTTACCAAATCTCCTTCGCGCACGACGCAGTTATCGCTGCCGATTTCCTGATCGGTCGCGACAAAGTTTTCATAAACAATATCTCCTTCGCGCGCGACGCAGTTTTCGGTGACGTTATCCCCTTCGCGCGCGACGCAGTTTTCGCTCACGATACCTCCTTCGCGCGCGACGCAGTTGTCGCTGCCGATTTCCTGATCTGCCGCGACGCAGTTTTCGGTGACGATATCACCTTCGCGCGTGCCGCAGTTTTCGCTCACGATACCTCCTTCGCGCGCGACGCAGTTGTCGCTGCCGATTTCCTGATCGGCCACGACAAAGTTTTCGGTGACGATATCTACTTGGCGCGCGACGCAGTTTTCGGTGACGATATCTCCTTCGCGCGCGATGCAGTTTTCGCTCCCGATACCTCCTTCGCGCGCGACGCATTGTCGCTGCCGATTTCCTGATCTTCCACAACGCAATTTTCGGTGACGATATCTCCTTCGCGCGCGATGCAGTTTTCGGTGACGATATCTCCTTCGCGCGCGACGCAATTGTCGCTGCCGATTTCCTGATCTGCCACGACGCAGTTTTCGGTTACGATATCTCCTTCGCGCGCGACGCAGTTTTCGGTGACGAAATCTCCTTCGCGAGCGACGCAGTTGTCGCTTACCAAATCTCCTTCGCGCACGACGCAGTTATCGCTGCCGATTTCCTGATTGGTCGCGACAAAGTTTTCCTAAACGATATCTCCTTCGCGCGCGACGCAGTTTTCGGTGACGTTATCTCCTTCGCGCGCGACGCAGTTTTCGCTCACGATACCTCCTTCGCGCGCGATGCAGTTGTCGCTGCCGATTTCCTGATCTGCCGCGACGCAGTTTTCGGTGACGATATCACCTTCGCGCGCGACGGAGTTTTCAGTGACGATATCTCCTTCGCGCGCGACGCAGTTGTCGCTGCAGATTTCCTGATCGGCCACGACAAAGTTTTCGGTGACGATATCTACTTGGCGCGCGACGCAGTTTTCGGTGACGATATCTCCTTCGCGCGCGACGCAGTTTTCGGTGACAATATCTCCTTCGCGCGCGATGCAGTTTTTGCTCACGATACCTCCTTCGCGCGCGACGCATTGTCGCTGCCGATTTCCTAATCTTCCACAACGCAATTTTCGGTGACGATATCTCCTTCGCGCGCGACGCAGTTTTCGGTGACGATATCTCCTTCGCGCGCGACGCAATTGTCGCTGCCGATTTCCTGATCTGCCACGACACAGTTTTCGGCTACGATATCTCCACGTGCGACGCAGTTTTCGGTGAGGATATCTCCTTCGCGCGCGACCCAGTTTTTGCTCACGATACCTCCTTCGCGCGCGACGCATTGTCGCTGCCGATTTCCTGATCTTCCACGACGCAGTTTTCGGTGACGATATCTCCTTCACGCGCGACGTAGTTTTCGGTGACGATATCTCCTTCGCGCGCGACGCAGTTTTCGCTCACGATACCTCCTTCGCGCACGACGCATTTGTCGCTGCCGATTTCCTGATCTGCCGCGACGCCGTTTTCGGTGACGATATCTCCTTCGCGCGCGATGCAGTTTTCGCTTACGAAATCTCCCTCGCGCGCGACGCAGTTGTCGCTGCCGATTTCCTGATCGGCCACGACAGAGTTTTCGGTGACGATATCTACGTGGCGCGCGACGCAGTTTTCGGTGACGATATCTCCTTCGCGCGCGACGCAGTTTTCGGTGACGTTAACTCCTTCGCGCGCGACGCAGTTTTCACTCACGATACCTCCTTCGCGCGCGACGCAAATGTCGCTGCCAATTTCCTGATCTGCCGCGATGCCGTTTTCAGTGACGATATCTCCTTCGCGCGCCACGCAGTTTTCGCTTACGAAATCTCCCTCGCGCGCGACGCAGTTGTCGCTGCCGATTTCCTGATCGGCCACGACAGAGTTTTCGGTGACGATATCTACGTGGCGCGCGACGCAGTTTTCAGTGACGATATCTCCTTCGCGCGCGACGCAGTTTTCGGTGACGTTAACTCCTTCGCGCGCGACGCAGTTTTCACTCACGATACCTCCTTCGCGCGAGACGCAAATGTCGCTGCCAATTTCCTGATCTGCCGCGATGCCGTTTTCGGTGACGATATCTCCTTCGCGCGCCACGCAGTTTTCGCTTACGAAATCTCCCTCGCGCGCGACGCAGTTGTCGCTGCCGATTTCCTGATCGGCCACGACAAAGTTTTCGGTGACGATATCTACTTGGCGCGCGACGCAGTTTTCGGTGACGATATCTCCTTCGCGCGCGAAGCAGTTTTCGCTCCCGATACCTCCTTCGCGCGCGACGCATTGTCGCTGCCGATTTCCTGATCTTCCACAACGCAATTTTCGGTGACGATATCTCCTTCGCGCGCGATGCAGTTTTCGGTGACGATATCTCCTTCGCGCGCGACGCAATTGTCGCTGCCGATTTCCTGATCTGCCACGACGCAGTTTTCGGTTACGATATCTCCTTCGCGCGCGACGCAGTTTTCGGTGACGAAATCTCCTTCGCGAGCAACGCAGTTGTCGCTTACCAAATCTCCTTCGCGCACGACGCAGTTATCGCTGCCGATTTCCTGATTGGTCGCGACAAAGTTTTCCTAAACGATATCTCCTTCGCGCGCGACGCAGTTTTCGGTGACGTTATCTCCTTCGCGCGCGACGCAGTTTTCGCTCATGATACCTCCTTCGCGCGCGATGCAGTTGTCGCTGCCGATTTCCTGATCTGCCGCGACGCAGTTTTCAGTGACGATATCACCTTCGCGCGTGCCGCAGTTTTCGCTCACGATACCTCCTTCGCGCGCGACGCAGTTGTCGCTGCCGATTTCCTAATCGGCCACGACAAAGTTTTCGGTGACGATATCTCCTTCGCGCGCGACGGAGTTTTCAGTGACGATATCTCCTTCGCGCGCGACGCAGTTGTCGCTGCAGATTTCCTGATCGGCCACGACAAAGTTTTCGGTGACGATATCTCCTTCGCGCGCGACGCAGTTTTCGGTGACGATATCTCCTTCGCGCGCGACGCTGTTTTCGCTCACGATACCTCCTTCGCGCGCGACGCATTGTCGCTGCCGATTTCCTGATCTTCCACAACGCAATTTTCGGTGACGATATCTCCTTCGCGCGCGACGCAGTTTTCGGTGACGATATCTCCTTCGCGCGCGACGCACTTGTCGCTGCCGATTTCCTGATCTGCCACGACACAGTTTTCGGTGACGATATCTCCTTCGCGCGCGACGCAGTTTTCGGTGACGATATCTCCTTCGCGCGCGACGCTGTTTTCGCTCACGATACCTCCTTCGCGCGCGACGCATTGTCGCTGCCGATTTCCTGATCTTCCACAACGCAATTTTTGGTGACGATATCTCCTTCGCGCGCGACGCAGTTTTCGGTGACGATATCTCCTTCACGCGCGACGCAATTGTCGCTGCCGATTTCCTGATCTGCCACGATGCAGTTTTCGGTGACGATATCTCCTTCGCGCGCGACGCAGTTTTCGGTGACGATATCTCCTTCGCGCGGGACACAGTTTTCGCTTACGAAATCTCCTTCGCGCGCGACACAGTTGTCGCTTACCAAATCTCCTTCGCGCGCGACGTAGTTGTCGCTGCCGATTTCCTGATCGGCCGCGACAAAGTTTTCATAAACGATATCTCCTTCGCGCGCGACGCAGTTTTCGGTGACGTTATCTCCTTCGCGCGCGACGCAGTTTTCGCTCACGATACCTCCTTCGCGTGCGACGCAGTTGTCGCTGCCGATTTCCTGATCTGCCGCGACGCCGTTTTTGGTGACGATATCTCCGTCGCGCGCGACGCAGTTTTCGCTTACGAAATCTCCCTCGCGCGCGACGCAGTTGTCGCTGTCGATTTCCTGATCGGCCACGACAAAGTTTTCGGTGACGATATCTACTTGGCGCGCGACGCAGTTTTCGGTGACGATATCTCCTTCGCGCGCGACGCAGTTTTCGGTGACGATATCTCCTTCGCGCGCGACGCAGTTTTCGGTGACAATATCTCCTTCGCGCGCGATGCAGTTTTTGCTCACGATACCTCCTTCGCGCGCGACGCATTGTCGCTGCCGATTTCCTAATCTTCCACAACGCAATTTTCGGTGACGATATCTCCTTCGCGCGCGACGCAGTTTTCGGTGACGATATCTCCTTCGCGCGCGACGCACTTGTCGCTGCCGATTTCCTGATCTGCCACGACACAGTTTTCGGTTACGATATCTCCACGTGCGACGCAGTTTTCGGTGAGGATATCTCCTTCGCGCGCGACCCAGTTTTTGCTCACGATACCTCCTTCGCGCGCGACGCATTGTCGCTGCCGATTTCCTGATCTTCCACGACGCAGTTTTCGGTGACGATATCTCCTTCACGCGCGACGTAGTTTTCGGTGACGATATCTCCTTCGCGCGCGACGCAGTTTTCGCTCACGATACCTCCTTCGCGCGCGACGCATTTGTCGGTGCCGATTTCCTGATCTGCCGTGACGCCGTTTTCGGTGACGATATCTCCTTCGCGCGCGACGCAGTTTTCGCTTACGAAATCTCCCTCGCGCGCGACGCAGTTGTCGCTGCTGATTTCCTGATCGGCCACGACAGAGTTTTCGGTGACGATATCTACGTGGCGCGCGACGCAGTTTTCGGTGACGATTTCTCCTTCGCGCGCGACGCAGTTTTCGGTGACGTTAACTCCTTCGCGCGCGACGCAGTTTTCACTCACGATACCTCCTTCGCGCGCGACGCAAATGTCGCTGCCAATTTCCTGATCTGCCGCGATGCCGTTTTCGGTGACGAAATCTCCTTCGCGCGCCACGCAGTTTTCGCTTACGAAATCTCCCTCGCGCGCGACGCAGTTGTCGCTGCCGATTTCCTGATCGGCCACGACAAAGTTTTCGGTGACGATATCTCCTTCGCGCGCGATGCAGTTTTCGCTCCCGATACCTCCTTCGCGCGCGACGCATTGTCGCTGCCGATTTCCTGATCTTCCACAACGCAATTTTCGGTGACAATATCTCCTTCGCGCGCGATGCAGTTTTCGGTGACGATATCTCCTTCGCGCGCGACGCAATTGTCCCTGCCGATTTCCTGATCTGCCACGACGCAGTTTTCGGTGACGTTAACTCCTTCGCGCGCGACGCAGTTTTCACTCACGATACCTCCTTCGCGCGCGACGCAAATGTCGCTGCCAATTTCCTGATCTGCCGCGATGCCGTTTTCGGTGACGAAATCTCCTTCGCGCGCCACGCAGTTTTCGCTTACGAAATCTCCCTCGCGCGCGACGCAGTTGTCGCTGCCGATTTCCTGATCGGCCACGACGCAGTTTTCGGTGACGATATCTCCTTCGCGCGCGAAGCAGTTTTCGCTCCCGATACCTCCTTCGCGCGCGACGCATTGTCGCTGCCGATTTCCTGATCTTCCACAACGCAATTTTCGGTGACGATATCTCCTTCGCGCGCGATGCAGTTTTCGGTGACGATATCTCCTTCGCGCGCGACGCAATTGTCGCTGCCGATTTCCTGATCTGCCACGACGCAGTTTTCGGTTACGATATCTCCTTCGCGCGCGACGCAGTTTTCGGTGACGAAATCTCCTTCGCGAGCAACGCAGTTGTCGCTTACCAAATCTCCTTCGCGCACGACGCAGTTATCGCTGCCGATTTCCTGATTGGTCGCGACAAAGTTTTCCTAAACGATATCTCCTTCGCGCGCGACGCAGTTTTCGGTGACGTTATCTCCTTCGCGCGCGACGCAGTTTTCGCTCATGATACCTCCTTCGCGCGCGATGCAGTTGTCGCTGCCGATTTCCTGATCTGCCGCGACGCAGTTTTCAGTGACGATATCACCTTCGCGCGTGCCGCAGTTTTCGCTCACGATACCTCCTTCGCGCGCGACGCAGTTGTCGCTGCCGATTTCCTAATCGGCCACGACAAAGTTTTCGGTGACGATATCTCCTTCGCGCGCGACGGAGTTTTCAGTGACGATATCTCCTTCGCGCGCGACGCAGTTGTCGCTGCAGATTTCCTGATCGGCCACGACAAAGTTTTCGGTGACGATATCTCCTTCGCGCGCGACGCAGTTTTCGGTGACGATATCTCCTTCGCGCGCGACGCTGTTTTCGCTCACGATACCTCCTTCGCGCGCGACGCATTGTCGCTGCCGATTTCCTGATCTTCCACAACGCAATTTTCGGTGACGATATCTCCTTCGCGCGCGACGCAGTTTTCGGTGACGATATCTCCTTCGCGCGCGACGCACTTGTCGCTGCCGATTTCCTGATCTGCCACGACACAGTTTTCGGTGACGATATCTCCTTCGCGCGCGACGCAGTTTTCGGTGACGATATCTCCTTCGCGCGCGACGCTGTTTTCGCTCACGATACCTCCTTCGCGCGCGACGCATTGTCGCTGCCGATTTCCTGATCTTCCACAACGCAATTTTTGGTGACGATATCTCCTTCGCGCGCGACGCAGTTTTCGGTGACGATATCTCCTTCACGCGCGACGCAATTGTCGCTGCCGATTTCCTGATCTGCCACGATGCAGTTTTCGGTGACGATATCTCCTTCGCGCGCGACGCAGTTTTCGGTGACGATATCTCCTTCGCGCGGGACACAGTTTTCGCTTACGAAATCTCCTTCGCGCGCGACACAGTTGTCGCTTACCAAATCTCCTTCGCGCGCGACGTAGTTGTCGCTGCCGATTTCCTGATCGGCCGCGACAAAGTTTTCATAAACGATATCTCCTTCGCGCGCGACGCAGTTTTCGGTGACGTTATCTCCTTCGCGCGCGACGCAGTTTTCGCTCACGATACCTCCTTCGCGTGCGACGCAGTTGTCGCTGCCGATTTCCTGATCTGCCGCGACGCCGTTTTTGGTGACGATATCTCCGTCGCGCGCGACGCAGTTTTCGCTTACGAAATCTCCCTCGCGCGCGACGCAGTTGTCGCTGTCGATTTCCTGATCGGCCACGACAAAGTTTTCGGTGACGATATCTACTTGGCGCGCGACGCAGTTTTCGGTGACGATATCTCCTTCGCGCGCGACGCAGTTTTCGGTGACGATATCTCCTTCGCGCGCGACGCAGTTTTCGGTGACAATATCTCCTTCGCGCGCGATGCAGTTTTTGCTCACGATACCTCCTTCGCGCGCGACGCATTGTCGCTGCCGATTTCCTAATCTTCCACAACGCAATTTTCGGTGACGATATCTCCTTCGCGCGCGACGCAGTTTTCGGTGACGATATCTCCTTCGCGCGCGACGCACTTGTCGCTGCCGATTTCCTGATCTGCCACGACACAGTTTTCGGTTACGATATCTCCACGTGCGACGCAGTTTTCGGTGAGGATATCTCCTTCGCGCGCGACCCAGTTTTTGCTCACGATACCTCCTTCGCGCGCGACGCATTGTCGCTGCCGATTTCCTGATCTTCCACGACGCAGTTTTCGGTGACGATATCTCCTTCACGCGCGACGTAGTTTTCGGTGACGATATCTCCTTCGCGCGCGACGCAGTTTTCGCTCACGATACCTCCTTCGCGCGCGACGCATTTGTCGGTGCCGATTTCCTGATCTGCCGTGACGCCGTTTTCGGTGACGATATCTCCTTCGCGCGCGACGCAGTTTTCGCTTACGAAATCTCCCTCGCGCGCGACGCAGTTGTCGCTGCTGATTTCCTGATCGGCCACGACAGAGTTTTCGGTGACGATATCTACGTGGCGCGCGACGCAGTTTTCGGTGACGATTTCTCCTTCGCGCGCGACGCAGTTTTCGGTGACGTTAACTCCTTCGCGCGCGACGCAGTTTTCACTCACGATACCTCCTTCGCGCGCGACGCAAATGTCGCTGCCAATTTCCTGATCTGCCGCGATGCCGTTTTCGGTGACGAAATCTCCTTCGCGCGCCACGCAGTTTTCGCTTACGAAATCTCCCTCGCGCGCGACGCAGTTGTCGCTGCCGATTTCCTGATCGGCCACGACAAAGTTTTCGGTGACGATATCTCCTTCGCGCGCGATGCAGTTTTCGCTCCCGATACCTCCTTCGCGCGCGACGCATTGTCGCTGCCGATTTCCTGATCTTCCACAACGCAATTTTCGGTGACAATATCTCCTTCGCGCGCGATGCAGTTTTCGGTGACGATATCTCCTTCGCGCGCGACGCAATTGTCCCTGCCGATTTCCTGATCTGCCACGACGCAGTTTTCGGTTACGATATCTCCTTCGCGCGCGACGCAGTTTTCGGTGACGAAATCTCCTTCGCGAGCGACGCAGTTGTCGCTTACCAAATCCCCTTCGCGCACGACGCAGTTATCGCTGCCGATTTCCTGATCGGTCGCGACAAAGTTTTCCTAAACGATATCTCCTTCGCGCGCGACGCAGTTTTCGGTGACGTTATCTCCTTCGCACGCGACGCAGTTTTCGCTCACGATACCTCCTTCGCGCGCGACGCAGTTGTCGCTGCCGATTTCCTGATCGGCCACGACAAAGTTTTCGGTGACGATATCTCCTTCGCGCGCGACGGAGTTTTCAGTGACGATATCTCCTTCGCGCGCGACGCAGTTGTCGCTGCAGATTTCCTGATCGGCCACGACAAAGTTTTCGGTGACGATATCTCCTTCGCGCGCGACGGAGTTTTCAGTGACGATATCTCCTTCGCGCGCGACGCAGTTGTCGCTGCAGATTTCCTGATCGGCCACGACAAAGTTTTCGGTGACGATATCTCCTTCGCGCGCGACGCAGTTTTCGGTGACGATATATCCTTCGCGCGCGACGCTGTTTTCGCTCACGATACCTCCTTCGCGCGCGACGCATTGTCGCTGCCGATTTCCTGATCTTCCACAACGCAATTTTTGGTGACGATATCTCCTTCGCGCGCGACGCAGTTTTCGGTGACGATATCTCCTTCGCGCGCGACGCAATTGTCGCTGCCGATTTCCTGATCTGCCACGACGCAGTTTTCGGTGACGAAATCTCCTTCGCGCGCGACGCAGTTTTCGGTGACGAAATCTCCTTCGCGAGCGACGCAGTTGTCGCTTACCAAATCTCCTTCGCGCACGATGCAGTTATCGCTGCCGATTTCCTGATCGGTCGCGACAAAGTTTTCCTAAACGATATCTCCTTCGCGCGCGACGCAGTTTTCGGTGACGTTATCTCCTTCGCACGCGACGCAGTTTTCGCTCACGATACCTCCTTCGCGCGCGACGCAGTTGTCGCTGCCGATTTCCTGATCTGCCGCGACGCAGTTTTCGGTGACGATATCACCTTCGCGCGTGCCGCAGTTTTCGCTCACGATACCTCCTTCGCGCGCGACGCAGTTGTCGCTGCCGATTTCCTGATCGGCCACGACAAAGTTTTCGGTGACGATATCTCCTTCGCGCGCGACGGAGTTTTCAGTGACGATATCTCCTTCGCGCGCGACGCAGTTGTCGCTGCAGATTTCCTGATCGGCCACGACAAAGTTTTCGGTGACGATATCTCCTTCGCGCGCGACGCAGTTTTCGGTGACGATATATCCTTCGCGCGCGACGCTGTTTTCGCTCACGATACCTCCTTCGCGCGCGACGCATTGTCGCTGCCGATTTCCTGATCTTCCACAACGCAATTTTTGGTGACGATATCTCCTTCGCGCGCGACGCAGTTTTCGGTGACGATATCTCCTTCGCGCGCGACGCAATTGTCGCTGCCGATTTCCTGATCTGCCACGACGCAGTTTTCGGTGACGATATCTCCTTCGCGCGGGACACAGTTTTCGCTTACGAAATCTCCTTCGCGCGCGACGCAGTTTTCGCTTACCAAATCTCCTTCGCGCGCGACGTAGTTGTCGCTGCCGATTTCCTGATCGGCCGCGACAAAGTTTTCATAAACGATATCTCCTTCGCGCGCGACGCATTTGTCGCTGCCGATTTCCTGATCTGCCGCGACGCCGTTTTCGGTGACGATATCTCCTTCGCGCGCGACGCAGTTTTCGCTTACGAAATCTCCCTCGCGCGCGACGCAGTTGTCGCTGCCGATTTCCTGATCGGCCACAACAGAGTTTTCGGTGATGATATCTACGTGGCGCGCGACGCAGTTTTCGGTGACGATATTTCCTTCGCGCGCGACGCAATTGTCGCTGCCGATTTCCTGATCTGCCACGACGCAGTTTTCGGTTACGATATCTCCTTCGCGCGCGACGCAGTTTTCGGTGACGAAATCTCCTTCGCGAGCGACGCAGTTGTCGCTTACCAAATCCCCTTCGCGCACGACGCAGTTATCGCTGCCGATTTCCTGATCGGTCGCGACAAAGTTTTCCTAAACGATATCTCCTTCGCGCGCGACGCAGTTTTCGGTGACGTTATCTCCTTCGCACGCGACGCAGTTTTCGCTCACGATACCTCCTTCGCGCGCGACGCAGTTGTCGCTGCCGATTTCCTGATCTGCCGCGACGCAGTTTTCGGTGACGATATCACCTTCGCGCGTGCCGCAGTTTTCGCTCACGATACCTCCTTCGCGCGCGACGCAGTTGTCGCTGCCGATTTCCTGATCGGCCACGACAAAGTTTTCGGTGACGATATCTCCTTCGCGCGCGACGGAGTTTTCAGTGACGATATCTCCTTCGCGCGCGACGCAGTTGTCGCTGCAGATTTCCTGATCGGCCACGACAAAGTTTTCGGTGACGATATCTCCTTCGCGCGCGACGCAGTTTTCGGTGATGATATATCCTTCGTGCGCGACGCTGTTTTCGCTCACGATACCTCCTTCGCGCGCGACGCATTGTCGCTGCCGATTTCCTGATCTTCCACAACGCAATTTTTGGTGACGATATCTCCTTCGCGCGCGACGCAGTTTTCGGTGACGATATCTCCTTCGCGCGCGGCGCACTTGTCGCTGCCGATTTCCTGATCTGCCACGACGCAGTTTTCGGTGACGATATCTCCTTCGCGCGGGACACAGTTTTCGCTTACGAAATCTCCTTCGCGCGCGACGAAGTTTTCGCTTACCAAATCTCCTTCGCGCGCGACGTAGTTGTCGCTGCCGATTTCCTGATCGGCCGCGACAAAGTTTTCATAAACGATATCTCCTTCGCGCGCGACGCATTTGTCGCTGCCGATTTCCTGATCTGCCGCGACGCCGTTTTCGGTGACGATATCTCCTTCGCGCGCGACGCAGTTTTCGCTTACGAAATCTCCCTCGCGCGCGACGCAGTTGTCGCTGCCGATTTCCTGATCGGCCACAACAGAGTTTTCGGTGACGATATCTACGTGGCGCGCGACGCAGTTTTCGGTGACGATATCTCCTTCGCGCGCGACGCAATTGTCGCTGCCGATTTCCTGATCTGCCACGACGCAGTTTTCGGTTACGATATCTCCTTCGCGCGCGACGCAGTTTTCGGTGACGAAATCTCCTTCGCGAGCGACGCAGTTGTCGCTTACCAAATCTCCTTCGCGCACGACGCAGTTATCGCTGCCGATTTCCTGATCGGTCGCGAAAAAGTTTTCCTAAACGATATCTCCTTCGCGCGCGACGCAGTTTTCGGTGACGTTATCTCCTTCGCACGCGACGCAGTTTTCGCTCACGATACCTCCTTCGCGCGCGACGCAGTTGTCGCTGCCGATTTCCTGATCTGCCGCGACGCAGTTTTCGGTGACGATATCACCTTCGCGCGTGCCGCAGTTTTCGCTCACGATACCTCCTTCGCGCGCGACGCAGTTGTCGCTGCCGATTTCCTGATCGGCCACGACAAAGTTTTCGGTGACGATATCTCCTTCGCGCGCGACGGAGTTTTCAGTGACGATATCTCCTTCGCGCGCGACGCAGTTGTCGCTGCAGATTTCCTGATCGGCCACGACAAAGTTTTCGGTGACGATATCTCCTTCGCGCGCGACACAGTTTTCGGTGACGATATATCCTTCGCGCGCGACGCTGTTTTCGCTCACGATACCTCCTTCGCGCGCGACGCATTGTCGCTGCCGATTTCCTGATCTTCCACAACGCAATTTTTGGTGACGATATCTCCTTCGTGCGCGACGCAGTTTTCGGTGACGATATCTCCTTCGCGCGCGACGCAATTGTCGCTGCCGATTTCCTGATCTGCCACGACGCAGTTTTCGGTGACGAAATCTCCTTCGCGCGCGACGCAGTTTTCGGTGACGATATCTCCTTCGCGCGGGACACAGTTTTTGCTTACGAAATCTCCTTCGCGCGCGACGAAGTTGTCGCTTACAAAATCTCCTTCGCGCGCGACGTAGTTGTCGCTGCCGATTTCCTGATCGGCCGCGACAAAGTTTTCATAAACGAATCTCCTTCGCGCGCGACGCATTTGTCGCTGCCGATTTCCTGATCTGCCGCGACGCCGTTTTCGGTGACGATATCTCCTTCGCGCGCGACGCAGTTTTCGCTTACGAAATCTCCCTCGCGCGCGACGCAGTTGTCGCTGCCGATTTCCTGATCGGCCACGACAGAGTTTTCGGTGACGATATCTACGTGGCGCGCGACGCAGTTTTCGGTGACGATATCTCCTTCGCGCGCGACGCAGTTTTCGGTGACGTTAACTCCTTCGCGTGCGACGCAGTTTTCACTCACGATACCTCCTTCGCGCGCGACGCAAATGTCGCTGCCAATTTCCTGATCTGCCGCGATGCCGTTTTCGGTGACGATATCTCCTTCGCGCGCCACGCAGTTTTCGCTTACGAAATCTCCCTCGCGCGCGACGCAGTTGTCGCTGCCGATTTCCTGATCGGCCACGACAAAGTTTTCGGTGACGATATCTACTTGGCGCGCGACGCAGTTTTCGGTGACGATATCTCCTTCGCGCGCGATGCAGTTTTCGCTCCCGATACCTCCTTCGCGCGCGACGCATTGTCGCTGCCGATTTCCTGATCTTCCACAACGCAATTTTCGGTGAAGATATCTCCTTCGCGCGCGATGCAGTTTTCGGTGACGATATCTCCTTCGCGCGCGACGCACTTGTCGCTGCCGAATTCCTGATCTGTCACGACGCAGTTTTCGGTTACGATATCTCCTTCGCGCGCGACGCAGTTTTCGCTTACGAAATCTCCCTCGCGCGCGACGCAGTTGTCGCTGCCGATTTCCTGATCGGCCACGACAAAGTTTTCGGTGACGATATCTCCTTCGCGCGCGACGGAGTTTTCAGTGACGATATCTCCTTCGCGCGCGACGCAGTTGTCGCTGCAGATTTCCTGATCGGCCACGACAAAGTTTTCGGTGACGATATCTCCTTCGCGCGCGACGCAGTTTTCGGTGACGATATATCCTTCGCGCGCGACGCTGTTTTCGCTCACGATACCTCCTTCGCGCGCGACGCATTGTCGCTGCCGATTTCCTGATCTTCCACAACGCAATTTTTGGTGACGATATCTCCTTCGCGCGCGACGCAGTTTTCGGTGACGATATCTCCTTCGCGCGCGACGCAATTGTCGCTGCCGATTTCCTGATCTGCCACGACGCAGTTTTCGGTGACGATATCTCCTTCGCGCGGGACAAAGTTTTCGCTTACGAAATCTCCTTCGCGCGCGACACAGTTGTCGCTTACCAAATCTCCTTCGCGCGCGACGTAGTTGTCGCTGCCGATTTCCTGATCGGCCGCGACAAAGTTTTCATAAACGATATCTCCTTCGCGCGCGACGCATTTGTCGCTGCCGATTTCCTGATCTGCCGCGACGCCGTTTTCGGTGACGATATCTCCTTCGCGCGCGACGCAGTTTTCGCTTACGAAATCTCCCTCGCGCGCGACGCAGTTGTCGCTGCCGATTTCCTGATCGGCCACAACAGAGTTTTCGGTGACGATATCTACGTGGCGCGCGACGCAGTTTTCGGTGACGATATCTCCTTCGCGCGCGACGCAATTGTCGCTGCCGATTTCCTGATCTGCCACGACGCAGTTTTCGGTTACGATATCTCCTTCGCGCGCGACGCAGTTTTCGGTGACGAAATCTCCTTCGCGAGCGACGCAGTTGTCGCTTACCAAATCTCCTTCGCGCACGACGCAGTTATCGCTGCCGATTTCCTGATCGGTCGCGACAAAGTTTTCCTAAACGATATCTCCTTCGCGCGCGACGCAGTTTTCGGTGACGTTATCTCCTTCGCACGCGACGCAGTTTTCGCTCACGATACCTCCTTCGCGCGCGACGCAGTTGTCGCTGCCGATTTCCTGATCTGCCGCGACGCAGTTTTCGGTGACGATATCACCTTCGCGCGTGACGCAGTTTTCGGTGACGATATATCCTTCGCGCGCGACGCTGTTTTCGCTCACGATACCTCCTTCGCGCGCGACGCATTGTCGCTGCCGATTTCCTGATCTTCCACAACGCAATTTTTGGTGACGATATCTCCTTCGCGCGCGACGCAATTGTCGCTGCCGATTTCCTGATCTGCCACGACGCAGTTTTCGGTGACGAAATCTCCTTCGCGCGCGATGCAGTTTTCGCTCCCGATACCTCCTTCGCGCGCGACGCATTGTCGCTGCCGATTTCCTGATCTTCCACAACGCAATTTTCGGTGAAGATATCTCCTTCGCGCGCGATGCAGTTTTCGGTGACGATATCTCCTTCGCGCGCGACGCACTTGTCGCTGCCGAATTCCTGATCTGTCACGACGCAGTTTTCGGTTACGATATCTCCTTCGCGCGCGACGCAGTTTTCGCTTACGAAATCTCCCTCGCGCGCGACGCAGTTGTCGCTGCCGATTTCCTGATCGGCCACGACAAAGTTTTCGGTGACGATATCTCCTTCGCGCGCGACGGAGTTTTCAGTGACGATATCTCCTTCGTGCGCGACGCAGTTGTCGCTGCAGATTTCCTGATCGGCCACGACAAAGTTTTCGGTGACGATATCTCCTTCGCGCGCGACGCAGTTTTCGGTGACGATATATCCTTCGCGCGCGACGCTGTTTTCGCTCACGATACCTCCTTCGCGCGCGACGCATTGTCGCTGCCGATTTCCTGATCTTCCACAACGCAATTTTTGGTGACGATATCTCCTTCGCGCGCGACGCAGTTTTCGGTGACGATATCTCCTTCGCGCGCGACGCAATTGTCGCTGCCGATTTCCTGATCTGCCACGACGCAGTTTTCGGTGACGATATCTCCTTCGCGCGGGACACAGTTTTCGCTTACGAAATCTCCTTCGCGCGCGACGAAGTTTTCGCTTACCAAATCTCCTTCGCGCGCGACGTAGTTGTCGCTGCCGATTTCCTGATCGGCCGCGACAAAGTTTTCATAAACGATATCTCCTTCGCGCGCGACGCATTTGTCGCTGCCGATTTCCTGATCTGCCGCGACGCCGTTTTCGGTGACGATATCTCCTTCGCGCGCGACGCAGTTTTCGCTTACGAAATCTCCCTCGCGCGCGACGCAGTTGTCGCTGCCGATTTCCTGATCGGCCACAACAGAGTTTTCGGTGACGATATCTACGTGGCGCGCGACGCAGTTTTCGGTGACGATATCTCCTTCGCGCGCGACGCAATTGTCGCTGCCGATTTCCTGATCTGCCACGACGCAGTTTTCGGTTACGATATCTCCTTCGCGCGCGACGCAGTTTTCGGTGACGAAATCTCCTTCGCGAGCGACGCAGTTGTCGCTTACCAAATCTCCTTCGCGCACGACGCAGTTATCGCTGCCGATTTCCTGATCGGTCGCGACAAAGTTTTCCTAAACGATATCTCCTTCGCGCGCGACGCAGTTTTCGGTGACGTTATCTCCTTCGCACGCGACGCAGTTTTCGCTCACGATACCTCCTTCGCGCGCGACGCAGTTGTCGCTGCCGATTTCCTGATCTGCCGCGACGCAGTTTTCGGTGACGATATCACCTTCGCGCGTGACGCAGTTTTCGGTGACGATATATCCTTCGCGCGCGACGCTGTTTTCGCTCACGATACCTCCTTCGCGCGCGACGCATTGTCGCTGCCGATTTCCTGATCTTCCACAACGCAATTTTTGGTGACGATATCTCCTTCGCGCGCGACGCAGTTTTCGGTGACGATATCTCCTTCGCGCGCGACGCACTTGTCGCTGCCGATTTCCTGATCTGCCACGACGCAGTTTTCGGTGACGATATCTCCTTCGCGCGGGACACAGTTTTCGCTTACGAAATCTCCTTCGCGCGCGACGAAGTTTTCGCTTACCAAATCTCCTTCGCGCGCGACGTAGTTGTCGCTGCTGATTTCCTGATCGGCCGCGACAAAGTTTTCATAAACGATATCTCCTTCGCGCGCGACGCATTGTCGCTGCCGATTTCCTGATCTGCCGCGACGCCGTTTTCGGTGACGATATCTCCTTCGCGCGCGACGCAGTTTTCGCTTACGAAATCTCCCTCGCGCGCGACGCAGTTGTCGCTGCCGATTTCCTGATCGGCCACAACAGAGTTTTCGGTGACGATATCTACGTGGCGCGCGACGCAGTTTTCGGTGACGATATCTCCTTCGCGCGCGACGCAATTGTCGCTGCCGATTTCCTGATCTGCCACGACGCAGTTTTCGGTTACGATATCTCCTTCGCGCGCGACGCAGTTTTCGGTGACGAAATCTCCTTCGCGAGCGACGCAGTTGTCGCTTACCAAATCTCCTTCGCGCACGACGCAGTTATCGCTGCCGATTTCCTGATCGGTCGCGACAAAGTTTTCCTAAACGATATCTCCTTCGCGCGCGACGCAGTTTTCGGTGACGTTATCTCCTTCGCACGCGACGCAGTTTTCGCTCACGATACCTCCTTCGCGCGCGACGCAGTTGTCGCTGCCGATTTCCTGATCTGCCGCGACGCAGTTTTCGGTGACGATATCACCTTCGCGCGTGCCGCAGTTTTCGCTCACGATACCTCCTTCGCGCGCGACGCAGTTGTCGCTGCCGATTTCCTGATCGGCCACGACAAAGTTTTCGGTGACGATATCTCCTTCGCGCGCGACGGAGTTTTCAGTGACGATATCTCCTTCGCGCGCGACGCAGTTGTCGCTGCAGATTTCCTGATCGGCCACGACAAAGTTTTCGGTGACGATATCTCCTTCGCGCGCGACGCAGTTTTCGGTGACGATATATCCTTCGCGCGCGACGCTGTTTTCGCTCCCGATACCTCCTTCGCGCGCGACGCATTGTCGCTGCCGATTTCCTGATCTTCCACAACGCAATTTTTGGTGACGATATCTCCTTCGTGCGCGACGCAGTTTTCGGTGACGATATCTCCTTCGCGCGCGACGCAATTGTCGCTGCCGATTTCCTGATCTGCCACGACGCAGTTTTCGGTGACGAAATCTCCTTCGCGCGCGACGCAGTTTTCGGTGACGATATCTCCTTCGCGCGGGACACAGTTTTCGCTTACGAAATCTCCTTCGCGCGCGACGAAGTTGTCGCTTACAAAATCTCCTTCGCGCGCGACGTAGTTGTCGCTGCCGATTTCCTGATCGGCCGCGACAAAGTTTTCATAAACGATATCTCCTTCGCGCGCGACGCATTTGTCGCTGCCGATTTCCTGATCTGCCGCGACGCCGTTTTCGGTGACGATATCTCCTTCGCGCGCGACGCAGTTTTCGCTTACGAAATCTCCCTCGCGCGCGACGCAGTTGTCGCTGCCGATTTCCTGATCGGCCACGACAGAGTTTTCGGTGACGATATCTACGTGGCGCGCGACGCAGTTTTCGGTGACGATATCTCCTTCGCGCGCGACGCAGTTTTCACTCACGATACCTCCTTCGCGCGCGACGCAAATGTCGCTGCCAATTTCCTGATCTGCCGCGATGCCGTTTTCGGTGACGATATCTCCTTCGCGCGCCACGCAGTTTTCGCTTACGAAATCTCCCTCGCGCGCGACGCAGTTGTCGCTGCCGATTTCCTGATCGGCCACGACAAAGTTTTCGGTGACGATATCTACTTGGCGCGCGACGCAGTTTTCGGTGATGATATCTCCTTCGCGCGCGATGCAGTTTTCGCTCCCGATACCTCCTTCGCGCGCGACGCATTGTCGCTGCCGATTTCCTGATCTTCCACAACGCAATTTTCGGTGACGATATCTCCTTCGCGCGCGACGCAGTTTTCGGTGACGATATCTCCTTCGCGCGCGACGCAATTGTCGCTGCCGATTTCCTGATCTGCCACGACGCAGTTTTCGGTTACGATATCTCCTTCGCGCGCGACGCAGTTTTCGGTGACGAAATCTCCTTCGCGAGCGACGCAGTTGTCGCTTACCAAATCTCCTTCGCGCACGACGCAGTTATCGCTGCCGATTTCCTGATTGGTCGCGACAAAGTTTTCCTAAACGATATCTCCTTCGCGCGCGACGCAGTTTTCGGTGACGTTATCTCCTTCGCGCGCGACGCAGTGTTCGCTCACGATACCTCCTTCGCGCGCGATGCAGTTGTCGCTGCCGATTTCCTGATCTGCCGCGACGCAGTTTTCGGTGACGATATCACCTTCGCGCGTGCCGCAGTTTTCGCTCACGATACCTCCTTCGCGCGCGACGCAGTTGTCGCTGCCGATTTCCTGATCGGCCACGACAAAGTTTTCGGTGACGATATCTCCTTCGCGCGCGACGGAGTTTTCAGTGACGATATCTCCTTCGCGCGCGACGCAGTTGTCGCTGCAGATTTCCTGATCGGCCACAACAAAGTTTTCGGTGACGATATCTCCTTCGCGCGCGACGCAGTTTTCGGTGACGATATCTCCTTCGCGCGCGACGCTGTTTTCGCTCACGATACCTCCTTCGCGCGCGACGCATTGTCGCTGCCGATTTCCTGATCTTCCACAACGCAATTTTTGGTGACGATATCTCCTTCGCGCGCGACGCAGTTTTCGGTGACGATATCTCCTTCGCGCGCGACGCAATTGTCGCTGCCGATTTCCTGATCTGCCACGACGCAGTTTTCGGTGACGATATCTCCTTCGCGCGCGACGGAGTTTTCGGTGACGATATCTCCTTCGCGCGGGACACAGTTTTCGCTTACGAAATCTCCTTCGCGCGCGACGCAGTTGTCGCTTACCAAATCTCCTTCGCGCGCGACGTAGTTGTCGCTGCCGATTTCCTGATCGGCCGCGACAAAGTTTTCATAAACGATATCTCCTTCGCGCGCGACGCAGTTTTCGGTGACGTTATCTCCTTCGCGCGCGACGCAGTTTTCGCTCACGATACCTCCTTCGCGTGCGACGCAGTTGTCGCTGCCGATTTCCTGATCTGCCGCGATGCTGTTTTCGGTGACGATATCTCCTTCGCGCGCCACGCAGTTTTCGCTTACGAAATCTCCCTCGCGCGCGACGCAGTTGTCGCTGCCGATTTCCTGATCGGCCACGACAAAGTTTTCGGTGACGATATCTACTGGCGCGCGACGCAGTTTTCGGTGACGATATCTCCTTCGCGCGCGACGCAGTTTTTCGGTGACGATATCTCCTTCGCGCGCGATGCAGTTTTTGCTCACGATACCTCCTTCGCGCGCGACGCATTGTCGCTGCCGATTTCCTAATCTTCCACAACGCAATTTTCGATGACGATATCTCCTTCGCGCGCGACGCAGTTTTCGGTGACGATATCTCCTTCGCGCGCGTCGCAATTGTCGCTGCCGATTTCCTGATCTGCCACGACACAGTTTTCGGTTACGATATCTCCACGTGCGACGCAGTTTTCGGTGAGGATATCTCCTTCGCGCGCGACCCAGTTTTTGCTCACGATACCTCCTTCGCGCGCGACGCATTGTCGCTGCCGATTTCCTGATCTTCCACGACGCAGTTTTCGGTGACGATATCTCCTTCACGCGCGACGTAGTTTTCGGTGACGATATCTCCTTCGCGCGCGACGCAGTTTTCGCTCACGATACCTCCTTCGCGCGCGACGCATTTGTCGCTGCCGATTTCCTGATCTGCCGCGACGCCGTTTTCGGTGACGATATCTCCTTCGCGCGCGACGCAGTTTTCGCTTACGAAATCTCCCTCGCGCGCGACGCAGTTGTCGCTGCCGATTTCCTGATCGGCCACGACAGTGTTTTCGGTGACGATATCTACGTGGCGCGCGACGCAGTTTTCGGTGACGATATCTCCTTCGCGCGCGACGCAGTTTTCGGTGACGTTAACTCCTTCGCGCGCGACGCATTTTTCACTCACGATACCTCCTTCGCGCGCGACGCAAATGTCGCTGCCAATTTCCTGATCTGCCGCGATGCCGTTTTCGGTGACGATATCTCCTTCGCGCGCCACGCAGTTTTCGCTTACGAAATCTCCCTCGCGCGCGACGCAGTTGTCGCTGCCGATTTCCTGATCGGCCACGACAAAGTTTTCGGTGACGATATCTACTTGGCGCGCGACGCAGTTTTCGGTGATGATATCTCCTTCGCGCGCGATGCAGTTTTCGCTCCCGATACCTCCTTCGCGCGCGACGCATTGTCGCTGCCGATTTCCTGATCTTCCACAACGCAATTTTCGGTGACGATATCTCCTTCGCGCGCGATGCAGTTTTCGGTGACGATATCTCCTTCGCGCGCGACGCAATTGTCGCTGCCGATTTCCTGATCTGCCACGACGCAGTTTTCGGTTACGATATCTCCTTCGCGCGCGACGCAGTTTTCGGTGACGAAATCTCCTTCGCGAGCGACGCAGTTGTCGCTTACCAAATCTCCTTCGCGCACGACGCAGTTATCGCTGCCGATTTCCTGATCGGGCGCGACAAAGTTTTCCTAAACGATAACTCCTTCGCGCGCGACGCAGTTTTCGGTGACGTTATCTCCTTCGCGCGCGACGCAGTTTTCGCTCACGATACCTCCTTCGCGCGCGACGCAGTTGTCGCTGCCGATTTCCTGATCTGCCGCGACGCAGTTTTCGGTGACGATATCACCTTCGCGCGTGCCGCAGTTTTCGCTCACGATACCTCCTTCGCGCGCGACGCAGTTGTCGCTGCCGATTTCCTGATCGGCCACGACAAAGTTTTCGGTGACGATATCTCCTTCGCGCGTGACGGAGTTTTCAGTGACGATATGTCCTTCGCGCGCGACGCAGTTGTCGCTGCAGATTTCCTGATCGGCCACGACAAAGTTTTCGGTGACGATATCTCCTTCGCGCGCGACGCAGTTTTCGGTGACGATATATCCTTCGCGCGCGACGCTGTTTTCGCTCACGATACCTCCTTCGCGCGCGACGCATTGTCGCTGCCGATTTCCTGATCTTCCACAACGCAATTTTTGGTGACGATATCTCCTTCGCGCGCGACGCAGTTTTCGGTGACGATATCTCCTTCGCGCGCGACGCAATTGTCGCTGCCGATTTCCTGATCTGCCACGACGCAGTTTTCGGTGACGAAATCTCCTTCGCGCGCGACGCAGTTTTCGGTGACGATATCTCCTTCGCGCGGGACACAGTTTTCGCTTACGAAATCTCCTTCGCGCGCGACGAAGTTGTCGCTTACAAAATCTCCTTCGCGCGCGACGTAGTTGTCGCTGCCGATTTCCTGATCGGCCGCGACAAAGTTTTCATAAACGATATCTCCTTCGCGCGCGACGCATTTGTCGCTGCCGATTTCCTGATCTGCCGCGACGCCGTTTTCGGTGACGATATCTCCTTCGCGCGCGACGCAGTTTTCGCTTACGAAATCTCCCTCGCGCGCGACGCAGTTGTCGCTGCCGATTTCCTGATCGGCCACGACAGAGTTTTCGGTGACGATATCTACGTGGCGCGCGACGCAGTTTTCGGTGACGATATCTCCTTCGCGCGCGACGCAGTTTTCGGTGACGTTAACTCCTTCGCGCGCGACGCAGTTTTCACTCACGATACCTCCTTCGCGCGCGACGCAAATGTCGCTGCCAATTTCCTGATCTGCCGCGATGCCGTTTTCGGTGACGATATCTCCTTCGCGCGCCACGCAGTTTTCGCTTACGAAATCTCCCTCGCGCGCGACGCAGTTGTCGCTGCCGATTTCCTGATCGGCCACGACAAAGTTTTCGGTGACGATATCTACTTGGCGCGCGACGCAGTTTTCGGTGACGATATCTCCTTCGCGCGCGACGCAGTTTTCGCTTACGAAATCTCCCTCGCGCGCGACGCAGTTGTCGCTGCCGATTTCCTGATCGGCCACGACAAAGTTTTCGGTGACGATATCTACTTGGCGCGCGACGCAGTTTTCGGTGACGATATCTCCTTCGCGCGCGACGCAGTTTTTCGATGACGATATCTCCTTCGCGCGCGATGCAGTTTTTGCTCACGATACCTCCTTCGCGCGCGACGCATTGTCGCTGCCGATTTCCTAATCTTCCACAACGCAATTTTCGATGACGATATCTCCTTCGCGCGCGACGCAGTTTTCGGTGACGATATCTCCTTCGCGCGCGTCGCAATTGTCGCTGCCGATTTCCTGATCTGCCACGACACAGTTTTCGGTTACGATATCTCCACGTGCGCCGCAGTTTTCGGTGAGGATATCTCCTTCGCGCGCGACCCAGTTTTTGCTCACGATACCTCCTTCGCGCGCGACGCATTGTCGCTGCCGATTTCCTGATCTTCCACGACGCAGTTTTCGGTGACGATATCTCCTTCACGCGCGACGTAGTTTTCGGTGACGATATCTCCTTCGCGCGCGACGCAGTTTTCGCTCACGATACCTCCTTCGCGCGCGACGCATTTGTCGCTGCCGATTTCCTGATCTGCCGCGACGCCGTTTTCGGTGACGATATCTCCTTCGCGCGCGACGCAGTTTTCGCTTACGAAATCTCCCTCGCGCGCGACGCAGTTGTCGCTGCCGATTTCCTGATCGGCCACGACAGAGTTTTCGGTGACGATATCTACGTGGCGCGCGACGCAGTTTTCGGTGACGATATCTCCTTCGCGCGCGACGCAGTTTTCGGTGACTTAACTCCTTCGCGCGCGACGCAGTTTTCACTCACGATACCTCCTTCGCGCGCGACGCAAATGTTGCTGCCAATTTCCTGATCTGCCGCGATGCCGTTTTCGGTGACGATATCTCCTTCGCGCGGGACACAGTTTTCGCTTACGAAATCTCCTTCGCGCGCGACGCAGTTGTCGCTTACCAAATCTCCTTCGCGCGCGACGTAGTTGTCGCTGCCGATTTCCTGATCGGCCGCGACAAAGTTTTCATAAACGATATCTCCTTCGCGCGCGACGCAGTTTTCGGTGACGTTATCTCCTTCGCGCGCGACGCAGTTTTCGCTCACGATACCTCCTTCGCGTGCGACGCAGTTGTCGCTGCCGATTTCCTGATCTGCCGCGACGCCGTTTTCGGTGACGATATCTCCTTCGCGCGCGACGCAGTTTTCGCTTACGAAATCTCCCTCGCGCGCGACGCAGTTGTCGCTGTCGATTTCCTGATCGGCCACGACAAAGTTTTCGGTGACGATATCTACTGGCGCGCGACGCAGTTTTCGGTGACGATATCTCCTTCGCGCGCGACGCAGTTTTTCGGTGACGATATCTCCTTCGCGCGCGATGCAGTTTTTGCTCACGATACCTCCTTCGCGCGCGACGCATTGTCGCTGCCGATTTCCTAATCTTCCACAACGCAATTTTCGATGACGATATCTCCTTCGCGCGCGACGCAGTTTTCGGTGACGATATCTCCTTCGCGCGCGTCGCAATTGTCGCTGCCGATTTCCTGATCTGCCACGACACAGTTTTCGGTTACGATATCTCCACGTGCGACGCAGTTTTCGGTGAGGATATCTCCTTCGCGCGCGACCCAGTTTTTGCTCACGATACCTCCTTCGCGCGCGACGCATTGTCGCTGCCGATTTCCTGATCTTCCACGACGCAGTTTTCGGTGACGATATCTCCTTCACGCGCGACGTAGTTTTCGGTGACGATATCTCCTTCGCGCGCGACGCAGTTTTCGCTCACGATACCTCCTTCGCGCGCGACGCATTTGTCGCTGCCGATTTCCTGATCTGCCGCGACGCCGTTTTCGGTGACGATATCTCCTTCGCGCGCGACGCAGTTTTCGCTTACGAAATCTCCCTCGCGCGCGACGCAGTTGTCGCTGCCGATTTCCTGATCGGCCACGACAGAGTTTTCGGTGACGATATCTACGTGGCGCGCGACGCAGTTTTCGGTGACGATATCTCCTTCGCGCGCGACGCAGTTTTCGGTGACGTTAACTCCTTCGCGTGCGACGCAGTTTTCACTCACGATACCTCCTTCGCGCGCGACGCAAATGTCGCTGCCAATTTCCTGATCTGCCGCGATGCCGTTTTCGGTGACGATATCTCCTTCGCGCGCCACGCAGTTTTCGCTTACGAAATCTCCCTCGCGCGCGACGCAGTTGTCGCTGCCGATTTCCTGATCGGCCACGACAAAGTTTTCGGTGACGATATCTACTTGGCGCGCGACGCAGTTTTCGGTGACGATATCTCCTTCGCGCGGGACACAGTTTTCGCTTACGAAATCTCCTTCGCGCGCGACGAAGTTGTCGCTTACAAAATCTCCTTCGCGCGCGACGTAGTTGTCGCTGCCGATTTCCTGATCGGCCGCGACAAAGTTTTCATAAACGATATCTCCTTCGCGCGCGACGCATGTGTCGCTGCCGATTTCCTGATCTGCCGCGACGCCGTTTTCGGTGACGATATCTCCTTCGCGCGCGACGCAGTTTTCGCTTACGAAATCTCCCTCGCGCGCGACGCAGTTGTCGCTGCCGATTTCCTGATCGGCCACGACAGAGTTTTCGGTGACGATATCTACGTGGCGCGCGACGCAGTTTTCGGTGACGATATCTCCTTCGCGCGCGACACAGTTTTCGGTGACGTTAACTCCTTCGCGTGCGACGCAGTTTTCACTCACGATACCTCCTTCGCGCGCGACGCAAATGTCGCTGCCAATTTCCTGATCTGCCGCGATGCCGTTTTCGCTTACGAAATCTCCCTCGCGCGCGACGCAGTTGTCGCTGCCGATTTCCTGATCGGCCACGACAAAGTTTTCGGTGACGATATCTACTTGGCGCGCGACGCAGTTTTCGGTGACGATATCTCCTTCGCGCGCGATGCAGTTTTCGCTCCCGATACCTCCTTCGCGCGCGACGCATTGTCGCTGCCGATTTCCTGATCTTCCACAACGCAATTTTCGGTGACGATATCTCCTTCGCGCGCGATGCAGTTTTCGGTGACGATATCTCCTTCGCGCGCGACGCAGTTTTCGCTTATGAAATCTCCCTCGCGCGCGACGCAGTTGTCGCTGCCGATTTCCTGATCGGCCACGACAGAGTTTTCGGTGACGATATCTACGTGGCGCGCGACGCAGTTTTCGGTGACGATATCTCCTTCGCGCGCGACGCAGTTTTCGGTGACGATATCTCCTTCGCGCGCGACGCATTTGTCGCTGCCGATTTCCTGATCTGCCACGACGCAGTTTTCGGTTACGATATCTCCTTCGCGCGCGACGCAGTTTTCGGTGACGAAATCTCCTTCGCGAGCGACGCAGTTGTCGCTTACCAAATCTCCTTTGCGCACGACGCAGTTATCGCTGCCGATTTCCTGATCGGTCGCGACAAAGTTTTCCTAAACGATATCTCCTTCGCGCGCGACGCAGTTTTCGGTGACGTTATCTCCTTCGCACGAGACGCAGTTTACGCTCACGATACCTCCTTCGCGCGCGACGCAGTTGTCGCTGCCGATTTCCTGATCTGCCGCGACGCAGTTTTCGGTGACGATATCACCTTCGCGCGTGCCGCAGTTTTCGCTCACGATACCTCCTTCGCGCGCGACGCAGTTGTCGCTGCCGATTTCCTGATCGGCCACGACAAAGTTTTCGGTGACGATATCTCCTTCGCGCGCGACGGAGTTTTCAGTGATGATATCTCCTTCGCGCGCGACGCAGTTGTCGCTGCAGATTTCCTGATCGGCCACGACAAAGTTTTCGGTGACGATATCTCCTTCGCGCGCGACGCAGTTTTCGGTGACGATATATCCTTCGCGCGCGACGCTGTTTTCGCTCACGATACCTCCTTCGCGCGCGACGCATTGTCGCTGCCGATTTCCTGATCTTCCACAACGCAATTTTTGGTGACGATATCTCCTTCGCGCGCGACGCAGTTTTCGGTGACGATATCTCCTTCGCGCGCGACGCAATTGTCGCTGCCGATTTCCTGATCTGCCACGACGCAGTTTTCGGTGACGAAATCTCCTTCGCGCGCGACGCAGTTTTCGGTGACGATATCTCCTTCGCGCGGGACACAGTTTTCGCTTACAAAATCTCCTTCGCGCGCGACGAAGTTGTCGCTTACCAAATCTCCTTCGCGCGCGACGTAGTTGTCGCTGCCGATTTCCTGATCGGCCGCGACAAAGTTTTCATAAACGATATCTCCTTCGCGCGCGACGCATTTGTCGCTGCCGATTTCCTGATCTGCCGCGACGCAGTTTTCGGTGACGATATCTCCTTCGCGCGCGACGCAATTGTCGCTGCCGATTTCCTGATCTGCCACGACGCAGTTTTCGGTTACGATATCTCCTTCGCGCGCGACGCAGTTTTCGGTGACGAAATCTCCTTCGCGAGCGACGCAGTTGTCGCTTACCAAATCTCCTTCGCGCACGACGCAGTTATCGCTGCCGATTTCCTGATCGGTCGCGACAAAGTTTTCCTAAACGATATCTCCTTCGCGCGCGACGCAGTTTTCGGTGACGTTATCTCCTTCGCACGCGACGCAGTTTTCGCTCACGATACCTCCTTCGCGCGCGACGCAGTTGTCGCTGCCGATTTCCTGATCTGCCGCGACGCAGTTTTCGGTGACGATATCACCTTCGCGCGTGCCGCAGTTTTCGCTCACGATACCTCCTTCGCGCGCGACGCAGTTGTCGCTGCAGATTTCCTGATCGGCCACGACAAAGTTTTCGGTGATGATATCTCCTTCGCGCGCGACGCAGTTTTCGGTGACGATATATCCTTCGCGCGCGACGCTGTTTTCGCTCACGATACCTCCTTCGCGCGCGACGCATTGTCGCTGCCGATTTCCTGATCTTCCACAACGCAATTTTTGGTGACGATATCTCCTTCGCGCGCGACGCAGTTTTCGGTGATGATATCTCCTTCGCGCGCGACGCAATTGTCGCTGCCGATTTCCTGATCTGCCACGACGCAGTTTTCGGTGACGAAATCTCCTTCGCGCGCGACGCAGTTTTCGGTGACGATATCTCCTTCGCGCGGGACGCAGTTTTCGCTTACGAAATCTCCTTCGCGCGCGACGAAGTTGTCGCTTACCAAATCTCCTTCGCGCGCGACGTAGTTGTCGCTGCCGATTTCCTGATCGGCCGCGACAAAGTTTTCATAAACGATATCTCCTTCGCGCGCGACGCAGTTGTCGCTGCCGATTTCCTGATCTGCCGCGACGCCGTTTTCGGTGACGATATCTCCTTCGCGCGCGACGCAGTTTTCGCTTACGAAATCTCCCTCGCGCGCGACGCAGTTGTCGCTGCCGATTTCCTGATCGGCCACGACAGAGTTTTCGGTGACGATATCTACGTGGCGAGCGACGCAGTTTTCGGTGACGATATCTCCTTCGCGCGCGACGCAGTTTTCGGTGACGTTAACTCCTTCGCGCGCGACGCAGTTTTCACTCACGATACCTCCTTCGCGCGCGACGCAAATGTCGCTGCCAATTTCCTGATCTGCCGCGATGCCGTTTTCGGTGACGATATCTCCTTCGCGCGCCACGCAGTTTTCGCTTACGAAATCTCCCTCGCGCGCGACGCAGTTGTCGCTGCCGATTTCCTGATCGGCCACGACAAAGTTTTCGGTGACGATATCTACTTGGCGCGCGATGCAGTTTTCGGTGACGATATCTCCTTCGCGCGCGATGCAGTTTTCGCTCCCGATACCTCCTTCGCGCGCGACGCATTGTCGCTGCCGATTTCCTGATCTTCCACAACGCAATTTTCGGTGACGATATCTCCTTCGCGCGCGATGCAGTTTTCGGTGACGATATCTCCTTCGCGCGCGACGCAATTGTCGCTGCCGATTTCCTGATCTGCCACGACGCAGTTTTCGGTTACGATATCTCCTTCGCGCGCGACGCAGTTTTCGCTTACGAAATCTCCCTCGCGCGCGACGCAGTTGTCGCTGCCGATTTCCTGATCGGCCACGACAGAGTTTTCGGTGACGATATCTACGTGGCGCGCGACGCAGTTTTCGGTGACGATATCTCCTTCGCGCGCGACGCAGTTTTCGGTGACGATATCTCCTTCGCGCGCGACGCATTTGTCGCTGCCGATTTCCTGATCTGCCGCGACGCAGTTTTCGGTGACGATATCTCCTTCGCGCGCGACGCAATTGTCGCTGCCGATTTCCTGATCTGCCACGACGCAGTTTTCGGTTACGATATCTCCTTCGCGCGCGACGCAGTTTTCGGTGACGAAATCTCCTTCGCGAGCGACGCAGTTGTCGCTTACCAAATCTCCTTCGCGCACGACGCAGTTATCGCTGCCGATTTCCTGATCGGTCGCGACAAAGTTTTCCTAAACGATATCTCCTTCGCGCGCGACGCAGTTTTCGCTCACGATACCTCCTTCGCGCGCGACGCAGTTGTCGCTGCCGATTTCCTGATCTGCCGCGACGCAGTTTTCGGTGACGATATCACCTTCGCGCGTGCCGCAGTTTTCGCTCACGATACCTCCTTCGCGCGCGACGCAGTTGTCGCTGCCGATTTCCTGATCGGCCACGACAAAGTTTTCGGTGACGATATCTCCTTCGCGCGCGACGGAGTGTTCAGTGATGATATCTCCTTCGCGCGCGACGCAGTTGTCGCTGCAGATTTCCTGATCGGCCACGACAAAGTTTTCGGTGACGATATCTCCTTCGCGCGCGACGCAGTTTCGGTGACGATATATCCTTCGCGCGCGACGCTGTTTTCGCTCACGATACCTCCTTCGCGCGCGACGCATTGTCGCTGCCGATTTCCTGATCTTCCACAACGCAATTTTTGGTGACGATATCTCCTTCGCGCGCGACGCAGTTTTCGGTGACGATATCTCCTTCGCGCGCGACGCAATTGTCGCTGCCGATTTCCTGATCTGCCACGACGCAGTTTTCGGTTACGATATCTCCTTCGCGCGCGACGCAGTTTTCGGTGACGAAATCTCCTTCGCGAGCGACGCAGTTGTCGCTTACCAAATCTCCTTCGCGCACGACGCAGTTATCGCTGCCGATTTCCTGATTGGTCGCGACAAAGTTTTCCTAAACGATATCTCCTTCGCGCGCGACGCAGTTTTCGGTGACGTTATCTCCTTCGCGCGCGACGCAGTTTTCGCTCACGATACCTCCTTCGCGCGCGATGCAGTTGTCGCTGCCGATTTCCTGATCTGCCGCGACGCAGTTTTCGGTGACGATATCACCTTCGCGCGTGCCGCAGTTTTCGCTCACGATACCTCCTTCGCGCGCGACGCAGTTGTCGCTGCCGATTTCCTGATCGGCCACGACAAAGTTTTCGGTGACGATATCTCCTTCGCGCGCGACGGAGTTTTCAGTGACGATATCTACTTCGCGCGCGACGCAGTTGTCGCTGCAGATTTCCTGATCGGCCACGACAAAGTTTTCGGTGACGATATCTCCTTCGCGCGCGACGCAGTTTTCGGTGACGATATCTCCTTCGCGCGCGACGCAATTGTCGCTGCCGATTTCCTGATCTTCCACAACGCAATTTTTGGTGACGATATCTCCTTCGCGCGCGACGCAGTTTTCGGTGACGATATCTCCTTCGCGCGCGACGCAATTGTCGCTGCCGATTTCCTGATCTGCCACGACGCAGTTTTCGGTGACGATATCTCCTTCGCGCGCGACGCAGTTTTCGGTGACGATATCTCCTTCGCGCGGGACACAGTTTTCGCTTACGAAATCTCCTTCGCGCGCGACGCAGTTGTCGCTTACCAAATCTCCTTCGCGCGCGACGTAGTTGTCGCTGCCGATTTCCTGATCGGCCGCGACAAAGTTTTCATAAACGATATCTCCTTCGCGCGCGACGCAGTTTTCGGTGACGTTATCTCCTTCGCGCGCGATGCAGTTTTCGCTCACGATACCTCCTTCGCGTGCGACGCAGTTGTCGCTGCCGATTTCCTGATCTGCCGCAAGGCCGTTTTCGGTGACGATATCTCCTTCGCGCGCAACGCAGTTTTCGCTTACGAAATCTCCCTCGCGCGCGACGCAGTTGTCGCTGTCGATTTCCTGATCGGCCACGACAAAGTTTTCGGTGACGATATCTACTTGGCGCGCGACGCAGTTTTCGGTGACAATATCTCCTTCGCGCGCGACGCAGTTTTCGGTGACGATATCTCCTTCGCGCGCGATGCAGTTTTTGCTCACGATACCTCCTTCGGGCGCGACGCATTGTCGTTGCCGATTTCCTAATCTTCCACAACGCAATTTTCGGTGACGATATCTCCTTCGCGCGCGACGCAGTTTTCGGTGACGATATCTCCTTCGCGCGCGTCGCAATTGTCGCTGCCGATTTCCTGATCTGCCACGACACAGTTTTCGGTTACGATATCTCCACGTGCGACGCAGTTTTCGGTGAGGATATCTCCTTCGCGCGCGACCCAGTTTTTGCTCACGATACCTCCTTCGCGCGCGACGCATTGTCGCTGCCGATTTCCTGATCTTCCACGACGCAGTTTTCGGTGACGATATCTCCTTCACGCGCGACGTAGTTTTCGGTGACGATATCTCCTTCGCGCGCGACGCAGTTTTCGCTCACGATACCTCCTTCGCGCGCGACGCATTTGTCGCTGCCGATTTCCTGATCTGCCGCGACGCCGTTTTCGGTGACGATATCTCCTTCGCGCGCGACGCAGTTTTCGCTTACGAAATCTCCCTCGCGCGCGACGCAGTTGTCGCTGCCGATTTCCTGATCGGCCACGACAGAGTTTTCGGTGACGATATCTACGTGGCGCGCGACGCAGTTTTCGGTGACGATATCTCCTTCGCGCGCGACGCAGTTTTCGGTGACTTAACTCCTTCGCGCGCGACGCAGTTTTCACTCACGATACCTCCTTCGCGCGCGACGCAAATGTCGCTGCCAATTTCCTGATCTGCCGCGATGCCGTTTTCGGTGACGATATCTCCTTCGCGCGCCACGCAGTTTTCGCTTACGAAATCTCCCTCGCGCGCGACGCAGTTGTCGCTGCCGATTTCCTGATCGGCCACGACAAAGTTTTCGGTGACGATATCTACTTGGCGCGCGACGCAGTTTTCGGTGATGATATCTCCTTCGCGCGCGATGCAGTTTTCGCTCCCGATACCTCCTTCGCGCGCGACGCATTGTCGCTGCCGATTTCCTGATCTTCCACAACGCAATTTTCGGTGACGATATCTCCTTCGCGCGCGACGCAGTTTTCGGTGACGATATCTCCTTCGCGCGCGACGCAATTGTCGCTGCCGATTTCCTGATCTGCCACGACGCAGTTTTCGGTTACGATATCTCCTTCGCGCGCGACGCAGTTTTCGGTGACGAAATCTCCTTCGCGAGCGACGCAGTTGTCGCTTACCAAATCTCCTTCGCGCACGACGCAGTTATCGCTGCCGATTTCCTGATCGGGCGCGACAAAGTTTTCCTAAACGATAACTCCTTCGCGCGCGACGCAGTTTTCGGTGACGTTATCTCCTTCGCGCGCGACGCAGTTTTCGCTCACGATACCTCCTTCGCGCGCGACGCAGTTGTCGCTGCCGATTTCCTGATCTGCCGCGACGCAGTTTTCGGTGACGATATCACCTTCGCGCGTGCCGCAGTTTTCGCTCACGATACCTCCTTCGCGCGCGACGCAGTTGTCGCTGCCGATTTCCTGATCGGCCACGACAAAGTTTTCGGTGACGATATCTCCTTCGCGCGCGACGGAGTTTTCAGTGACGATATCTCCTTCGCGCGCGACGCAGTTGTCGCTGCAGATTTCCTGATCGGCCACGACAAAGTTTTCGGTGACGATATCTCCTTCGCGCGCGACGCAGTTTTCGGTGACGATATCTCCTTCGCGCGCGACGCTGTTTTCGCTCACGATACCTCCTTCGCGCGCGACGCATTGTCGCTGCCGATTTCCTGATCTTCCACAACGCAATTTTTGGTGACGATATCTCCTTCGCGCGCGACGCAGTTTTCGGTGACGATATCTCCTTCGCGCGCGACGCAATTGTCGCTGCCGATTTCCTGATCTGCCACGACGCAGTTTTCGGTGACGATATCTCCTTCGCGCGCGACGCAGTTTTCGGTGACGATATCTCCTTCGCGCGGGACACAGTTTTCGCTTACGAAATCTCCTTCGCGCGCGACGAAGTTGTCGCTTACAAAATCTCCTTCGCGCGCGACGTAGTTGTCGCTGCCGATTTCCTGATCGGCCGCGACAAAGTTTTCATAAACGATATCTCCTTCGCGCGCGACGCATTTGTCGCTGCCGATTTCCTGATCTGCCGCGACGCCGTTTTCGGTGACGATATCTCCTTCGCGCGCGACGCAGTTTTCGCTTACGAAATCTCCCTCGCGCGCGACGCAGTTGTCGCTGCCGATTTCCTGATCGGCCACGACAGAGTTTTCGGTGACGATATCTACGTGGCGCGCGACGCAGTTTTCGGTGACGATATCTCCTTCGCGCGCGACGCAGTTTTCGGTGACTTAACTCCTTCGCGCGCGACGCAGTTTTCACTCACGATACCTCCTTCGCGCGCGACGCAAATGTTGCTGCCAATTTCCTGATCTGCCGCGATGCCGTTTTCGGTGACGATATCTCCTTCGCGCGGGACACAGTTTTCGCTTACGAAATCTCCTTCGCGCGCGACGCAGTTGTCGCTTACCAAATCTCCTTCGCGCGCGACGTAGTTGTCGCTGCCGATTTCCTGATCGGCCGCGACAAAGTTTTCATAAACGATATCTCCTTCGCGCGCGACGCAGTTTTCGGTGACGTTATCTCCTTCGCGCGCGACGCAGTTTTCGCTCACGATACCTCCTTCGCGTGCGACGCAGTTGTCGCTGCCGATTTCCTGATCTGCCGCGACGCCGTTTTCGGTGACGATATCTCCTTCGCGCGCGACGCAGTTTTCGCTTACGAAATCTCCCTCGCGCGCGACGCAGTTGTCGCTGTCGATTTCCTGATCGGCCACGACAAAGTTTTCGGTGACGATATCTACTGGCGCGCGACGCAGTTTTCGGTGACGATATCTCCTTCGCGCGCGACGCAGTTTTTCGGTGACGATATCTCCTTCGCGCGCGATGCAGTTTTTGCTCACGATACCTCCTTCGCGCGCGACGCATTGTCGCTGCCGATTTCCTAATCTTCCACAACGCAATTTTCGATGACGATATCTCCTTCGCGCGCGACGCAGTTTTCGGTGACGATATCTCCTTCGCGCGCGTCGCAATTGTCGCTGCCGATTTCCTGATCTGCCACGACACAGTTTTCGGTTACGATATCTCCACGTGCGACGCAGTTTTCGGTGAGGATATCTCCTTCGCGCGCGACCCAGTTTTTGCTCACGATACCTCCTTCGCGCGCGACGCATTGTCGCTGCCGATTTCCTGATCTTCCACGACGCAGTTTTCGGTGACGATATCTCCTTCACGCGCGACGTAGTTTTCGGTGACGATATCTCCTTCGCGCGCGACGCAGTTTTCGCTCACGATACCTCCTTCGCGCGCGACGCATTTGTCGCTGCCGATTTCCTGATCTGCCGCGACGCCGTTTTCAGTGACGATATCTCCTTCGCGCGCGACGCAGTTTTCGCTTACGAAATCTCCCTCGCGCGCGACGCAGTTGTCGCTGCCGATTTCCTGATCGGCCACGACAGAGTTTTCGGTGACGATATCTACGTGGCGCGCGACGCAGTTTTCGGTGACGATATCTCCTTCGCGCGCGACGCAGTTTTCGGTGACGTTAACTCCTTCGCGTGCGACGCAGTTTTCACTCACGATACCTCCTTCGCGCGCGACGCAAATGTCGCTGCCAATTTCCTGATCTGCCGCGATGCCGTTTTCGGTGACGATATCTCCTTCGCGCGCCACGCAGTTTTCGCTTACGAAATCTCCCTCGCGCGCGACGCAGTTGTCGCTGCCGATTTCCTGATCGGCCACGACAAAGTTTTCGGTGACGATATCTACTTGGCGCGCGACGCAGTTTTCGGTGACGATATCTCCTTCGCGCGGGACACAGTTTTCGCTTACGAAATCTCCTTCGCGCGCGACGAAGTTGTCGCTTACAAAATCTCCTTCGCGCGCGACGTAGTTGTCGCTGCCGATTTCCTGATCGGCCGCGACAAAGTTTTCATAAACGATATCTCCTTCGCGCGCGACGCATGTGTCGCTGCCGATTTCCTGATCTGCCGCGACGCCGTTTTCGGTGACGATATCTCCTTCGCGCGCGACGCAGTTTTCGCTTACGAAATCTCCCTCGCGCGCGACGCAGTTGTCGCTGCCGATTTCCTGATCGGCCACGACAGAGTTTTCGGTGACGATATCTACGTGGCGCGCGACGCAGTTTTCGGTGACGATATCTCCTTCGCGCGCGACGCAGTTTTCGGTGACGTTAACTCCTTCGCGTGCGACGCAGTTTTCACTCACGATACCTCCTTCGCGCGCGACGCAAATGTCGCTGCCAATTTCCTGATCTGCCGCGATGCCGTTTTCGGTGACGATATCTCCTTCGCGCGCCACGCAGTTTTCGCTTACGAAATCTCCCTCGCGCGCGACGCAGTTGTCGCTGCCGATTTCCTGATCGGCCACGACAAAGTTTTCGGTGACGATATCTACTTGGCGCGCGACGCAGTTTTCGGTGACGATATCTCCTTCGCGCGCGATGCAGTTTTCGCTCCCGATACCTCCTTCGCGCGCGACGCATTGTCGCTGCCGATTTCCTGATCTTCCACAACGCAATTTTCGGTGACGATATCTCCTTCGCGCGCGATGCAGTTTTCGGTGACGATATCTCCTTCGCGCGCGACGCAGTTTTCGCTTATGAAATCTCCCTCGCGCGCGACGCAGTTGTCGCTGCCGATTTCCTGATCGGCCACGACAGAGTTTTCGGTGACGATATCTACGTGGCGCGCGACGCAGTTTTCGGTGACGATATCTCCTTCGCGCGCGACGCATTTGTCGCTGCCGATTTCCTGATCTGCCACGACGCAGTTTTCGGTTACGATATCTCCTTCGCGCGCGACGCAGTTTTCGGTGACGAAATCTCCTTCGCGAGCGACGCAGTTGTCGCTTACCAAATCTCCTTTGCGCACGACGCAGTTATCGCTGCCGATTTCCTGATCGGTCGCGACAAAGTTTTCCTAAACGATATCTCCTTCGCGCGCGACGCAGTTTTCGGTGACGTTATCTCCTTCGCACGAGACGCAGTTTACGCTCACGATACCTCCTTCGCGCGCGACGCAGTTGTCGCTGCCGATTTCCTGATCTGCCGCGACGCAGTTTTCGGTGACGATATCACCTTCGCGCGTGCCGCAGTTTTCGCTCACGATACCTCCTTCGCGCGCGACGCAGTTGTCGCTGCCGATTTCCTGATCGGCCACGACAAAGTTTTCGGTGACGATATCTCCTTCGCGCGCGATGGAGTTTTCAGTGATGATATCTCCTTTGCGCGCGACGCAGTTGTCGCTGCAGATTTCCTGATCGGCCACGACAAAGTTTTCGGTGACGATATCTCCTTCGCGCGCGACGCAGTTTTCGGTGACGATATATCCTTCGCGCGCGACGCTGTTTTCGCTCACGATACCTCCTTCGCGCGCGACGCATTGTCGCTGCCGATTTCCTGATCTTCCACAACGCAATTTTTGGTGACGATATCTCCTTCGCGCGCGACGCAGTTTTCGGTGACGATATCTCCTTCGCGCGCGACGCAATTGTCGCTGCCGATTTCCTGATCTGCCACGACGCAGTTTTCGGTGACGAAATCTCCTTCGCGCGCGACGCAGTTTTCGGTGACGATATCTCCTTCGCGCGGGACACAGTTTTCGCTTACAAAATCTCCTTCGCGCGCGACGAAGTTGTCGCTTACCAAATCTCCTTCGCGCGCGACGTAGTTGTCGCTGCCGATTTCCTGATCGGCCGCGACAAAGTTTTCATAAACGATATCTCCTTCGCGCGCGACGCATTTGTCGCTGCCGATTTCCTGATCTGCCGCGACGCAGTTTTCGGTGACGATATCTCCTTCGCGCGCGACGCAATTGTCGCTGCCGATTTCCTGATCTGCCACGACGCAGTTTTCGGTTACGATATCTCCTTCGCGCGCGACGCAGTTTTCGGTGACGAAATCTCCTTCGCGAGCGACGCAGTTGTCGCTTACCAAATCTCCTTCGCGCACGACGCAGTTATCGCTGCCGATTTCCTGATCGGTCGCGACAAAGTTTTCCTAAACGATATCTCCTTCGCGCGCGACGCAGTTTTCGGTGACGTTATCTCCTTCGCACGCGACGCAGTTTTCGCTCACGATACCTCCTTCGCGCGCGACGCAGTTGTCGCTGCCGATTTCCTGATCTGCCGCGACGCAGTTTTCGGTGACGATATCACCTTCGCGCGTGCCGCAGTTTTCGCTCACGATACCTCCTTCGCGCGCGACGCAGTTGTCGCTGCAGATTTCCTGATCGGCCACGACAAAGTTTTCGGTGATGATATCTCCTTCGCGCGCGACGCAGTTTTCGGTGACGATATATCCTTCGCGCGCGACGCTGTTTTCGCTCACGATACCTCCTTCGCGCGCGACGCATTGTCGCTGCCGATTTCCTGATCTTCCACAACGCAATTTTTGGTGACGATATCTCCTTCGCGCGCGACGCAGTTTTCGGTGATGATATCTCCTTCGCGCGCGACGCAATTGTCGCTGCCGATTTCCTGATCTGCCACGACGCAGTTTTCGGTGACGAAATCTCCTTCGCGCGCGACGCAGTTTTCGGTGACGATATCTCCTTCGCGCGGGACGCAGTTTTCGCTTACGAAATCTCCTTCGCGCGCGACGAAGTTGTCGCTTACCAAATCTCCTTCGCGCGCGACGTAGTTGTCGCTGCCGATTTCCTGATCGGCCGCGACAAAGTTTTCATAAACGATATCTCCTTCGCGCGCGACGCAGTTGTCGCTGCCGATTTCCTGATCTGCCGCGACGCCGTTTTCGGTGACGATATCTCCTTCGCGCGCGACGCAGTTTTCGCTTACGAAATCTCCCTCGCGCGCGACGCAGTTGTCGCTGCCGATTTCCTGATCGGCCACGACAGAGTTTTCGGTGACGATATCTACGTGGCGAGCGACGCAGTTTTCGGTGACGATATCTCCTTCGCGCGCGACGCAGTTTTCGGTGACGTTAACTCCTTCGCGCGCGACGCAGTTTTCACTCACGATACCTCCTTCGCGCGCGACGCAAATGTCGCTGCCAATTTCCTGATCTGCCGCGATGCCATTTTCGGTGACGATATCTCCTTCGCGCGCCACGCAGTTTTCGCTTACGAAATCTCCCTCGCGCGCGACGCAGTTGTCGCTGCCGATTTCCTGATCGGCCACGACAAAGTTTTCGGTGACGATATCTACTTGGCGCGCGATGCAGTTTTCGGTGACGATATCTCCTTCGCGCGCGATGCAGTTTTCGCTCCCGATACCTCCTTCGCGCGCGACGCATTGTCGCTGCCGATTTCCTGATCTTCCACAACGCAATTTTCGGTGACGATATCTCCTTCGCGCGCGATGCAGTTTTCGGTGACGATATCTCCTTCGCGCGCGACGCAATTGTCGCTGCCGATTTCCTGATCTGCCACGACGCAGTTTTCGGTTACGATATCTCCTTCGCGCGCGACGCAGTTTTCGCTTACGAAATCTCCCTCGCGCGCGACGCAGTTGTCGCTGCCGATTTCCTGATCGGCCACGACAGAGTTTTCGGTGACGATATCTACGTGGCGCGCGACGCAGTTTTCGGTGACGATATCTCCTTCGCGCGCGACGCAGTTTTCGGTGACGATATCTCCTTCGCGCGCGACGCATTTGTCGCTGCCGATTTCCTGATCTGCCGCGACGCAGTTTTCGGTGACGATATCTCCTTCGCGCGCGACGCAATTGTCGCTGCCGATTTCCTGATCTGCCACGACGCAGTTTTCGGTTACGATATCTCCTTCGCGCGCGACGCAGTTTTCGGTGACGAAATCTCCTTCGCGAGCGACGCAGTTGTCGCTTACCAAATCTCCTTCGCGCACGACGCAGTTATCGCTGCCGATTTCCTGATCGGTCGCGACAAAGTTTTCCTAAACGATATCTCCTTCGCGCGCGACGCAGTTTTCGCTCACGATACCTCCTTCGCGCGCGACGCAGTTGTCGCTGCCGATTTCCTGATCTGCCGCGACGCAGTTTTCGGTGACGATATCACCTTCGCGCGTGCCGCAGTTTTCGCTCACGATACCTCCTTCGCGCGCGACGCAGTTGTCGCTGCCGATTTCCTGATCGGCCACGACAAAGTTTTCGGTGACGATATCTCCTTCGCGCGCGACGGAGTGTTCAGTGATGATATCTCCTTCGCGCGCGACGCAGTTGTCGCTGCAGATTTCCTGATCGGCCACGACAAAGTTTTCGGTGACGATATCTCCTTCGCGCGCGACGCAGTTTCGGTGACGATATATCCTTCGCGCGCGACGCTGTTTTCGCTCACGATACCTCCTTCGCGCGCGACGCATTGTCGCTGCCGATTTCCTGATCTTCCACAACGCAATTTTTGGTGACGATATCTCCTTCGCGCGCGACGCAGTTTTCGGTGACGATATCTCCTTCGCGCGCGACGCAATTGTCGCTGCCGATTTCCTGATCTGCCACGACGCAGTTTTCGGTTACGATATCTCCTTCGCGCGCGACGCAGTTTTCGGTGACGAAATCTCCTTCGCGAGCGACGCAGTTGTCGCTTACCAAATCTCCTTCGCGCACGACGCAGTTATCGCTGCCGATTTCCTGATTGGTCGCGACAAAGTTTTCCTAAACGATATCTCCTTCGCGCGCGACGCAGTTTTCGGTGACGTTATCTCCTTCGCGCGCGACGCAGTTTTCGCTCACGATACCTCCTTCGCGCGCGATGCAGTTGTCGCTGCCGATTTCCTGATCTGCCGCGACGCAGTTTTCGGTGACGATATCACCTTCGCGCGTGCCGCAGTTTTCGCTCACGATACCTCCTTCGCGCGCGACGCAGTTGTCGCTGCAGATTTCCTGATCGGCCACGACAAAGTTTTCGGTGATGATATCTCCTTCGCGCGCGACGCAGTTTTCGGTGACGATATATCCTTCGCGCGCGACGCTGTTTTCGCTCACGATACCTCCTTCGCGCGCGACGCATTGTCGCTGCCGATTTCCTGATCTTCCACAACGCAATTTTTGGTGACGATATCTCCTTCGCGCGCGACGCAGTTTTCGGTGATGATATCTCCTTCGCGCGCGACGCAATTGTCGCTGCCGATTTCCTGATCTGCCACGACGCAGTTTTCGGTGACGAAATCTCCTTCGCGCGCGACGCAGTTTTCGGTGACGATATCTCCTTCGCGCGGGACGCAGTTTTCGCTTACGAAATCTCCTTCGCGCGCGACGAAGTTGTCGCTTACCAAATCTCCTTCGCGCGCGACGTAGTTGTCGCTGCCGATTTCCTGATCGGCCGCGACAAAGTTTTCATAAACGATATCTCCTTCGCGCGCGACGCAGTTGTCGCTGCCGATTTCCTGATCTGCCGCGACGCCGTTTTCGGTGACGATATCTCCTTCGCGCGCGACGCAGTTTTCGCTTACGAAATCTCCCTCGCGCGCGACGCAGTTGTCGCTGCCGATTTCCTGATCGGCCACGACAGAGTTTTCGGTGACGATATCTACGTGGCGAGCGACGCAGTTTTCGGTGACGATATCTCCTTCGCGCGCGACGCAGTTTTCGGTGACGTTAACTCCTTCGCGCGCGACGCAGTTTTCACTCACGATACCTCCTTCGCGCGCGACGCAAATGTCGCTGCCAATTTCCTGATCTGCCGCGATGCCGTTTTCGGTGACGATATCTCCTTCGCGCGCCACGCAGTTTTCGCTTACGAAATCTCCCTCGCGCGCGACGCAGTTGTCGCTGCCGATTTCCTGATCGGCCACGACAAAGTTTTCGGTGACGATATCTACTTGGCGCGCGATGCAGTTTTCGGTGACGATATCTCCTTCGCGCGCGATGCAGTTTTCGCTCCCGATACCTCCTTCGCGCGCGACGCATTGTCGCTGCCGATTTCCTGATCTTCCACAACGCAATTTTCGGTGACGATATCTCCTTCGCGCGCGATGCAGTTTTCGGTGACGATATCTCCTTCGCGCGCGACGCAATTGTCGCTGCCGATTTCCTGATCTGCCACGACGCAGTTTTCGGTTACGATATCTCCTTCGCGCGCGACGCAGTTTTCGCTTACGAAATCTCCCTCGCGCGCGACGCAGTTGTCGCTGCCGATTTCCTGATCGGCCACGACAGAGTTTTCGGTGACGATATCTACGTGGCGCGCGACGCAGTTTTCGGTGACGATATCTCCTTCGCGCGCGACGCAGTTTTCGGTGACGATATCTCCTTCGCGCGCGACGCATTTGTCGCTGCCGATTTCCTGATCTGCCGCGACGCAGTTTTCGGTGACGATATCTCCTTCGCGCGCGACGCAATTGTCGCTGCCGATTTCCTGATCTGCCACGACGCAGTTTTCGGTTACGATATCTCCTTCGCGCGCGACGCAGTTTTCGGTGACGAAATCTCCTTCGCGAGCGACGCAGTTGTCGCTTACCAAATCTCCTTCGCGCACGACGCAGTTATCGCTGCCGATTTCCTGATCGGTCGCGACAAAGTTTTCCTAAACGATATCTCCTTCGCGCGCGACGCAGTTTTCGCTCACGATACCTCCTTCGCGCGCGACGCAGTTGTCGCTGCCGATTTCCTGATCTGCCGCGACGCAGTTTTCGGTGACGATATCACCTTCGCGCGTGCCGCAGTTTTCGCTCACGATACCTCCTTCGCGCGCGACGCAGTTGTCGCTGCCGATTTCCTGATCGGCCACGACAAAGTTTTCGGTGACGATATCTCCTTCGCGCGCGACGGAGTGTTCAGTGATGATATCTCCTTCGCGCGCGACGCAGTTGTCGCTGCAGATTTCCTGATCGGCCACGACAAAGTTTTCGGTGACGATATCTCCTTCGCGCGCGACGCAGTTTCGGTGACGATATATCCTTCGCGCGCGACGCTGTTTTCGCTCACGATACCTCCTTCGCGCGCGACGCATTGTCGCTGCCGATTTCCTGATCTTCCACAACGCAATTTTTGGTGACGATATCTCCTTCGCGCGCGACGCAGTTTTCGGTGACGATATCTCCTTCGCGCGCGACGCAATTGTCGCTGCCGATTTCCTGATCTGCCACGACGCAGTTTTCGGTTACGATATCTCCTTCGCGCGCGACGCAGTTTTCGGTGACGAAATCTCCTTCGCGAGCGACGCAGTTGTCGCTTACCAAATCTCCTTCGCGCACGACGCAGTTATCGCTGCCGATTTCCTGATTGGTCGCGACAAAGTTTTCCTAAACGATATCTCCTTCGCGCGCGACGCAGTTTTCGGTGACGTTATCTCCTTCGCGCGCGACGCAGTTTTCGCTCACGATACCTCCTTCGCGCGCGATGCAGTTGTCGCTGCCGATTTCCTGATCTGCCGCGACGCAGTTTTCGGTGACGATATCACCTTCGCGCGTGCCGCAGTTTTCGCTCACGATACCTCCTTCGCGCGCGACGCAGTTGTCGCTGCCGATTTCCTGATCGGCCACGACAAAGTTTTCGGTGACGATATCTCCTTCGCGCGCGACGGAGTTTTCAGTGACGATATCTACTTCGCGCGCGACGCAGTTGTCGCTGCAGATTTCCTGATCGGCCACGACAAAGTTTTCGGTGACGATATCTCCTTCGCGCGCGACGCAGTTTTCGGTGACGATATCTCCTTCGCGCGCGACGCAATTGTCGCTGCCGATTTCCTGATCTTCCACAACGCAATTTTTGGTGACGATATCTCCTTCGCGCGCGACGCAGTTTTCGGTGACGATATCTCCTTCGCGCGCGACGCAATTGTCGCTGCCGATTTCCTGATCTGCCACGACGCAGTTTTCGGTGACGATATCTCCTTCGCGCGCGACGCAGTTTTCGGTGACGATATCTCCTTCGCGCGGGACACAGTTTTCGCTTACGAAATCTCCTTCGCGCGCGACGCAGTTGTCGCTTACCAAATCTCCTTCGCGCGCGACGTAGTTGTCGCTGCCGATTTCCTGATCGGCCGCGACAAAGTTTTCATAAACGATATCTCCTTCGCGCGCGACGCAGTTTTCGGTGACGTTATCTCCTTCGCGCGCGATGCAGTTTTCGCTCACGATACCTCCTTCGCGTGCGACGCAGTTGTCGCTGCCGATTTCCTGATCTGCCGCAAGGCCGTTTTCGGTGACGATATCTCCTTCGCGCGCAACGCAGTTTTCGCTTACGAAATCTCCCTCGCGCGCGACGCAGTTGTCGCTGTCGATTTCCTGATCGGCCACGACAAAGTTTTCGGTGACGATATCTACTTGGCGCGCGACGCAGTTTTCGGTGACGATATCTCCTTCGCGCGCGACGCAGTTTTCGGTGACGATATCTCCTTCGCGCGCGATGCAGTTTTTGCTCACGATACCTCCTTCGGGCGCGACGCATTGTCGTTGCCGATTTCCTAATCTTCCACAACGCAATTTTCGGTGACGATATCTCCTTCGCGCGCGACGCAGTTTTCGGTGACGATATCTCCTTCGCGCGCGTCGCAATTGTCGCTGCCGATTTCCTGATCTGCCACGACACAGTTTTCGGTTACGATATCTCCACGTGCGACGCAGTTTTCGGTGAGGATATCTCCTTCGCGCGCGACCCAGTTTTTGCTCACGATACCTCCTTCGCGCGCGACGCATTGTCGCTGCCGATTTCCTGATCTTCCACGACGCAGTTTTCGGTGACGATATCTCCTTCACGCGCGACGTAGTTTTCGGTGACGATATCTCCTTCGCGCGCGACGCAGTTTTCGCTCACGATACCTCCTTCGCGCGCGACGCATTTGTCGCTGCCGATTTCCTGATCTGCCGCGACGCCGTTTTCGGTGACGATATCTCCTTCGCGCGCGACGCAGTTTTCGCTTACGAAATCTCCCTCGCGCGCGACGCAGTTGTCGCTGCCGATTTCCTGATCGGCCACGACAGAGTTTTCGGTGACGATATCTACGTGGCGCGCGACGCAGTTTTCGGTGACGATATCTCCTTCGCGCGCGACGCAGTTTTCGGTGACTTAACTCCTTCGCGCGCGACGCAGTTTTCACTCACGATACCTCCTTCGCGCGCGACGCAAATGTCGCTGCCAATTTCCTGATCTGCCGCGATGCCGTTTTCGGTGACGATATCTCCTTCGCGCGCCACGCAGTTTTCGCTTACGAAATCTCCCTCGCGCGCGACGCAGTTGTCGCTGCCGATTTCCTGATCGGCCACGACAAAGTTTTCGGTGACGATATCTACTTGGCGCGCGACGCAGTTTTCGGTGATGATATCTCCTTCGCGCGCGATGCAGTTTTCGCTCCCGATACCTCCTTCGCGCGCGACGCATTGTCGCTGCCGATTTCCTGATCTTCCACAACGCAATTTTCGGTGACGATATCTCCTTCGCGCGCGACGCAGTTTTCGGTGACGATATCTCCTTCGCGCGCGACGCAATTGTCGCTGCCGATTTCCTGATCTGCCACGACGCAGTTTTCGGTTACGATATCTCCTTCGCGCGCGACGCAGTTTTCGGTGACGAAATCTCCTTCGCGAGCGACGCAGTTGTCGCTTACCAAATCTCCTTCGCGCACGACGCAGTTATCGCTGCCGATTTCCTGATTGGTCACGACAAAGTTTTCCTAAACGATATCTCCTTCGCGCGCGACGCAGTTTTCGGTGACGTTATCTCCTTCGCGCGCGACGCAGTGTTCGCTCACGATACCTCCTTCGCGCGCGATGCAGTTGTCGCTGCCGATTTCCTGATCTGCCGCGACGCAGTTTTCGGTGACGATATCACCTTCGCGCGTGCCGCAGTTTTCGCTCACGATACCTCCTTCGCGCGCGACGCAGTTGTCGCTGCCGATTTCCTGATCGGCCACGACAAAGTTTTCGGTGACGATATCTCCTTCGCGCGCGACGGAGTTTTCAGTGACGATATCTCCTTCGCGCGCGACGCAGTTGTCGCTGCAGATTTCCTGATCGGCCACAACAAAGTTTTCGGTGACGATATCTCCTTCGCGCGCGACGCAGTTTTCGGTGACGATATCTCCTTCGCGCGCGACGCTGTTTTCGCTCACGATACCTCCTTCGCGCGCGACGCATTGTCGCTGCCGATTTCCTGATCTTCCACAACGCAATTTTTGGTGACGATATCTCCTTCGCGCGCGACGCAGTTTTCGGTGACGATATCTCCTTCGCGCGCGACGCAATTGTCGCTGCCGATTTCCTGATCTGCCACGACGCAGTTTTCGGTGACGATATCTCCTTCGCGCGTGCCGCAGTTTTCGCTCACGATACCTCCTTCGCGCGCGACGCAGTTGTCGCTGCCGATTTCCTGATCGGCCACGACAAAGTTTTCGGTGACGATATCTCCTTCGCGCGGGACACAGTTTTCGCTTACGAAATCTCCTTCGCGCGCGACGCAGTTGTCGCTTACCAAATCTCCTTCGCGCGCGACGTAGTTGTCGCTGCCGATTTCCTGATCGGCCGCGACAAAGTT
Source organism: Salix caprea (assembly GCA_964035475.1). Taxonomy (NCBI): domain Eukaryota; kingdom Viridiplantae; phylum Streptophyta; class Magnoliopsida; order Malpighiales; family Salicaceae; genus Salix; species Salix caprea. The sequence goes on from OZ037745.1 coordinate 13,495,679, forward strand.
TTCATAAACGATATCTCCTTCGCGCGCGACGCAGTTTTCGGTGACGTTATCTCCTTCGCGCGCGACGCAGTTTTCGCTCACGATACCTCCTTCGCGTGCGACGCAGTTGTCGCTGCCGATTTCCTGATCTGCCGCGACGCCGTTTTCGGTGACGATATCTCCTTCGCGCGTGACGCAGTTTTCGCTTACGAAATCTCCCTCGCGCGCGACGCAGTTGTCGCTGTCGATTTCCTGATCGGCCACGACAAAGTTTTCGGTGACGATATCTACTTGGCGCGCGACGCAGTTTTCGGTGACGATATCTCCTTCGCGCGCGACGCAGTTTTTCGGTGACGATATCTCCTTCGCGCGCGATGCAGTTTTTGCTCACGATACCTCCTTCGCGCGCGACGCAGTTGTCGCTGCCGATTTCCTAATCGGCCACGACAAAGTTTTCGGTGACGATATCTCCTTCGCGCGGGACACAGTTTTCGCTTACGAAATCTCCTTCGCGCGCGACGCAGTTGTCGCTTACCAAATCTCCTTCGCGCGCGACGTAGTTGTCGCTGCCGATTTCCTGATCGGCCGCGACAAAGTTTTCATAAACGATATCTCCTTCGCGCGCGACGCAGTTTTCGGTGACGTTATCTCCTTCGCGCGCGACGCAGTTTTCGCTCACGATACCTCCTTCGCGTGCGACGCAGTTGTCGCTGCCGATTTCCTGATCTGCCGCGACGCCGTTTTCGGTGACGATATCTCCTTCGCGCGTGACGCAGTTTTCGCTTACGAAATCTCCCTCGCGCGCGACGCAGTTGTCGCTGTCGATTTCCTGATCGGCCACGACAAAGTTTTCGGTGACGATATCTACTTGGCGCGCGACGCAGTTTTCGGTGACGATATCTCCTTCGCGCGCGACGCAGTTTTCGGTGACGTTATCTCCTTCGCGCGCGACGCAGTTTTCGCTCACGATACCTCCTTCGCGCGCGATGCAGTTGTCGCTGCCGATTTCCTGATCTGCCGCGACGCAGTTTTCGGTGACGATATCACCTTCGCGCGTGCCGCAGTTTTCGCTCACGATACCTCCTTCGCGCGCGACGCAGTTGTCGCTGCCGATTTCCTGATCGGCCACGACAAAGTTTTCGGTGACGATATCTCCTTCGCGCGCGACGGAGTTTTCAGTGACGATATCTACTTCGCGCGCGACGCAGTTGTCGCTGCAGATTTCCTGATCGGCCACGACAAAGTTTTCGGTGACGATATCTCCTTCGCGCGCGACGCAGTTTTCGGTGACGATATCTCCTTCGCGCGCGACGCAATTGTCGCTGCCGATTTCCTGATCTTCCACAACGCAATTTTTGGTGACGATATCTCCTTCGCGCGCGACGCAGTTTTCGGTGACGATATCTCCTTCGCGCGCGACGCAATTGTCGCTGCCGATTTCCTGATCTGCCACGACGCAGTTTTCGGTGACGATATCTCCTTCGCGCGCGACGCAGTTTTCGGTGACGATATCTCCTTCGCGCGGGACACAGTTTTCGCTTACGAAATCTCCTTCGCGCGCGACGCAGTTGTCGCTTACCAAATCTCCTTCGCGCGCGACGTAGTTGTCGCTGCCGATTTCCTGATCGGCCGCGACAAAGTTTTCATAAACGATATCTCCTTCGCGCGCGACGCAGTTTTCGGTGACGTTATCTCCTTCGCGCGCGATGCAGTTTTCGCTCACGATACCTCCTTCGCGTGCGACGCAGTTGTCGCTGCCGATTTCCTGATCTGCCGCAAGGCCGTTTTCGGTGACGATATCTCCTTCGCGCGCAACGCAGTTTTCGCTTACGAAATCTCCCTCGCGCGCGACGCAGTTGTCGCTGTCGATTTCCTGATCGGCCACGACAAAGTTTTCGGTGACGATATCTACTTGGCGCGCGACGCAGTTTTCGGTGACGATATCTCCTTCGCGCGCGACGCAGTTTTCGGTGACGATATCTCCTTCGCGCGCGATGCAGTTTTTGCTCACGATACCTCCTTCGGGCGCGACGCATTGTCGTTGCCGATTTCCTAATCTTCCACAACGCAATTTTCGGTGACGATATCTCCTTCGCGCGCGACGCAGTTTTCGGTGACGATATCTCCTTCGCGCGCGTCGCAATTGTCGCTGCCGATTTCCTGATCTGCCACGACACAGTTTTCGGTTACGATATCTCCACGTGCGACGCAGTTTTCGGTGAGGATATCTCCTTCGCGCGCGACCCAGTTTTTGCTCACGATACCTCCTTCGCGCGCGACGCATTGTCGCTGCCGATTTCCTGATCTTCCACGACGCAGTTTTCGGTGACGATATCTCCTTCACGCGCGACGTAGTTTTCGGTGACGATATCTCCTTCGCGCGCGACGCAGTTTTCGCTCACGATACCTCCTTCGCGCGCGACGCATTTGTCGCTGCCGATTTCCTGATCTGCCGCGACGCCGTTTTCGGTGACGATATCTCCTTCGCGCGCGACGCAGTTTTCGCTTACGAAATCTCCCTCGCGCGCGACGCAGTTGTCGCTGCCGATTTCCTGATCGGCCACGACAGAGTTTTCGGTGACGATATCTACGTGGCGCGCGACGCAGTTTTCGGTGACGATATCTCCTTCGCGCGCGACGCAGTTTTCGGTGACTTAACTCCTTCGCGCGCGACGCAGTTTTCACTCACGATACCTCCTTCGCGCGCGACGCAAATGTCGCTGCCAATTTCCTGATCTGCCGCGATGCCGTTTTCGGTGACGATATCTCCTTCGCGCGCCACGCAGTTTTCGCTTACGAAATCTCCCTCGCGCGCGACGCAGTTGTCGCTGCCGATTTCCTGATCGGCCACGACAAAGTTTTCGGTGACGATATCTACTTGGCGCGCGACGCAGTTTTCGGTGATGATATCTCCTTCGCGCGCGATGCAGTTTTCGCTCCCGATACCTCCTTCGCGCGCGACGCATTGTCGCTGCCGATTTCCTGATCTTCCACAACGCAATTTTCGGTGACGATATCTCCTTCGCGCGCGACGCAGTTTTCGGTGACGATATCTCCTTCGCGCGCGACGCAATTGTCGCTGCCGATTTCCTGATCTGCCACGACGCAGTTTTCGGTTACGATATCTCCTTCGCGCGCGACGCAGTTTTCGGTGACGAAATCTCCTTCGCGAGCGACGCAGTTGTCGCTTACCAAATCTCCTTCGCGCACGACGCAGTTATCGCTGCCGATTTCCTGATTGGTCGCGACAAAGTTTTCCTAAACGATATCTCCTTCGCGCGCGACGCAGTTTTCGGTGACGTTATCTCCTTCGCGCGCGACGCAGTGTTCGCTCACGATACCTCCTTCGCGCGCGATGCAGTTGTCGCTGCCGATTTCCTGATCTGCCGCGACGCAGTTTTCGGTGACGATATCACCTTCGCGCGTGCCGCAGTTTTCGCTCACGATACCTCCTTCGCGCGCGACGCAGTTGTCGCTGCCGATTTCCTGATCGGCCACGACAAAGTTTTCGGTGACGATATCTCCTTCGCGCGCGACGGAGTTTTCAGTGACGATATCTCCTTCGCGCGCGACGCAGTTGTCGCTGCAGATTTCCTGATCGGCCACAACAAAGTTTTCGGTGACGATATCTCCTTCGCGCGCGACGCAGTTTTCGGTGACGATATCTCCTTCGCGCGCGACGCTGTTTTCGCTCACGATACCTCCTTCGCGCGCGACGCATTGTCGCTGCCGATTTCCTGATCTTCCACAACGCAATTTTTGGTGACGATATCTCCTTCGCGCGCGACGCAGTTTTCGGTGACGATATCTCCTTCGCGCGCGACGCAATTGTCGCTGCCGATTTCCTGATCTGCCACGACGCAGTTTTCGGTGACGATATCTCCTTCGCGCGTGCCGCAGTTTTCGCTCACGATACCTCCTTCGCGCGCGACGCAGTTGTCGCTGCCGATTTCCTGATCGGCCACGACAAAGTTTTCGGTGACGATATCTCCTTCGCGCGGGACACAGTTTTCGCTTACGAAATCTCCTTCGCGCGCGACGCAGTTGTCGCTTACCAAATCTCCTTCGCGCGCGACGTAGTTGTCGCTGCCGATTTCCTGATCGGCCGCGACAAAGTTTTCATAAACGATATCTCCTTCGCGCGCGACGCAGTTTTCGGTGACGTTATCTCCTTCGCGCGCGACGCAGTTTTCGCTCACGATACCTCCTTCGCGTGCGACGCAGTTGTCGCTGCCGATTTCCTGATCTGCCGCGACGCCGTTTTCGGTGACGATATCTCCTTCGCGCGTGACGCAGTTTTCGCTTACGAAATCTCCCTCGCGCGCGACGCAGTTGTCGCTGTCGATTTCCTGATCGGCCACGACAAAGTTTTCGGTGACGATATCTACTTGGCGCGCGACGCAGTTTTCGGTGACGATATCTCCTTCGCGCGCGACGCAGTTTTTCGGTGACGATATCTCCTTCGCGCGCGATGCAGTTTTTGCTCACGATACCTCCTTCGCGCGCGACGCATTGTCGCTGCTGATTTCCTAATCTTCCACAACGCAATTTTCGATGACGATATCTCCTTCGCGCGCGACGCAATTTTCGGTGACGATATCTCCTTCGCGCGCGTCGCAATTGTCGCTGCCGATTTCCTGATCTGCCACGACACAGTTTTCGGTTACGATATCTCCACGTGCGACGCAGTTTTCGGTGAGGATATCTCCTTCGCGCGCGACCCAGTTTTTGCTCACGATACCTCCTTCGCGCGCGACGCATTGTCGCTGCCGATTTCCTGATCTTCCACGACGTAGTTTTCGGTGACGATATCTCCTTCGCGCGCGACGCAGTTTTCGCTCACGATACCTCCTTCGCGCGCGACGCATTTGTCGCTGCCGATTTCCTGATCTGCCGCGACGCCGTTTTCGGTGACGATATCTCCTTCGCGCGCGACGCAGTTTTCGCTTACGAAATCTCCCTCGCGCGCGACGCAGTTGTCGCTGCCGATTTCCTGATCGGCCACGACAGAGTTTTCGGTGACGATATCTACGTGGCGCGCGACGCAGTTTTCGGTGACGATATCTCCTTCGCGCGCGACGCAGTTTTCGGTGACTTAACTCCTTCGCGCGCGACGCAGTTTTCACTCACGATACCTCCTTCGCGCGCGACGCAAATGTCGCTGCCAATTTCCTGATCTGCCGCGATGCCGTTTTCGGTGACGATATCTCCTTCGCGCGCCACGCAGTTTTCGCTTACGAAATCTCCCTCGCGCGCGACGCAGTTGTCGCTGCCGATTTCCTGATCGGCCACGACAAAGTTTTCGGTGACGATATCTACTTGGCGCGCGACGCAGTTTTCGGTGACGATATCTCCTTCGCGCGCGACGCAGTTTTCGCTTACGAAATCTCCCTCGCGCGCGACGCAGTTGTCGCTGCCGATTTCCTGATCGGCCACGACAAAGTTTTCGGTGACGATATCTACTTGGCGCGCGACGCAGTTTTCGGTGACGATATCTCCTTCGCGCGCGACGCAGTTTTTCGGTGACGATATCTCCTTCGCGCGCGATGCAGTTTTTGCTCACGATACCTCCTTCGCGCGCGACGCATTGTCGCTGCCGATTTCCTAATCTTCCACAACGCAATTTTCGATGACGATATCTCCTTCGCGCGCGACGCAGTTTTCGGTGACGATATCTCCTTCGCGCGCGTCGCAATTGTCGCTGCCGATTTCCTGATCTGCCACGACACAGTTTTCGGTTACGATATCTCCACGTGCGACGCAGTTTTTGGTGAGGATATCTCCTTCGCGCGCGACCCAGTTTTTGCTCACGATACCTCCTTCGCGCGCGACGCATTGTCGCTGCCGATTTCCTGATCTTCCACGACGCAGTTTTCGGTGACGATATCTCCTTCACGCGCGACGTAGTTTTCGGTGACGATATCTCCTTCGCGCGCGACGCAGTTTTCGCTCACGATACCTCCTTCGCGCGCGACGCATTTGTCGCTGCCGATTTCCTGATCTGCCGCGACGCCGTTTTCGGTGACGATATCTCCTTCGCGCGCGACGCAGTTTTCGCTTACGAAATCTCCCTCGCGCGCGACGCAGTTGTCGCTGCCGATTTCCTGATCGGCCACGACAGAGTTTTCGGTGACGATATCTACGTGGCGCGCGACGCAGTTTTCGGTGACGATATCTCCTTCGCGCGCGACGCAGTTTTCGGTGACTTAACTCCTTCGCGCGCGACGCAGTTTTCACTCACGATACCTCCTTCGCGCGCGACGCAAATGTCGCTGCCAATTTCCTGATCTGCCGCGATGCCGTTTTCGGTGACGATATCTCCTTCGCGCGCCACGCAGTTTTCGCTTACGAAATCTCCCTCGCGCGCGACGCAGTTGTCGCTGCCGATTTCCTGATCGGCCACGACAAAGTTTTCGGTGACGATATCTACTTGGCGCGCGACGCAGTTTTCGGTGACGATATCTCCTTCGCGCGCGACGCAGTTTTCGCTTACGAAATCTCCCTCGCGCGCGACGCAGTTGTCGCTGCCGATTTCCTGATCGGCCACGACAAAGTTTTCGGTGACGATAGCTACTTGGCGCGCGACGCAGTTTTCGGTGACGATATCTCCTTCGCGCGCGACGCAGTTTTTCGATGACGATATCTCCTTCGCGCGCGATGCAGTTTTTGCTCACGATACCTCCTTCGCGCGCGACGCATTGTCGCTGCCGATTTCCTAATCTTCCACAACGCAATTTTCGATGACGATATCTCCTTCGCGCGCGACGCAGTTTTCGGTGACGATATCTCCTTCGCGCGCGTCGCAATTGTCGCTGCCGATTTCCTGATCTGCCACGACACAGTTTTCGGTTACGATATCTCCACGTGCGATGCAGTTTTCGGTGAGGATATCTCCTTCGCGCGCGACCCAGTTTTTGCTCACGATACCTCCTTCGCGCGCGACGCATTGTCGCTGCCGATTTCCTGATCTTCCACGACGCAGTTTTCGGTGACGATATCTCCTTCACGCGCGACGTAGTTTTCGGTGACGATATCTCCTTCGCGCGCGACGCAGTTTTCGCTCACGATACCTCCTTCGCGCGCGACGCATTTGTCGCTGCCGATTTCCTGATCTGCCGCGACGCCGTTTTCGGTGACGATATCTCCTTCGCGCGCGACGCAGTTTTCGCTTACGAAATCTCCCTCGCGCGCGACGCAGTTGTCGCTGCCGATTTCCTGATCGGCCACGACAGAGTTTTCGGTGACGATATCTACGTGGCGCGCGACGCAGTTTTCGGTGACGATATCTCCTTCGCGCGCGACGCAGTTTTCGGTGACTTAACTCCTTCGCGCGCGACGCAGTTTTCACTCACGATACCTCCTTCGCGCGCGACGCAAATGTCGCTGCCAATTTCCTGATCTGCCGCGATGCCGTTTTCGGTGACGATATCTCCTTCGCGCGCCACGCAGTTTTCGCTTACGAAATCTCCCTCGCGCGCGACGCAGTTGTCGCTGCCGATTTCCTGATCGGCCACGACAAAGTTTTCGGTGACGATATCTACTTGGCGCGCGACGCAGTTTTCGGTGATGATATCTCCTTCGCGCGCGATGCAGTTTTCGCTCCCGATACCTCCTTCGCGCGCGACGCATTGTCGCTGCCGATTTCCTGATCTTCCACAACGCAATTTTCGGTGACGATATCTCCTTCGCGCGCGACGCAGTTTTCGGTGACGATATCTCCTTCGCGCGCGACGCAATTGTCGCTGCCGATTTCCTGATCTGCCACGACGCAGTTTTCGGTTACGATATCTCCTTCGCGCGCGACGCAGTTTTCGGTGACGAAATCTCCTTCGCGAGCGACGCAGTTGTCGCTTACCAAATCTCCTTCGCGCACGACGCAGTTATCGCTGCCGATTTCCTGATTGGTCGCGACAAAGTTTTCCTAAACGATATCTCCTTCGCGCGCGACGCAGTTTTCGGTGACGTTATCTCCTTCGCGCGCGACGCAGTGTTCGCTCACGATACCTCCTTCGCGCGCGATGCAGTTGTCGCTGCCGATTTCCTGATCTGCCGCGACGCAGTTTTCGGTGACGATATCACCTTCGCGCGTGCCGCAGTTTTCGCTCACGATACCTCCTTCGCGCGCGACGCAGTTGTCGCTGCCGATTTCCTGATCGGCCACGACAAAGTTTTCGGTGACGATATCTCCTTCGCGCGCGACGGAGTTTTCAGTGACGATATCTCCTTCGCGCGCGACGCAGTTGTCGCTGCAGATTTCCTGATCGGCCACAACAAAGTTTTCGGTGACGATATCTCCTTCGCGCGCGACGCAGTTTTCGGTGACGATATCTCCTTCGCGCGCGACGCTGTTTTCGCTCACGATACCTCCTTCGCGCGCGACGCATTGTCGCTGCCGATTTCCTGATCTTCCACAACGCAATTTTTGGTGACGATATCTCCTTCGCGCGCGACGCAGTTTTCGGTGACGATATCTCCTTCGCGCGCGACGCAATTGTCGCTGCCGATTTCCTGATCTGCCACGACGCAGTTTTCGGTGACGATATCTCCTTCGCGCGCGACGCAGTTTTCGGTGACGATATCTCCTTCGCGCGGGACACAGTTTTCGCTTACGAAATCTCCTTCGCGCGCGACGCAGTTGTCGCTTACCAAATCTCCTTCGCGCGCGACGTAGTTGTCGCTGCCGATTTCCTGATCGGCCGCGACAAAGTTTTCATAAACGATATCTCCTTCGCGCGCGACGCAGTTGTCGCTGCCGATTTCCTGATCTGCCGCGACGCCGTTTTCGGTGACGATATCTCCTTCGCGCGCGACGCAGTTTTCGCTTACGAAATCTCCCTCGCGCGCGACGCAGTTGTCGCTGCCGATTTCCTGATCGGCCACGACAGAGTTTTCGGTGACGATATCTACGTGGCGAGCGACGCAGTTTTCGGTGACGATATCTCCTTCGCGCGCGACGCAGTTTTCGGTGACGTTAACTCCTTCGCGCGCGACGCAGTTTTCACTCACGATACCTCCTTCGCGCGCGACGCAAATGTCGCTGCCAATTTCCTGATCTGCCGCGATGCCGTTTTCGGTGACGATATCTCCTTCGCGCGCCACGCAGTTTTCGCTTACGAAATCTCCCTCGCGCGCGACGCAGTTGTCGCTGCCGATTTCCTGATCGGCCACGACAAAGTTTTCGGTGACGATATCTACTTGGCGCGCGATGCAGTTTTCGGTGACGATATCTCCTTCGCGCGCGATGCAGTTTTCGCTCCCGATACCTCCTTCGCGCGCGACGCATTGTCGCTGCCGATTTCCTGATCTTCCACAGCGCAATTTTCGGTGACGATATCTCCTTCGCGCGCGATGCAGTTTTCGGTGACGATATCTCCTTCGCGCGCGACGCAATTGTCGCTGCCGATTTCCTGATCTGCCACGACGCAGTTTTCGGTTACGATATCTCCTTCGCGCGCGACGCAGTTTTCGCTTACGAAATCTCCCTCGCGCGCGACGCAGTTGTCGCTGCCGATTTCCTGATCGGCCACGACAGAGTTTTCGGTGACGATATCTACGTGGCGCGCGACGCAGTTTTCGGTGACGATATCTCCTTCGCGCGCGACGCAGTTTTCGGTGACGATATCTCCTTCGCGCGCGACGCATTTGTCGCTGCCGATTTCCTGATCTGCCGCGACGCAGTTTTCGGTGACGATATCTCCTTCGCGCGCGACGCAATTGTCGCTGCCGATTTCCTGATCTGCCACGACGCAGTTTTCGGTTACGATATCTCCTTCGCGCGCGACGCAGTTTTCGGTGACGAAATCTCCTTCGCGAGCGACGCAGTTGTCGCTTACCAAATCTCCTTCGCGCACGACGCAGTTATCGCTGCCGATTTCCTGATCGGTCGCGACAAAGTTTTCCTAAACGATATCTCCTTCGCGCGCGACGCAGTTTTCGCTCACGATACCTCCTTCGCGCGCGACGCAGTTGTCGCTGCCGATTTCCTGATCTGCCGCGACGCAGTTTTCGGTGACGATATCACCTTCGCGCGTGCCGCAGTTTTCGCTCACGATACCTCCTTCGCGCGCGACGCAGTTGTCGCTGCCGATTTCCTGATCGGCCACGACAAAGTTTTCGGTGACGATATCTCCTTCGCGCGCGACGGAGTGTTCAGTGATGATATCTCCTTCGCGCGCGACGCAGTTGTCGCTGCAGATTTCCTGATCGGCCACGACAAAGTTTTCGGTGACGATATCTCCTTCGCGCGCGACGCAGTTTCGGTGACGATATATCCTTCGCGCGCGACGCTGTTTTCGCTCACGATACCTCCTTCGCGCGCGACGCATTGTCGCTGCCGATTTCCTGATCTTCCACAACGCAATTTTTGGTGACGATATCTCCTTCGCGCGCGACGCAGTTTTCGGTGACGATATCTCCTTCGCGCGCGACGCAATTGTCGCTGCCGATTTCCTGATCTGCCACGACGCAGTTTTCGGTTACGATATCTCCTTCGCGCGCGACGCAGTTTTCGGTGACGAAATCTCCTTCGCGAGCGACGCAGTTGTCGCTTACCAAATCTCCTTCGCGCACGACGCAGTTATCGCTGCCGATTTCCTGATTGGTCGCGACAAAGTTTTCCTAAACGATATCTCCTTCGCGCGCGACGCAGTTTTCGGTGACGTTATCTCCTTCGCGCGCGACGCAGTTTTCGCTCACGATACCTCCTTCGCGCGCGATGCAGTTGTCGCTGCCGATTTCCTGATCTGCCGCGACGCAGTTTTCGGTGACGATATCACCTTCGCGCGTGCCGCAGTTTTCGCTCACGATACCTCCTTCGCGCGCGACGCAGTTGTCGCTGCCGATTTCCTGATCGGCCACGACAAAGTTTTCGGTGACGATATCTCCTTCGCGCGCGACGGAGTTTTCAGTGACGATATCTACTTCGCGCGCGACGCAGTTGTCGCTGCAGATTTCCTGATCGGCCACGACAAAGTTTTCGGTGACGATATCTCCTTCGCGCGCGACGCAGTTTTCGGTGACGATATCTCCTTCGCGCGCGACGCAATTGTCGCTGCCGATTTCCTGATCTTCCACAACGCAATTTTTGGTGACGATATCTCCTTCGCGCGCGACGCAGTTTTCGGTGACGATATCTCCTTCGCGCGCGACGCAATTGTCGCTGCCGATTTCCTGATCTGCCACGACGCAGTTTTCGGTGACGATATCTCCTTCGCGCGCGACGCAGTTTTCGGTGACGATATCTCCTTCGCGCGGGACACAGTTTTCGCTTACGAAATCTCCTTCGCGCGCGACGCAGTTGTCGCTTACCAAATCTCCTTCGCGCGCGACGTAGTTGTCGCTGCCGATTTCCTGATCGGCCGCGACAAAGTTTTCATAAACGATATCTCCTTCGCGCGCGACGCAGTTTTCGGTGACGTTATCTCCTTCGCGCGCGATGCAGTTTTCGCTCACGATACCTCCTTCGCGTGCGACGCAGTTGTCGCTGCCGATTTCCTGATCTGCCGCAAGGCCGTTTTCGGTGACGATATCTCCTTCGCGCGCAACGCAGTTTTCGCTTACGAAATCTCCCTCGCGCGCGACGCAGTTGTCGCTGTCGATTTCCTGATCGGCCACGACAAAGTTTTCGGTGACGATATCTACTTGGCGCGCGACGCAGTTTTCGGTGACGATATCTCCTTCGCGCGCGACGCAGTTTTCGGTGACGATATCTCCTTCGCGCGCGATGCAGTTTTTGCTCACGATACCTCCTTCGGGCGCGACGCATTGTCGTTGCCGATTTCCTAATCTTCCACAACGCAATTTTCGGTGACGATATCTCCTTCGCGCGCGACGCAGTTTTCGGTGACGATATCTCCTTCGCGCGCGTCGCAATTGTCGCTGCCGATTTCCTGATCTGCCACGACACAGTTTTCGGTTACGATATCTCCACGTGCGACGCAGTTTTCGGTGAGGATATCTCCTTCGCGCGCGACCCAGTTTTTGCTCACGATACCTCCTTCGCGCGCGACGCATTGTCGCTGCCGATTTCCTGATCTTCCACGACGCAGTTTTCGGTGACGATATCTCCTTCACGCGCGACGTAGTTTTCGGTGACGATATCTCCTTCGCGCGCGACGCAGTTTTCGCTCACGATACCTCCTTCGCGCGCGACGCATTTGTCGCTGCCGATTTCCTGATCTGCCGCGACGCCGTTTTCGGTGACGATATCTCCTTCGCGCGCGACGCAGTTTTCGCTTACGAAATCTCCCTCGCGCGCGACGCAGTTGTCGCTGCCGATTTCCTGATCGGCCACGACAGAGTTTTCGGTGACGATATCTACGTGGCGCGCGACGCAGTTTTCGGTGACGATATCTCCTTCGCGCGCGACGCAGTTTTCGGTGACTTAACTCCTTCGCGCGCGACGCAGTTTTCACTCACGATACCTCCTTCGCGCGCGACGCAAATGTCGCTGCCAATTTCCTGATCTGCCGCGATGCCGTTTTCGGTGACGATATCTCCTTCGCGCACCACGCAGTTTTCGCTTACGAAATCTCCCTCGCGCGCGACGCAGTTGTCGCTGCCGATTTCCTGATCGGCCACGACAAAGTTTTCGGTGACGATATCTACTTGGCGCGCGACGCAGTTTTCGGTGATGATATCTCCTTCGCGCGCGATGCAGTTTTCGCTCCCGATACCTCCTTCGCGCGCGACGCATTGTCGCTGCCGATTTCCTGATCTTCCACAACGCAATTTTCGGTGACGATATCTCCTTCGCGCGCGACGCAGTTTTCGGTGACGATATCTCCTTCGCGCGCGACGCAATTGTCGCTGCCGATTTCCTGATCTGCCACGACGCAGTTTTCGGTTACGATATCTCCTTCGCGCGCGACGCAGTTTTCGGTGACGAAATCTCCTTCGCGAGCGACGCAGTTGTCGCTTACCAAATCTCCTTCGCGCACGACGCAGTTATCGCTGCCGATTTCCTGATTGGTCGCGACAAAGTTTTCCTAAACGATATCTCCTTCGCGCGCGACGCAGTTTTCGGTGACGTTATCTCCTTCGCGCGCGACGCAGTGTTCGCTCACGATACCTCCTTCGCGCGCGATGCAGTTGTCGCTGCCGATTTCCTGATCTGCCGCGACGCAGTTTTCGGTGACGATATCACCTTCGCGCGTGCCGCAGTTTTCGCTCACGATACCTCCTTCGCGCGCGACGCAGTTGTCGCTGCCGATTTCCTGATCTGCCGCGACGCCGTTTTCGGTGACGATATCTCCTTCGCGCGTGACGCAGTTTTCGCTTACGAAATCTCCCTCGCGCGCGACGCAGTTGTCGCTGTCGATTTCCTGATCGGCCACGACAAAGTTTTCGGTGACGATATCTACTTGGCGCGCGACGCAGTTTTCGGTGACGATATCTCCTTCGCGCGCGACGCAGTTTTTCGGTGACGATATCTCCTTCGCGCGCGATGCAGTTTTTGCTCACGATACCTCCTTCGCGCGCGACGCATTGTCGCTGCTGATTTCCTAATCTTCCACAACGCAATTTTCGATGACGATATCTCCTTCGCGCGCGACGCAATTTTCGGTGACGATATCTCCTTCGCGCGCGTCGCAATTGTCGCTGCCGATTTCCTGATCTGCCACGACACAGTTTTCGGTTACGATATCTCCACGTGCGACGCAGTTTTCGGTGAGGATATCTCCTTCGCGCGCGACCCAGTTTTTGCTCACGATACCTCCTTCGCGCGCGACGCATTGTCGCTGCCGATTTCCTGATCTTCCACGACGTAGTTTTCGGTGACGATATCTCCTTCGCGCGCGACGCAGTTTTCGCTCACGATACCTCCTTCGCGCGCGACGCATTTGTCGCTGCCGATTTCCTGATCTGCCGCGACGCCGTTTTCGGTGACGATATCTCCTTCGCGCGCGACGCAGTTTTCGCTTACGAAATCTCCCTCGCGCGCGACGCAGTTGTCGCTGCCGATTTCCTGATCGGCCACGACAGAGTTTTCGGTGACGATATCTACGTGGCGCGCGACGCAGTTTTCGGTGACGATATCTCCTTCGCGCGCGACGCAGTTTTCGGTGACTTAACTCCTTCGCGCGCGACGCAGTTTTCACTCACGATACCTCCTTCGCGCGCGACGCAAATGTCGCTGCCAATTTCCTGATCTGCCGCGATGCCGTTTTCGGTGACGATATCTCCTTCGCGCGCCACGCAGTTTTCGCTTACGAAATCTCCCTCGCGCGCGACGCAGTTGTCGCTGCCGATTTCCTGATCGGCCACGACAAAGTTTTCGGTGACGATATCTACTTGGCGCGCGACGCAGTTTTCGGTGATGATATCTCCTTCGCGCGCGATGCAGTTTTCGCTCCCGATACCTCCTTCGCGCGCGACGCATTGTCGCTGCCGATTTCCTGATCTTCCACAACGCAATTTTCGGTGACGATATCTCCTTCGCGCGCGACGCAGTTTTCGGTGACGATATCTCCTTCGCGCGCGACGCAATTGTCGCTGCCGATTTCCTGATCTGCCACGACGCAGTTTTCGGTTACGATATCTCCTTCGCGCGCGACGCAGTTTTCGGTGACGAAATCTCCTTCGCGAGCGACGCAGTTGTCGCTTACCAAATCTCCTTCGCGCACGACGCAGTTATCGCTGCCGATTTCCTGATTGGTCGCGACAAAGTTTTCCTAAACGATATCTCCTTCGCGCGCGACGCAGTTTTCGGTGACGTTATCTCCTTCGCGCGCGACGCAGTGTTCGCTCACGATACCTCCTTCGCGCGCGATGCAGTTGTCGCTGCCGATTTCCTGATCTGCCGCGACGCAGTTTTCGGTGACGATATCACCTTCGCGCGTGCCGCAGTTTTCGCTCACGATACCTCCTTCGCGCGCGACGCAGTTGTCGCTGCCGATTTCCTGATCGGCCACGACAAAGTTTTCGGTGACGATATCTCCTTCGCGCGCGACGGAGTTTTCAGTGACGATATCTCCTTCGCGCGCGACGCAGTTGTCGCTGCAGATTTCCTGATCGGCCACAACAAAGTTTTCGGTGACGATATCTCCTTCGCGCGCGACGCAGTTTTCGGTGACGATATCTCCTTCGCGCGCGACGCTGTTTTCGCTCACGATACCTCCTTCGCGCGCGACGCATTGTCGCTGCCGATTTCCTGATCTTCCACAACGCAATTTTTGGTGACGATATCTCCTTCGCGCGCGACGCAGTTTTCGGTGACGATATCTCCTTCGCGCGCGACGCAATTGTCGCTGCCGATTTCCTGATCTGCCACGACGCAGTTTTCGGTGACGATATCTCCTTCGCGCGCGACGCAGTTTTCGGTGACGATATCTCCTTCGCGCGGGACACAGTTTTCGCTTACGAAATCTCCTTCGCGCGCGACGCAGTTGTCGCTTACCAAATCTCCTTCGCGCGCGACGTAGTTGTCGCTGCCGATTTCCTGATCGGCCGCGACGCAGTTTTCGGTGACGTTATCTCCTTCGCGCGCGACGCAGTTTTCGGTGACGTTATCTCCTTCGCGCGCGACGCAGTTTTCGCTCACGATACCTCCTTCGCGTGCGACGCAGTTGTCGCTGCCGATTTCCTGATCTACCGCGACGCCGTTTTCGGTGACGATATCTCCTTCGCGCGCGACGCAGTTTTCGCTTACGAAATCTCCCTCGCGCGCGACGCAGTTGTCGCTGTCGATTTCCTGATCGGCCACGACACAGTTTTCGGTGACGATATCTACTGGCGCGCGACGCAGTTTTCGGTGACGATATCTCCTTCGCGCGCGACGCAGTTTTTCGGTGACGATATCTCCTTCGCGCGCGATGCAGTTTTTGCTCACGATACCTCCTTCGCGCGCGACGCATTGTCGCTGCCGATTTCCTAATCTTCCACAACGCAATTTTCGATGACGATATCTCCTTCGCGCGCGACGCAGTTTTCGGTGACGATATCTCCTTCGCGCGCGTCGCAATTGTCGCTGCCGATTTCCTGATCTGCCACGACACAGTTTTCGGTTACGATATCTCCACGTGCGACGCAGTTTTCGGTGAGGATATCTCCTTCGCGCGCGACCCAGTTTTTGCTCACGATACCTCCTTCGCGCGCGACGCATTGTCGCTGCCGATTTCCTGATCTTCCACGACGCAGTTTTCGGTGACGATATCTCCTTCACGCGCGACGTAGTTTTCGGTGACGATATCTCCTTCGCGCGCGACGCAGTTTTCGCTCACGATACCTCCTTCGCGCGCGACGCATTTGTCGCTGCCGATTTCCTGATCTGCCGCGACGCCGTTTTCGGTGACGATATCTCCTTCGCGCGCGACGCAGTTTTCGCTTACGAAATCTCCCTCGCGCGCGACGCAGTTGTCGCTGCCGATTTCCTGATCGGCCACGACAGAGTTTTCGGTGACGATATCTACGTGGCGCGCGACGCAGTTTTCGGTGACGATATCTCCTTCGCGCGCGACGCAGTTTTCGGTGACGATATCTCCTTCGCGCGCGATGCAGTTTTTGCTCACGATACCTCCTTCGGGCGCGACGCATTGTCGTTGCCGATTTCCTAATCTTCCACAACGCAGTTTTCGGTGACGTTAACTCCTTCGCGCGCGACGCAGTTTTCACTCACGATACCTCCTTCGCGCGTGACGCAAATGTCGCTGCCAATTTCCTGATCTGCCGCGATGCCGTTTTCGGTGACGATATCTCCTTCGCGCGGCACGCAGTTTTCGCTTACGAAATCTCCCTCGCGCGCGACGCAGTTGTCGCTGCCGATTTCCTGATCGGCCATGACAAAGTTTTCGGTGACGATATCTACTTGGCGCGCGACGCAGTTTTCGGTGATGATATCTCCTTCGCGCGCGATGCAGTTTTCGCTCCCGATACCTCCTTCGCGCGCGACGCATTGTCGCTGCCGATTTCCTGATCTTCCACAATGCAATTTTCGGTGACGATATCTACTTGGCGCGCGACGCAGTTTTCGGTGACGATATCTCCTTCGCGCGCGACGCAGTTTTCGCTTACGAAATCTCCCTCGCGCGCGACGCAGTTGTCGCTGCCGATTTCCTGATCGGCCACGACAAAGTTTTCGGTGACGATATCTACTTGGCGCGCGACGCAGTTTTCGGTGACGATATCTCCTTCGCGCGCGACGCAGTTTTTCGGTGACGATATCTCCTTCGCGCGCGATGCAGTTTTTGCTCACGATACCTCCTTCGCGCGCGACGCATTGTCGCTGCCGATTTCCTAATCTTCCACAACGCAATTTTCGATGACGATATCTCCTTCGCGCGCGACGCAGTTTTCGGTGACGATATCTCCTTCGCGCGCGTCGCAATTGTCGCTGCCGATTTCCTGATCTGCCACGACACAGTTTTCGGTTACGATATCTCCACGTGCGACGCAGTTTTTGGTGAGGATATCTCCTTCGCGCGCGACCCAGTTTTTGCTCACGATACCTCCTTCGCGCGCGACGCATTGTCGCTGCCGATTTCCTGATCTTCCACGACGCAGTTTTCGGTGACGATATCTCCTTCACGCGCGACGTAGTTTTCGGTGACGATATCTCCTTCGCGCGCGACGCAGTTTTCGCTCACGATACCTCCTTCGTGCGCGACGCATTTGTCGCTGCCGATTTCCTGATCTGCCGCGACGCCGTTTTCGGTGACGATATCTCCTTCGCGCGCGACGCAGTTTTCGCTTACGAAATCTCCCTCGCGCGCGACGCAGTTGTCGCTGCCGATTTCCTGATCGGCCACGACAGAGTTTTCGGTGACGATATCTACGTGGCGCGCGACGCAGTTTTCGGTGACGATATCTCCTTCGCGCGCGACGCAGTTTTCGGTGACTTAACTCCTTCGCGCGCGACGCAGTTTTCACTCACGATACCTCCTTCGCGCGCGACGCAAATGTCGCTGCCAATTTCCTGATCTGCCGCGATGCCGTTTTCGGTGACGATATCTCCTTCGCGCGCCACGCAGTTTTCGCTTACGAAATCTCCCTCGCGCGCGACGCAGTTGTCGCTGCCGATTTCCTGATCGGCCACGACAAAGTTTTCGGTGACGATATCTACTTGGCGCGCGACGCAGTTTTCGGTGACGATATCTCCTTCGCGCGCGACGCAGTTTTCGCTTACGAAATCTCCCTCGCGCGCGACGCAGTTGTCGCTGCCGATTTCCTGATCGGCCACGACAAAGTTTTCGGTGACGATAGCTACTTGGCGCGCGACGCAGTTTTCGGTGACGATATCTCCTTCGCGCGCGACGCAGTTTTTCGATGACGATATCTCCTTCGCGCGCGATGCAGTTTTTGCTCACGATACCTCCTTCGCGCGCGACGCATTGTCGCTGCCGATTTCCTAATCTTCCACAACGCAATTTTCGATGACGATATCTCCTTCGCGCGCGACGCAGTTTTCGGTGACGATATCTCCTTCGCGCGCGTCGCAATTGTCGCTGCCGATTTCCTGATCTGCCACGACACAGTTTTCGGTTACGATATCTCCACGTGCGATGCAGTTTTCGGTGAGGATATCTCCTTCGCGCGCGACCCAGTTTTTGCTCACGATACCTCCTTCGCGCGCGACGCATTGTCGCTGCCGATTTCCTGATCTTCCACGACGCAGTTTTCGGTGACGATATCTCCTTCACGCGCGACGTAGTTTTCGGTGACGATATCTCCTTCGCGCGCGACGCAGTTTTCGCTCACGATACCTCCTTCGCGCGCGACGCATTTGTCGCTGCCGATTTCCTGATCTGCCGCGACGCCGTTTTCGGTGACGATATCTCCTTCGCGCGCGACGCAGTTTTCGCTTACGAAATCTCCCTCGCGCGCGACGCAGTTGTCGCTGCCGATTTCCTGATCGGCCACGACAGAGTTTTCGGTGACGATATCTACGTGGCGCGCGACGCAGTTTTCGGTGACGATATCTCCTTCGCGCGCGACGCAGTTTTCGGTGACTTAACTCCTTCGCGCGCGACGCAGTTTTCACTCACGATACCTCCTTCGCGCGCGACGCAAATGTCGCTGCCAATTTCCTGATCTGCCGCGATGCCGTTTTCGGTGACGATATCTCCTTCGCGCGCCACGCAGTTTTCGCTTACGAAATCTCCCTCGCGCGCGACGCAGTTGTCGCTGCCGATTTCCTGATCGGCCACGACAAAGTTTTCGGTGACGATATCTACTTGGCGCGCGACGCAGTTTTCGGTGATGATATCTCCTTCGCGCGCGATGCAGTTTTCGCTCCCGATACCTCCTTCGCGCGCGACGCATTGTCGCTGCCGATTTCCTGATCTTCCACAACGCAATTTTCGGTGACGATATCTCCTTCGCGCGCGACGCAGTTTTCGGTGACGATATCTCCTTCGCGCGCGACGCAATTGTCGCTGCCGATTTCCTGATCTGCCACGACGCAGTTTTCGGTTACGATATCTCCTTCGCGCGCGACGCAGTTTTCGGTGACGAAATCTCCTTCGCGCGCGATGCAGTTGTCGCTGCCGATTTCCTGATCTGCCGCGACGCAGTTTTCGGTGACGATATCACCTTCGCGCGTGCCGCAGTTTTCGCTCACGATACCTCCTTCGCGCGCGACGCAGTTGTCGCTGCCGATTTCCTGATCGGCCACGACAAAGTTTTCGGTGACGATATCTCCTTCGCGCGCGACGGAGTTTTCAGTGACGATATCTCCTTCGCGCGCGACGCAGTTGTCGCTGCAGATTTCCTGATCGGCCACAACAAAGTTTTCGGTGACGATATCTCCTTCGCGCGCGACGCAGTTTTCGGTGACGATATCTCCTTCGCGCGCGACGCTGTTTTCGCTCACGATACCTCCTTCGCGCGCGACGCATTGTCGCTGCCGATTTCCTGATCTTCCACAACGCAATTTTTGGTGACGATATCTCCTTCGCGCGCGACGCAGTTTTCGGTGACGATATCTCCTTCGCGCGCGACGCAATTGTCGCTGCCGATTTCCTGATCTGCCACGACGCAGTTTTCGGTGACGATATCTCCTTCGCGCGCGACGCAGTTTTCGGTGACGATATCTCCTTCGCGCGGGACACAGTTTTCGCTTACGAAATCTCCTTCGCGCGCGACGCAGTTGTCGCTTACCAAATCTCCTTCGCGCGCGACGTAGTTGTCGCTGCCGATTTCCTGATCGGCCGCGACAAAGTTTTCATAAACGATATCTCCTTCGCGCGCGACGCAGTTTTCGGTGACGTTATCTCCTTCGCGCGCGACGCAGTTTTCGCTCACGATACCTCCTTCGCGTGCGACGCAGTTGTCGCTGCCGATTTCCTGATCTGCCGCGACGCCGTTTTCGGTGACGATATCTCCTTCGCGCGCGACGCAGTTTTCGCTTACGAAATCTCCCTCGCGCGCGACGCAGTTGTCGCTGTCGATTTCCTGATCGGCCACGACAAAGTTTTCGGTGACGATATCTACTGGCGCGCGACGCAGTTTTCGGTGACGATATCTCCTTCGCGCGCGACGCAGTTTTTCGGTGACGATATCTCCTTCGCGCGCGATGCAGTTTTTGCTCACGATACCTCCTTCGCGCGCGACGCATTGTCGCTGCCGATTTCCTAATCTTCCACAACGCAATTTTCGATGACGATATCTCCTTCGCGCGCGACGCAGTTTTCGGTGACGATATCTCCTTCGCGCGCGTCGCACTTGTCGCTGCCGATTTCCTGATCTGCCACGACACAGTTTTCGGTTACGATATCTCCACGTGCGACGCAGTTTTCGGTGAGGATATCTCCTTCGCGCGCGACCCAGTTTTTGCTCACGATACCTCCTTCGCGCGCGACGCATTGTCGCTGCCGATTTCCTGATCTTCCACGACGCAGTTTTCGGTGACGATATCTCCTTCACGCGCGACGTAGTTTTCGGTGACGATATCTCCTTCGCGCGCGACGCAGTTTTCGCTCACGATACCTCCTTCGCGCGCGACGCATTTGTCGCTGCCGATTTCCTGATCTGCCGCGACGCCGTTTTCGGTGACGATATCTCCTTCGCGCGCGACGCAGTTTTCGCTTACGAAATCTCCCTCGCGCGCGACGCAGTTGTCGCTGCCGATTTCCTGATCGGCCACGACAGAGTTTTCGGTGACGATATCTACGTGGCGCGCGACGCAGTTTTCGGTGACGATATCTCCTTCGCGCGCGACGCAGTTTTCGGTGACGTTAACTCCTTCGCGCGCGACGCAGTTTTCACTCACGATACCTCCTTCGCGCGTGACGCAAATGTCGCTGCCAATTTCCTGATCTGCCGCGATGCCGTTTTCGGTGACGATATCTCCTTCGCGCGCCACGCAGTTTTCGCTTACGAAATCTCCCTCGCGCGCGACGCAGTTGTCGCTGCCGATTTCCTGATCGGCCACGACAAAGTTTTCGGTGACGATATCTACTTGGCGCGCGACGCAGTTTTCGGTGATGATATCTCCTTCGCGCGCGATGCAGTTTTCGCTCCCGATACCTCCTTCGCGCGCGACGCATTGTCGCTGCCGATTTCCTGATCTTCCACAATGCAATTTTCGGTGACGATATCTCCTTCGCGCGCGATGCAGTTTTCGGTGACGATATCTCCTTCGCGCGCTACGCAATTGTCGCTGCCGATTTCCTGATCTGCCACGACGCAGTTTTCGGTTACGATATCTCCTTCACGCGCGACGCAGTTTTCGGTGACGAAATCTCCTTCGCGAGCGACGCAGTTGTCGCTTACCAAATCTCCTTCGCGCACGACGCAGTTATCGCTGCCGATTTCCTGATCGGTCGCGACAAAGTTTTCCTAAACGATAACTCCTTCGCGCGCGACGCAGTTTTCGGTGACGTTATCTCCTTCGCGCGCGACGCAGTTTTCGCTCACGATACCTCCTTCGCGCGCGACGCAGTTGTCGCTGCCGATTTCCTGATCTGCCGCGACGCAGTTTTCGGTGACGATATCACCTTCGCGCGTGCCGCAGTTTTCGCTCACGATACCTCCTTCGCGCGCGACGCAGTTGTCGCTGCCGATTTCCTGATCGGCCACGACAAAGTTTTCGGTGACGATATCTCCTTCGCGCGCGACGGAGTATTCAGTGACGATATCTCCTTCGCGCGCGACGCAGTTGTCGCTGCAGATTTCCTGATCGGCCACGACAAAGTTTTCGGTGACGATATCTCCTTCGCGCGCGACGCAGTTTTCGGTGACGATATCTCCTTCGCGCGCGACGCTGTTTTCGCTCACGATACCTCCTTCGCGCGCGACGCATTGTCGCTGCCGATTTCCTGATCTTCCACAACGCAATTTTTGGTGACGATATCTCCTTCGCGCGCGACGCAGTTTTCGGTGACGATATCTCCTTCGCGCGCGACGCACTTGTCGCTGCCGATTTCCTGATCTGCCACGACGCAGTTTTCGGTGACGATATCTCCTTCGCGCGCGACGCAGTTTTCGGTGACGATATCTCCTTCGCGCGGGACATAGTTTTCGCTTACGAAATCTCCTTCGCGCGCGACGCAGTTGTCGCTTACCAAATCTCCTTCGCGCGCGACGTAGTGGTCGCTGCCGATTTCCTGATCGGCCGTGACAAAGTTTTCATAAACGATATCTCCTTCGCGCGCGACGCAGTTTTCGGTGACGTTATCTCCTTCGCGCGCGACGCAGTTTTCGCTCACGATACCTCCTTCGCGTGCGACGCAGTTGTCGCTGCCGATTTCCTGATCTGCCGCGACGCCGTTTTCGGTGACGATATCTCCTTCGCGCGCGACGCAGTTTTCGCTTACGAAATCTCCCTCGCGCGCGACGCAGTTGTCGCTGTCGATTTCCTGATCAGCCACGACAAAGTTTTCGGTGACGATATCTACTGGCGCGCGACGCAGTTTTCGGTGACGATATCTCCTTCGCGCGCGACGCATTTTCGGTGACGATATCTCCTTCGCGCGCGATGCAGTTTTTGCTCACGATACCTCCTTCGCGCGCGACGCATTGTCGCTGCCGATTTCCTAATCTTCCACAACGCAATTTTCGGTGACGATATCTCCTTCGCGCGCGACGCAGTTTTCGGTGACGATATCTCCTTCGCGCGCGTCGCAATTGTCGCTGCCGATTTCCTGATCTGCCACGACACAGTTTTCGGTTACGATATCTCCACGTGCGACGCAGTTTTCGGTGAGGATATCTCCTTCGCGCGCGACCCTGTTTTTGCTCACGATACCTCCTTCGCGCGCGACGCATTGTCGCTGCCGATTTCCTGATCTTCCACGACGCAGTTTTCGGTGACGATATCTCCTTCACGCGCGACGTAGTTTTCGGTGACGATATCTCCTTCGCGCGCGACGCAGTTTTCGCTCACGATACCTCCTTCGCGCGCGACGCATTTGTCGCTGCCGATTTCCTGATCTGCCGCGACGCCGTTTTCGGTGACGATATCTCCTTCGCGCGCGACGCAGTTTTCGCTTACGAAATCTCCCTCGCGCGCGACGCAGTTGTCGCTGCCGATTTCCTGATCGGCCACGA
This sequence comes from Salix caprea, assembly GCA_964035475.1. Lineage (NCBI taxonomy): Eukaryota > Viridiplantae > Streptophyta > Magnoliopsida > Malpighiales > Salicaceae > Salix > Salix caprea. The sequence goes on from OZ037745.1 coordinate 13,519,142, forward strand.
CAGAGTTTTCGGTGACGATATCTACGTGGCGCGCGACGCAGTTTTCGGTGACGATATCTCCTTCGCGCGCGACGCAGTTTTCGGTGACGTTAACTCCTTCGCGCGCGACGCAGTTTTCACTCACGATACCTCCTTCGCGCGCGACGCAAATGTCGCTGCCAATTTCCTGATCTGCCGCGATGCCGTTTTCGGTGACGATATCTCCTTCGCGCGCCACGCAGTTTTCGCTTACGAAATCTCCCTCGCGCGCGACGCAGTTGTCGCTGCCGATTTCCTGATCGGCCACGACAAAGTTTTCGGTGACGATATCTACTTGGCGCGCGACGCAGTTTTCGGTGATGATATCTCCTTCGCGCGCGATGCAGTTTTCGCTCCCGATACCTCCTTCGCGCGCGACGCATTGTCGCTGCCGATTTCCTGATCTTCCACAACGCAATTTTCGGTAACGATATCTCCTTCGCGCGCGATGCAGTTTTCGGTGACGATATCTCCTTCGCGCGCGACGCAATTGTCGCTGCCGATTTCCTGATCTGCCACGACGCAGTTTTCGGTTACGATATCTCCTTCGCGCGCGACGCAGTTTTCGGTGACGTTATCTCCTTCGCGCGCGACGCAGTTTTCGCTCATGATACCTCCTTCGCGCGCGACGCAGTTGTCGCTGCCGATTTCCTGATCTGCCGCGACGCAGTTTTCGGTGACGATATCACCTTCGCGCGTGCCGCAGTTTTAGCTCAAGATACCTCCTTCGCGCGCGACGCAGTTGTCGCTGCCGATTTCCTGATCGGCCACGACAAAGTTTTCGGTGACGATATCTCCTTCGCGCGCGACGGAGTTTTCAGTGACGATATCTCCTTCGCGCGCGACGCAGTTGTCGCTGCAGATTTCCTGATCGGCCACGACAAAGTTTTCGGTGACGATATCTGCTTCGCGCGCGACGCAGTTTTGGGTGACGATATCTCCTTCACGCGCGACGCAGTTTTAGGTGACGATATCTCCTTCCCGCGCGATGCAGTTTTCGCTCCCGATACCTCCTTCACGCGCGACGCAGTTGTCGCTGCCGATTTCCTGATCTACCGCGATGCAGTTTTCGGTGACGATATCTCCTTCGCGCGCGACGCAGTTTTCGGTGACGATATCTCCTTCGCGCGGGACGCAGTTTTCGCTTACGAAATCTCCTTCGCGCGCGACGCAGTTGTCGCTTACCAAATCTCCTTCGCGCCCGATGTAGTTGTCGCTGCCGATTTCCTGATCGGCCGGGACAAAGTTTTCATAAACGATATCTCCTTCGCGCGTGACGCAGTTTTCGGTGACGTTAACTCCTTCGCGCGCGATGCAGTTTTCGCTCACGATACCTCCTTCGCGCGCGACGCAGTTGTCGCTGCCGATTTCCTGATCTGCCGCGACGCCATTTTCGGTGACGATATCTCCTTCGCGCGCGACGCAGTTTTCGCTTACGAAATCTCCCTCGCGCGCGACGCAGTTGTCGTTGCCGATTTCCTGATCGGCCACGACAAAGTTTTCGGTGACGATATCTACTTGGCGCGCGACGTAGTTTTCGGTGACGATATCTCCGTCGCGCGCGACACAGTTTTCGGTGACGATAGCTCCTTCGCGCGCGACACAGTTTTCGCTCACGATACCTCCTTCGCGCGCGACGCATTGTCGCTGCCGATTTCCTGATCTTCCACAACGCAATTTTCGGTGACGATATCTCCTTCGCGCGCAAGGCAGTTTTCGGTGACGATATCTCCTTCGTGCGCGACGCAATTGTCGCTGCCGATTTCCTGATCTGCCACGACGCAGTTTTTGGTTACGATATCTCCTTCACGCGCGACGCAGTTTTCAGTGACAATATTTCCTTCCCGCACGACGCAGTTTTCGGTGACGATATCTCCTTCGCGTGCGACACAGTTTTCGCTCACGATACCTCCTTCGCGCGCGACGCATTGTCGCTGCCGATTTCCTGATCTTCCACGACGCAGTTTTCGGTGACGATATCTCCTTCGCGCGTGACGCAGTTTTCGGTGACGATATCTCCTTCGCGCGTGACGCAGTTTCGGTGACTATATCTCCTTCGCGCGCGACGCAGTGTTCGCTGACGAAATTTCCTTCGCGCGCGACGCAGTTGTCGCTGCCGATTTCCTGATCGGTGCGCGACAAAGTTTTCGGTGACGATATCTACTTCGCGCGCGGCGCAGTTTTCGCTCACGATACCTCCTTCGCGCGCGACGCATTGTCGCTGCCGATTTCCTGATCTTCCACAACGCAATTTTCTGTGATGATATCTCCTTCGCGCGCGACGCAGTGGTTGCTTACAAAATCTCCTTCGCGCCCGACGCAGTTGTCGCTGCCGATTTCCTGATCGTCCGCAACAAAGTTTTGATAAACGATATCTCCTTCGCGCGCGACGCAGTTTTCGGTGATGTTAACTCCTTTTTGCGCGACGCAGTTTTCGCTCACGATACCTCCTTCGCGCGCGACGCAGTTGTCGCTGCCGATTTCCTGATCTGCCGTGATGCCGTTTTCGGTGACGATATCTCCTTTGCGCGCGACGCAGTTTTCGCTTACGAAATCTCCCTCGCGCGCGACGCAGTTGTCGTTGTCGAGTTCCTGATCGGCCACGACAAAGTTTTCGGTGACGATATCTACTTGGCGCGCGACGCAGTTTTCAGTGATGATATCTCCTTCGCGCGCGACGCATTGTCGCTGCCGATTTCCTGATCTTCCACAACGCAATTTCCGGTGACGATATCTCCTTCGCGCGCGACGCAGTTTTCGGTGACGATATCTCCTTCGCGCGCGACGCAATTGTCGCTGCCGATTTCGTGATCTGCCACGACGCAGATTTTGGTTACTATATCTCCTTCACGCGCGACGCAGTTTTCGGTGACGATATCTCCTTCGCGCGCGACGCAGTTTTCGGTGACGATATCTCCTTCGCGCGCGACCCAGTTTTCGCTCACGATACCTCCTTCGCGCGCGACTCATTGTCGCTGCCGATTTCCTGATCTTCCACGACGCAGTTTTTGGTGACGATATCTCCTTCGCGCGCGACGCAGTTTTCGGTTACGATATCTCCTTCACGTGCGACGCAGTTTTCGGTGATGATATCTCCTTCGCGCGCGACGCAGTTTTCGGTGACGATATCTCCTTCGCGCGCGACCCAGTTTTTGCTCACGATACCTCCTTCGCGCGCGACGCATTGTCGCTGCCGATTTCCTGATCTTCCACGATGCAGTTTTCGGTGACGATATCTCCTTCACGCGCGATGCAGTTTTCGGTGACGATATCTCCTTCGCGCACGACGTAGTTTTCGGTGACGATATCTCCTTCCCGCGCGACGCAGTTGTCGTTGCCGATTCCTGATCGGTCGCGACGCAGTTTTCGGTGACGATATCTCCTTCGCGCGCGACGCAGTTGTCGCTTACGAACTCTCCTTCGCGTGCGACGCAGTTGTCGCTGGCAATTTCCTGATCGGCCGCGACAAAGTTTTCGTTGACGATATCTACTTCGCGCGCGACGTAGTTTTCGGTGACGATATCTCCTTCGCGCGCGACGCAGTGTTCGCTGCCGATTTCCTTCGCGCGCGGCGCAGTTGGCGCTGCCGATTTCTCACTAACGATATCTCCTTCGCGCGCGACGCAGTTTTCGGTGACGATATCTCCTTCGCGCCCGACGCAGTTTTCGGTGACGATATCTCCTTCCCGCGCGACGCACTTGTCGCTGCCGATTTCCTGATCTGCCACGACGCAGTTTTTGGTGACGATATCTCCTTCATGCGCGACGCAGTTTTCGGTGACGATATCTCCTTCGCGCGCGACGCAGTTTTCGCTTACGAAATCTCCCTCGCGCGCGACGCAGTTGTCGCTGCCGATTTCCTGATCGGCCACGACAAAGTTTTCGGTGACGATATCTACTTGGCGCGCGACGCAGTTTTCGGTGACGATATCTCCTTCGCGCGCGACGCAGTTTTTCGGTGACGATATCTCCTTCGCGCGCGATGCAGTTTTTGCTCACGATACCTCCTTCGCGCGCGACGCATTGTCGCTGCCGATTTCCTAATCTTCCACAACGCAATTTTCGATGACGATATCTCCTTCGCGCGCGACGCAGTTTTCGGTGACGATATCTCCTTCGCGCGCGTCGCAATTGTCGCTGCCGATTTCCTGATCTGCCACGACACAGTTTTCGGTTACGATATCTCCACGTGCGACGCAGTTTTTGGTGAGGATATCTCCTTCGCGCGCGACCCAGTTTTTGCTCACGATACCTCCTTCGCGCGCGACGCATTGTCGCTGCCGATTTCCTGATCTTCCACGACGCAGTTTTCGGTGACGATATCTCCTTCACGCGCGACGTAGTTTTCGGTGACGATATCTCCTTCGCGCGCGACGCAGTTTTCGCTCACGATACCTCCTTCGTGCGCGACGCATTTGTCGCTGCCGATTTCCTGATCTGCCGCGACGCCGTTTTCGGTGACGATATCTCCTTCGCGCGCGACGCAGTTTTCGCTTACGAAATCTCCCTCGCGCGCGACGCAGTTGTCGCTGCCGATTTCCTGATCGGCCACGACAGAGTTTTCGGTGACGATATCTACGTGGCGCGCGACGCAGTTTTCGGTGACGATATCTCCTTCGCGCGCGACGCAGTTTTCGGTGACTTAACTCCTTCGCGCGCGACGCAGTTTTCACTCACGATACCTCCTTCGCGCGCGACGCAAATGTCGCTGCCAATTTCCTGATCTGCCGCGATGCCGTTTTCGGTGACGATATCTCCTTCGCGCGCCACGCAGTTTTCGCTTACGAAATCTCCCTCGCGCGCGACGCAGTTGTCGCTGCCGATTTCCTGATCGGCCACGACAAAGTTTTCGGTGACGATATCTACTTGGCGCGCGACGCAGTTTTCGGTGACGATATCTCCTTCGCGCGCGACGCAGTTTTCGCTTACGAAATCTCCCTCGCGCGCGACGCAGTTGTCGCTGCCGATTTCCTGATCGGCCACGACAAAGTTTTCGGTGACGATAGCTACTTGGCGCGCGACGCAGTTTTCGGTGACGATATCTCCTTCGCGCGCGACGCAGTTTTTCGATGACGATATCTCCTTCGCGCGCGATGCAGTTTTTGCTCACGATACCTCCTTCGCGCGCGACGCATTGTCGCTGCCGATTTCCTAATCTTCCACAACGCAATTTTCGATGACGATATCTCCTTCGCGCGCGACGCAGTTTTCGGTGACGATATCTCCTTCGCGCGCGTCGCAATTGTCGCTGCCGATTTCCTGATCTGCCACGACACAGTTTTCGGTTACGATATCTCCACGTGCGATGCAGTTTTCGGTGAGGATATCTCCTTCGCGCGCGACCCAGTTTTTGCTCACGATACCTCCTTCGCGCGCGACGCATTGTCGCTGCCGATTTCCTGATCTTCCACGACGCAGTTTTCGGTGACGATATCTCCTTCACGCGCGACGTAGTTTTCGGTGACGATATCTCCTTCGCGCGCGACGCAGTTTTCGCTCACGATACCTCCTTCGCGCGCGACGCATTTGTCGCTGCCGATTTCCTGATCTGCCGCGACGCCGTTTTCGGTGACGATATCTCCTTCGCGCGCGACGCAGTTTTCGCTTACGAAATCTCCCTCGCGCGCGACGCAGTTGTCGCTGCCGATTTCCTGATCGGCCACGACAGAGTTTTCGGTGACGATATCTACGTGGCGCGCGACGCAGTTTTCGGTGACGATATCTCCTTCGCGCGCGACGCAGTTTTCGGTGACTTAACTCCTTCGCGCGCGACGCAGTTTTCACTCACGATACCTCCTTCGCGCGCGACGCAAATGTCGCTGCCAATTTCCTGATCTGCCGCGATGCCGTTTTCGGTGACGATATCTCCTTCGCGCGCCACGCAGTTTTCGCTTACGAAATCTCCCTCGCGCGCGACGCAGTTGTCGCTGCCGATTTCCTGATCGGCCACGACAAAGTTTTCGGTGACGATATCTACTTGGCGCGCGACGCAGTTTTCGGTGATGATATCTCCTTCGCGCGCGATGCAGTTTTCGCTCCCGATACCTCCTTCGCGCGCGACGCATTGTCGCTGCCGATTTCCTGATCTTCCACAACGCAATTTTCGGTGACGATATCTCCTTCGCGCGCGACGCAGTTTTCGGTGACGATATCTCCTTCGCGCGCGACGCAATTGTCGCTGCCGATTTCCTGATCTGCCACGACGCAGTTTTCGGTTACGATATCTCCTTCGCGCGCGACGCAGTTTTCGGTGACGAAATCTCCTTCGCGCGCGATGCAGTTGTCGCTGCCGATTTCCTGATCTGCCGCGACGCAGTTTTCGGTGACGATATCACCTTCGCGCGTGCCGCAGTTTTCGCTCACGATACCTCCTTCGCGCGCGACGCAGTTGTCGCTGCCGATTTCCTGATCGGCCACGACAAAGTTTTCGGTGACGATATCTCCTTCGCGCGCGACGGAGTTTTCAGTGACGATATCTCCTTCGCGCGCGACGCAGTTGTCGCTGCAGATTTCCTGATCGGCCACAACAAAGTTTTCGGTGACGATATCTCCTTCGCGCGCGACGCAGTTTTCGGTGACGATATCTCCTTCGCGCGCGACGCTGTTTTCGCTCACGATACCTCCTTCGCGCGCGACGCATTGTCGCTGCCGATTTCCTGATCTTCCACAACGCAATTTTTGGTGACGATATCTCCTTCGCGCGCGACGCAGTTTTCGGTGACGATATCTCCTTCGCGCGCGACGCAATTGTCGCTGCCGATTTCCTGATCTGCCACGACGCAGTTTTCGGTGACGATATCTCCTTCGCGCGCGACGCAGTTTTCGGTGACGATATCTCCTTCGCGCGGGACACAGTTTTCGCTTACGAAATCTCCTTCGCGCGCGACGCAGTTGTCGCTTACCAAATCTCCTTCGCGCGCGACGTAGTTGTCGCTGCCGATTTCCTGATCGGCCGCGACAAAGTTTTCATAAACGATATCTCCTTCGCGCGCGACGCAGTTTTCGGTGACGTTATCTCCTTCGCGCGCGACGCAGTTTTCGCTCACGATACCTCCTTCGCGTGCGACGCAGTTGTCGCTGCCGATTTCCTGATCTGCCGCGACGCCGTTTTCGGTGACGATATCTCCTTCGCGCGCGACGCAGTTTTCGCTTACGAAATCTCCCTCGCGCGCGACGCAGTTGTCGCTGTCGATTTCCTGATCGGCCACGACAAAGTTTTCGGTGACGATATCTACTGGCGCGCGACGCAGTTTTCGGTGACGATATCTCCTTCGCGCGCGACGCAGTTTTTCGGTGACGATATCTCCTTCGCGCGCGATGCAGTTTTTGCTCACGATACCTCCTTCGCGCGCGACGCATTGTCGCTGCCGATTTCCTAATCTTCCACAACGCAATTTTCGATGACGATATCTCCTTCGCGCGCGACGCAGTTTTCGGTGACGATATCTCCTTCGCGCGCGTCGCAATTGTCGCTGCCGATTTCCTGATCTGCCACGACACAGTTTTCGGTTACGATATCTCCACGTGCGACGCAGTTTTCGGTGAGGATATCTCCTTCGCGCGCGACCCAGTTTTTGCTCACGATACCTCCTTCGCGCGCGACGCATTGTCGCTGCCGATTTCCTGATCTTCCACGACGCAGTTTTCGGTGACGATATCTCCTTCACGCGCGACGTAGTTTTCGGTGACGATATCTCCTTCGCGCGCGACGCAGTTTTCGCTCACGATACCTCCTTCGCGCGCGACGCATTTGTCGCTGCCGATTTCCTGATCTGCCGCGACGCCGTTTTCGGTGACGATATCTCCTTCGCGCGCGACGCAGTTTTCGCTTACGAAATCTCCCTCGCGCGCGACGCAGTTGTCGCTGCCGATTTCCTGATCGGCCACGACAGAGTTTTCGGTGACGATATCTACGTGGCGCGCGACGCAGTTTTCGGTGACGATATCTCCTTCGCGCGCGACGCAGTTTTCGGTGACGTTAACTCCTTCGCGCGCGACGCAGTTTTCACTCACGATACCTCCTTCGCGCGTGACGCAAATGTCGCTGCCAATTTCCTGATCTGCCGCGATGCCGTTTTCGGTGACGATATCTCCTTCGCGCGCCACGCAGTTTTCGCTTACGAAATCTCCCTCGCGCGCGACGCAGTTGTCGCTGCCGATTTCCTGATCGGCCACGACAAAGTTTTCGGTGACGATATCTACTTGGCGCGCGACGCAGTTTTCGGTGATGATATCTCCTTCGCGCGCGATGCAGTTTTCGCTCCCGATACCTCCTTCGCGCGCGACGCATTGTCGCTGCCGATTTCCTGATCTTCCACAATGCAATTTTCGGTGACGATATCTCCTTCGCGCGCGATGCAGTTTTCGGTGACGATATCTCCTTCGCGCGCTACGCAATTGTCGCTGCCGATTTCCTGATCTGCCACGACGCAGTTTTCGGTTACGATATCTCCTTCACGCGCGACGCAGTTTTCGGTGACGAAATCTCCTTCGCGAGCGACGCAGTTGTCGCTTACCAAATCTCCTTCGCGCACGACGCAGTTATCGCTGCCGATTTCCTGATCGGTCGCGACAAAGTTTTCCTAAACGATAACTCCTTCGCGCGCGACGCAGTTTTCGGTGACGTTATCTCCTTCGCGCGCGACGCAGTTTTCGCTCACGATACCTCCTTCGCGCGCGACGCAGTTGTCGCTGCCGATTTCCTGATCTGCCGCGACGCAGTTTTCGGTGACGATATCACCTTCGCGCGTGCCGCAGTTTTCGCTCACGATACCTCCTTCGCGCGCGACGCAGTTGTCGCTGCCGATTTCCTGATCGGCCACGACAAAGTTTTCGGTGACGATATCTCCTTCGCGCGCGACGGAGTATTCAGTGACGATATCTCCTTCGCGCGCGACGCAGTTGTCGCTGCAGATTTCCTGATTGGCCACGACAAAGTTTTCGGTGACGATATCTCCTTCGCGCGCGACGCAGTTTTCGGTGACGATATCTCCTTCGCGCGCGACGCTGTTTTCGCTCACGATACCTCCTTCGCGCGCGACGCATTGTCGCTGCCGATTTCCTGATCTTCCACAACGCAATTTTTGGTGACGATATCTCCTTCGCGCGCGACGCAGTTTTCGGTGACGATATCTCCTTCGCGCGCGACGCACTTGTCGCTGCCGATTTCCTGATCTGCCACGACGCAGTTTTCGGTGACGATATCTCCTTCGCGCGCGACGCAGTTTTCGGTGACGATATCTCCTTCGCGCGGGACATAGTTTTCGCTTACGAAATCTCCTTCGCGCGCGACGCAGTTGTCGCTTACCAAATCTCCTTCGCGCGCGACGTAGTGGTCGCTGCCGATTTCCTGATCGGCCGTGACAAAGTTTTCATAAACGATATCTCCTTCGCGCGCGACGCAGTTTTCGGTGACGTTATCTCCTTCGCGCGCGACGCAGTTTTCGCTCACGATACCTCCTTCGCGTGCGACGCAGTTGTCGCTGCCGATTTCCTGATCTGCCGCGACGCCGTTTTCGGTGACGATATCTCCTTCGCGCGCGACGCAGTTTTCGCTTACGAAATCTCCCTCGCGCGCGACGCAGTTGTCGCTGTCGATTTCCTGATCAGCCACGACAAAGTTTTCGGTGACGATATCTACTGGCGCGCGACGCAGTTTTCGGTGACGATATCTCCTTCGCGCGCGACGCAGTTTTCGGTGACGATATCTCCTTCGCGCGCGATGCAGTTTTTGCTCACGATACCTCCTTCGCGCGCGACGCATTGTCGCTGCCGATTTCCTAATCTTCCACAACGCAATTTTCGGTGACGATATCTCCTTCGCGCGCGACGCAGTTTTCGGTGACGATATCTCCTTCGCGCGCGTCGCAATTGTCGCTGCCGATTTCCTGATCTGCCACGACACAGTTTTCGGTTACGATATCTCCACGTGCGACGCAGTTTTCGGTGAGGATATCTCCTTCGCGCGCGACCCTGTTTTTGCTCACGATACCTCCTTCGCGCGCGACGCATTGTCGCTGCCGATTTCCTGATCTTCCACGACGCAGTTTTCAGTGACGATATCTCCTTCACGCGCGACGTAGTTTTCGGTGACGATATCTCCTTCGCGCGCGACGCAGTTTTCGCTCACGATACCTCCTTCGCGCGCGACGCATTTGTCGCTGCCGATTTCCTGATCTGCCGCGACGCCGTTTTCGGTGACGATATCTCCTTCGCGCGCGACGCAGTTTTCGCTTACGAAATCTCCCTCGCGCGCGACGCAGTTGTCGCTGCCGATTTCCTGATCGGCCACGACAGAGTTTTCGGTGACGATATCTACGTGGCGCGCGACGCAGTTTTCGGTGACGATATCTCCTTCGCGCGCGACGCAGTTTTCGGTGACGTTAACTCCTTCGCGCGCGACGCAGTTTTCACTCACGATACCTCCTTCGCGCGCGACGCAAATGTCGCTGCCAATTTCCTGATCTGCCGCGATGCCGTTTTCGGTGACGATATCTCCTTCGCGCGCCACGCAGTTTTCGCTTACGAAATCTCCCTCGCGCGCGACGCAGTTGTCGCTGCCGATTTCCTGATCGGCCACGACAAAGTTTTCGGTGACGATATCTACTTGGCGCGCGACGCAGTTTTCGGTGATGATATCTCCTTCGCGCGCGATGCAGTTTTCGCTCCCGATACCTCCTTCGCGCGCGACGCATTGTCGCTGCCGATTTCCTGATCTTCCACAACGCAATTTTCGGTAACGATATCTCCTTCGCGCGCGATGCAGTTTTCGGTGACGATATCTCCTTCGCGCGCGACGCAATTGTCGCTGCCGATTTCCTGATCTGCCACGACGCAGTTTTCGGTTACGATATCTCCTTCGCGCGCGACGCAGTTTTCGGTGACGTTATCTCCTTCGCGCGCGACGCAGTTTTCGCTCATGATACCTCCTTCGCGCGCGACGCAGTTGTCGCTGCCGATTTCCTGATCTGCCGCGACGCAGTTTTCGGTGACGATATCACCTTCGCGCGTGCCGCAGTTTTAGCTCAAGATACCTCCTTCGCGCGCGACGCAGTTGTCGCTGCCGATTTCCTGATCGGCCACGACAAAGTTTTCGGTGACGATATCTCCTTCGCGCGCGACGGAGTTTTCAGTGACGATATCTCCTTCGCGCGCGACGCAGTTGTCGCTGCAGATTTCCTGATCGGCCACGACAAAGTTTTCGGTGACGATATCTGCTTCGCGCGCGACGCAGTTTTGGGTGACGATATCTCCTTCACGCGCGACGCAGTTTTAGGTGACGATATCTCCTTCCCGCGCGATGCAGTTTTCGCTCCCGATACCTCCTTCACGCGCGACGCAGTTGTCGCTGCCGATTTCCTGATCTACCGCGATGCAGTTTTCGGTGACGATATCTCCTTCGCGCGCGACGCAGTTTTCGGTGACGATATCTCCTTCGCGCGGGACGCAGTTTTCGCTTACGAAATCTCCTTCGCGCGCGACGCAGTTGTCGCTTACCAAATCTCCTTCGCGCCCGATGTAGTTGTCGCTGCCGATTTCCTGATCGGCCGGGACAAAGTTTTCATAAACGATATCTCCTTCGCGCGTGACGCAGTTTTCGGTGACGTTAACTCCTTCGCGCGCGATGCAGTTTTCGCTCACGATACCTCCTTCGCGCGCGACGCAGTTGTCGCTGCCGATTTCCTGATCTGCCGCGACGCCATTTTCGGTGACGATATCTCCTTCGCGCGCGACGCAGTTTTCGCTTACGAAATCTCCCTCGCGCGCGACGCAGTTGTCGTTGCCGATTTCCTGATCGGCCACGACAAAGTTTTCGGTGACGATATCTACTTGGCGCGCGACGTAGTTTTCGGTGACGATATCTCCGTCGCGCGCGACACAGTTTTCGGTGACGATAGCTCCTTCGCGCGCGACACAGTTTTCGCTCACGATACCTCCTTCGCGCGCGACGCATTGTCGCTGCCGATTTCCTGATCTTCCACAACGCAATTTTCGGTGACGATATCTCCTTCGCGCGCGAGGCAGTTTTCGGTGACGATATCTCCTTCGTGCGCGACGCAATTGTCGCTGCCGATTTCCTGATCTGCCACGACGCAGTTTTTGGTTACGATATCTCCTTCACGCGCGACGCAGTTTTCAGTGACAATATTTCCTTCCCGCACGACGCAGTTTTCGGTGACGATATCTCCTTCGCGTGCGACACAGTTTTCGCTCACGATACCTCCTTCGCGCGCGACGCATTGTCGCTGCCGATTTCCTGATCTTCCACGACGCAGTTTTCGGTGACGATATCTCCTTCGCGCGTGACGCAGTTTTCGGTGACGATATCTCCTTCGCGCGTGACGCAGTTTCGGTGACTATATCTCCTTCGCGCGCGACGCAGTGTTCGCTGACGAAATTTCCTTCGCGCGCGACGCAGTTGTCGCTGCCGATTTCCTGATCGGTGCGCGACAAAGTTTTCGGTGACGATATCTACTTCGCGCGCGGCGCAGTTTTCGCTCACGATACCTCCTTCGCGCGCGACGCATTGTCGCTGCCGATTTCCTGATCTTCCACAACGCAATTTTCTGTGATGATATCTCCTTCGCGCGCGACGCAGTGGTTGCTTACAAAATCTCCTTCGCGCCCGACGCAGTTGTCGCTGCCGATTTCCTGATCGTCCGCAACAAAGTTTTGATAAACGATATCTCCTTCGCGCGCGACGCAGTTTTCGGTGATGTTAACTCCTTTTTGCGCGACGCAGTTTTCGCTCACGATACCTCCTTCGCGCGCGACGCAGTTGTCGCTGCCGATTTCCTGATCTGCCGTGATGCCGTTTTCGGTGACGATATCTCCTTTGCGCGCGACGCAGTTTTCGCTTACGAAATCTCCCTCGCGCGCGACGCAGTTGTCGTTGTCGAGTTCCTGATCGGCCACGACAAAGTTTTCGGTGACGATATCTACTTGGCGCGCGACGCAGTTTTCAGTGATGATATCTCCTTCGCGCGCGACGCATTGTCGCTGCCGATTTCCTGATCTTCCACAACGCAATTTCCGGTGACGATATCTCCTTCGCGCGCGACGCAGTTTTCGGTGACGATATCTCCTTCGCGCGCGACGCAATTGTCGCTGCCGATTTCGTGATCTGCCACGACGCAGATTTTGGTTACTATATCTCCTTCACGCGCGACGCAGTTTTCGGTGACGATATCTCCTTCGCGCGCGACGCAGTTTTCGGTGACGATATCTCCTTCGCGCGCGACCCAGTTTTCGCTCACGATACCTCCTTCGCGCGCGACTCATTGTCGCTGCCGATTTCCTGATCTTCCACGACGCAGTTTTTGGTGACGATATCTCCTTCGCGCGCGACGCAGTTTTCGGTTACGATATCTCCTTCACGTGCGACGCAGTTTTCGGTGATGATATCTCCTTCGCGCGCGACGCAGTTTTCGGTGACGATATCTCCTTCGCGCGCGACCCAGTTTTTGCTCACGATACCTCCTTCGCGCGCGACGCATTGTCGCTGCCGATTTCCTGATCTTCCACGATGCAGTTTTCGGTGACGATATCTCCTTCACGCGCGATGCAGTTTTCGGTGACGATATCTCCTTCGCGCACGACGTAGTTTTCGGTGACGATATCTCCTTCCCGCGCGACGCAGTTGTCGTTGCCGATTCCTGATCGGTCGCGACGCAGTTTTCGGTGACGATATCTCCTTCGCGCGCGACGCAGTTGTCGCTTACGAACTCTCCTTCGCGTGCGACGCAGTTGTCGCTGGCAATTTCCTGATCGGCCGCGACAAAGTTTTCGTTGACGATATCTACTTCGCGCGCGACGTAGTTTTCGGTGACGATATCTCCTTCGCGCGCGACGCAGTGTTCGCTGCCGATTTCCTTCGCGCGCGGCGCAGTTGGCGCTGCCGATTTCTCACTAACGATATCTCCTTCGCGCGCGACGCAGTTTTCGGTGACGATATCTCCTTCGCGCCCGACGCAGTTTTCGGTGACGATATCTCCTTCCCGCGCGACGCACTTGTCGCTGCCGATTTCCTGATCTGCCACGACGCAGTTTTTGGTGACGATATCTCCTTCATGCGCGACGCAGTTTTCGGTGACGATATCTCCTTCGCGCGCGACGCAATTGTCGCTGCCGATTTCGTGATCTGCCACGACGCAGATTTTGGTTACTATATCTCCTTCACGCGCGACGCAGTTTTCGGTGACGATATCTCCTTCGCGCGCGACGCAGTTTTCGGTGACGATATCTCCTTCGCGCGCGACACAGTTTTCGCTCACGATACCTCCTTCGCGCGCGACGCATTGTCGCTGCCGATTTCCTGATCTTCCACGACGCAGTTTTCGGTGACGATATCTCCTTCGCGCGCGACGCAGTTTTCGGTGACGATATCTCCTTCGCGCGCGACGCAGTTGTCGTTGCCGTTTCCTGATCGGCCGCGATGCAGTTTTCGGTGATGATATCTCCTTCGCGCGCGACGTTGTTGTCGCATACGAAATCCCCTTCGCGCGCGACGCAGTTGTCGCTGCCGATTTCCTGATCGAGCGCGACAAAGTTTTCGGTGACGATATCTACTTCGCGCGCGGCGCAGTTTTCGGTGACGATATCTCCTTCGCGCGCGAAGCAGTTTTCGCTCACGATACCTCCTTCGCGCGCGACGCATTGTCGCTGCCGATTTCCTGATCTTCCACAACGCAATTTTCGGTGATGATATCTCCTTCGCGCGCGACGCAGTTTTCGGTGACGATATCTCCTTCGCGCGCGACGCAGTTTACGGTGACGTTATCTCCTTCGCGCGCGACGCAGTTTTCGCTCACGATACCTCCTTCGCGCGCGACGCAGTTGTCGCTGCCGATTTCCTGATCTGCCGCGGCGCCGTTTTCAGTGACGATATCTCCTTCGCGCGCGACGCAGTTTTCGCTTACGAAATCTCCCTCGCGCGCGACGCAGTTGTCGCTGTCGATTTCCTGATCGGCCACGACAAAGTTTTCGGTCACGATATCTACTTGGCGCGCGACGCAGTTTTCGGTGACGATATCTCCTTCGCGCGCGATGCAGTTTTCGCTCACGATACCTCCTTCGCGCGCGACGCATTGTCGCTGCCGATTTCCTGATCTTCCACAACGCAATTTTCGGTGACGATATCTTCTTCGCGCGCGACGCAGTTTTCAGTGACGATATCTCCTTCGCGCGTGACGCAATTGTCGCTGCCGATTTCCTGATCTGCCATGACGCAGTTTTCGGTTACGATATCTCCTTCACGTGCGACGCATTTTTCGGTGATGATATCTCCTTCGCGCGCGACGCAGTTTTCGGTGACGATATCTCCTTCGCGCGCGACCCAGTTTTTGCTCACGATACCTCCTTCGCGCGCGACGCATTGTCGCTGCCGATTTCCTGATCTTCCACGACGCAGTTTTCGGTGACGATATCTCCTTCACGCGCGATGCAGTTTTCGGTGACGATATCTCCTTCGCGCACGACGTAGTTTTCGGTGACGATATCTCCTTCCCGCGCGACGCAGTTGTCGTTGCCGATTCCTGATCGGTCGCGACGCAGTTTTCGGTGACGATAGCTCCTTCGCGCGCGACGCAGTTGTCGCTTACGAACTCTCCTTCGCGTGCGACGCAGTTGTCGCTGGCGATTTCTTGATCGGCCGCGACAAAGTTTTCGTTGACGATATCTACTTCGCGCGCGACGTAGTTTTCGGTGACGATATCTCCTTCGCGCGCGACGCAGTGTTCGCTGCCGATTTCCTTCGCGCGCGGCGCAGTTGTCGCTGCCGATTTCTCACTGACGATATCTCCTTCGCGCGCGACGCAGTTTTCGGTGACGATATCTCCTTCGTGCGCGACGCAGTTTTCGGTGACGATATCTCCTTCACGCGCGACGCACTTGTCGCTGCCGATTTCCTGATCTGCCACGACGCAGTTTTTGGTGACGATATCTCCTTCACGCGCGACGCAGTTTTCGGTGACGATATCTCCTTCGCGCGCGACGCAATTGTCGCTGCCGATTTCGTGATCTGCCACGACGCAGATTTTGGTTACTATATCTCCTTCACGCGCGACGCAGTTTTCGGTGACGATATCTCCTTCGCGCGCGACACAGTTTTCGCTCACGATACCTCCTTCGCGCGCGACGCATTGTCGCTGCCGATTTCCTGATCTTCCACGACGCAGTTTTCGGTGACGATATCTCCTTCGCGCGCGACGCAGTTTTCGGTGACGATATCTCCTTCGCGCGCGACGCAGTTTTCGGTGACTATATCTCCTTCCCGCGCGACGCAGTTGTCGTTGCCGTTTCCTGATCGGCCGCGATGCAGTTTTCGGTGATGATATCTCCTTCGCGCGCGACGTTGTTGTCGCATTCGAAATCCCCTTCGCGCGCGACGCAGTTGTCGCTGCCGATTTCCTGATCGGGCGCGACAAAGTTTTCGGTGACGATATCTACTTCGCGCGCGGCGCAGTTTTCGGTGACGATATCTCCTTCACGCGCGACGCAGTTTTCGCTCACGATACCTCCTTCGCGCGCGACGCATTGTCGCTGCCGATTTCCTGATCTTCCACAACGCAATTTTCGGTGATGATATCTCCTTCGCGCGCGACGCAGTTTTCGGTGACGATATCTCCTTCGCGCGCGACGCAGTTTTCGGTGACGATATCTCCTTCGCGCGCGACGCAGTTCGCGCGCGACGCAGTTTTCGCTCACGATACCTCCTTCGCGCGCGACGCAGTTGTCGCTGCCGATTTCCTGATCTGGCGCGACAAAGTTTTCGGTGACGATATCTACTTCGCACGCGGCGCAGTTTTCGGTGACGATATCTCCTTCGCGCGCGACGCTTTGTCGCTGCCGATTTCCTGATCTTCCACAACGCAATTTTCGGTGATGATATCTCCTTCGCGCGCGACGCAGTTTTCGGTGACGATATCTCCTTCGCGCGCGACGCAGTTTTCGGTGACGATATCTCCTTCGCGCGCGACGCAGTTTTCGGTGACGATATCTCCTTCGCGCGCGACACAGTTTTCGGTGACGTTATCTCCTTCGCGCGCGACGCAGTTTTCGCTCACGATACCTCCTTCGCGCGCGACGCAGTTGTCGCTGCCGATTTCCTGATCTGCCGCGACGCCGTTTTCAGTGACGATATCTCCTTCGCGCGCGACGCAGTTTTCGCTTACGAAATCTCCTGATCTTCCACAACGCAATTTTCGGTGACGATATCTTCTTCGCGCGCGACGCAGTTTTCGGTGACGATATCTCCTTCGCGCGTGACGCAATTGTCGCTGCCGATTTCCTGATCTGCCATGACGCAGTTTTCGGTTACGATATCTCCTTCACGTGCGACGCAGTTTTCGGTGATGATATCTCCTTCGCGCGCGACGCAGTTTTCGGTGACGATATCTCCTTCGCGCGCGACCCAGTTTTTGCTCACGATACCTCCTTCGCGCGCGACGCATTGTCGCTGCCGATTTCCTGATCTTCCACGACGCAGTTTTCGGTGACGATATCTCCTTCACGCGCGATGCAGTTTTCGGTGACGATATCTCCTTCGCGCACGACGTAGTTTTCGGTGACGATATCTCCTTCCCGCGCGACGCAGTTGTCGTTGCCGATTCCTGATCGGTCGCGACGCAGTTTTCGGTGACGATATCTCCTTCGCGCGCGACGCAGTTGTCGCTTACGAACTCTCCTTCGCGTGCGACGCAGTTGTCGCTGGCGATTTCCTGATCGGCCGCGACAAAGTTTTCGTTGACGATATCTACTTCGCGCGCGACGTAGTTTTCGGTGACGATATCTCCTTCGCGCGCGACGCAGTGTTCGCTGCCGATTTCCTTCGCGCGCGGCGCAGTTGTCGCTGCCGATTTCTCACTGACGATATCTCCTTCGCGCGCGACGCAGTTTTCGGTGACGATATCTCCTTCGTGCGCGACGCAGTTTTCGGTGACGATATCTCCTTCACGCGCGACGCACTTGTCGCTGCCGATTTCCTGATCTGCCACGACGCAGTTTTTGGTGACGATATCTCCTTCACGCGCGACGCAGTTTTCGGTGACGATATCTCCTTCGCGCGCGACGCAATTGTCGCTGTCGATTTCGTGATCTGCCACGACGCAGATTTTGGTTACTATATCTCCTTCACGCGCGACGCAGTTTTCGGTGACGATATCTCCTTCGCACGCGACGCAGTTTTCGGTGACGATATCTCCTTCGCGCGCGACACAGTTTTCGCTCACGATACCTCCTTCGCGCGCGACGCATTGTCGCTGCCGATTTCCTGATCTTCCCCGACGCAGTTTTCGGTGACGATATCTCCTTCGCGCGCGACGCAGTTTTCGGTGACGATATCTCCTTCGCGCGCGACGCAGTTTTCGGTGACGATATCTCCTTCGCGCGCGACGCAGTTGTCATTGCCGTTTCCTGATCGGCCGCGATGCAGTTTTCGGTGATGATATCTCCTTCGCGCGCGACGTTGTTGTCGCATACGAAATCCCCTTCGCGCGCGACGCAGTTGTCGCTGCCGATTTCCTGATCGGGCGCGACAAAGTTTTCGGTGACGATATCTCCTTCGCGCGCGACGCAGTTTTCGCTCACGATACCTCCTTCGCGCGCGACGCATTGTCGCTGCCGATTTCCTGATCTTCCACAACGCAATTTTCGGTGACGATATCTTCTTCGCGCGCGACGCAGTTTTCGGTGACGATATCTCCTTCGCGCGTGACGCAATTGTCGCTGCCGATTTCCTGATCTGCCATGACGCAGTTTTCGGTTACGATATCTCCTTCACGTGCGACGCAGTTTTCGGTGAAGATATCTCCTTCGCGCGCGACGCAGTTTTCGGTGACGATATCTCCTTCGCGCGCGACCCAGTTTTTGCTCACGATACCTCCTTCGCGCGCGACGCATTGTCGCTGCCGATTTCCTGATCTTCCACGACGCAGTTTTCGGTGACGATATCTCCTTCACGCGCGATGCAGTTTTCGGTGACGATATCTCCTTCGCGCACGACGTAATTTTCGGTGACGATATCTCCTTCCCGCGCGACGCAGTTGTCGTTGCCGATTCCTGATCGGTCGCGACGCAGTTTTCGGTGACGATAGCTCCTTCGCGCGCGACGCAGTTGTCGCTTACGAACTCTCCTTCGCGTGCGACGCAGTTGTCGCTGGCGATTTCCTGATCGGCCGCGACAAAGTTTTCGTTGACGATATCTCCTTCCCGCGCGACGCAGTTTTCGGTGACGATATCTCCTTCACGCGCGACGCAGTTTTCGGTGACGATATCTCCTTCGCGCGCGACGCAGTTTTCGGTGACGATATCTCCTTCGCGCGCGACACAGTTTTCGCTCACGATACCTCCTTCGCACGCGACCCATTGTCGCTGCCGATTTCCTGATCTTCCACGACGCAGTTTTCGGTGACGATATCTCCTTCGCGCGCGACGCAGTTTTCGGTGACGATATGTCCTTCGCGCGCGACGCAGTTTTCGGTGACTATATCTCCTTCCCACGCGACGCAGTTGTCGTTGCCGTTTCCTGATCGGCCGCGATGCAGTTTTCGGTGATGATATCTCCTTCGCGCGCGACGTTGTTGTCGCATACGAAATCCCCTTCGCGCGCGACGCAGTTGTCGCTGCCGATTTCCTGATCGGGCGCGACAAAGTTTTCGGTGACGATATCTACTTCGCGCGCGGCGCAGTTTTCGGTGACGATATCTCCTTCGCGCGCGACGCAGTTTTCGCTCACGATACCTCCTTCGCGCGCGACGCATTGTCGCTGCCGATTTCCTGATCTTCCACGACACAATTTTCGGTGATGATATCTCCTTCGCGCGCGACGCAGTTTTCGGTGACGATATCTCCTTCGCGCGCGACGCAGTTTTCGGTGACGTTATCTCCTTCGCGCGCGACGCAGTTTTCGCTGCCGATTTCCTGATCTGCCGCGGCGCCGTTTTCAGTGACGATATCTCCTTCGCGCGCGATGCAGTTTTCGCTTACGAAATCTCCCTCGCGCGCGACGCAGTTGTCGCTGTCGATTTCCTGATCGGCCACGACAAAGTTTTCGGTCACGATATCTACTTGGCGCGCGACGCAGTTTTCGGTGACGATATCTCCTTCGCGCGCGATGCAGTTTTCGCTCACGATACCTCCTTCGCGCGCGACGCATTGTCGCTGCCGATTTCCTGATCTTCCACAACGCAATTTTCGGTGACGATATCTTCTTCGCGCGCGACGCAGTTTTCGGTGACGATATCTCCTTCGCGCGTGACGCAATTGTCGCTGCCGATTTCCTGATCTGCCATGACGCAGTTTTCGGTTACGATATCTCCTTCACGTGCGACGCAGTTTTCGGTGATGATATCTCCTTCGCGCGCGACGCAGTTTTCGGTGACGATATCTCCTTCGCGCGCGACCCAGTTTTTGCTCACGATACCTCCTTCGCGCGCGACGCATTGTCGCTGCCGATTTCCTGATCTTCCACGACGCAGTTTTCGGTGACGATATCTCCTTCACGCGCGATGCAGTTTTCGGTGACGATATCTCCTTCGCGCACGACGTAGTTTTCGGTGACGATATCTCCTTCCCGCGCGACGCAGTTGTCGTTGCCGATTCCTGATCGGTCGCGACGCAGTTTTCGGTGACGATTTCTACTTCGCGCGCGACGTAGTTTTCGGTGACGATATCTCCTTCGCGCGCGACGCAGTGTTCGCTGCCGATTTCCTTCGCGCGCGGCGCAGTTGTCGCTGCCGATTTCTCACTGACGATATCTCCTTCGCGCGCGACGCAGTTTTCGGTGACGATATCTCCTTCGCGCGCGACGCAGTTTTCGCTCACGACACCTCCTTCGCGCGCGACGCAGTTGTCGCTGCCGATTTCCTGATCGGCCGCAACAAAGTTTTCATTGACGATGTCTACTTCGTGCGCGATGGAGTTTTCAGTGACGATATCGCCTTCGCGCGCGACGCAGTTGTCGCTGCCGATTTCCTGATCAGCCACGACAAAGTTTTCGGTGACGATATCTCCTTCACGCGCGACGCAGTTTTCGCTCCCGATACCTCCTTCACGCGCGACGCAGTTGTCGCTGCCGATTTCCTGATCTGCCATGACGCCGTTTTCGGTGACGATATCTCCTTCCCGCGCGACGCATTTTTCGCTTACGAAATCTCCCTCGCGCGCGACGCAGTTGTCGCTGTCGATTTTCTGATCGGCCACGACGAAGTTTTCGGTGACGATATCTGCTTCGCGCGTGACGCAGTTTTCCGAGACGATATCTCCTTCGCGCGCTACGCAGTTTTCGGTGACGATATCTCCTTCCCGCGTGACGCAGTTTTCGCTCCCGATATGTCCTTCGCGCGCGACGCAGTTGTCGCTGCTGATTTCCTGATCTACCGCGACGCAGTGTTCGCTGACGAAATCTCCTTCGCGCGCGACGCAGTTGTCGCTGCTGATTTCCTGATCGGCCGCGACAAAGTTTTCATAACGATATCTCCTTCGCGCGCGGCGCAGTGTTCGGTGACGTTATCTCCTTCGCGCGCGACGCAGTTTTCGCTCACGATACCTCCTTCGCGCGCGACGCAGTTGTCGCTGCCGATTTCCTGATCTTCCACAACGCAATTTTCGGTGACAATATCTCCTTCGCGCGCGACGCAGTTTTCGCTGCCGATTTCCTGATCTGCCACGACGCAGTTTTTGGTTACGATATCTCCTTCACGCGCGAGCAGTTTTCGGTGACCATATCTCCTTCGCGCGCGACGCAGTTTTCGGTGACGATATCTCCTTCGACGCAATTGTCGCTGCCGATTTCCTGATCTGCCACGACGTAGTTTTCGGTTACGATATCTCCTTCCCGCGCGACGCAGTTTTCAGTGACGATATCTCCTTCGCGCGCGACGCAGTTTTCGGTGACGATATCTCCTTCGCGGGCGACGCAGTTTTCGGTGACGATACCTCCTTCGCGCGCGACGCAGTTGTCGCTGCCGATTTCCTGATCGGCCGCGACAAAGTTTTCATTGACGATGTCTACTTCGTGCGCGACGGACTTTTCGGTGACGATATCTCCTTCGCGCACGACGCAGTTGTCGCTGCTGATTTCCTGATCGGCCACGACAAAGTTTTCGGTGACGATATCTGCTTCGCGCGCGACGCAGTTTTCGGTGACGATATCTCCTTCGCGCGCGACACAGTTTTCGGTGACGATATCTCCTTCCCGCGCGACGCAGTTTTCGCTCCCGATACCTCCTTCACGCGCGACGCAATTGTCGCTGCCGATTTCCTGATCTACCGCGATGCAGTTTTCGGTGACGATATCTCCTTCGCGCGCGACGCATTTTTCGCTTACAATATCTCCTTCGCACGCGACGAAGTGTTCGCTAACGAAATCTCCTTCGCGCGCGACGCAGTTGTCGCTGCCGATTTCCTGATCGACCGCGACAAAGTTTTCGGTGACGATATCTCCTTCGCGCGCGACGCAGTTTTCGCTACCGATACCTCCTTCGCGCGCGACGCAGTTGTCGCTGCCGATTTCCTGATCTGCCGCGACGCAGTTTTCAGTGACGATATCTCCTTCGCGCGCGACACAGTTTTCGCTTACGAAATCTCCCTCGCGCGCGACGCAGTTGTCGCTGCCAATTTCCTGATCGGCCACGACAAAGTTTTCGGTGACGATATCTACTTGGCGCACGACGCAGTTTTCGGTGACGATATCTCCTTCGCGCGCGACGCAGTTTTCGGTGACGATATCTCCTTCGCGCGTGATGCAGTTTTCGCTCACGAAACCTCCTTCGCGCGCGACGCAGTTTTCGCTTACGAAATCTCCCTCGAGCGCGACGCAGTTGTCGCTGTCGATTTCCTGATCGGCCACGACAAAGTTTTCGGTCACGATATCTACTTGGCGCGCGACGCAGTTTTCGGTGACGATATCTCCTTCGCGCGCGATGCAGTTTTCGCTCCCGATACCTCCTTCACGCGCGACGCAGTTGTCGCTGCCGATTTCCTGATCTGCCATGACGCCGTTTTCGGTGACGATATCTCCTTCCCGCGCGACGCATTTTTCGCTTACGAAATCTCCCTCGCGCGCGACGCAGTTGTCGCTGTCGATTTTCTGATCGGCCACGACGAAGTTTTCGGTGACGATACCTCCTTCGCGCGCGACGCATTGTCGCTGCCGATTTCCTGATCTGCCACGACGTAGTTTTCGGTTACGATATCTTCTTCACGCGCGACGCAGTTTTCGGTGACGATATCTCCTTCGCGCGCGACGCAGTTTTCGGTGACGATAGCTCCTTCGCGCGCGACGCAGTGTTCGGTGACGATACCTCCTTCACGCGCGACGCAGTTTTCGGTGACGATATCTCCTTCGCGCGCTACGCAGTTTTCGGTGACGATATCTCCTTCCCGCGTGACGCAGTTTTCGCTCCCGATATGTCCTTCGCGCGCGACGCAGTTGTCGCTGCTGATTTCCTGATCTACCGCGACGCAGTGTTCGCTGACGAAATCTCCTTCGCGCGCGACGCAGTGGTCGCTGCTGATTTCCTGATCTACCGCGACGCAGTGTTCGCTGACGAAATCTCCTTCGCGCGCGACGCAGTTGTCGCTGCTGATTTCCTGATCGGCCGCGACAAAGTTTTCATAACGATATCTCCTTCGCGCGCGGCGCAGTGTTCGGTGACGTTATCTCCTTCGCGCGCGACGCAGTTTTCGCTCACGATACCTCCTTCGCGCGCGACGCAGTTGTCGCTGCCGATTTCCTGATCTTCCACAACGCAATTTTCGGTGACGATATCTCCTTCGCGCGCGACGCAGTTTTCGCTGCCGATTTCCTGATCTGCCACGACGCAGTTTTTGGTTACGATATCTCCTTCACGCGCAAGCAGTTTTCGGTGACCATATCTCCTTCGCGCGCGACGCAGTTTTCGGTGACGATATCTCCTTCGACGCAATTGTCGCTGCCGATTTCCTGATCTGCCACGACGTAGTTTTCGGTTACGATATCTCCTTCCCGCGCGACGTAGTTTTCGGTGACGATATCTCCTTCGCGCGCGACGCAGTTTTCGGTGACGATATCTCCTTCGCGCGCGACGCAGTTTTCGGTGACGATATCTCCTTCCCGCGCGACGCAGTTTTCGCTCCCGATACCTCCTTCACGCGCCACGCAATTGTCGCTGCTGATTTCCTGATCTACCGCGATGCAGTTTTCGGTGACGATATCTCCTTCGCGCGCGACGCATTTTTCGCTTACAATATCTCCTTCGCGCGCGACGAAGTGTTCGCTAACGAAATCTCCTTCACGCGCGACGCAGTTGTCGCTGCCGATTTCCTGATCGACCGCGACAAAGTTTTCGGTGACGATATCTCCTTCGCGCGCGACGCAGTTTTCGTTCACGATACCTCCTTCGCGCGCGACGCAGTTGTCGCTGCCGATTTCCTGATCTGCCGCGACGCAGTTTTCAGTGACGATATCTCCTTCGCGCGCGACACAGTTTTCGCTTACGAAATCTCCCTCGCGCGCGACGCAGTTGTCGCTGCCGATTTCCTGATCGGCCACGACAAAGTTTTCGGTGACGATATCTACTTGGCGCGCGACGTAGTTTTCGGTGACGATATCTCCTTCGCGCGCGACGCAGTTTTCGGTGACGATATCTCCTTCGCGCGTGATGCAGTTTTCGCTCACGATACCTCCTTCGCGCGCGACGCTTTGTCGCTGCCGATTTCCTGATCTTCCATAATGCAATTTTCGGTGACGATATCTCCTTCGCGCGCGACGCAGTTTTCGGTGACGATATCTCCTTCGCGCGCGACGCAATTGTCGCTGCCGATTTCCTGATCTGCCACGACGTAGTTTTCGGTTACGATATCTCCTTCGCGCGCGACGCAGTTTTCGGTGACGATATCTCCTTCGCGCGCGACGCAGTTTTCGGTGACGATACCTCCTTCGCGCGCGACGCAGTTTTCGCTCACGATACCTCCTTCGCGCGCGACGCAGTTGTCGCTGCTGATTTCCTGATCGGCCGCGACAAAGTTTTCATTGACGATGTCTACTTCGTGCGCGACGGAGTTTTCAGTGACGATATCTCCTTCGCGCGCGACGCAGTTGTCGCTGCTGATTTCCTGATCGGCCACGACGCAGTTTTCGGTGACGATATCTCCTTCGCGCGCGATGCAGTTTTCGCTCACGATATCTCCTTCGCGCGCGACGCAATTGTCGCTGCCGATTTCCTGATCTGCCACGACGCATTTTTCGGTTACGATATCTCCTTCACGCGCGACGCAGTTTTCGTTGCCGATATCTCCTTCGCGCGCGACGCAGTTTTCGGTGACGATATCTCCTTCGCGCGCGACGCAATTGTCGCTGCCGATTTCCTGATCGGCCGCGACAAAGTTTTCATAAACGATATCTCCTTCGCGCGCGACGCAGTTTTCGGTGACGTTAACACCTTCGCGCGCGACGCAGTTTTCGCTCACGATACCTCCTTCGCGCGCGACGCCTTTTTGCTGCCGATTTCCTGATCTTCCACAACGCAATTTTCGGCGACGATATCTCCTTCGCGCGCGACGCAGTTTTCGGTGATGATATCTCCTTCGCGCGCGACGCAATTGTCGCTGCCGATTTCCTGATCTGCCACGACGCTGTTTTCGGTTACGATATCTCCTTCACGCGCGACGCAGTTTTCGGTGACCATATCTCCTTCGCGCGCGACGCAGTTTTCGGTGACGATATCTCCTTCGCGCGCGATGCACTTGTCGCTGCCGATTTCCTGATCTGCCACGACGCAGTTTTTGGTTACGATATCTCCTTCCCGCGCGACGCAGTTTTCGGTGAAGATATCTCCTTCGCGCGCGACGCAGTGTTCGCTGACGAAATCTCCTTCGCGCGCGACGCAGTTGTCGCTGCCGATTTCCTGATCGGCCGCGACAAAGTTTTCGGTGACGATACTTCATTCGCGCGCGACGCAGTTTTCGGTGACGATATCTCCTTCGCGCGCGACGCAGTTTTCGGTGACGATATCTCCTTCGCGCGCGACGCAGTTTTCGGTGACGATATCTCCTTCCCGCACGACGCAGTTGTCGCTTACGAAATGTCCTTCGCGCGCGACGCAGTTGTCGCTGCAGATTTCCTGATCGGCCACGACAAAGTTTTCGTTGACGATATCTACTTCGCGCGCGATGTAGTTTTCGGTGACGATATCTCCTTCGCGCGCGACGCAGTGTTCGCTGCCGATTTCCTTCGCGCGCGGCGCAGTTCTCGCTGCCGATTTCTCACTAGCGATATGTACTTCGCGCGCGATGCAGTTTGCGGTGACGATATCTCCTTCGCGCGCGACGCAGTTTTCGGTGACGATATCTCCTTCGCGCGCGACGCAGTTTTCGCTCACGATACCTCCTTCGCGCGCGACGCAGTTGTCGCTGCCGATTTCCTGATCGGCCGCGACAAAGTTTTCATTGACGATGTCTACTTCGTGCGCGACGAAGTTTTCATTGACGATGTCTACTTCGTGCGCGACAAAGTTTTCATTGACGATGTCTACTTCACGCGCGACGCAGTTTGCGGTGACGATATCTCCTTCGCGCGCGACGCAGTTTTTGGTGACGATATCTCCTTCCCGCGCGACGCAGTTTTCGCTCCCGATACCTCCTTCACGCGCGGCGCAGTTGTCGCTGCCGATTTCCTGATTTACCGCGATGCAGTTTTCGGTGACGATATCTCCTTCGTGCGCCACGCTTTTTTCGCTTACAATATCTCCTTCGCGCGCGACGCAGTGTTCGCTGACGAAATCTCCTTCGCGCACGACGCAGTTGTCGCTGCCGATTTCCTGATCGGCCACGACAAAGTTTTCGGTGACGATATCTCCGTCGCGCGCGACGCAGTTTTCGGTGACAATATCTCCTTCGCGCGCGACGCAGTTTTCGGTGACGATATCTCCTTCGCACGCGACGCAGTTGTCGCTTACCAAATCTCCTTCGCGCCCGACGCAGTTGTCGCTGCCGATTTCCTGATCGGCCGCGACAAAGTTTTCATAAACGATATCTCCTTCGCGCGCGATGCAGTTTTCGGTGACGTTAACTCCTTCGCGCGCGACGCATTTTTCGCTTACGAAATCTCCCTCGCGCGCGACGCAGTTGTCGCTGTCGATTTTCTGATCGGCCACGACGAAGTTTTCGGTGACGATATCTGCTTCGCGCGTGACGCAGTTTTCGCTCCCGATACCTCCTTCGCGCGCGACGCAGTTGTCGCTGCCGATTTCCTGATCTACCGCGACGCAGTGTTCGCTGACGAAATCTCCTTCGCGCGCGACGCAGTTGTCGCTGCTGATTTCCTGATCGGCCGCGACAAAGTTTTCATAACGATATCTCCTTCGCGCGCGGCACAGTGTTCGGTGACGTTATCTCCTTCGCGCGCGACGCAGTTTTCGCTCACGATACCTCCTTTGCGCGCGACGCAGTTGTCGCTGCCGATTTCCTGATCTTCCACAACGCAATTTTCGGTGACGATATCTCCTTCGCGCGCGACGCAGTTTTCGCTGCCGATTTCCTGATCTGCCACGACGCAGTTTTTGGTTACGATATCTCCTTCACGCGCAAGCAGTTTTCGGTGACCATATCTCCTTCGCGCGCGACGCAGTTTTCGGTGACGATATCTCCTTCGACGCAATTGTCGCTGCCGATTTCCTGATCTGCCACGACGTAGTTTTCGGTTACGATATCTCCTTCCCGCGCGACGCAGTTTTCGGTGACGATATCTCCTTCGCGCGCGACGCAGTTTTCGGTGACGATAGCTCCTTCGCGCGCGACGCAGTTTTCGGTGACGATACCTCCTTCGCGCGCGACGCAGTTGTCGCTGCCGATTTCCTGATCGGCCGCGACAAAGTTTTCATTGACGATGTCTACTTCGTGCGCGGCGGACTTTTCGGTGACGATATCTCCTTCGCGCACGACGCAGTTGTCGCTGCTGATTTCCTGATCGGCCACGACAAAGTTTTCGGTGACGATATCTACTTCGCGCGCGACGCAGTTTTCGGTGACGATATCTCCTTCGCGCGCGACGCAGTTTTCGGTGACGATATCTCCTTCCCGCGCGACGCAGTTTTCGCTCCCGATACCTCCTTCACGCGCCACGCAATTGTCGCTGCCGATTTCCTGATCTACCGCGATGCAGTTTTCGGTGACGATATCTCCTTCGCGCGCGACGCATTTTTCGCTTACAATATCTCCTTCGCGCGCGACGAAGTGTTCGCTAACGAAATCTCCTTCGCGCGCGACGCAGTTGTCACTGCCGATTTCCTGATCGACCGCGACAAAGTTTTCGGTGACGATATCTCCTTCGCGCGCGACGCAGTTGGCGCTGCCGATTTCCTGATCTGCCGCGACGCAGTTTTCAGTGACGATATCTCCTTCGCGCGCGACACAGTTTTCGCTTACGAAATCTCCCTCGCGCGCGACGCAGTTGTCGCTGCCGATTTCCTGATCGGCCACGACAAAGTTTTCGGTGACGATATCTACTTGGCGCGCGACGCAGTTTTCGGTGACGATATCTCCTTCGCGCGCGACGCAGTTTTCGGTGACGATATCTCCTTCGCGCGTGATGCAGTTTTCGCTCACGAAACCTCCTTCGCGCGCGACGCAGTTTTCGCTTACGAAATCTCCCTCGCGCGCGACGCAGTTGTCGCTGTCGATTTCCTGATCGGCCACGACAAAGTTTTCGGTCACGATATCTACTTGGCGCGCGACGCAGTTTTCGGTGACGATATCTCCTTCGCGCGCGAAGGAGATATCGGTGACGATATCTCCTTCGCGCGCGATGCAACTTTCGCTCACGATACCTCCTTCGCGCGCGACGCTTTGTCGCTGCCGATTTCCTGATCTTCCATAATGCAATTTTCGGTGACGATATCTCCTTCGCGCGCGACGCAGGTTTCGGTGACGATATCTCCTTCGCGCGCGACGCAGGTTTCGGTGACGATATCTCCTTCGCGCGCGACGCAATTGTCGCTGCCGATTTCCTGATCTGCCACGACGTAGTTTTCGGTTACGATATCTCCTTCACGCGCGACGCAGTTTTCGGTGACGATATCTCCTTCGCGCGCGACGCAGTTTTCGGTGACGATACCTCCTTCGCGCGCGACGCAGTTTTCGCTCACGATACCTCCTTCGCGCGCGACGCAGTTGTCGCTGCTGATTTCCTGATCGGCCGCGACAAAGTTTTCATTGACGATGTCTACTTCGTGCGCGACGGAGTTTTCAGTGACGATATCTCCTTCGCGCGCGACGCAGTTGTCGCTGCTGATTTCCTGATCGGCCACGACGCAGTTTTCGGTGACGATATCTCCTTCGCGCGCGACGCTGTTTTCGCTCATGATACCTCCTTCGCGCGCGACGCTTTGTCGCTGCCGATTTCCTGATCTTCCATAATGCAATTTTCGGTGACGATATCTCGTTCGCGCGCGACGCAGTTTTCGGTGACGATATCTCCTTCGCGCGCGACGCACTTGTCGCTGCCGATTTCCTGATCTGCCACGACGTAGTTTTCGGTTACGATATCTCCTTCACGCGCGACGCAGTTTTCGGTGACGATATCTCCTTCGCGCGCGACGCAGTTTTCGGTGACGATATCTCCTTCCCGCGCGACGCAGTTTTCGGTGACGATATCTCCTTCGCGCGCGACGCAGTTTTCGCTCACGATACCTCCTTCCCGCGCGACGCATTTGTCGCTGCCGATTTCCTGATCGGCCGCGACAAAGTTTTCGGTGACGATATCTGCTTCGCGCGGGACGCAGTTTTCGGTGACGATATCTCCTTCGCGCGCGACGCAGTTTTCGCTCACGATACCTCCTTCGCGCGCGACGCAGTTGTCGCTACCGATTTCCTGATCGGCCACGACAAAGTTTTCATTGACGATGTCTACTTCGTGCGCGACGGAGTTTTCATTGACGATGTCTACTTCGAGCGCGACGGAGTTTTCATTGACGATGTCTACTTCGCGCGCGACGCAATTTGCGGTGACGATATCTCCTTCGCGCGCGACGCAGTTTTCGGTGACGATATCACCTTCACGCGCGACGCAGTTTTCGCTCCCGATACCTCCTTCACGCGCGGCGCAGTTGTCGCTGCCGATTTCCTGATCTACCGCGATGCAGTTTTCGGTGACGATATCTCCTTCGCGCGCCACGCATTTTTCGCTTACAATATCTCCTTCGCGCGCGACGCAGTGTTCGCTGACGAAATCTCCTTCGCGCGCGACGCAGTTGTCGCTGCCGATTTCCTGATCGACCGCGACAAAGTTTTCGGTGACGATATCTCCTTCGCGCGCGACGCAGTTTTCGTTCACGATACCTCCTTCGCGCGCGACGCAGTTGGCGCTGCCGATTTCCTGATCTGCCGCGACGCAGTTTTCAGTGACGATATCTCCTTCGCGCGCGACACAGTTTTCGCTTACGAAATCTCCCTCGCGCGCGACGCAGTTGTCGCTGCCGATTTCCTGATCGGCCACGACAAAGTTTTCGGTGACGATATCTACTTGGCGCGCGACGCAGTTTTCGGTGACGATATCTCCTTCGCGCGCGACGCAGTTTTCGGTGACGATATCTCCTTCGCGCGTGATGCAGTTTTCGCTCACGAAACCTCCTTCGCGCGCGACGCAGTTTTCGCTTACGAAATCTCCCTCGCGCGCGACGCAGTTGTCGCTGTCGATTTCCTGATCGGCCACGACAAAGTTTTCGGTCACGATATCTACTTGGCGCGCGACGCAGTTTTCGGTGACGATATCTCCTTCGCGCGCGAAGGAGATATCGGTGACGATATCTCCTTCGCGCGCGATGCAGTTTTCGCTCACGATACCTCCTTCGCGCGCGACGCTTTGTCGCTGCCGATTTCCTGATCTTCCATAATGCAATTTTCGGTGACGATATCTCCTTCGCGCGCGACGCAGGTTTCGGTGACGATATCTCCTTCGCGCGCGACGCAATTGTCGCTGCCGATTTCCTGATCTGCCACGACGTAGTTTTCGGTTACGATATCTCCTTCACGCGCGACGCAGTTTTCGGTGATGATATCTCCTTCGCGCGCGACGCAGTTTTCGGTGACGATATCTCCTTCGCGCGCGACGCAGTTTTCGGTGACGATACCTCCTTCGCGCGCGACGCAGTTGTCGTTGCCGATATCTCCTTCGCGCGCGATGCAGTTTTCGGTGACGATATCTCCTTCGCGCGCGACGCAATTGTCGCTGCCGATTTCCTGATCGGCCGCGACAAAGTTTTCATAAACGATATCTCCTTCGCGCGCGACGCAGTTTTCGGTGACGTTAACACCTTCGCGCGCGACGCAGTTTTCGCTCACGATACCTCCTTCGCGCGCGACGCCTTTTTGCTGCCGATTTCCTGATCTTCCACAACGCAATTTTCGGCGACGATATCTCCTTCGCGCACGACGCAGTTTTCGGTGATGATATCTCCTTCGCGCGCGACGCAATTGTCGCTGCCGATTTCCTGATCTGCCACGACGCTGTTTTCGGTTACGATATCTCCTTCACGCGCGACGCAGTTTTCGGTGACGATATCTCCTTCGCGCGCGACGCAGTTTTCGCTCCCGATACCTCCTTCGCGCGCGACGCAGTTGTCGCTACCGATTTCCTGATCGGCCACGACGCAGTTTTTGGTTACGATATCTCCTTCCCGCGCGACGCAGTTGTCGCTGCCGATTTCCTGATCGGCCGCGACAAAGTTTTCGATGACGATACTTCATTCGCGCGCGACGCAGTTTTCGGTGACGATATCTCCTTCGCGCGCGACGCAGTTTTCGGTGACGATATCTCCTTCGCGCGCGACGCAGTTTTCGGTGACGATATCTCCTTCGCGCGCGACGCAGTTTTCGGTGACGATATCTCCTTCCCGCACGACGCAGTTGTCGCTTACGAAATGTCCTTCGCGCGCGACGCAGTTGTCGCTGCCGATTTCCTGATCGGCCACGACAAAGTTTTCGTTGACGATATCTACTTCGCGCGCGATGTAGTTTTCGGTGACGATATCTCCTTCGCGCGCGACGCAGTGTTCGCTGCCGATTTCCTTCGCGCGCGGCGCAGTTCTCGCTGCTGATTTCTCACTGACGATATGTACTTCGCGCGCGATGCAGTTTGCGGTGACGATATCTCCTTCGCGCGCGACGCAGTTTTCGGTGAAGATATCTCCTTCGCGCGCGACGCAGTTTTCGCTCACGATACCTCCTTCGCGCGCGACGCAGTTGTCGCTGCCGATTTCCTGATCGGCCGCGACAAAGTTTTCATTGACGATGTCTACTTCGTGCGCGACGGAGTTTTCATTGACGATGTCTACTTCGTGCGCGACAAAGTTTTCATTGACGATGTCTACTTCACGCGCGACGCAGTTTGCGGTGACGATATCTCCTTCGCGCGCGACGCAGTTTTCGGTGACGATATCTCCTTCCCGCGCAACGCAGTTTTCGCTCCCGATACCTCCTTCACGCGCGGCGCAGTTGTCGCTGCCGATTTCCTGATTTACCGCGATGCAGTTTTCGATGACGATATCTCCTTCGTGCGCCACGCTTTTTTCGCTTACAATATCTCCTTCGCGCGCGACGCAGTGTTCGCTGACGAAATCTCCTTCGCGCACGACGCAGTTGTCGCTGCCGATTTCCTGATCGGCCACGACAAAGTTTTCGGTGACGATATCTCCGTCGCGCGCGACGCAGTTTTCGGTGACAATATCTCCTTCGCGCGCGACGCAGTTTTCGGTGACGATATCTCCTTCGCACGCGACGCAGTTGTCGCTTACCAAATCTCCTTCGCGCCCGACGCAGTTGTCGCTGCCGATTTCCTGATCGGCCGCGACAAAGTTTTCATAAACGATATCTCCTTCGCGCGCGATGCAGTTTTCGGTGACGTTAACTCCTTCGCGCGCGACGCATTTTTCGCTTACGAAATCTCCCTCGCGCGCGACGCAGTTGTCGCTGTCGATTTTCTGATCGGCCACGACGAAGTTTTCGGTGACGATATCTGCTTCGCGCGTGACGCAGTTTTCGCTCCCGATACCTCCTTCGCGCGCGACGCAGTTGTCGCTGCCGATTTCCTGATCTACCGCGACGCAGTGTTCGCTGACGAAATCTCCTTCGCGCGCGACGCAGTTGTCGCTGCTGATTTCCTGATCGGCCGCGACAAAGTTTTCATAACGATATCTCCTTCGCGCGCGGCGTAGTGTTCGGTGACGTTATCTCCTTCGTGCGCGACGCAGTTTTCGCCCACGATACCTCCTTCGCGCGCGACGCATTGTCGCTTCCGATTTCCTGATCTTCCACGACGTAGTTTTCGGTGACGATATATCCTTCGCGCGCGACGCAGTTTTCGGTGAAGATACCTCCTTCGCGCGCGACGCAATTGTCGCTGCCGATTTCCTGATCTGCCACGACGCAGTTTTTGGTTACGATATCTCCTTCACGCGCAAGCAGTTTTCGGTGACCATATCTCCTTCGCGCGCGACGCAGTTTTCGGTGACGATATCTCCTTCGCGCGCGACGCAGTTTTCGGTGACGATAGCTCCTTCGCGCGCGACGCAGTTTTCGGTGACGATACCTCCTTCGCGCGCGACGCAGTTGTCGCTGCCGATTTCCTGATCGGCCGCGACAAAGTTTTCATTGACGATGTCTACTTCGTGCGCGACGGAGTTTTCAGTGACGATATCTCCTTCGTGCGCGACGCAGTTGTCGCTGCTGATTTCCTGATCGGCCACGACAAAGTTTTCGGTGATGATATCTGCTTCGCGCGCGACGCAGTTTTCGGTGACGATATCTCCTTCGCGCGCGACGCAGTTTTCGGTGACGATATCTCCTTCCCGCGCGACGCAGTTTTCGCTCCCGATACCTCCTTCACGCGCGACGCAATTCTCGCTGCCGATTTCCTGATCTACCGCGATGCAGTTTTCGGTGACGATATCTCCTTCGCGCGCGACGCATTTTTCGCTTACAATATCTCCTTCGCGCGCGACGAAGTGTTCGCTGACGAAATCTCCTTCGCGCGCGACGCAGTTGTCGCTGCCGATTTCCTGATCGGCCGCGACAAAGTTTTCGGTGACGATATCTACTTCGCGCGCGACGCATGTTTCGCTCACGATACCTCCTTCGCGCGCGACGCAGTTGTCGCTGCCGATTTCCTGATCTGCCGCGACGCAGTTTTCAGTGACGATATCTCCTTCGCGCGCGACGCAGTTTTCGCTTACGAAATCTCTCCTTCACGCGCGACGCAGTGTTCGGTGACGATATCTCCTTCGCGCGCCACGCATTTTTCGCTTACAATATCTCCTTCGCGCGCGACGCAGTGTTCGCTGACGAAATCTCCTTCGCACATGACGCAGTTGTCGCTGCCGATTTCCTGATCGGCCGCGAAAAAGTTTTCGGTGACGATATCTCCTTCGCACGCGACGCAGTTTTCGGTGACGATATCTCCTTCGCGCGCGACGCAGTTTTCGGTGACGTTATCTCCTTCGCGCGCGACGCAGTTTTCGCTCACGATACCTCCTTCGCGCGCGACGCATTTGTCGCTGCCGATTTCCTGATCTGCCGCGACGACGTTTTCAGTGACGATATCTCCTTCGCGTGCGACGCAGTTTTCGCTTACGAAATCTCCCTCGCGCGCGACGCAGTTGTCGCTGTCGATTTCCTGATCGGCCACGACAAAGTTTTCGGTGACGATATCTACTTGGCGCGCGACGCAGTTTTCGGTGACGATATCTCCTTCGCGCGCGATGCAGTTTTCGCTCACGATACCTCCTTCGCGCGCGACGCATTGTCGCTGCCGATTTCCTGATCTTCCACAACGCAATTTTCGGTGACGATATCTTCTTCGCGCGCGACGCAGTTTTCGATGACGATATCTCCTTCGCGCGCGACGCAATTGTCGCTGCCGATTTCCTGATCTGCCACGACGCAGTTTTCGGTTACGATATCTCCTTCACGCGCGACGCAGTTTTCGGTGCCGATATCTCCTTCGCGCGCGACGCAATTGTCGCTGCCGATTTCCTGATCGGCCGCGACAAAGTTTTCATAAACGATATCTCCTTCGCGCGCGACGCAGTTTTCGGTGACGTTAACACCTTCGCGTGCGACGCAGTTTTCGCTCACGATACCTCCTTCGCGCGCGACGCCTTTTTGCTGCCGATTTCCTGATCTTCCACAACGCAATTTTCGGCGACGATATCTCCTCCGCGCGCGACGCAGTTTTCGGTGACGATATCTCCTTCGCGCGCGACGCAATTGTCGCTGCCGATTTCCTGATCTGCCACGACGATGTTTTCGGTTACGATATCTCCTTCACGCGCGACGCAGTTTTCGGTGACGATATCTCCTTCGCGCGCGACGCAGTTTTCGGTGACGATATCTCCTTCGCGCGCGATTCACTTGTCGCTGCCGATTTCCTGATCTGCTACGACGCAGTTTTTGGTTACGATATCTCCTTCCCGCGCGACGCAGTTTTCGGTGAAGATATCTCCTTCGCGCGCGACGCAGTGTTCGCTGACGAAATCTCCTTCGCGCGCGACGCAGTTGTCGCTGCCGATTTCCTGATCGGCCGCGACAAAGTTTTCGATGACGATACTTCATTCGCGCGCGACGCAGTTTTCGGTGACGATATCTCCTTCGCGCGCGACGCAGTTTTCGGTGACGATATCTCCTTCGCGCGCGACGCAGTTTTCGGTGACGATATCTCCTTCGTGCGCGACGCAGTTTTCGCTCACGATACCTCCTTCGCGCGCGACGCAGTTGTCGCTGTCGATTTCCTGATCGGCCGCGACAAAGTTTTTATTGACGATGTCTACTTCGTGCGCGACGGAGTTTTCATTGACGATGTCTACTTCGCGCGCGACGCAGTTTGCGGTGACGATATCTCCTTCGCGCTACGACGCAATGTTCGCTGACGAAATCTCCTTCGCGCGCGACGCAGTTGTCGCTGCCGATTTCCTGATCGGCCGCGACGCAGTTTTCGGTGACGATATCTCCTTCGCGCGCGACGCAGTTTTCGGTGACGATATCTCCTTCCCGCACGACGCAGTTGTCGTTGCCGATTCCTTATCGGTCGCGACGCAGTTTTCGGTGACGATATCTCCTTGGCGCGCGACGCAGTTGTCGCTTACGAAATGTCCTTCGCGCGCGACGCAGTTGTCGCTGCCGATTTCCTGATCGGTCACGACAAAGTTTTCGTTGACGATATCTACTTCGCGCGCGATGTAGTTTTCGGTGATGATATCTCCTTCGCGCGCGACGCAGTGTTCGCTGCCGATTTCCTTCGCGCGCGGCGCAGTTCTCGCTGCCGATTTCTCACTGACGATATGTACTTCGCGCGCGATGCAGTTTGCGGTGACGATATCTCCTTCGCGCGCGACGCAGTTTTCGGTGACGATATCTCCTTCGCGCGCGACGCAGTTTTCGGTGACGATATCTCCTTCGCGCGCGACGCAGTGTTCGCTGCCGATTTCCTTCGCGCGCGGCGCAGTTCTCGCTGCCGATTTCTCACTGACGATATGTACTTCGCGCGCGATGCAGTTTTCATTGACGATGTCTACTTCGCGCGCGACGCAGTTTGCGGTGACGATATCTCCTTCGCGCGCGACGCAGTTTTCGGTGACGATATCTCCTTCCCGCGCGACGCAGTTTTCGCTCCCGATACCTCCTTCACGCACGGCGCAGTTGTCGCTGCCGATTTCCTGATTTACCGCGATGCAGTTTTCGGTGACGATATCTCCTTCGTGCGCCACGCTTTTTTCGCTTACAATATCTCCTTCGCGCGCGACGCAGTGTTCGCTGACGAAATCTCCTTCGCGCACGACGCAGTTGTCGCTGCCGATTTCCTGATCGGCCACGACAAAGTTTTCGGTGACGATATCTCCGTCGCGCGCGACGCAGTTTTCGGTGACGATATCTCCTTCGCACGCGACGCAGTTGTCGCTTACCAAATCTCCTTCGCGCCCGACGCAGTTGTCGCTGCCGATTTCCTGATCGGCCGCGACAAAGTTTTCATAAACGATATCTCCTTCGCGCGCGATGCAGTTTTCGGTGACGTTAACTCCTTCGCGCGCGACGCAGTTTTCGCTCACGATACCTCCTTCGCGCGCGACGCATTTTTGCTGCCGATTTCCTGATCTTCCACAACGCAATTTTCGGTGACGATATCTCCTTCGCGCGCGACGCAATTGTCGCTGCTGATTTCCTGATCTGCCGCGACGCAGTTTTCGGTGACGATATCTCCTTCGCGCGTGACGCAGTTTTCGGTGACGATACCTCCTTCGCGCGCGACGCATTTGTCGCTGCCGATTTCCTGATCTGCCACGACGCAGTTTGCGGTGACGATATCTCCTTCGCGCGCGACGCAGTTTTCGGTGACGATATCTCCTTCGTGCGCGACGCAGTTTTCGCTCACGATACCTCCTTCGCGCGCGACGCAGTTGTCGCTGCCGATTTCCTGATCGGCCGCGACAAAGTTTTTATTGATGATGTCTACTTCGTGCGCGACGGAGTTTTCATTGACGATGTCTACTTCGCGCGCGACGCAGTTTAAGGTGACGATATCTCCTTCGCGCGCGACGCAGTTTTCAGTGACGATATCTCCTTCACGCGCGACGCAGTTTTCGCTCCCGATACCTCCTTCACGCGTGGCGCAGTTGTCGCTGCCAATTTCCTGATCTACCGCGATGCAGTTTTCGGTGACGATATCTCCTTCGCGCGCGACGCAGTTTTCGGTGACGATATCTCCTTCGCGCGCGACGCAGTTGTCGCTGCCGATTTCCTGATCGACCGCGACACACCTTCGCGCGCGACGCAGTTTTCGGTGATGATATGTCCTTCGCGTGCGACGCAGTTTTCGGTGACGATATCTCCTTCGCGCGCGACGCAGTTGTCGCTTACCAAATCTCCTTCGCGCCCGACGCAGTTGTCGCTGCTGATTTCCTGATCGGCCGCGACTAAGTTTTCATAACGATATCTCCTTCGCGCGCGGCGCAGTGTTCGGTGACGTTATCTCCTTCGCGCGCGACGCAGTTTTCGATGAAGATATCTCCTTCCCGCGCGACGCAGTTTTCGCTCCCGATACCTCCTTCGCGCGCGACGCAGTTGTCACTGCCGATTTCCTGATCGGCCGCGACAAAGTTTTCATTGACGATGTCTCCTTCGTGCGAGACGGAGTTGTCGCGTGCGACGCAATTGTCGCTGCCGATTTCCTGATCTGCCACGACGCAGTTTTGGGTAACGATATCTCCTTCACTCGCGACGCAGTTTTCGGTGACGATATCTCCTTCGCGCGCGACGCAGTTTTCGGTGACGATATCTCCTTCGCGCGCGACGCAGTGTTCGCTGACGAAATCTCCTTCGCGCGCGACGCAGTTGTCGCTGCCGATTTCCTGATCTGCCACGACGTAGTTTTCGGTTACGATATCTCCTTCACGCGCGACGCAGTTTTCGGTGCCGATATCTCCTTCGCGCGCGACGCAGTTTTCGGTGACGATATCTCCTTCGCGCGCGACGCAATTGTCGCTGCCGATTTCCTGATCGGCCGCGACAAAGTTTTCATAAACGATATCTCCTTCGCGCGCGACGCAGTTTTCGATGACGTTAACACCTTCGCGCGCGACGCAGTTTTCGCTCACGATACCTCCTTCGCGCGCGACGCCTTTTTGCTGCCGATTTCCTGATCTTCCACAACGCAATTTTCGGCGACGATATCTCCTTCGCACGCGACGCAGTTTTCGGTGACGATATCTCCTTCGCGCGCGACGCAATTTTCGCTGCCGATTTCCTGATCTGCCACGACGATGTTTTCGGTTACGATATCTCCTTCACGCGCGACGCAGTTTTCGGTGACGATATCTCCTTCGCGCGCGACGCAGTTTTCGGTGACGATATCTCCTTCGCGCGCGATGCACTTTTCGCTGCCGATTTCCTGATCTGCTACGACGCAGTTTTTGGTTACGATATCTCCTTCCCGCGCGACGCAGTTTTCGGTGAAGATATCTCCTTCGCGCGCGACGCAGTGTTCGCTGACGAAATCTCCTTCGCGCGCGACGCAGTTGTCGCTGCCGATTTCCTGATCGGCCGCGACGCAGTTTTCGGTGACGATATCTCCTTCGCGCGCGACGCAGTTTTCGGTGACGATATCTCCTTCGCGCGCGACGCAGTTTTCGGTGACGATATCCCCTTCCCGCACGACGCAGTTGTCGTTGCCGATTCCTTATCGGCCGCGACGCAGTTTTCGGTGACGATATCTCCTTGGCGCGCGACGCAGTTGTCGCTTACGAAATGTCCTTCGCGCGCGACGCAGTTGTCGCTGCCGATTTCCTGATCGGTCACGACAAAGTTTTCGTTGACGATATCTACTTCGCGCGCGATGTAGTTTTCGGTGACGATATCTCCTTCGCGCGCGACGCAGTGTTCGCTGCCGATTTCCTTCGCGCGCGGCGCAGTTCTCGCTGCCGATTTCTCACTGACGATATGTACTTCGCGCGCGATGCAGTTTGCGGTGACGATATCTCCTTCGCGCGCGACGCAGTTTTCGGTGACGATATCTCCTTCGCGCGCGACGCAGTTTTCGCTCACGATACCTCCTTCGCGCGCGACGCAGTTGTCGCTGCCGATTTCCTGATCGGCCGCGACAAAGTTTTCATTGACGATGTCTACTTCGTGCGCGACGGAGTTTTCATTGACGATGTCTACTTCGTGCGCGACACAGTTTTCATTGACGATGTCTACTTCGCGCGCGACGCAGTGTGCGGTGACGATATCTCCTTCGCGCGCGACGCAGTTTTCGGTGACGATATCTCCTTCCCGCGCGACGCAGTTTTCGCTCCCGATACCTCCTTCACGCACGGCGCAGTTGTCGCTGCCGATTTCCTGATTTACCGCGATGCAGTTTTCGGTGACGATATCTCCTTCGTGCGCCACGCTTTTTTCGCTTACAATATCTCCTTCGCGCGCGACGCAGTGTTCGCTGACGAAATCTCCTTCGCGCACGACGCAGTGTTCGCTGCCGATTTCCTGATCGGCCACGACAAAGTTTTCGGTGACGATATCTCCTTCGCGCGCGACGCAGTTTTCGGTGACGATATCTCCTTCGCACGCGACGCAGTTGTCGCTTACCAAATCTCCTTCGCGCCCGACGCAGTTGTCGCTGCCGATTTCCTGATCGGCCGCGACAAAGTTTTCATAAACGATTTCTCTCCTTCGCGCGCGATGCAGTTTTCGGTGACGTTAACTCCTTCGCGCGCGACGCAGTTTTCGCTCACGATACCTCCTTCGCGCGCGACGCATTTTTGCTGCCGATTTCCTGATCTTCCACAACGCAATTTTCGGTGACGATATCTCCTTCGCGCGCGACGCAATTGTCGCTGCCGATTTCCTGATCTGCCACGACGCAGTTTTCGGTTACGATATCTCCTTCACGCGCGACGCAGTTTTCGGTGACGATATCTCCTTCGCGCGCGACGCAGTTTTCGATGACGATACCTCCTTCGCGCGCGACGCATTTTTGCTGCCGATTTCCTGATCTTCCCCAACGCAATTTTCGGTGACGATATCTCCTTCGCGCGCGACGCAATTGTCGCTGCCGATTTCCTGATCTGCCACGACGCAGTTTTCGGTGACGATATCTCCTTCGCGCGCGACGCATTTGTCGCTGCCGATTTCCTGATCTGCCACGACGCAGTTTGCGGTGACGATATCTCCTTCGCGCGCGACGCAGTTTTCGGTGACGATATCTCCTTCGTGCGCGACGCAGTTTTCGCTCACGATACCTCCTTCGCGCGCGACGCAGTTGTCGCTGTCGATTTCCTGATCGGCCGCGACAAAGTTTTTATTGACGATGTCTACTTCGTGCGCGACGGAGTTTTCATTGACGATGTCTACTTCGCGCGCGACGCAGTTTGCGGTGACGATATCTCCTTCGCGCGCGACGCAGTTTTCGGTGACGATATCTCCTTCACGCGCGACACAGTTTTCGCTCCCGATACCTCCTTCACGCGTGGCGCAGTTGTCGCTGCCGATTTCCTGATCTACCGCGATGCAGTTTTCGGTGACAATATCTCCTTCGCGCGCCACGCATTTTTCGCTTACAATATCTCCTTCGCGCGCGACGTAGTTTTCGGTGACGATATCTCCTTCGCGCGCGACGCAGTTGTCGCTGCCGATTTCCTGATCGACCGCGACACACCTTCGCGCGCGACGCAGTTTTCGGTGAGGATATGTCCTTCGCGCGCGACGCAGTTTTCGGTGACGATATCTCCTTCGCGCGCGACGCAGTTGTCGCTTACCAAATCTCCTTCGCGCCCGACGCAGTTGTCGCTGCTGATTTCCTGATCGGCCGCGACAAAGTTTTCATAACGATATCTCCTTCGCGCGCGGCGCAGTGTTCGGTGACGTTATCTCCTTCGCGCGCGACGCAGTTTTCGATGAAGATATCTCCTTCCCGCGCGACGCAGTTTTCGCTCCCGATACCTCCTTCGCGCGCGACGCAGTTGTCGCTGCCGATTTCCTGATCGGCCGCGACAAAGTTTTCATTGACGATGTCTCCTTCGTGCGAGACGGAGTTGTCGCGCGCGACGCAATTGTCGCTGCCGATTTCCTGATCTGCCACGACGCAGTTTTGGGTAACGATATCTCCTTCACGCGCGACGCAGTTTTCGGTGACGATATCTCCTTCGCGCGCGACGCAGTTTTCGGTGACGATATCTCCTTCGCGCGCGACGCAGTGTTCGCTGACGAAATCTCCTTCGCGCGCGACGCAGTTGTCGCTGCCGTTTTCCTGATCGGCCGCGACAAAGTTTTCGTTGACGATATCTACTTCGCGCGAGACGTAGTTTTCGGTGACGATATCTCCTTCGCGCGGGACGCATTGTTCGCTGCCGATTTCCTTCGCGCGCGGCGCCGTTCTCGCTGCCGATTTCTCACTGACGATATGTACTTCGCGCGCGACGCAGTTTGCGGTGACGATATCTCCTTCGCGCGCGACGCAGTTTTCGGTGACGATATCTCCTTCGACGCAATTGTCGCTGCCGATTTCCTGATCTGCCACGACATAGTTTTCGGTTACGATATCTCCTTCCCGCGCGACGCAGTTTTCGCTCACGATACCTCCTTCGCGCGCGACGCAGTTGTCGCTACCGATTTCCTGATCGGCCACGACAAAGTTTTCATTGACGATGTCTACTTCGTGCGCGACGGAGTTTTCATTGACGATGTCTACTTCGTGCGCGACGGAGTTTTCATTGACGATGTCTACTTCGCGCGCGACGCAATTTGCGGTGACGATATCTCCTTCGCGCGCGACGCAGTTTTCGGTGACGATATCTCCTTCACGCGCGACGCAGTTTTCGCTCCCGATACCTCCTTCACGCGCGGCGCAGTTGTCGCTGCCGATTTCCTGATCTACCGTGATGCAGTTTTCGGTGACGATATCTCCTTCGCGCGCCACGCATTTTTCGCTTACAATATCTTCTTCGCGCGCGACGCAGTGTTCGCTGACGAAATCTCCTTCGCGCATGACGCAGTTGTCGCTGCCGATTTCCTGATCGGCCGCGAAAAAGTTTTCGGTGACGATATCTCCTTCGCACGCGACGCAGTTTTCGGTGACGATATCTCCTTCGCGCGCGACGCAGTTTTCGGTGACGTTATCTCCTTCGCGCGCGACGCAGTTTTCGCTCACGATACCTCCTTCGCGCGC
Source organism: Salix caprea (assembly GCA_964035475.1). Lineage (NCBI taxonomy): Eukaryota > Viridiplantae > Streptophyta > Magnoliopsida > Malpighiales > Salicaceae > Salix > Salix caprea. The sequence continues at coordinate 13,561,839 of OZ037745.1, forward strand.
GACGCATTTGTCGCTGCCGATTTCCTGATCTGCCGCGACGCCGTTTTCAGTGACGATATCTCCTTCGCGCGCGACGCAGTTTTCGCTTACGAAATCTCCCTCGCGCGCGACGCAGTTGTCGCTGTCGATTTCCTGATCGGCCACGACAAAGTTTTCGGTGACGATATCTACTTGGCGCGCGACGCAGTTTTCGGTGACGATATCTCCTTCGCGCGCGACGCAATTGTCGCTGCCGATTTCCTGATCTGCCATGACGCAGTTTTCGGTTACGATATCTCCTTCACGTGCGACGCAGTTTTCGGTGATGATATCTCCTTCGCGCGCGACGCAGTTTTCGGTGATGATATCTCCTTCCCGCGCGATGCAGTTTTCGGTGATGATATCTCCTTCGCGCACGACGTAGTTTTCGGTGACGATATCTCCTTCCCGCGCGACGCAGTTGTCGTTGCCGATTCCTGATCGGTCGCAACGCAGTTTTCGGTGACGATATCTCCTTCGCGCGCGACGCAGTTGTCGCTGCGGATTTCTTGATCGGCCATGACAAAGTTTTCGGTGACGATATCTCCTTCGCGCGCGATGCAGTTTTCGGTGACGATATCTCCTTCCCGCGCGACGCAGTTGTCGTTGCCGATTCCTGATCGGCCGCGACGCAGTTTTTGGAGATGATATCTCCTTCGCGCGCGACGCAGTTGTCGCTTACGAAATCTCCTTCGCGCGCGACGCAGTTGTCGCTGCCGATTTCCTGATCGGCCGCGACAAAGTTTTCGGTGACGATATATCCTTCGCGCGCGACGCAGTTTTCGGTGACGATATCTCCTTCGCGCGCGACGCTGTTTTCGCTCACGATACCTCCTTCGCGCGCGACGCTTTGTCGCTGCCGATTTCCTGATCTTCCATAATGCAATTTTCGGTGACGATATCTCCTTCGCGCGCGACGCAGTTTTCGGTGACGATATCTCCTTCGCGCGCGACGCAATTGTCGCTGCCGATTTCCTGATCTGCCACGACGTAGTTTTCGGTTACGATATCTCCTTCACGCGCGACGCAGTTTTCGGTGACGATATCTCCTTCGCGCGAGACGCAGTTTTCGGTGACGATATCTCCTTCGTGCGCGACGCAGTTTTCGGTGACGATACCTCCTTCGCGCGCGACGCAGTTTTCGCTCACGATACCTCCTTCGCGCGCGACGCAGTTGTCGCTGCTGATTTCCTGATCGGCCGCGACAAAGTTTTCATTGACGATGTCTACTTCGTGCGCGACGGAGTTTTCAGTGACGATATCTCCTTCGCGCGCGACGCAGTTGTCGCTGCTGATTTCCTGATCGGCCACGACGCAGTTTTCGGTGACGATATCTCCTTCGCGCGCGACGCTGTTTTCGCTCACGATACCTCCTTCGCGCGCGACGCTTTGTCGCTGCCGATTTCCTGATCTTCCATAATGCAATTTTCGGTGACGATATCTCCTTCGCGCGCAACGCAGTTTTCGGTGACGATATCTCCTTCGCGCGCGACGCAATTGTCGCTGCCGATTTCCTGATCTGCCACGACGTAGTTTTCAGTTACGATATCTCCTTCACGCGCGACGCAGTTTTCGGTGACGATATCTCCTTCGCGCGCGACGCAGTTTTCGGTGACGATATCTCCTTCCCGCGCGACGCAGTTTTCGGTGACGATATCTCCTTCGCGCGCGACGCAGTTTTCGCTCACGATACCTCCTTCCCGCGCGACGCATTTGTCGCTGCCGATTTCCTGATCGGCCGCGACAAAGTTTTCGGTGACGATATCTGCTTCGCGCGGGACGCAGTTTTCGGTGACGATATCTCCTTCGCGCACGACGCCGTTTTCGGTGAAGATATCTCCTTCCCGCGCGACGCAGTTTTCGCTCCCGATACCTCCTTCACGCGCGACGCAGTTGTCGCTGCCGATTTCCTGATCGGCCGCGACAAAGTTTTCATTGACGATGTCTCCTTCGTGCGAGACGGAGTTGTCGCGCGCGACGCAATTGTCGCTGCCGATTTCCTGATCTGCCACGACGCAGTTTTGGGTAACGATATCTCCTTCACGCGCGACGCAGTTTTCGGTGACGATATCTCCTTCGCGCGCGACGCAGTTTTCGGTGACGATATCTCCTTCGCGCGCGACGCAGGGTTCGCTGACGAAATCTCCTTCGCGCGCGACGCAGTTGTCGCTGCCGATTTCCTGATCGACCGCGACAAAGTTTTCGTTGACGATATCTACTTCGCGCGCGACGTAGTTTTCGGTGACGATATCTCCTTCGCGCGGGACGCAGTGTTCGCTGCCGATTTCCTTCGCGCGCGGCGCAGTTCTCGCTGCCGATTTCTCACTGACGATATGTACTTCGCGCGCGACGCAGTGTGCGGTGACGATATCTCCTTCGCGCGCGACGCAGTTTTCGGTGACGATATCTCCTTCGCGCGCGACGCAGTTTTCGCTCACGATACCTCCTTCGCGCGCGACGCAGTTGTCGCTACCGATTTCCTGATCGGCCACGACAAAGTTTTCATTGACGATGTCTACTTCGTTCGCGACGGAGTTTTCATTGACGATGTCTACTTCGCGCGCGACGCAATTTGCGGTGACGATATCTCCTTCGCGCGCGACGCAGTTTTCGGTGACGATACCTCCTTCACGCGCGACGCAGTTTTCGCTCCCGATACCTCCTTCACGCGCGGCGCAGTTGTCGCTGCCGATTTCCTGATCTACCGTGATGCAGTTTTCGGTGACGATATCTCCTTCGCGCGCCACGCATTTTTCACTTACAATATCTTCTTCGCGCGCGACGCAGTGTTCGCTGACGAAATCTACTTCGCGCAGGACGCAGTTGTCGCTGCCGATTTCCTGATCGGCCGCGAAAAAGTTTTCGGTGACGATATCTCCTTCGCGCGCGACGCAGTTTTCGGTGACGTTATCTCCTTCGCGCGCGACGCAGTTTTCGCTCACGATACCTCCTTCGCGCGCGACGCATTTGTCGCTGCCGATTTCCTGATCTGCCGCGACGCCGTTTTCAGTGACGATATCTCCTTCGCGCGCGACGCAGTTTTCGCTTACGAAATCTCCCTCGCGCGCGACGCAGTTGTCGCTGTCGATTTCCTGATCGGCCACGACAAAGTTTTCGGTGACGATATCTACTTGGCGCGCGACGCAGTTTTCGGTGACGATATCTCCTTCGCGCGCGACGCAATTGTCGCTGCCGATTTCCTGATCTGCCATGACGCAGTTTTCGGTTACGATATCTCCTTCACGCGCGACGCAGTTTTCGGTGATGATATCTCCTTTGCGCGCGACGCAGTTTTCGGTGATGATATCTCCTTCCCGCGCGATGCAGTTTTCGGTGATGATATCTCCTTCGCGCACGACGTAGTTTTCGGTGACGATATCTCCTTCCCGCGCGATGCAGTTGTCGTTGCCGATTCCTGATCGGTCGCAACGCAGTTTTCGGTGACGATATCTCCTTCGTGCGCGACGCAGTTGTCGCTGCGGATTTCCTGATCGGCCACGACAAAGTTTTCGGTGACGATATCTCCTTCGCGCGCGATGCAGTTTTCGGTGACGATATCTCCTTCCCGCGCGACGCAGTTGTCGTTGCCGATTCCTGATCGGCCGCGACGCAGTTTTCGGTGATGATATCTCCTTCGCGCGCGACGCAGTTGTCGCTTACGAAATCTCCTTCGCGCGCGACGCAGTTGTCGCTGCCGATTTCCTGATCGGCCGCGACAAAGTTTTCGGTGACGATATATCCTTCGCGCGCGACGCAGTTTTCGGTGACGATATCTCCTTCGCGCGCGACGCTGTTTTCGCTCACGATACCTCCTTCGCGCGCGACGCTTTGTCGCTGCCGATTTCCTGATCTTCCATAATGCAATTTTCGGTGACGATATCTCCTTCGCGCGCGACGCAGTTTTCGGTGACGTTATCTCCTTCGCGCGCGACGCAATTGTCGCTGCCGATTTCCTGATCTGCCACGACGTAGTTTTCGGTTACGATATCTCCTTCACGCGCGACGCAGTTTTCGGTGACGATATCTCCTTCGCGCGAGACGCAGTTTTCGGTGACGATATCTCCTTCGCGCGCGATGCAGTTTTCGGTGACGATACCTCCTTCGCGCGCGACGCAGTTTTCGCTCACGATACCTCCTTCGCGCGCGACGCAGTTGTCGCTGCTGATTTCTTGATCGGCCGCGACAAAGTTTTCATTGACGATGTCTACTTCGTGCGCGACGGAGTTTTCAGTGATGATATCTCCTTCGCGCGCGACGCAGTTGTCGCTGCTGATTTCCTGATCGGCCACGACGCAGTTTTCGGTGACGATATCTCCTTCGCGCGCGACGCTGTTTTCGCTCACGATACCTCCTTCGCGCGCGACGCTTTGTCGCTGCCGATTTCCTGATCTTCCATAATGCAATTTTCGGTGACGATATCTCCTTCGCGCGCGACGCAGTTTTCGGTGACGATATCTCCTTCCCGCGCGACGCAGTTTTCGGTGACGATATCTCCTTCGCGCGCGACGCAGTTTTTGCTCACGATACCTCCTTCCCGCGCGACGCATTTGTCGCTGCCGATTTCCTGATCGGCCGCGACAAAGTTTTCGGTGACGATATCTGCTTCGCGCGGGACGTAGTTTTCGGTGACGATATCTCCTTCGCGCACGACGCCGTTTTCGGTGAAGATATCTCCTTCCCGCGCGACGCAGTTTTCGCTCCCGATACCTCCTTCGCGCGCGACGCAGTTGTCGCTGCCGATTTCCTGATCGGCCGCGACAAAGTTTTCATTGACGATGTCTCCTTCGTGCGAGACGGAGTTGTCGCGCGCGACGCAATTGTCGCTGCCGATTTCCTGATCTGCCACGACGCAGTTTTGGGTAACGATATCTCCTTCACGCGCGACGCAGTTTTCGGTGACGATATCTCCTTCGCGCGCGACGCAGTTTTCGGTGACGATATCTCCTTCGCGCGCGACGCAGTGTTCGCTGACGAAATCTCCTTCGCGCGCGACGCAGTTGTCGCTGCCGATTTCCTGATCGACCGCGACAAAGTTTTCGTTGACGATATCTCCTTCGCGCGCGACGCAGTGTTCGCTGACGAAATCTCCTTCGCGCGCGACGCAGTTGTCGCTGCCGATTTCCTGATCGACCGCGACAAAGTTTTCGTTGACGATATCTACTTCGCGCGCGACGTAGTTTTCGGTGACGATATCTCCTTCGCGCGCGACGCAGTGTTCGCTGCCGATTTCCTTCGCGCGCGGCGCAGTTCTCGCTGCCGATTTCTCACTGACGATATGTACTTCGCGCGCGACGCAGTTTGCGGTGACGATATCTCCTTCGCGCGCGACGCAGTTTTCGGTGACGATATCTCCTTCGCGCGCGACGCAATTTTCGCTCACGATACCTCCTTCGCGCGCGACGCAGTTGTCGCTACCGATTTCCTGATCGGCCACGACAAAGTTTTCATTGACGATGTCTACTTCGTGCGCGACGGAGTTTTCATTGACGATGTCTACTTCGCGCGCGACGCAATTTGCGGTGACGATATCTCCTTCGCGCGCGACGCAATTGTCGCTGCCGATTTCCTGATCTGCCACGACGTAGTTTTCGGTTACGATATCTCCTTCACGCGCGACGCAGTTTTCGGTGACGAAATCTCCTTCGCGCGAGACGCAGTTTTCGGTGACGATATCTCCTTCGCGCGCGACGCAGTTTTCAGTGACGATACCTCCTTCGCGCGCGACGCAGTTTTCGCTCACGATACCTCCTTCGCGCGCGACGCAGTTGTCGCTGCTGATTTCCTGATCGGCCGTGACAAAGTTTTCATTGACGATGTCTACTTCGTGCGCGACGGAGTTTTCAGTGACGATATCTCCTTCGCGCGCGACGCAGTTGTCGCTGCTGATTTCCTGATCGGCCACGACGCAGTTTTCGGTGACGATATCTCCTTCGCGCGCGACGCTGTTTTCGCTCACGATACCTCCTTCGCGCGCGACGCTTTGTCGCTGCCGATTTCCTGATCTTCCATAATGCAATTTTCGGTGACGATATCTCCTTCGCGCGCGACGCAGTTTTCGGTGACGATATCTCCTTCGCGCGCGACGCAATTGTCGCTGCCGATTTCCTGATCTGCCACGACGTAGTTTTCAGTTACGATATCTCCTTCACGCGCGACGCAGTTTTCGGTGACGATATCTCCTTCGCGCGCGACGCAGTTTTCGGTGACGATATCTCCTTCCCGCGCGACGCAGTTTTCGGTGACGATATCTCCTTCGCGCGCGACGCAGTTTTCGCTCACGATACCTCCTTCCCGCGCGACGCATTTGTCGCTGCCGATTTCCTCATCGGCCGCGACAAAGTTTTCGGTGACGATATCTGCTTCGCGCGGGACGCAGTTTTCGGTGACGATATCTCCTTCGCGCACGACGCCGTTTTCGGTGAAGATATCTCCTTCCCGCGCGACGCAGTTTTCGCTCCCGATACCTCCTTCGCGCGCGACGCAGTTGTCGCTGCCGATTTCCTGATCGGCCGCGACAAAGTTTTCATTGACGATGTTTCCTTCGTGCGAGACGGAGTTGTCGCGCGCGACGCAATTGTCGCTGCCGATTTCCTGATCTGCCACGACGCAGTTTTGGGTAACGATATCTCCTTCACGCGCGACGCAGTTTTTGGTGACGATATCTCCTTCCCGCGCGACGCAGTGTTCGCTGACGAAATCTCCTTCGCGCGCGACGCAGTTGTCGCTGCCGATTTCCTGATCGACCGCGACAAAGTTTTCGTTGACGATATCTACTTCGCGCGCGACGTAGTTTTCGGTGACGATATCTCCTTCGCGCGCGACGCAGTGTTCGCTGCCGATTTCCTTCGCGCGCGGCGCAGTTCTCGCTGCCGATTTCTCACTGACGATATGTACTTCGCGCGCGACGCAGTTTGCGGTGACGATATCTCCTTCGCGCGCGACGCAGTTTTCGGTGACGATATCTCCTTCGCGCGCGACGCAGTTTTCGCTCACGATACCTCCTTCGCGCGCGACGCAGTTGTCGCTACCGATTTCCTGATCGGCCACGACAAAGTTTTCATTGACGATGTCTACTTCGTGCGCGACGGAGTTTTCATTGACGATGTCTACTTCGCGCGCGACGCAATTTGCGGTGACGATATCTCCTTCGCGCGCGACGCAGTTTTCGGTGACGATATCTCCTTCACGCGCGACGCAGTTTTCGCTCCCGATACCTCCTTCACGCGCGGCGCAGTTGTCGCTGCCGATTTCCTGATCTACCGTGATGCAGTTTTCGGTGACGATATCTCCTTCACGCGCCACGCATTTTTCGCTTACAATATCTTCTTCGCGCGCGACGCAGTGTTCGCTGACGAAATCTCCTTCGCGCATGACGCAGTTGTCGCTGCCGATTTCCTGATCGGCCGCGAAAAAGTTTTCGGTGACGATATCTCCTTCGCACGCGACGCAGTTTTCGGTGACGATATCTCCTTCGCTCGCGACGCAGTTTTCGGTGACGTTATCTCCTTCGCGCGCGACGCAGTTTTCGCTCACGATACCTCCTTCGCGCGCGACGCATTTGTCGCTGCCGATTTCCTGATCTGCCGCGACGCCGTTTTCAGTGACGATATCTCCTTCGCGCGCGATGCAGTTTTCGCTTACGAAATCTCCCTCGCGCGCGACGCAGTTGTCGCTGTCGATTTCCTGATCGGCCACGACAAAGTTTTCGGTGACGATATCTACTTGGCGCGCGACGCAGTTTTCGGTGACGATATCTCCTTCGCGCGCGACGCAGTTATCGGTGACGATATCTCCTTCGCGCGCGATGCAGTTTTCGCTCACGATACCTCCTTCGTGCGCGACGCATTGTCGCTGCCGATTTCCTGATCTTCCACAACGCAATTTTCGGTGACGATATCTTCTTCGCGCGCGACGCAGTTTTCGATGACGATATCTCCTTCGCGCGCGACGCAATTGTCGCTGCCGATTTCCTGATCTGCCACGACGCAGTTTTCGGTTACGATAGCTCCTTCACGCGCGACGCAGTTTTCGGTGCCGATATCTCCTTCGCGCGCGACGCAGTTTTCGGTGACGATATCTCCTTCGCGCGCGACGCAATTGTCGCTGCCGATTTCCTGATCGGCCGCGACAAAGTTTTCATAAACGATATCTCCTTCGCGCGCGACGCAGTTTTCGGTGACGTTATCTCCTTCGCGCGCGACGCAGTTTTCGCTCACGATACCTCCTTCGCGCGCGACGCATTTGTCGCTGCCGATTTCCTGATCTGCCGCGACGCCGTTTTCAGTGACGATATCTCCTTCGCGCGCGACGCAGTGTTCGCTGACGAAATCTCCTTCGCGCGCGACGCAGTTGTCGCTGCCGATTTCCTGATCGACCGCGACAAAGTTTTCGTTGACGATATCTCCTTCGCGCGCGACGCAGTGTTCGCTGACGAAATCTCCTTCGCGCGCGACGCAGTTGTCGCTGCCGATTTCCTGATCGACCGCGACAAAGTTTTCGTTGACGATATCTACTTCGCGCGCGACGTAGTTTTCGGTGACGATATCTCCTTCGCGCGCGACGCAGTGTTCGCTGCCGATTTCCTTCGCGCGCGGCGCAGTTCTCGCTGCCGATTTCTCACTGACGATATGTACTTCGCGCGCGACGCAGTTTGCGGTGACGATATCTCCTTCGCGCGCGACGCAGTTTTCGGTGACGATATCTCCTTCGCGCGCGACGCAGTTTTCGCTCACGATACCTCCTTCGCGCGCGACGCAGTTGTCGCTACCGATTTCCTGATCGGCCACGACAAAGTTTTCATTGACGATGTCTACTTCGTGCGCGACGGAGTTTTCATTGACGATGTCTACTTCGCGCGCGACGCAATTTGCGGTGACGATATCTCCTTCGCGCGCGACGCAATTGTCGCTGCCGATTTCCTGATCTGCCACGACGTAGTTTTCGGTTACGATATCTCCTTCACGCGCGACGCAGTTTTCGGTGACGATATCTCCTTCGCGCGAGACGCAGTTTTCGGTGACGATATCTCCTTCGCGCGCGACGCAGTTTTCAGTGACGATACCTCCTTCGCGCGCGACGCAGTTTTCGCTCACGATACCTCCTTCGCGCGCGACGCAGTTGTCGCTGCTGATTTCCTGATCGGCCGTGACAAAGTTTTCATTGACGATGTCTACTTCGTGCGCGACGGAGTTTTCAGTGACGATATCTCCTTCGCGCGCGACGCAGTTGTCGCTGCTGATTTCCTGATCGGCCACGACGCAGTTTTCGGTGACGATATCTCCTTCGCGCGCGACGCTGTTTTCGCTCACGATACCTCCTTCGCGCGCGACGCTTTGTCGCTGCCGATTTCCTGATCTTCCATAATGCAATTTTCGGTGACGATATCTCCTTCGCGCGCGACGCAGTTTTCGGTGACGATATCTCCTTCGCGCGCGACGCAATTGTCGCTGCCGATTTCCTGATCTGCCACGACGTAGTTTTCAGTTACGATATCTCCTTCACGCGCGACGCAGTTTTCGGTGACGATATCTCCTTCGCGCGCGACGCAGTTTTCGGTGACGATATCTCCTTCCCGCGCGACGCAGTTTTCGGTGACGATATCTCCTTCGCGCGCGACGCAGTTTTCGCTCACGATACCTCCTTCCCGCGCGACGCATTTGTCGCTGCCGATTTCCTGATCGGCCGCGACAAAGTTTTCGGTGACGATATCTGCTTCGCGCGGGACGCAGTTTTCGGTGACGATATCTCCTTCGCGCACGACGCCGTTTTCGGTGAAGATATCTCCTTCCCGCGCGACGCAGTTTTCGCTCCCGATACCTCCTTCGCGCGCGACGCAGTTGTCGCTGCCGATTTCCTGATCGGCCGCGACAAAGTTTTCATTGACGATGTTTCCTTCGTGCGAGACGGAGTTGTCGCGCGTGACGCAATTGTCGCTGCCGATTTCCTGATCTGCCACGACGCAGTTTTGGGTAACGATATCTCCTTCACGCGCGACGCAGTTTTTGGTGACGATATCTCCTTCGCGCGCGACGCAGTGTTCGCTGACGAAATCTCCTTCGCGCGCGACGCAGTTGTCGCTGCCGATTTCCTGATCGACCGCGACAAAGTTTTCGTTGACGATATCTACTTCGCGCGCGACGTAGTTTTCGGTGACGATATCTCCTTCGCGCGCGACGCAGTGTTCGCTGCCGATTTCCTTCGCGCGCGGCGCAGTTCTCGCTGCCGATTTCTCACTGACGATATGTACTTCGCGCGCGACGCAGTTTGCGGTGACGATATCTCCTTCGCGCGCGACGCAGTTTTCGGTGACGATATCTCCTTCGCGCGCGACGCAGTTTTCGCTCACGATACCTCCTTCGCGCGCGACGCAGTTGTCGCTACCGATTTCCTGATCGGCCACGACAAAGTTTTCATTGACGATGTCTACTTCGTGCGCGACGGAGTTTTCATTGACGATGTCTACTTCGCGCGCGACGCAATTTGCGGTGACGATATCTCCTTCGCGCGCGACGCAGTTTTCGGTGACGATATCTCCTTCACGCGCGACGCAGTTTTCGCTCCCGATACCTCCTTCACGCGCGGCGCAGTTGTCGCTGCCGATTTCCTGATCTACCGTGATGCAGTTTTCGGTGACGATATCTCCTTCACGCGCCACGCATTTTTCGCTTACAATATCTTCTTCGCGCGCGACGCAGTGTTCGCTGACGAAATCTCCTTCGCGCATGACGCAGTTGTCGCTGCCGATTTCCTGATCGGCCGCGAAAAAGTTTTCGGTGACGATATCTCCTTCGCACGCGACGCAGTTTTCGGTGACGATATCTCCTTCGCTCGCGACGCAGTTTTCGGTGACGTTATCTCCTTCGCGCGCGACGCAGTTTTCGCTCACGATACCTCCTTCGCGCGCGACGCATTTGTCGCTGCCGATTTCCTGATCTGCCGCGACGCCGTTTTCAGTGACGATATCTCCTTCGCGCGCGACGCAGTTTTCGCTTACGAAATCTCCCTCGCGCGCGACGCAGTTGTCGCTGTCGATTTCCTGATCGGCCACGACAAAGTTTTCGGTGACGATATCTACTTGGCGCGCGACGCAGTTTTCGGTGACGATATCTCCTTCGCGCGCGACGCAGTTATCGGTGACGATATCTCCTTCGCGCGCGATGCAGTTTTCGCTCACGATACCTCCTTCGCGCGCGACGCATTGTCGCTGCCGATTTCCTGATCTTCCACAACGCAATTTTCGGTGACGATATCTTCTTCGCGCGCGACGCAGTTTTCGATGACGATATCTCCTTCGCGCGCGACGCAATTGTCGCTGCCGATTTCCTGATCTGCCACGACGCAGTTTTCGGTTACGATAGCTCCTTCACGCGCGACGCAGTTTTCGGTGCCGATATCTCCTTCGCGCGCGACGCAGTTTTCGGTGACGATATCTCCTTCGCGCGCGACGCAATTGTCGCTGCCGATTTCCTGATCGGCCGCGACAAAGTTTTCATAAACGATATCTCCTTCGCGCGCGACGCAGTTTTCGGTGACGTTATCTCCTTCGCGCGCGACGCAGTTTTCGCTCACGATACCTCCTTCGCGCGCGACGCATTTGTCGCTGCCGATTTCCTGATCTGCCGCGACGCCGTTTTCAGTGACGATATCTCCTTCGCGTGCGACGCAGTTTTCGATTACGAAATCTCCCTCGCGCGCGACGCAGTTGTCGCTGTCGATTTCCTGATCGGCCACGACAAAGTTTTCGGTGACGATATCTACTTGGCGCGCGACGCAGTTTTCGGTGACGATATCTCCTTCGCGCGCGACGCAGTTATCGGTGACGATATCTCCTTCGCACGCGATGCAGTTTTCTCTCACGATACCTCCTTCGCGCGCGACGCATTGTCGCTGCCGATTTCCTGATCTTCCACAACGCAATTTTCGGTGACGATATCTTCTTCGCGCGCGACGCAGTTTTCGATGACGATATCTCCTTCGCGCGCGACGCAATTGTCGCTGCCGATTTCCTGATCTGCCATGACGCAGTTTTCGGTTGCGATATCTCCTTCACACGCGACGCAGTTTTCGGTGCCGATATCTCCTTCGCGCGCGACGCAGTTTTCGGTGACGATATCTCCTTCGCGCGCGACGCAATTGTCGCTGCCGATTTCCTGATCGGCCGCGATAAAGTTTTCATAAACGATATCTCCTTCGCGCGCGACGCAGTTTTCGGTGACGTTAACACCTTCGCGCGCGACGCAGTTTTCGCTCACGATACCTCCTTCGCGCGCGACGCCTTTTTGCTGCCGATTTCCTGATCTTCGACAACGCAATTTTCGGCGACGATATCTCCTTCGCGCGCGACGCAGTTTTCGGTGACGATATCTCCTTCGCGCGCGACGCAATTGTCGCTGCCGATTTCCTGATCTGCCACGACGATGTTTTCGGTTACGATATCTCCTTCACGCGCGACGCAGTTTTCGGTGACGATATCTCCTTCGCGCGCGACGCAGTTTTCGGTGACGATATCTCCTTCGCGCGATGCACTTGTCGCTGCCGATTTCCTGATCTGCCACGACGCAGTTTTTGGTTACGATATCTCCTTCCCGCGCGACGCAGTTTTCGGTGAAGATAACTCCTTCGCGCGCGACGCAGTGTTCGCTGACGAAATCTCCTTCGCGCGCGACGCAGTTGTCGCTGCCGATTTCCTGATCGGCCGCGACGCAGTTTTCGGTGACGATATCTCCTTCGCGCGCGACGCAGTTTTCGGTGACGATATCTCCTTCCCGCACGACGCAGTTGTCGTTGCCGATTCCTTATCGGCCGCGACGCAGTTTTCGGTGACGATATCTCCTTGGCGCGCGACGCAGTTGTCGCTTACGAAATGTCCTTCGCGCGCGACGCAGTTGTCGCTGCCGATTTCCTGATCGGTCACGACAAAGTTTTCGTTGACGATATCTACTTCGCGCGCGATGTAGTTTTCGGTGACGATATCTCCTTCGCACGCGACGCAGTGTTCGCTGCCAATTTCCTTCGCGCGCGGCGCAGTTCTCGCTGCCGATTTCTCACTGACGATATGTACTTCGCGCGCGACGCAGTGTGCGGTGATGATATCTCCTTCGCGCGCGACGCAGTTTGCGGTGACGATATCTCCTTCGCCGCGACGCAGTTTTCGGTGACGATATCTCCTTCGCGCGCGACGCAGTTTTCGCTCACGATACCTCCTTCGCGCGCGACGCAGTTGTCGCTGCCGATTTCCTGATCGGCCGCGACAAAGTTTTCATTGACGATGTCTACTTCGTGCGCGACGGAGTTTTCATTGATGATGTCTACTTCGTGCGCGACGGAGTTTTCATTGACGATGTCTACTTCGCGCGCGACGCAGTTTGCGGTGACGATGTCTCCTTCGCGCGCGACGCAGTTTTCGGTGACGATATCTCCTTCCCGCGCGACGCAGTTTTCGCTCCCGATACCTCCTTCACGCACGGCGCAGTTGTCGCTGCCGATTTCCTGATTTACCGCGATGCAGTTTTCGGTGATGATATCTCCTTCATGCGCCACGCTTTTTTCGCTTACAATATCTCCTTCGCGCGCGACGCAGTGTTCGCTGACGAAATCTCCTTCGCGCACGACGCAGTTGTCGCTGCCGATTTCCTGATCGGCCACGACAAAGTTTTCGGTGACGATATCTCCGTCGCGCGCGACGCAGTTTTCGGTGACGATATCTCCTTCGCGCGCGACGCAGTTTTCGGTGACGATATCTCCTTCGCACGCGACGCAGTTGTCGCTTACCAAATCTCCTTCGCGCCCGACGCAGTTGTCGCTGCCGATTTCCTGATCGGCCGCGACAAAGTTTTCATAAACGATATCTCCTTCGCGCGCGATGCAGTTTTCGGTGACGTTAACTCCTTCGCGCGCGACGCAGTTTTCGCTCACGATACCTCCTTCGCGCGCGACGCATTTTTGCTGCCGATTTCCTGATCTTCCACAACACAATTTTCGGTGACGATATCTCCTTCGCGCGCGACGCAATTGTCGCTGCCGATTTCCTGATCTGCCACGACGTAGTTTTCGGTTACGATATCTCCTTCACGCGCGACGCAGTTTTCGGTGACGATATCTCCTTCGCGCGCGACGCAGTTTTCGGTGACGATACCTCCTTCGCGCGCGACGCATTTTTGCTGCCGATTTCCTGATCTTCCACAACGCAATTTTCGGTGACGATATCTCCTTCGCGCGCGACGCAATTGTCGCTGCCGATTTCCTGATCTGCCACGACGCAGTTTTCGGTGACGATATCTCCTTCGCGCGCGACGCATTTGTCGCTGCCGATTTCCTGATCTGCCACGACGCAGTTTGCGGTGACGATATCTCCTTCGCGCGCGACGCAGTTTTCGGTGACGATATCTCCTTCGTGCGCGACGCAGTTTTCGCTCACGATACCTCCTTCGCGCGCGACGCAGTTGTCTCTGCCGATTTCCTGATCGGCCGCGACAAAGTTTTTATTGACGATGTCTACTTCGTGCGCGACGGAGTTTTCATTGACGATGTCTACTTCGCGCGCGACGCAGTTTGCGGTGACGATATCTCCTTCGCGCGCGACGCAGTTTTCGGTGACGATATCAACTTCACGCGTGACGCAGTTTTCGCTCCCGATACCTCCTTCACGCGTGGCGCAGTTGTCGCTGCCGATTTCCTGATCTACCGCGATGCAGTTTTCGGTGACGATATCTCCTTCGCGCGCCACGCATTTTTCGCTTACAATATCTCCTTCGCGCGCGACGCAGTTTTCGGTGACGATATCTCCTTCGCGCGCGACGCAGTTGTCGCTTACCAAATCTCCTTCGCGCCCGACGCAGTTGTCGCTGCTGATTTCCTGATCGGCCGCGACAAAGTTTTCCTAAACGATATCTCCTTCGCGCGCGACGCAGTTTTCGGTGACGTTAACTCCTTCGCGCGCGACGCAGTTTTCGCTTACGATACCTCCTTCGCGCGCGACGCATTTTTGCTGCCGATTTCCTGATCTTCCACAACGCAATTTTAGGTGACGATATCTCCTTCGCGCGCGCGCAGTTTTCGGTGACGATATCTCCTTCGCGCGCGACGCAATTGTCGCTGCCGATTTCCTGATCTGCCACGACGCAGTTTTCGGTTACGATATCTCCTTCACGCGCGACGCAGTTTTCGGTGACGATATCTCCTTCACGCGCGACGCAGTTTTCGGTGACGATATCTCCTTCGCGTGCGACGCAGTTTTCGGTGACGATATCTCCTTCGCGCGCGACGCAGTCGTCGCTTACCAAATCTCCCTTCGCGCACGACGCAGTTGTCGCTTACCAAATCTCCTTCGCGCCCGACGCAGTTGTCGCTTACCAAATCTCCTTCGCGCCCGACGCAGTTGTCGCTTACCAAATCTCCTTCGCGCCCGACGCAGTTGTTGCTGCCGATTTCCTGATCGGCCGCGACAAAGTTTTCATAAACGATATCTCCTTCGCGCGCGACGCAGTTTTCGGTGACGTTAACTCCTTCGCGCGCGACGCAGTTTTCGCTTACGATACCTCCTTCGCGCGCGACGCATTTTTGCTGCCGATTTCCTGATCTTCCACAATGCAATTTTCGGTGACGATATCTCCTTCGCACGCGACGCAGTTTTCGGTGACGATATCTCCTTCGCGCGCGACGCACTTGTCGCTGCCGATTTCCTGATCTGCCACGACGCAGTTTTCGGTTACGATATCTCCTTCACGCGCGACGCAGTTTTCGGTGACGAAATCTCCTTCGCGCGCGATGCACTTGTCGCTGCCGATTTCCTGATCTGCCACGACGCAGTTTTTGGTTACGATATCTCCTTCGTGCGCGACGCAGTTTTCGGTGACGATATCTCCTTCCCGCGCGACGCAGTTGTCGTTGCCGATTCCTGATCGGCCGCGACGCAGTTTTCGGTGACGATATCTCCTTCGCGCGCGACGCAGTTGTCGCTTACGAAATGTCCTTCGCGCGCGACGCAGTTGTCGCTGCCGATTTCCTGATCGGCCGCGACAAAGTTTTCGTTGACGATATCTACTTCGCGCGCGACGTAGTTTTCGGTGATGATATCTCCTTCGCGCGCGACGCAGTGTTCGCTGCCGATTTCCTTCGCGCGCGGCGCAGTTGTCGCTGCCGATTTCTCACTGACGATATGTACTTCGCGCGCGACGCAGTTTGCGGTGATGATATCTCCTTCGCGCGCGACGGAGTTTTCATTGACGATGTCTACTTCGTGCGCGACGGAGTTTTCATTGACGATGTCTACTTCGTGCGCGACGGAGTTTTCATTGACGATGTCTACTTCGCGCGCGACGCAGTTTGCGGTGACGATGTCTCCTTCGCGCGCGACGCAGTTTTCGGTGACGATATCTCCTTCCCGCGCGACGCAGTTTTCGCTCCCGATACCTCCTTCACGCACGGCGCAGTTGTCGCTGCCGATTTCCTGATTTACCGCGATGCAGTTTTCGGTGACGATATCTCCTTCGTGCGCCACGCTTTTTTCGCTTACAATATCTCCTTCGCGCGCGACGCAGTGTTCGCTGACGAAATCTCCTTCGCGCACGACGCAGTTGTCGCTGCCGATTTCCTGATCGGCCACGACAAAGTTTTCGGTGACGATATCTCCGTCGCGCGCGACGCAGTTTTCGGTGACGATATCTCCTTCGCGCGCGACGCAGTTTTCGGTGACGATATCTCCTTCGCACGCGACGCAGTTGTCGCTTACCAAATCTCCTTCGCGCCCGACGCAGTTGTCGCTGCCGATTTCCTGATCGGCCGCGACAAAGTTTTCATAAACGATATCTCCTTCGCGCGCGATGCAGTTTTCGGTGACGTTAACTCCTTCGCGCGCGACGCAGTTTTCGCTCACGATACCTCCTTCGCGCGCGACGCATTTTTGCTGCCGATTTCCTGATCTTCCACAACGCAATTTTCGGTGACGATATCTCCTTCGCGCGCGACGCAATTGTCGCTGCCAATTTCCTGATCTGCCACGACGCAGTTTTCGGTTACGATATCTCCTTCACGCGCGACGCAGTTTTCGGTGACGATATCTCCTTCGCGCGCGACGCAGTTTTCGGTGACGATACCTCCTTCGCGCGCGACGCATTTTTGCTGCCGATTTCCTGATCTTCCACAACGCAATTTTCGGTGACGATATCTCCTTCGCGCGCGACGCAATTGTCGCTGCCGATTTCCTGATCTGCCACGACGCAGTTTTCGGTGATGATATCTCCTTCGCGCGCGACGCATTTGTCGCTGCCGATTTCCTGATCTGCCACGACGCAGTGTGCGGTGACGATATCTCCTTCGCGCGCGACGCAGTTTTCGGTGACGATATCTCCTTCGTGCGCGACGCAGTTTTCGCTCACGATACCTCCTTCGCGCGCGACGCAGTTGTCGCTGCCGATTTCCTGATCGGCCGCGACAAAGTTTTTATTGACGATGTCTACTTCGTGCGCGACGGAGTTTTCATTGACGATGTCTACTTCGCGCGCGACGCAGTTTGCGGTGACGATATCTCCTTCGCGCGCGACGCAGTTTTCGGTGACGATATCTCCTTCACGCGTGACGCAGTTTTCGCTCCCGATACCTCCTTCACGCGTGGCGCAGTTGTCGCTGCCGATTTCCTGATCTACCGCGATGCAGTTTTCGGTGACGATATCTCCTTCGCGCGCCACGCATTTTTCGCTTACAATATCTCCTTCGCGCGCGACGCAGTTTTCGGTGACGATATCTCCTTCGCGCGCGACGCAGTTGTCGCTGCCGATTTCCTGATCGACCGCGACACACCTTCGCGCGCGACGCAGTTTTCGGTGACGATATGTCCTTCGCGCGCGATGCAGTTGTCGCTTACCAAATCTCCTTCGCGCCCGACGCAGTTGTCGCTGCTGATTTCCTGATCGGCCGCGACAAAGTTTTCCTAAACGATATCTCCTTCGCGCGCGACGCAGTTTTCGGTGACGTTAACTCCTTCGCGCGCGACGCAGTTTTCGCTTACGATACCTCCTTCGCGCGCGACGCATTTTTGCTGCCGATTTCCTGATCTTCCACAACGCAATTTTAGGTGACGATATCTCCTTCGCGCGCGCGCAGTTTTCGGTGACGATATCTCCTTCGCGCGCGACGCAATTGTCGCTGCCGATTTCCTGATCTGCCACGACGCAGTTTTCGGTTACGATATCTCCTTCACGCGCGACGCAGTTTTCGGTGACGATATCTCCTTCGCGCGCGACGCAGTTTTCGGTGACGATATCTCCTTCGCGCGCGACGCAGTTTTCGGTGACGATATCTCCTTCGCGCGCGACGCAGTCGTCGCTTACCAAATCTCCCTTCGCGCCCGACGCAGTTGTCGCTTACCAAATCTCCTTCGCGCCCGACGCAGTTGTCGCTTACCAAATCTCCTTCGCGCCCGACGCAGTTGTTGCTGCCGATTTCCTGATCGGCCGCGACAAAGTTTTCATAAACGATATCTCCTTCGCGCGCGACGCAGTTTTCGGTGACGTTAACTCCTTCGCGCGCGACGCAGTTTTCGCTTACGATACCTCCTTCGCGCGCGACGCATTTTTGCTGCCGATTTCCTGATCTTCCACAATGCAATTTTCGGTGACGATATCTCCTTCGCACGCGACGCAGTTTTCGGTGACGATATCTCCTTCGCGCGCGACGCACTTGTCGCTGCCGATTTCCTGATCTGCCACGACGCAGTTTTCGGTTACGATATCTCCTTCACGCGCGACGCAGTTTTCGGTGACGATATCTCCTTCGCGCGCGATGCACTTGTCGCTGCCGATTTCCTGATCTGCCACGACGCAGTTTTTGGTTACGATATCTCCTTCGTGCGCGACGCAGTTTTCGGTGACGATATCTCCTTCCCGCGCGACGCAGTTGTCGTTGCCGATTCCTGATCGGCCGCGACGCAGTTTTCGGTGACGATATCTCCTTCGCGCGCGACGCAGTTGTCGCTTACGAAATGTCCTTCGCGCGCGACGCAGTTGTCGCTGCCGATTTCCTGATCGGCCGCGACAAAGTTTTCGTTGACGATATCTACTTCGCGCGCGACGTAGTTTTCGGTGATGATATCTCCTTCGCGCGCGACGCAGTGTTCGCTGCCGATTTCCTTCGCGCGCGGCGCAGTTGTCGCTGCCGATTTCTCACTGACGATATGTACTTCGTGCGCGACGCAGTTTGCGGTGATGATATCTCCTTCGCGCGCGACGGAGTTTTCATTGACGATGTCTACTTCGTGCGCGACGGAGTTTTCATTGACGATGTCTACTTCGTGCGCGACGCAGTTTGCGGTGACGATATCTCCTTCGCGCGCGACGCAGTTTTCGGTGACGATATCTCCTTCACGCGCGACGCAGTTTTCGCTCCCGATACCTCCTTCACGCGCGGCGCAGTTGTCGCTGCCGATTTCCTGATCTACCGCGATGCAGTTTTCGGTGACGATATCTCCTTCGCGCGCCACGCATTTTTCGCTTACAATATCTCCTTCGCGCACGACGCAGTTGTCGCTGCCGATTTCCTGATCGGCCACGACAAAGTTTTCGGTGACGATATCTCCGTCGCGCGCGACGCAGTTTTCGGTGACGATATCTCCTTCGCGCGCGACGCAGTTTTCGGTGCCGATATCTCCTTCGCACGCGACGCAGTTGTCGCTTACCAAATCTCCTTCGCTCCCGACGCAGTTGTCGCTGCCGATTTCCTGATCGGCCGTGACAAAGTTTTCATAAACGATATCTCCTTCGCGCGCGATGCAGTTTTCGGTGACGTTAACTCCTTCGCGCGCGACGCAGTTTTCGCTCACGATACCTCCTTCGCGCGCGACGCATTTTTGCTGCCGATTTCCTGATCTTCCACAACGCAATTTTCGGTGACGATATCTCCTTCGCGCGCGACGCACTTGTCGCTGCCGATTTCCTGATCTGCCACGACGCAGTTTTCGGTTACGATATCTCCTTCACGCGCGACGCAGTTTTCGGTGACGATATCTCCTTCGCGCGCGATGCACTTGTCGCTGCCGATTTCCTGATCTGCCACGACGCAGTTTTTGGTTACGATATATCCTTCGTGCGCGACGCAGTTTTCGGTGACGATATCTCCTTCCCGCGCGGCGCAGTTGTCGTTGCCGATTCCTGATCGGCCGCGACGCAGTTTTCGGTGACGATATCTCCTTCGCGCGCGACGCAGTTGTCGCTTACGAAATGTCCTTCGCGCGCGACGCAGTTGTCGCTGCTGATTTCCTGATCGGCCGCGACAAAGTTTTCATTGACGATGTCTACTTCGTGCGCGACGGAGTTTTCAGTGACGATATCTCCTTCGCGCGCGACGCAGTTGTCGCTGCTGATTTCCTGATCGGCCACGACGCAGTTTTCGGTGACGATATCTCCTTCGCGCGCGATGCAGTTTTCGCTCACGATATCTCCTTCGCGCGCGACGCAATTGTCGCTGCCGATTTCCTGATCTGCCACGACGCAGTTTTCGGTTACGATATCTCCTTCACGCGCGACGCAGTTTTCGTTGCCGATATCTCCTTCGCGCGCGACGCAGTTTTCGGTGACGATATCTCCTTCGCGCGCGACGCAATTGTCGCTGCCGATTTCCTGATCGGCCGCGACAAAGTTTTCATAAACGATATCTCCTTCGCGCGCGACGCAGTTTTCGGTGACGTTAACACCTTCGCGCGCGACGCAGTTTTCGCTCACGATACCTCCTTCGCGCGCGACGCCTTTTTGCTGCCGATTTCCTGATCTTCCACAACGCAATTTTCGGCGACGATATCTCCTTCGCGCGCGACGCAGTTTTCGGTGATGATATCTCCTTCGCGCGCGACGCAATTGTCGCTGCCGATTTCCTGATCTGCCACGACGCTGTTTTCGGTTACGATATCTCCTTCACGCGCGACGCAGTTTTCGGTGACGATATCTCCTTCGCGCGCGACGCAGTTTTCGGTGACGATATCTCCTTCGCGCGCGATGCACTTGTCGCTGCCGATTTCCTGATCTGCCACGACGCAGTTTTTGGTTACGATATCTCCTTCCCGCGCGACGCAGTTTTCGGTGAAGATATCTCCTTCGCGCGCGACGCAGTGTTCGCTGACGAAATCTCCTTCGCGCGCGACGCAGTTGTCGCTGCCGATTTCCTGATCGGCCGCGACAAAGTTTTCGGTGACGATACTTCATTCGCGCGCGACGCAGTTTTCGGTGACGATATTTCCTTCGCGCGCGACGCAGTTTTCGGTGACGATATCTCCTTCGCGCGCGACGCAGTTTTCGGTGACGATATCTCCTTCCCGCACGACGCAGTTGTCGCTTACGAAATGTCCTTCGCGCGCGACGCAGTTGTCGCTGCCGATTTCCTGATCGGCCACGACAAAGTTTTCGTTGACGATATCTACTTCGCGCGCGATGTAGTTTTCGGTGACGATATCTCCTTCGCGCGCGACGCAGTGTTCGCTGCCGATTTCCTTCGCGCGCGGCGCAGTTCTCGCTGCCGATTTCTCACTAACGATATGTACTTCGCGCGCGATGCAGTTTGCGGTGACGATATCTCCTTCGCGCGCGACGCAGTTTTCGGTGACGATATCTCCTTCGCGCGCGACGCAGTTTTCGCTCACGATACCTCCTTCGCGCGCGACGCCGTTGTCGCTGCCGATTTCCTGATCGGCCGCGACAAAGTTTTCATTGACGATGTCTACTTCGTCCGCGACGAAGTTTTCATTGACGATGTCTACTTCGTGCGCGACAAAGTTTTCATTGACGATGTCTACTTCACGCGCGACGCAGTTTGCGGTGACGATATCTCCTTCGCGCGCGACGCAGTTTTTGGTGACGATATCTCCTTCCCGCGCGACGCAGTTTTCGCTCCCGATACCTCCTTCACGCGCGGCGCAGTTGTCGCTGCCGATTTCCTGATTTACCGCGATGCAGTTTTCGGTGACGATATCTCCTTCGTGCGCCACGCTTTTTTCGCTTACAATATCTCCTTCGCGCGCGACGCAGTGTTCGCTGACGAAATCTCCTTCGCGCACGACGCAGTTGTCGCTGCCGATTTCCTGATCGGCCACGACAAAGTTTTCGGTGACGATATCTCCGTCGCGCGCGACGCAGTTTTCGGTGACAATATCTCCTTCGCGCGCGACGCAGTTTTCGGTGACGATATCTCCTTCGCACGCGACGCAGTTGTCGCTTACCAAATCTCCTTCGCGCCCGACGCAGTTGTCGCTGCCGATTTCCTGATCGGCCGCGACAAAGTTTTCATAAACGATATCTCCTTCGCGCGCGATGCAGTTTTCGGTGACGTTAACTCCTTCGCGCGCGACGCATTTTTCGCTTACGAAATCTCCCTCGCGCGCGACGCAGTTGTCGCTGTCGATTTTCTGATCGGCCACGACGAAGTTTTCGGTGACGATATCTGCTTCGCGCGTGACGCAGTTTTCGCTCCCGATACCTCCTTCGCGCGCGACGCAGTTGTCGCTGCCGATTTCCTGATCTACCGCGACGCAGTGTTCGCTGACGAAATCTCCTTCGCGCGCGACGCAGTTGTCGCTGCTGATTTCCTGATCGGCCGCGACAAAGTTTTCATAACGATATCTCCTTCGCGCGCGGCACAGTGTTCGGTGACGTTATCTCCTTCGCGCGCGACGCAGTTTTCGCTCACGATACCTCCTTTGCGCGCGACGCAGTTGTCGCTGCCGATTTCCTGATCTTCCACAACGCAATTTTCGGTGACGATATCTCCTTCGCGCGCGACGCAGTTTTCGCTGCCGATTTCCTGATCTGCCACGACGCAGTTTTTGGTTACGATATCTCCTTCACGCGCAAGCAGTTTTCGGTGACCATATCTCCTTCGCGCGCGACGCAGTTTTCGGTGACGATATCTCCTTCGACGCAATTGTCGCTGCCGATTTCCTGATCTGCCACGACGTAGTTTTCGGTTACGATATCTCCTTCCCGCGCGACGCAGTTTTCGGTGACGATATCTCCTTCGCGCGCGACGCAGTTTTCGGTGACGATATCTCCTTCGCGCGCGACGCAGTTTTCGGTGACGATACCTCCTTCGCGCGCGACGCAGTTGTCGCTGCCGATTTCCTGATCGGCCGCGACAAAGTTTTCATTGACGATGTCTACTTCGTGCGCGGCGGACTTTTCGGTGACGATATCTCCTTCGCGCACGACGCAGTTGTCGCTGCTGATTTCCTGATCGGCCACGACAAAGTTTTCGGTGACGATATCTACTTCGCGCGCGACGCAGTTTTCGGTGACGATATCTCCTTCGCGCGCGACGCAGTTTTCGGTGACGATATCTCCTTCCCGCGCGACGCAGTTTTCGCTCCCGATACCTCCTTCACGCGCCACGCAATTGTCGCTGCCGATTTCCTGATCTACCGCGATGCAGTTTTCGGTGACGATATCTCCTTCGCGCGCGACGCATTTTTCGCTTACAATATCTCCTTCGCGCGCGACGAAGTGTTCGCTAACGAAATCTCCTTCGCGCGCGACGCAGTTGTCACTGCCGATTTCCTGATCGACCGCGACAAAGTTTTCGGTGACGATATCTCCTTCGCGCGCGACGCAGTTTTCGTTCACGATACCTCCTTCGCGCGCGACGCAGTTGGCGCTGCCGATTTCCTGATCTGCCGCGACGCAGTTTTCAGTGACGATATCTCCTTCGCGCGCGACACAGTTTTCGCTTACGAAATCTCCCTCGCGCGCGACGCAGTTGTCGCTGCCGATTTCCTGATCGGCCACGACAAAGTTTTCGGTGACGATATCTACTTGGCGCGCGACGCAGTTTTCGGTGACGATATCTCCTTCGCGCGCGACGCAGTTTTCGGTGACGATATCTCCTTCGCGCGTGATGCAGTTTTCGCTCACGAAACCTCCTTCGCGCGCGACGCAGTTTTCGCTTACGAAATCTCCCTCGCGCGCGACGCAGTTGTCGCTGTCGATTTCCTGATCGGCCACGACAAAGTTTTCGGTCACGATATCTACTTGGCGCGCGACGCAGTTTTCGGTGACGATATCTCCTTCGCGCGCGAAGGAGATATCGGTGACGATATCTCCTTCGCGCGCGATGCAGTTTTCGCTCACGATACCTCCTTCGCGCGCGACGCTTTGTCGCTGCCGATTTCCTGATCTTCCATAATGCAATTTTCGGTGACGATATCTCCTTCGCGCGCGACGCAGGTTTCGGTGACGATATCTCCTTCGCGCGCGACGCAGGTTTCGGTGACGATATCTCCTTCGCGCGCGACGCAATTGTCGCTGCCGATTTCCTGATCTGCCACGACGTAGTTTTCGGTTACGATATCTCCTTCACGCGCGACGCAGTTTTCGGTGAGGATATCTCCTTCGCGCGCGACGCAGTTTTCGGTGACGATATCTCCTTCGCGCGCGACGCAGTTTTCGGTGACGATACCTCCTTCGCGCGCGACGCAGTTTTCGCTCACGATACCTCCTTCGCGCGCGACGCAGTTGTCGCTGCTGATTTCCTGATCGGCCGCGACAAAGTTTTCATTGACGATGTCTACTTCGTGCGCGACGGAGTTTTCAGTGACGATATCTCCTTCGCGCGCGACGCAGTTGTCGCTGCTGATTTCCTGATCGGCCACGACGCAGTTTTCGGTGACGATATCTCCTTCGCGCGCGACGCTGTTTTCGCTCATGATACCTCCTTCGCGCGCGACGCTTTGTCGCTGCCGATTTCCTGATCTTCCATAATGCAATTTTCGGTGACGATATCTCCTTCGCGCGCGACGCAGTTTTCGGTGACGATATCTCCTTCGCGCGCGACGCACTTGTCGCTGCCGATTTCCTGATCTGCCACGACGTAGTTTTCGGTTACGATATCTCCTTCACGCGCGACGCAGTTTTCGGTGACGATATCTCCTTCGCGCGCGACGCAGTTTTCGGTGACGATATCTCCTTCCCGCGCGACGCAGTTTTCGGTGACGATATCTCCTTCGCGCGCGACGCAGTTTTCGCTCACGATACCTCCTTCCCGCGCGACGCATTTGTCGCTGCCGATTTCCTGATCGGCCGCGACAAAGTTTTCGGTGACGATATCTGCTTCGCGCGGGACGCAGTTTTCGGTGACGATATCTCCTTCGCGCGCGACGCAGTTTTCGCTCACGATACCTCCTTCGCGCGCGACGCAGTTGTCGCTACCGATTTCCTGATCGGCCACGACAAAGTTTTCATTGACGATGTCTACTTCGTGCGCGACGGAGTTTTCATTGACGATGTCTACTTCGAGCGCGACGGAGTTTTCATTGACGATGTCTACTTCGCGCGCGACGCAATTTGCGGTGACGATATCTCCTTCGCGCGCGACGCAGTTTTCGGTGACGATATCACCTTCACGCGCGACGCAGTTTTCGCTCCCGATACCTCCTTCACGCGCGGCGCAGTTGTCGCTGCCGATTTCCTGATCTACCGCGATGCAGTTTTCGGTGACGATATCTCCTTCGCGCGCCACGCATTTTTCGCTTACAATATCTCCTTCGCGCGCGACGCAGTGTTCGCTGACGAAATCTCCTTCGCGCGCGACGCAGTTGTCGCTGCCGATTTCCTGATCGACCGCGACAAAGTTTTCGGTGACGATATCTCCTTCGCGCGCGACGCAGTTTTCGTTCACGATACCTCCTTCGCGCGCGACGCAGTTGGCGCTGCCGATTTCCTGATCTGCCGCGACGCAGTTTTCAGTGACGATATCTCCTTCGCGCGCGACACAGTTTTCGCTTACGAAATCTCCCTCGCGCGCGACGCAGTTGTCGCTGCCGATTTCCTGATCGGCCACGACAAAGTTTTCGGTGACGATATCTACTTGGCGCGCGACGCAGTTTTCGGTGACGATATCTCCTTCGCGCGCGACGCAGTTTTCGGTGACGATATCTCCTTCGCGCGTGATGCAGTTTTCGCTCACGAAACCTCCTTCGCGCGCGACGCAGTTTTCGCTTACGAAATCTCCCTCGCGCGCGACGCAGTTGTCGCTGTCGATTTCCTGATCGGCCACGACAAAGTTTTCGGTCACGATATCTACTTGGCGCGCGACGCAGTTTTCGGTGACGATATCTCCTTCGCGCGCGAAGGAGATATCGGTGACGATATCTCCTTCGCGCGCGATGCAGTTTTCGCTCACGATACCTCCTTCGCGCGCGACGCTTTGTCGCTGCCGATTTCCTGATCTTCCATAATGCAATTTTCGGTGACGATATCTCCTTCGCGCGCGACGCAGGTTTCGGTGACGATATCTCCTTCGCGCGCGACGCAATTGTCGCTGCCGATTTCCTGATCTGCCACGACGTAGTTTTCGGTTACGATATCTCCTTCACGCGCGACGCAGTTTTCGGTGATGATATCTCCTTCGCGCGCGACGCAGTTTTCGGTGACGATATCTCCTTCGCGCGCGACGCAGTTTTCGGTGACGATACCTCCTTCGCGCGCGACGCAGTTGTCGTTGCCGATATCTCCTTTGCGCGCGACGCAGTTTTCGGTGACGATATCTCCTTCGCGCGCGACGCAATTGTCGCTGCCGATTTCCTGATCGGCCGCGACAAAGTTTTCATAAACGATATCTCCTTCGCGCGCGACGCAGTTTTCGGTGACGTTAACACCTTCGCGCGCGACGCAGTTTTCGCTCACGATACCTCCTTCGCGCGCGACGCCTTTTTGCTGCCGATTTCCTGATCTTCCACAACGCAATTTTCGGCGACGATATCTCCTTCGCGCACGACGCAGTTTTCGGTGATGATATCTCCTTCGCGCGCGACGCAATTGTCGCTGCCGATTTCCTGATCTGCCACGACGCTGTTTTCGGTTACGATATCTCCTTCACGCGCGACGCAGTTTTCGGTGACGATATCTCCTTCGCGCGCGACGCAGTTTTCGCTCACGATACCTCCTTCGCGCGCGACGCAGTTGTCGCTACCGATTTCCTGATCGGCCACGACGCAGTTTTTGGTTACGATATCTCCTTCCCGCGCGACGCAGTTTTCGGTGAAGATATCTCCTTCGCGCGCGACGCAGTGTTCGCTGACGAAATCTCCTTCGCGCGCGACGCAGTTGTCGCTGCCGATTTCCTGATCGGCCGCGACAAAGTTTTCGATGACGATACTTCATTCGCGCGCGACGCAGTTTTCGGTGACGATATCTCCTTCGCGCGCGACGCAGTTTTCGGTGACGATATCTCCTTCGCGCGCGACGCAGTTTTCGGTGACGATATCTCCTTCGCGCGCGACGCAGTTTTCGGTGACGATATCTCCTTCCCGCACGACGCAGTTGTCGCTTACGAAATGTCCTTCGCGCGCGACGCAGTTGTCGCTGCCGATTTCCTGATCGGCCACGACAAAGTTTTCGTTGACGATATCTACTTCGCGCGCGATGTAGTTTTCGGTGACGATATCTCCTTCGCGCGCGACGCAGTGTTCGCTGCCGATTTCCTTCGCGCGCGGCGCAGTTCTCGCTGCTGATTTCTCACTGACGATATGTACTTCGCGCGCGATGCAGTTTGCGGTGACGATATCTCCTTCGCGCGCGACGCAGTTTTCGGTGAAGATATCTCCTTCGCGCGCGACGCAGTTTTCGCTCACGATACCTCCTTCGCGCGCGACGCAGTTGTCGCTGCCGATTTCCTGATCGGCCGCGACAAAGTTTTCATTGACGATGTCTACTTCGTGCGCGACGGAGTTTTCATTGACGATGTCTACTTCGTGCGCGACAAAGTTTTCATTGACGATGTCTACTTCACGCGCGACGCAGTTTGCGGTGACGATATCTCCTTCGCGCGCGACGCAGTTTTCGGTGACGATATCTCCTTCCCGCGCAACGCAGTTTTCGCTCCCGATACCTCCTTCACGCGCGGCGCAGTTGTCGCTGCCGATTTCCTGATTTACCGCGATGCAGTTTTCGATGACGATATCTCCTTCGTGCGCCACGCTTTTTTCGCTTACAATATCTCCTTCGCGCGCGACGCAGTGTTCGCTGACGAAATCTCCTTCGCGCACGACGCAGTTGTCGCTGCCGATTTCCTGATCGGCCACGACAAAGTTTTCGGTGACGATATCTCCGTCGCGCGCGACGCAGTTTTCGGTGACAATATCTCCTTCGCGCGCGACGCAGTTTTCGGTGACGATATCTCCTTCGCACGCGACGCAGTTGTCGCTTACCAAATCTCCTTCGCGCCCGACGCAGTTGTCGCTGCCGATTTCCTGATCGGCCGCGACAAAGTTTTCATAAACGATATCTCCTTCGCGCGCGATGCAGTTTTCGGTGACGTTAACTCCTTCGCGCGCGACGCATTTTTCGCTTACGAAATCTCCCTCGCGCGCGACGCAGTTGTCGCTGTCGATTTTCTGATCGGCCACGACGAAGTTTTCGGTGACGATATCTGCTTCGCGCGTGACGCAGTTTTCGCTCCCGATACCTCCTTCGCGCGCGACGCAGTTGTCGCTGCCGATTTCCTGATCTACCGCGACGCAGTGTTCGCTGACGAAATCTCCTTCGCGCGCGACGCAGTTGTCGCTGCTGATTTCCTGATCGGCCGCGACAAAGTTTTCATAACGATATCTCCTTCGCGCGCGGCGTAGTGTTCGGTGACGTTATCTCCTTCGTGCGCGACGCAGTTTTCGCCCACGATACCTCCTTCGCGCGCGACGCATTGTCGCTTCCGATTTCCTGATCTTCCACGACGTAGTTTTCGGTGACGATATCTCCTTCGCGCGCGACGCAGTTTTCGGTGAAGATACCTCCTTCGCGCGCGACGCAATTGTCGCTGCCGATTTCCTGATCTGCCACGACGCAGTTTTTGGTTACGATATCTCCTTCACGCGCAAGCAGTTTTTGGTGACCATATCTCCTTCGCGCGCGACGCAGTTTTCGGTGACGATAGCTCCTTCGCGCGCGACGCAGTTTTCGGTGACGATAGCTCCTTCGCGCGCGACGCAGTTTTCGGTGACGATACCTCCTTCGCGCGCGACGCAGTTGTCGCTGCCGATTTCCTGATCGGCCGCGACAAAGTTTTCATTGACGATGTCTACTTCGTGCGCGACGGAGTTTTCAGTGACGATATCTCCTTCGTGCGCGACGCAGTTGTCGCTGCTGATTTCCTGATCGGCCACGACAAAGTTTTCGGTGATGATATCTGCTTCGCGCGCGACGCAGTTTTCGGTGACGATATCTCCTTCGCGCGCGACGCAGTTTTCGGTGACGATATCTCCTTCCCGCGCGACGCAGTTTTCGCTCCCGATACCTCCTTCACGCGCGACGCAATTCTCGCTGCCGATTTCCTGATCAACCGCGATGCAGTTTTCGGTGACGATATCTCCTTCGCGCGCGACGCATTTTTCGCTTACAATATCTCCTTCGCGCGCGACGAAGTGTTCGCTGACGAAATCTCCTTCGCGCGCGACGCAGTTGTCGCTGCCGATTTCCTGATCGGCCGCGACAAAGTTTTCGGTGACGATATCTACTTCGCGCGCGACGCATGTTTCGCTCACGATACCTCCTTCGCGCGCGACGCAGTTGTCGCTGCCGATTTCCTGATCTGCCGCGACGCAGTTTTCAGTGACGATATCTCCTTCGCGCGCGACGCAGTTTTCGCTTACGAAATCTCTCCTTCACGCGCGACGCAGTGTTCGGTGACGATATCTCCTTCGCGCGCCACGCATTTTTCGCTTACAATATCTCCTTCGCGCGCGACGCAGTGTTCGCTGACGAAATCTCCTTCGCACATGACGCAGTTGTCGCTGCCGATTTCCTAATCGGCCGCGAAAAAGTTTTCGGTGACGATATCTCCTTCGCACGCGACGCAGTTTTCGGTGACGATATCTCCTTCGCGCGCGACGCAGTTTTCGGTGACGTTATCTCCTTCGCGCGCGACGCAGTTTTCGCTCACGATACCTCCTTCGCGCGCGACGCAGTTGTCGCTGCCGATTTCCTGATCTACCGCGACGCAGTGTTCGCTGACGAAATCTCCTTCGCGCGCGACGCAGTTGTCGCTGCTGATTTCCTGATCGGCCGCGACAAAGTTTTCATAACGATATCTCCTTCGCGCGCGGCGTAGTGTTCGGTGACGTTATCTCCTTCGTGCGCGACGCAGTTTTCGCCCACGATACCTCCTTCGCGCGCGACGCATTGTCGCTTCCGATTTCCTGATCTTCCACGACGTAGTTTTCGGTGACGATATCTCCTTCGCGCGCGACGCAGTTTTCGGTGAAGATACCTCCTTCGCGCGCGACGCAATTGTCGCTGCCGATTTCCTGATCTGCCACGACGCAGTTTTTGGTTACGATATCTCCTTCACGCGCAAGCAGTTTTTGGTGACCATATCTCCTTCGCGCGCGACGCAGTTTTCGGTGACGATAGCTCCTTCGCGCGCGACGCAGTTTTCGGTGACGATAGCTCCTTCGCGCGCGACGCAGTTTTCGGTGACGATACCTCCTTCGCGCGCGACGCAGTTGTCGCTGCCGATTTCCTGATCGGCCGCGACAAAGTTTTCATTGACGATGTCTACTTCGTGCGCGACGGAGTTTTCAGTGACGATATCTCCTTCGTGCGCGACGCAGTTGTCGCTGCTGATTTCCTGATCGGCCACGACAAAGTTTTCGGTGATGATATCTGCTTCGCGCGCGACGCAGTTTTCGGTGACGATATCTCCTTCGCGCGCGACGCAGTTTTCGGTGACGATATCTCCTTCCCGCGCGACGCAGTTTTCGCTCCCGATACCTCCTTCACGCGCGACGCAATTCTCGCTGCCGATTTCCTGATCAACCGCGATGCAGTTTTCGGTGACGATATCTCCTTCGCGCGCGACGCATTTTTCGCTTACAATATCTCCTTCGCGCGCGACGAAGTGTTCGCTGACGAAATCTCCTTCGCGCGCGACGCAGTTGTCGCTGCCGATTTCCTGATCGGCCGCGACAAAGTTTTCGGTGACGATATCTACTTCGCGCGCGACGCATGTTTCGCTCACGATACCTCCTTCGCGCGCGACGCAGTTGTCGCTGCCGATTTCCTGATCTGCCGCGACGCAGTTTTCAGTGACGATATCTCCTTCGCGCGCGACGCAGTTTTCGCTTACGAAATCTCTCCTTCACGCGCGACGCAGTGTTCGGTGACGATATCTCCTTCGCGCGCCACGCATTTTTCGCTTACAATATCTCCTTCGCGCGCGACGCAGTGTTCGCTGACGAAATCTCCTTCGCACATGACGCAGTTGTCGCTGCCGATTTCCTGATCGGCCGCGAAAAAGTTTTCGGTGACGATATCTCCTTCGCACGCGACGCAGTTTTCGGTGACGATATCTCCTTCGCGCGCGACGCAGTTTTCGGTGACGTTATCTCCTTCGCGCGCGACGCAGTTTTCGCTCACGATACCTCCTTCGCGCGCGACGCATTTGTCGCTGCCGATTTCCTGATCTGCCGCGACGCCGTTTTCAGTGACGATATCTCCTTCGCGTGCGACGCAGTTTTCGCTTACGAAATCTCCCTCGCGCGCGACGCAGTTGTCGCTGTCGATTTCCTGATCGGCCACGACAAAGTTTTCGGTGACGATATCTACTTGGCGCGCGACGCAGTTTTCGGTGACGATATCTCCTTCGCGCGCGATGCAGTTTTCGCTCACGATACCTCCTTCGCGCGCGACGCATTGTCGCTGCCGATTTCCTGATCTTCCACAACGCAATTTTCGGTGACGATATCTTCTTCGCGCGCGACGCAGTTTTCGATGACGATATCTCCTTCGCGCGCGACGCAATTGTCGCTGCCGATTTCCTGATCTGCCACGACGCAGTTTTCGGTTACGATATCTCCTTCACGCGCGACGCAGTTTTCGGTGCCGATATCTCCTTCGCGCGCGACGCAGTTTTCGGTGACGATATCTCCTTCGCGCGCGACGCACTTGTCGCTGCCGATTTCCTGATCGGCCGCGACAAAGTTTTCATAAACGATATCTCCTTCGCGCGCGACGCAGTTTTCGGTGACGTTAACACCTTCGCGTGCGACGCAGTTTTCGCTCACGATACCTCCTTCGCGCGCGACGCCTTTTTGCTGCCGATTTCCTGATCTTCCACAACGCAATTTTCGGCGACGATATCTCCTCCGCGCGCGACGCAGTTTTCGGTGACGATATCTCCTTCGCGCGCGACGCAATTGTCGCTGCCGATTTCCTGATCTGCCACGACGATGTTTTCGGTTACGATATCTCCTTCACGCGCGACGCAGTTTTCGGTGACGATATCTCCTTCGCGCGCGACGCAGTTTTCGGTGACGATATCTCCTTCCCGCGCGATTCACTTGTCGCTGCCGATTTCCTGATCTGCTACGACGCAGTTTTTGGTTACGATATCTCCTTCCCGCGCGACGCAGTTTTCGGTGAAGATATCTCCTTCGCGCGCGACGCAGTGTTCGCTGACGAAATCTCCTTCGCGCGCGACGCAGTTGTCGCTGCCGATTTCCTGATCGGCCGCGACAAAGTTTTCGATGACGATACTTCATTCGCGCGCGACGCAGTTTTCGGTGACGATATCTCCTTCGCGCGCGACGCAGTTTTCGGTGACGATATCTCCTTCGCGCGCGACGCAGTTTTCGGTGACGATATCTCCTTCGTGCGCGACGCAGTTTTCGCTCACGATACCTCCTTCGCGCGCGACGCAGTTGTCGCTGTCGATTTCCTGATCGGCCGCGACAAAGTTTTTATTGACGATGTCTACTTCGTGCGCGACGGAGTTTTCATTGACGATGTCTACTTCGCGCGCGACGCAGTTTATGGTGACGATATCTCCTTCGCGCTACGACGCAATGTTCGCTGACGAAATCTCCTTCGCGCGCGACGCAGTTGTCGCTGCCGATTTCCTGATCGGCCGCGACGCAGTTTTCGGTGACGATATCTCCTTCGCGCGCGACGCAGTTTTCGGTGACGATATCTCCTTCGCGCGCGACGCAGTTTTCGGTGACGATATCTCCTTCCCGCACGACGCAGTTGTCGTTGCCGATTCCTTATCGGTCGCGACGCAGTTTTCGGTGACGATATCTCCTTGGCGCGCGACGCAGTTGTCGCTTACGAAATGTCCTTCGCGCGCGACGCAGTTGTCGCTGCCGATTTCCTGATCGGTCACGACAAAGTTTTCGTTGACGATATCTACTTCGCGCGCGATGTAGTTTTCGGTGACGATATCTCCTTCGCGCGCGACGCAGTGTTCGCTGCCGATTTCCTTCGCGCGCGGCGCAGTTCTCGCTGCCGATTTCTCACTGACGATATGTACTTCGCGCGCGATGCAGTTTGCGGTGACGATATCTCCTTCGCGCGCGACGCAGTTTTCGGTGACGATATCTCCTTCGCGCGCGACGCAGTTTTCGGTGACGATATCTCCTTCGCGCGCGACGCAGTGTTCGCTGCCGATTTCCTTCGCGCGCGGCGCAGTTCTCGCTGCCGATTTCTCACTGACGATATGTACTTCGCGCGCGATGCAGTTTTCATTGACGATGTCTACTTCGCGCGCGACGCAGTTTGCGGTGACGATATCTCCTTCGCGCGCGACGCAGTTTTCGGTGACGATATCTCCTTCCCGCGCGACGCAGTTTTCGCTCCCGATACCTCCTTCACGCACGGCGCAGTTGTCGCTGCCGATTTCCTGATTTACCGCGATGCAGTTTTCGGTGACGATATCTCCTTCGTGCGCCACGCTTTTTTCGCTTACAATATCTCCTTCGCGCGCGACGCAGTGTTCGCTGACGAAATCTCCTTCGCGCACGACGCAGTTGTCGCTGCCGATTTCCTGATCGGCCACGACAAAGTTTTCGGTGACGATATCTCCGTCGCGCGCGACGCAGTTTTCGGTGACGATATCTCCTTCGCACGCGACGCAGTTGTCGCTTACCAAATCTCCTTCGCGCCCGACGCAGTTGTCGCTGCCGATTTCCTGATCGGCCGCGACAAAGTTTTCATAAACGATATCTCCTTCGCGCGCGATGCAGTTTTCGGTGACGTTAACTCCTTCGCGCGCGACGCAGTTTTCGCTCACGATACCTCCTTCGCGCGCGACGCATTTTTGCTGCCGATTTCCTGATCTTCCACAACGCAATTTTCGGTGACGATATCTCCTTCGCGCGCGACGCAATTGTCGCTGCCGATTTCCTGATCTGCCGCGACGCAGTTTTCGGTGACGATATCTCCTTCGCGCGTGACGCAGTTTTCGGTGACGATACCTCCTTCGCGCGCGACGCATTTGTCGTTGCCGATTTCCTGATCTGCCACGACGCAGTTTGCGGTGACGATATCTCCTTCGCGCGCGACGCAGTTTTCGGTGACGATATCTCCTTCGTGCGCGACGCAGTTTTCGCTCACGATACCTCCTTCGCGCGCGACGCAGTTGTCGCTGCCGATTTCCTGATCGGCCGCGACAAAGTTTTTATTGATGATGTCTACTTCGTGCGCGACGGAGTTTTCATTGACGATGTCTACTTCGCGCGCGACGCAGTTTAAGGTGACGATATCTCCTTCGCGCGCGACGCAGTTTTCAGTGACGATATCTCCTTCACGCGCGACGCAGTTTTCGCTCCCGATACCTCCTTCACGCGTGGCGCAGTTGTCGCTGCCAATTTCCTGATCTACCGCGATGCAGTTTTCGGTGACGATATCTCCTTCGCGCGCCACGCATTTTTCGCTTACAATATCTCCTTCGCGCGCGACGCAGTTTTCGGTGACGATATCTCCTTCGCGCGCGACGCAGTTGTCGCTGCCGATTTCCTGATCGACCGCGACACACCTTCGCGCGCGACGCAGTTTTCGGTGATGATATGTCCTTCGCGTGCGACGCAGTTTTCGGTGACGATATCTCCTTCGCGCGCGACGCAGTTGTCGCTTACCAAATCTCCTTCGCGCCCGACGCAGTTGTCGCTGCTGATTTCCTGATCGGCCGCGACAAAGTTTTCATAACGATATCTCCTTCGCGCGCGGCGCAGTGTTCGGTGACGTTATCTCCTTCGCGCGCGACGCAGTTTTCGATGAAGATATCTCCTTCCCGCGCGACGCAGTTTTCGCTCCCGATACCTCCTTCGCGCGCGACGCAGTTGTCACTGCCGATTTCCTGATCGGCCGCGACAAAGTTTTCATTGACGATGTCTCCTTCGTGCGAGACGGAGTTGTCGCGTGCGACGCAATTGTCGCTGCCGATTTCCTGATCTGCCACGACGCAGTTTTGGGTAACGATATCTCCTTCACTCGCGACGCAGTTTTCGGTGACGATATCTCCTTCGCGCGCGACGCAGTTTTCGGTGACGATATCTCCTTCGCGCGCGACGCAGTGTTCGCTGACGAAATCTCCTTCGCGCGCGACGCAGTTGTCGCTGCCGATTTCCTGATCTGCCACGACGTAGTTTTCGGTTACGATATCTCCTTCACGCGCGACGCAGTTTTCGGTGCCGATATCTCCTTCGCGCGCGACGCAGTTTTCGGTGACGATATCTCCTTCGCGCGCGACGCAATTGTCGCTGCCGATTTCCTGATCGGCCGCGACAAAGTTTTCATAAACGATATCTCCTTCGCGCGCGACGCAGTTTTCGATGACGTTAACACCTTCGCGCGCGACGCAGTTTTCGCTCACGATACCTCCTTCGCGCGCGACGCCTTTTTGCTGCCGATTTCCTGATCTTCCACAACGCAATTTTCGGCGACGATATCTCCTTCGCACGCGACGCAGTTTTCGGTGACGATATCTCCTTCGCGCGCGACGCAATTTTCGCTGCCGATTTCCTGATCTGCCACGACGATGTTTTCGGTTACGATATCTCCTTCACGCGCGACGTAGTTTTCGGTGACGATATCTCCTTCGCGCGCGACGCAGTTTTCGGTGACGATATCTCCTTCGCGCGCGATGCACTTTTCGCTGCCGATTTCCTGATCTGCTACGACGCAGTTTTTGGTTACGATATCTCCTTCCCGCGCGACGCAGTTTTCGGTGAAGATATCTCCTTCGCGCGCGACGCAGTGTTCGCTGACGAAATCTCCTTCGCGCGCGACGCAGTTGTCGCTGCCGATTTCCTGATCGGCCGCGACGCAGTTTTCGGTGACGATATCTCCTTCGCGCGCGACGCAGTTTTCGGTGACGATATCTCCTTCGCGCGCGACGCAGTTTTCGGTGACGATATCCCCTTCCCGCACGACGCAGTTGTCGTTGCCGATTCCTTATCGGCCGCGACGCAGTTTTCGGTGACGATATCTCCTTGGCGCGCGACGCAGTTGTCGCTTACGAAATGTCCTTCGCGCGCGACGCAGTTGTCGCTGCCGATTTCCTGATCGGTCACGACAAAGTTTTCGTTGACGATATCTACTTCGCGCGCGATGTAGTTTTCGGTGACGATATCTCCTTCGCGCGCGACGCAGTGTTCGCTGCCGATTTCCTTCGCGCGCGGCGCAGTTCTCGCTGCCGATTTCTCACTGACGATATGTACTTCGCGCGCGATGCAGTTTGCGGTGACGATATCTCCTTCGCGCGCGACGCAGTTTTCGGTGACGATATCTCCTTCGCGCGCGACGCAGTTTTCGCTCACGATACCTCCTTCGCGCGCGACGCAGTTGTCGCTGCCGATTTCCTGATCGGCCGCGACAAAGTTTTCATTGACGATGTCTACTTCGTGCGCGACGGAGTTTTCATTGACGATGTCTACTTCGTGCGCGACACAGTTTTCATTGACGATGTCTACTTCGCGCGCGACGCAGTGTGCGGTGACGATATCTCCTTCGCGCGCGACGCAGTTTTCGGTGACGATATCTCCTTCCCGCGCGACGCAGTTTTCGCTCCCGATACCTCCTTCACGCACGGCGCAGTTGTCGCTGCCGATTTCCTGATTTATCGCGATGCAGTTTTCGGTGACGATATCTCCTTCGTGCGCCACGCTTTTTTCGCTTACAATATCTCCTTCGCGCGCGACGCAGTGTTCGCTGACGAAATCTCCTTCGCGCACGACGCAGTTGTCGCTGCCGATTTCCTGATCGGCCACGACAAAGTTTTCGGTGACGATATCTCCTTCGCGCGCGACGCAGTTTTCGGTGACGATATCTCCTTCGCACGCGACGCAGTTGTCGCTTACCAAATCTCCTTCGCGCCCGACGCAGTTGTCGCTGCCGATTTCCTGATCGGCCGCGACAAAGTTTTCATAAACGATATCTCCTTCGCGCGCGATGCAGTTTTCGGTGACGTTAACTCCTTCGCGCGCGACGCAGTTTTCGCTCACGATACCTCCTTCGCGCGCGACGCATTTTTGCTGCCGATTTCCTGATCTTCCACAACGCAATTTTCGGTGACGATATCTCCTTCGCGCGCGACGCAATTGTCGCTGCCGATTTCCTGATCTGCCACGACGCAGTTTTCGGTTACGATATCTCCTTCACGCGCGACGCAGTTTTCGGTGACGATATCTCCTTCGCGCGCGACGCAGTTTTCGATGACGATACCTCCTTCGCGCGCGACGCATTTTTGCTGCCGATTTCCTGATCTTCCCCAACGCAATTTTCGGTGACGATATCTCCTTCGCGCGCGACGCAATTGTCGCTGCCGATTTCCTGATCTGCCACGACGCAGTTTTCGGTGACGATATCTCCTTCGCGCGCGACGCATTTGTCGCTGCCGATTTCCTGATCTGCCACGACGCAGTTTGCGGTGACGATATCTCCTTCGCGCGCGACGCAGTTTTCGGTGACGATATCTCCTTCGTGCGCGACGCAGTTTTCGCTCACGATACCTCCTTCGCGCGCGACGCAGTTGTCGCTGTCGATTTCCTGATCGGCCGCGACAAAGTTTTTATTGACGATGTCTACTTCGTGCGCGACGGAGTTTTCATTGACGATGTCTACTTCGCGCGCGACGCAGTTTGCGGTGACGATATCTCCTTCGCGCGCGACGCAGTTTTCGGTGACGATATCTCCTTCACGCGCGACACAGTTTTCGCTCCCGATACCTCCTTCACGCGTGGCGCAGTTGTCGCTGCCGATTTCCTGATCTACCGCGATGCAGTTTTCGGTGACAATATCTCCTTCGCGCGCCACGCATTTTTCGCTTACAATATCTCCTTCGCGCGCGACGTAGTTTTCGGTGACGATATCTCCTTCGCGCGCGACGCAGTTGTCGCTGCCGATTTCCTGATCGACCGCGACACACCTTCGCGCGCGACGCAGTTTTCGGTGAGGATATGTCCTTCGCGCGCGACGCAGTTTTCGGTGACGATATCTCCTTCGCGCGCGACGCAGTTGTCGCTTACCAAATCTCCTTCGCGCCCGACGCAGTTGTCGCTGCTGATTTCCTGATCGGCCGCGACAAAGTTTTCATAACGATATCTCCTTCGCGCGCGGCGCAGTGTTCGGTGACGTTATCTCCTTCGCGCGCGACGCAGTTTTCGATGAAGATATCTCCTTCCCGCGCGACGCAGTTTTCGCTCCCGATACCTCCTTCGCGCGCGACGCAGTTGTCGCTGCCGATTTCCTGATCGGCCGCGACAAAGTTTTCATTGACGATGTCTCCTTCGTGCGAGACGGAGTTGTCGCGCGCGACGCAATTGTCGCTGCCGATTTCCTGATCTGCCACGACGCAGTTTTGGGTAACGATATCTCCTTCACGCGCGACGCAGTTTTCGGTGACGATATCTCCTTCGCGCGCGACGCAGTTTTCGGTGACGATATCTCCTTCGCGCGCGACGCAGTGTTCGCTGACGAAATCTCCTTCGCGCGCGACGCAGTTGTCGCTGCCGTTTTCCTGATCGGCCGCGACAAAGTTTTCGTTGACGATATCTACTTCGCGCGAGACGTAGTTTTCGGTGACGATATCTCCTTCGCGCGGGACGCAGTGTTCGCTGCCGATTTCCTTCGCGCGCGGCGCCGTTCTCGCTGCCGATTTCTCACTGACGATATGTACTTCGCGCGCGACGCAGTTTGCGGTGACGATATCTCCTTCGCGCGCGACGCAGTTTTCGGTGACGATATCTCCTTCGACGCAATTGTCGCTGCCGATTTCCTGATCTGCCACGACATAGTTTTCGGTTACGATATCTCCTTCCCGCGCGACGCAGTTTTCGCTCACGATACCTCCTTCGCGCGCGACGCAGTTGTCGCTACCGATTTCCTGATCGGCCACGACAAAGTTTTCATTGACGATGTCTACTTCGTGCGCGACGGAGTTTTCATTGACGATGTCTACTTCGTGCGCGACGGAGTTTTCATTGACGATGTCTACTTCGCGCGCGACGCAATTTGCGGTGACGATATCTCCTTCGCGCGCGCGCAGTTTTCGGTGACGATATCTCCTTCACGCGCGACGCAGTTTTCGCTCCCGATACCTCCTTCACGCGCGGCGCAGTTGTCGCTGCCGATTTCCTGATCTACCGTGATGCAGTTTTCGGTGACGATATCTCCTTCGCGCGCCACGCATTTTTCGCTTACAATATCTTCTTCGCGCGCGACGCAGTGTTCGCTGACGAAATCTCCTTCGCGCATGACGCAGTTGTCGCTGCCGATTTCCTGATCGGCCGCGAAAAAGTTTTCGGTGACGATATCTCCTTCGCACGCGACGCAGTTTTCGGTGACGATATCTCCTTCGCGCGCGACGCAGTTTTCGGTGACGTTATCTCCTTCGCGCGCGACGCAGTTTTCGCTCACGATACCTCCTTCGCGCGCGACGCATTTGTCGCTGCCGATTTCCTGATCTGCCGCGACGCCGTTTTCAGTGACGATATCTCCTTCGCGCGCGACGCAGTTTTCGGTGACGATATCTCCTTCGCGCGCGACGCAGTGTTCGCTGACGAAATCTCCTTCGCGCGCGACGCAGTTGTCGCTGCCGTTTTCCTGATCGGCCGCGACAAAGTTTTCGTTGACGATATCTACTTCGCGCGAGACGTAGTTTTCGGTGACGATATCTCCTTCGCGCGGGACGCAGTGTTCGCTGCCGATTTCCTTCGCGCGCGGCGCCGTTCTCGCTGCCGATTTCTCACTGACGATATGTACTTCGCGCGCGACGCAGTTTGCGGTGACGATATCTCCTTCGCGCGCGACGCAGTTTTCGGTGACGATATCTCCTTCGACGCAATTGTCGCTGCCGATTTCCTGATCTGCCACGACATAGTTTTCGGTTACGATATCTCCTTCCCGCGCGACGCAGTTTTCGCTCACGATACCTCCTTCGCGCGCGACGCAGTTGTCGCTACCGATTTCCTGATCGGCCACGACAAAGTTTTCATTGACGATGTCTACTTCGTGCGCGACGGAGTTTTCATTGACGATGTCTACTTCGTGCGCGACGGAGTTTTCATTGACGATGTCTACTTCGCGCGCGACGCAATTTGCGGTGACGATATCTCCTTCGCGCGCGCGCAGTTTTCGGTGACGATATCTCCTTCACGCGCGACGCAGTTTTCGCTCCCGATACCTCCTTCACGCGCGGCGCAGTTGTCGCTGCCGATTTCCTGATCTACCGTGATGCAGTTTTCGGTGACGATATCTCCTTCGCGCGCCACGCATTTTTCGCTTACAATATCTTCTTCGCGCGCGACGCAGTGTTCGCTGACGAAATCTCCTTCGCGCATGACGCAGTTGTCGCTGCCGATTTCCTGATCGGCCGCGAAAAAGTTTTCGGTGACGATATCTCCTTCGCACGCGACGCAGTTTTCGGTGACGATATCTCCTTCGCGCGCGACGCAGTTTTCGGTGACGTTATCTCCTTCGCGCGCGACGCAGTTTTCGCTCACGATACCTCCTTCGCGCGCGACGCATTTGTCGCTGCCGATTTCCTGATCTGCCGCGACGCCGTTTTCAGTGACGATATCTCCTTCGCGCGCGACGCAGTTTTCGGTGACGTTATCTCCTTCGCGCGCGACGCAGTTTTCGCTCACGATACCTCCTTCGCGCGCGACGCATTTGTCGCTGCCGATTTCCTGATCTGCCGCGACGCCGTTTTCAGTGACGATATCTCCTTCGCGCGCGACGCAGTTTTCGCTTACGAAATCTCCCTCGCGCGCGACGCAGTTGTCGCTGTCGATTTCCTGATCGGCCACGACAAAGTTTTCGGTGACGATATCTACTTGGCGCGCGACGCAGTTTTCGGTGACGATATCTCCTTCGCGCGCGACGCAATTGTCGCTGCCGATTTCCTGATCTGCCATGACGCAGTTTTCGGTTACGATATCTCCTTCACGTGCGACGCAGTTTTCGGTGATGATATCTCCTTCGCGCGCGACGCAGTTTTCGGTGATGATATCTCCTTCCCGCGCGATGCAGTTTTCGGTGATGATATCTCCTTCGCGCACGACGTAGTTTTCGGTGACGATATCTCCTTCCCGCGCGACGCAGTTGTCGTTGCCGATTCCTGATCGGTCGCAACGCAGTTTTCGGTGACGATATCTCCTTCGCGCGCGACGCAGTTGTCGCTGCGGATTTCCTGATCGGCCATGACAAAGTTTTCGGTGACGATATCTCCTTCGCGCGCGATGCAGTTTTCGGTGACGATATCTCCTTCCCGCGCGACGCAGTTGTCGTTGCCGATTCCTGATCGGCCGCGACGCAGTTTTTGGAGATGATATCTCCTTCGCGCGCGACGCAGTTGTCGCTTACGAAATCTCCTTCGCGCGCGACGCAGTTGTCGCTGCCGATTTCCTGATCGGCCGCGACAAAGTTTTCGGTGACGATATATCCTTCGCGCGCGACGCAGTTTTCGGTGACGATATCTCCTTCGCGCGCGACGCTGTTTTCGCTCACGATACCTCCTTCGCGCGCGACGCTTTGTCGCTGCCGATTTCCTGATCTTCCATAATGCAATTTTCGGTGACGATATCTCCTTCGCGCGCGACGCAGTTTTCGGTGACGATATCTCCTTCGCGCGCGACGCAATTGTCGCTGCCGATTTCCTGATCTGCCACGACGTAGTTTTCGGTTACGATATCTCCTTCACGCGCGACGTAGTTTTCGGTGACGATATCTCCTTCGCGCGAGACGCAGTTTTCGGTGACGATATCTCCTTCGTGCGCGACGCAGTTTTCGGTGACGATACCTCCTTCGCGCGCGACGCAGTTTTCGCTCACGATACCTCCTTCGCGCGCGACGCAGTTGTCGCTGCTGATTTCCTGATCGGCCGCGACAAAGTTTTCATTGACGATGTCTACTTCGTGCGCGACGGAGTTTTCAGTGA
Organism: Salix caprea; assembly: GCA_964035475.1. NCBI lineage: Eukaryota > Viridiplantae > Streptophyta > Magnoliopsida > Malpighiales > Salicaceae > Salix > Salix caprea. The sequence continues at coordinate 13,604,028 of OZ037745.1, forward strand.
CGATATCTCCTTCGCGCGCGACGCAGTTGTCGCTGCTGATTTCCTGATCGGCCACGACGCAGTTTTCGGTGACGATATCTCCTTCGCGCGCGATGCTGTTTTCGCTCACGATACCTCCTTCGCGCGCGACGCTTTGTCGCTGCCGATTTCCTGATCTTCCATAATGCAATTTTCGGTGACGATATCTCCTTCGCGCGCGACGCAGTTTTCGGTGACGATATCTCCTTCGCGCGCGACGCAATTGTCGCTGCCGATTTCCTGATCTGCCACGACGTAGTTTTCAGTTACGATATCTCCTTCACGCGCGACGCAGTTTTCGGTGACGATATCTCCTTCGCGCGCGACGCAGTTTTCGGTGACGATATCTCCTTCCCGCGCGACGCAGTTTTCGGTGACGATATCTCCTTCGCGCGCGACGCAGTTTTCGCTCACGATACCTCCTTCCCGCGCGACGCATTTGTCGCTGCCGATTTCCTGATCGGCCGCGACAAAGTTTTCGGTGACGATATCTGCTTCGCGCGGGACGCAGTTTTCGGTAACGATATCTCCTTCGCGCACGACGCCGTTTTCGGTGAAGATATCTCCTTCCCGCGCGACGCAGTTTTCGCTCCCGATACCTCCTTCACGCGCGACGCAGTTGTCGCTGCCGATTTCCTGATCGGCCGCGACAAAGTTTTCATTGACGATGTCTCCTTCGTGCGAGACGGAGTTGTCGCGCGCGACGCAATTGTCGCTGCCGATTTCCTGATCTGCCACGACGCAGTTTTGGGTAACGATATCTCCTTCACGCGCGACGCAGTTTTCGGTGACGATATCTCCTTCGCGCGCGACGCAGTTTTCGGTGACGATATCTCCTTCGCGCGCGACGCAGGGTTCGCTGACGAAATCTCCTTCGCGCGCGACGCAGTTGTCGCTGCCGATTTCCTGATCGACCGCGACAAAGTTTTCGTTGACGATATCTACTTCGCGCGCGACGTAGTTTTCGGTGACGATATCTCCTTCGCGCGGGACGCAGTGTTCGCTGCCGATTTCCTTCGCGCGCGGCGCAGTTCTCGCTGCCGATTTCTCACTGACGATATGTACTTCGCGCGCGACGCAGTGTGCGGTGACGATATCTCCTTCGCGCGCGACGCAGTTTTCGGTGACGATATCTCCTTCGCGCGCGACGCAGTTTTCGCTCACGATACCTCCTTCGCGCGCGACGCAGTTGTCGCTACCGATTTCCTGATCGGCCACGACAAAGTTTTCATTGACGATGTCTACTTCGTTCGCGACGGAGTTTTCATTGACGATGTCTACTTCGCGCGCGACGCAATTTGCGGTGACGATATCTCCTTCGCGCGCGACGCAGTTTTCGGTGACGATACCTCCTTCACGCGCGACGCAGTTTTCGCTCCCGATACCTCCTTCACGCGCGGCGCAGTTGTCGCTGCCGATTTCCTGATCTACCGTGATGCAGTTTTCGGTGACGATATCTCCTTCGCGCGCCACGCATTTTTCGCTTACAATATCTTCTTCGCGCGCGACGCAGTGTTCGCTGACGAAATCTACTTCGCGCATGACGCAGTTGTCGCTGCCGATTTCCTGATCGGCCGCGAAAAAGTTTTCGGTGACGATATCTCCTTCGCGCGCGACGCAGTTTTCGGTGACGTTATCTCCTTCGCGCGCGACGCAGTTTTCGCTCACGATACCTCCTTCGCGCGCGACGCATTTGTCGCTGCCGATTTCCTGATCTGCCGCGACGCCGTTTTCAGTGACGATATCTCCTTCGCGCGCGACGCAGTTTTCGCTTACGAAATCTCCCTCGCGCGCGACGCAGTTGTCGCTGTCGATTTCCTGATCGGCCACGACAAAGTTTTCGGTGACGATATCTACTTGTCGCGCGACGCAGTTTTCGGTGACGATATCTCCTTCGCGCGCGACGCAATTGTCGCTGCCGATTTCCTGATCTGCCATGACGCAGTTTTCGGTTACGATATCTCCTTCACGCGCGACGCAGTTTTCGGTGATGATATCTCCTTCGCGCGCGACGCAGTTTTCGGTGATGATATCTCCTTCCCGCGCGATGCAGTTTTCGGTGATGATATCTCCTTCGCGCACGACGTAGTTTTCGGTGACGATATCTCCTTCCCGCGCGATGCAGTTGTCGTTGCCGATTCCTGATCGGTCGCAACGCAGTTTTCGGTGACGATATCTCCTTCGTGCGCGACGCAGTTGTCGCTGCGGATTTCCTGATCGGCCACGACAAAGTTTTCGGTGACGATATCTCCTTCGCGCGCGATGCAGTTTTCGGTGACGATATCTCCTTCCCGCGCGACGCAGTTGTCGTTGCCGATTCCTGATCGGCCGCGACGCAGTTTTCGGTGATGATATCTCCTTCGCGCGCGACGCAGTTGTCGCTTACGAAATCTCCTTCGCGCGCGACGCAGTTGTCGCTGCCGATTTCCTGATCGGCCGCGACAAAGTTTTCGGTGACGATATATCCTTCGCGCGCGACGCAGTTTTCGGTGACGATATCTCCTTCGCGCGCGACGCTGTTTTCGCTCACGATACCTCCTTCGCGCGCGACGCTTTGTCGCTGCCGATTTCCTGATCTTCCATAATGCAATTTTCGGTGACGATATCTCCTTCGCGCGCGACGCAGTTTTCGGTGACGATATCTCCTTCACGCGCGACACAGTTTTCGCTCCCGATACCTCCTTCACGCGTGGCGCAGTTGTCGCTGCCGATTTCCTGATCTACCGCGATGCAGTTTTCGGTGACAATATCTCCTTCGCGCGCCACGCATTTTTCGCTTACAATATCTCCTTCGCGCGCGACGTAGTTTTCGGTGACGATATCTCCTTCGCGCGCGACGCAGTTGTCGCTGCCGATTTCCTGATCGACCGCGACACACCTTCGCGCGCGACGCAGTTTTCGGTGAGGATATGTCCTTCGCGCGCGACGCAGTTTTCGGTGACGATATCTCCTTCGCGCGCGACGCAGTTGTCGCTTACCAAATCTCCTTCGCGCCCGACGCAGTTGTCGCTGCTGATTTCCTGATCGGCCGCGACAAAGTTTTCATAACGATATCTCCTTCGCGCGCGGCGCAGTGTTCGGTGACGTTATCTCCTTCGCGCGCGACGCAGTTTTCGATGAAGATATCTCCTTCCCGCGCGACGCAGTTTTCGCTCCCGATACCTCCTTCGCGCGCGACGCAGTTGTCGCTGCCGATTTCCTGATCGGCCGCGACAAAGTTTTCATTGACGATGTCTCCTTCGTGCGAGACGGAGTTGTCGCGCGCGACGCAATTGTCGCTGCCGATTTCCTGATCTGCCACGACGCAGTTTTGGGTAACGATATCTCCTTCACGCGCGACGCAGTTTTCGGTGACGATATCTCCTTCGCGCGCGACGCAGTTTTCGGTGACGATATCTCCTTCGCGCGCGACGCAGTGTTCGCTGACGAAATCTCCTTCGCGCGCGACGCAGTTGTCGCTGCCGTTTTCCTGATCGGCCGCGACAAAGTTTTCGTTGACGATATCTACTTCGCGCGAGACGTAGTTTTCGGTGACGATATCTCCTTCGCGCGGGACGCAGTGTTCGCTGCCGATTTCCTTCGCGCGCGGCGCCGTTCTCGCTGCCGATTTCTCACTGACGATATGTACTTCGCGCGCGACGCAGTTTGCGGTGACGATATCTCCTTCGCGCGCGACGCAGTTTTCGGTGACGATATCTCCTTCGACGCAATTGTCGCTGCCGATTTCCTGATCTGCCACGACATAGTTTTCGGTTACGATATCTCCTTCCCGCGCGACGCAGTTTTCGCTCACGATACCTCCTTCGCGCGCGACGCAGTTGTCGCTACCGATTTCCTGATCGGCCACGACAAAGTTTTCATTGACGATGTCTACTTCGTGCGCGACGGAGTTTTCATTGACGATGTCTACTTCGTGCGCGACGGAGTTTTCATTGACGATGTCTACTTCGCGCGCGACGCAATTTGCGGTGACGATATCTCCTTCGCGCGCGCGCAGTTTTCGGTGACGATATCTCCTTCACGCGCGACGCAGTTTTCGCTCCCGATACCTCCTTCACGCGCGGCGCAGTTGTCGCTGCCGATTTCCTGATCTACCGTGATGCAGTTTTCGGTGACGATATCTCCTTCGCGCGCCACGCATTTTTCGCTTACAATATCTTCTTCGCGCGCGACGCAGTGTTCGCTGACGAAATCTCCTTCGCGCATGACGCAGTTGTCGCTGCCGATTTCCTGATCGGCCGCGAAAAAGTTTTCGGTGACGATATCTCCTTCGCACGCGACGCAGTTTTCGGTGACGATATCTCCTTCGCGCGCGACGCAGTTTTCGGTGACGTTATCTCCTTCGCGCGCGACGCAGTTTTCGCTCACGATACCTCCTTCGCGCGCGACGCATTTGTCGCTGCCGATTTCCTGATCTGCCGCGACGCCGTTTTCAGTGACGATATCTCCTTCGCGCGCGACGCAGTTTTCGCTTACGAAATCTCCCTCGCGCGCGACGCAGTTGTCGCTGTCGATTTCCTGATCGGCCACGACAAAGTTTTCGGTGACGATATCTACTTGGCGCGCGACGCAGTTTTCGGTGACGATATCTCCTTCGCGCGCGACGCAATTGTCGCTGCCGATTTCCTGATCTGCCATGACGCAGTTTTCGGTTACGATATCTCCTTCACGTGCGACGCAGTTTTCGGTGATGATATCTCCTTCGCGCGCGACGCAGTTTTCGGTGATGATATCTCCTTCCCGCGCGATGCAGTTTTCGGTGATGATATCTCCTTCGCGCACGACGTAGTTTTCGGTGACGATATCTCCTTCCCGCGCGACGCAGTTGTCGTTGCCGATTCCTGATCGGTCGCAACGCAGTTTTCGGTGACGATATCTCCTTCGCGCGCGACGCAGTTGTCGCTGCGGATTTCCTGATCGGCCATGACAAAGTTTTCGGTGACGATATCTCCTTCGCGCGCGATGCAGTTTTCGGTGACGATATCTCCTTCCCGCGCGACGCAGTTGTCGTTGCCGATTCCTGATCGGCCGCGACGCAGTTTTTGGAGATGATATCTCCTTCGCGCGCGACGCAGTTGTCGCTTACGAAATCTCCTTCGCGCGCGACGCAGTTGTCGCTGCCGATTTCCTGATCGGCCGCGACAAAGTTTTCGGTGACGATATATCCTTCGCGCGCGACGCAGTTTTCGGTGACGATATCTCCTTCGCGCGCGACGCTGTTTTCGCTCACGATACCTCCTTCGCGCGCGACGCTTTGTCGCTGCCGATTTCCTGATCTTCCATAATGCAATTTTCGGTGACGATATCTCCTTCGCGCGCGACGCAGTTTTCGGTGACGATATCTCCTTCGCGCGCGACGCAATTGTCGCTGCCGATTTCCTGATCTGCCACGACGTAGTTTTCGGTTACGATATCTCCTTCACGCGCGACGCAGTTTTCGGTGACGATATCTCCTTCGCGCGAGACGCAGTTTTCGGTGACGATATCTCCTTCGTGCGCGACGCAGTTTTCGGTGACGATACCTCCTTCGCGCGCGACGCAGTTTTCGCTCACGATACCTCCTTCGCGCGCGACGCAGTTGTCGCTGCTGATTTCCTGATCGGCCGCGACAAAGTTTTCATTGACGATGTCTACTTCGTGCGCGACGGAGTTTTCAGTGACGATATCTCCTTCGCGCGCGACGCAGTTGTCGCTGCTGATTTCCTGATCGGCCACGACGCAGTTTTCGGTGACGATATCTCCTTCGCGCGCGACGCTGTTTTCGCTCACGATACCTCCTTCGCGCGCGACGCTTTGTCGCTGCCGATTTCCTGATCTTCCATAATGCAATTTTCGGTGACGATATCTCCTTCGCGCGCGACGCAGTTTTCGGTGACGATATCTCCTTCGCGCGCGACGCAATTGTCGCTGCCGATTTCCTGATCTGCCACGACGTAGTTTTCAGTTACGATATCTCCTTCACGCGCGACGCAGTTTTCGGTGACGATATCTCCTTCGCGCGCGACGCAGTTTTCGGTGACGATATCTCCTTCCCGCGCGACGCAGTTTTCGGTGACGATATCTCCTTCGCGCGCGACGCAGTTTTCGCTCACGATACCTCCTTCCCGCGCGACGCATTTGTCGCTGCCGATTTCCTGATCGGCCGCGACAAAGTTTTCGGTGACGATATCTGCTTCGCGCGGGACGCAGTTTTCGGTAACGATATCTCCTTCGCGCACGACGCCGTTTTCGGTGAAGATATCTCCTTCCCGCGCGACGCAGTTTTCGCTCCCGATACCTCCTTCACGCGCGACGCAGTTGTCGCTGCCGATTTCCTGATCGGCCGCGACAAAGTTTTCATTGACGATGTCTCCTTCGTGCGAGACGGAGTTGTCGCGCGCGACGCAATTGTCGCTGCCGATTTCCTGATCTGCCACGACGCAGTTTTGGGTAACGATATCTCCTTCACGCGCGACGCAGTTTTCGGTGACGATATCTCCTTCGCGCGCGACGCAGTTTTCGGTGACGATATCTCCTTCGCGCGCGACGCAGGGTTCGCTGACGAAATCGGTGACGATATCTCCTTCGCGCGCGACGCAGGGTTCGCTGACGAAATCTCCTTCGCGCGCGACGCAGTTGTCGCTGCCGATTTCCTGATCGACCGCGACAAAGTTTTCGTTGACGATATCTACTTCGCGCGCGACGTAGTTTTCGGTGACGATATCTCCTTCGCGCGGGACGCAGTGTTCGCTGCCGATTTCCTTCGCGCGCGGCGCAGTTCTCGCTGCCGATTTCTCACTGACGATATGTACTTCGCGCGCGACGCAGTGTGCGGTGACGATATCTCCTTCGCGCGCGACGCAGTTTTCGGTGACGATATCTCCTTCGCGCGCGACGCAGTTTTCGCTCACGATACCTCCTTCGCGCGCGACGCAGTTGTCGCTACCGATTTCCTGATCGGCCACGACAAAGTTTTCATTGACGATGTCTACTTCGTTCGCGACGGAGTTTTCATTGACGATGTCTACTTCGCGCGCGACGCAATTTGCGGTGACGATATCTCCTTCGCGCGCGACGCAGTTTTCGGTGACGATACCTCCTTCACGCGCGACGCAGTTTTCGCTCCCGATACCTCCTTCACGCGCGGCGCAGTTGTCGCTGCCGATTTCCTGATCTACCGTGATGCAGTTTTCGGTGACGATATCTCCTTCGCGCGCCACGCATTTTTCGCTTACAATATCTTCTTCGCGCGCGACGCAGTGTTCGCTGACGAAATCTACTTCGCGCATGACGCAGTTGTCGCTGCCGATTTCCTGATCGGCCGCGAAAAAGTTTTCGGTGACGATATCTCCTTCGCGCGCGACGCAGTTTTCGGTGACGTTATCTCCTTCGCGCGCGACGCAGTTTTCGCTCACGATACCTCCTTCGCGCGCGACGCATTTGTCGCTGCCGATTTCCTGATCTGCCGCGACGCCGTTTTCAGTGACGATATCACCTTCGCGCGCGACGCAGTTTTCGCTTACGAAATCTCCCTCGCGCGCGACGCAGTTGTCGCTGTCGATTTCCTGATCAGCCACGACAAAGTTTTCGGTGACGATATCTACTTGGCGCGCGACGCAGTTTTCGGTGACGATATCTCCTTCGCGCGCGACGCAATTGTCGCTGCCGATTTCCTGATCTGCCATGACGCAGTTTTCGGTTACGATATCTCCTTCACGCGCGACGCAGTTTTCGGTGATGATATCTCCTTCGCGCGCGACGCAGTTTTCGGTGATGATATCTCCTTCCCGCGCGATGCAGTTTTCGGTGATGATATCTCCTTCGCGCACGACGTAGTTTTCGGTGACGATATCTCCTTCCCGCGCGATGCAGTTGTCGTTGCCGATTCCTGATCGGTCGCAACGCAGTTTTCGGTGACGATATCTCCTTCGTGCGCGACGCAGTTGTCGCTGCGGATTTCCTGATCGGCCACGACAAAGTTTTCGGTGACGATATCTCCTTCGCGCGCGATGCAGTTTTCGGTGACGATATCTCCTTCCCGCGCGACGCAGTTGTCGTTGCCGATTCCTGATCGGCCGCGACGCAGTTTTCGGTGATGATATCTCCTTCGCGCGCGACGCAGTTGTCGCTTACGAAATCTCCTTCGCGCGCGACGCAGTTGTCGCTGCCGATTTCCTGATCGGCCGCGACAAAGTTTTCGGTGACGATATATCCTTCGCGCGCGACGCAGTTTTCGGTGACGATATCTCCTTCGCGCGCGACGCTGTTTTCGCTCACGATACCTCCTTCGCGCGCGACGCTTTGTCGCTGCCGATTTCCTGATCTTCCATAATGCAATTTTCGGTGACGATATCTCCTTCGCGCGCGACGCAGTTTTCGGTGACGATATCTCCTTCGCGCGCGACGCAATTGTCGCTGCCGATTTCCTGATCTGCCACGACGTAGTTTTCGGTTACGATATCTCCTTCACGCGCGACGCAGTTTTCGGTGACGATATCTCCTTCGCGCGAGACGCAGTTTTCGGTGACGATATCTCCTTCGCGCGCGATGCAGTTTTCGGTGACGATACCTCCTTCGCGCGCGACGCAGTTTTCGCTCACGATACCTCCTTCGCGCGCGACGCAGTTGTCGCTGCTGATTTCCTGATCGGCCGCGACAAAGTTTTCATTGACGATGTCTACTTCGTGCGCGACGGAGTTTTCAGTGACGATATCTCCTTCGCGCGCGACGCAGTTGTCGCTGCTGATTTCCTGATCGGCCACGACGCAGTTTTCGGTGACGATATCTCCTTCGCGCGCGACGCTGTTTTCGCTCACGATACCTCCTTCGCGCGCGACGCTTTGTCGCTGCCGATTTCCTGATCTTCCATAATGCAATTTTCGGTGACGATATCTCCTTCGCGCGCGACGCAGTTTTCGGTGACGATATCTCCTTCCCGCGCGACGCAGTTTTCGGTGACGATATCTCCTTCGCGCGCGACGCAGTTTTTGCTCACGATACCTCCTTCCCGCGCGACGCATTTGTCGCTGCCGATTTCCTGATCGGCCGCGACAAAGTTTTCGGTGACGATATCTGCTTCGCGCGGGACGTAGTTTTCGGTGACGATATCTCCTTCGCGCACGACGCCGTTTTCGGTGAAGATATCTCCTTCCCGCACGACGCAGTTTTCGCTCCCGATACCTCCTTCGCGCGCGACGCAGTTGTCGCTGCCGATTTCCTGATCGGCCGCGACAAAGTTTTCATTGACGATGTCTCCTTCGTGCGAGACGGAGTTGTCGCGCGCGACGCAATTGTCGCTGCCGATTTCCTGATCTGCCACGATGCAGTTTTGGGTAACGATATCTCCTTCACGCGCGACGCAGTTTTCGGTGACGATATCTCCTTCGCGCGCGACGCAGTTTTCGGTGACGATATCTCCTTCGCGCGCGACGCAGTGTTCGCTGACGAAATCTCCTTCGCGCGCGACGCAGTTGTCGCTGCCGATTTCCTGATCGACCGCGACAAAGTTTTCGTTGACGATATCTACTTCGCGCGCGACGTAGTTTTCGGTGACGATATCTCCTTCGCGCGCGACGCAGTGTTCGCTGCCGATTTCCTTCGCGCGCGGCGCAGTTCTCGCTGCCGATTTCTCACTGACGATATGTACTTCGCGCGCGACGCAGTTTGCGGTGACGATATCTCCTTCGCGCGCGACGCAGTTTTCGGTGACGATATCTCCTTCGCGCGCGACGCAGTTTTCGCTCACGATACCTCCTTCGCGCGCGACGCAGTTGTCGCTACCGATTTCCTGATCGGCCACGACAAAGTTTTCATTGACGATGTCTACTTCGTGCGCGACGGAGTTTTCATTGACGATGTCTACTTCGCGCGCGACGCAATTTGCGGTGACGATATCTCCTTCGCGCGCGACGCAATTGTCGCTGCCGATTTCCTGATCTGCCACGACGTAGTTTTCGGTTACGATATCTCCTTCACGTGCGACGCAGTTTTCGGTGATGATATCTCCTTCGCGCGCGACGCAGTTTTCGGTGATGATATCTCCTTCCCGCGCGATGCAGTTTTCGGTGATGATATCTCCTTCGCGCACGACGTAGTTTTCGGTGACGATATCTCCTTCCCGCGCGACGCAGTTGTCGTTGCCGATTCCTGATCGGTCGCAACGCAGTTTTCGGTGACGATATCTCCTTCGCGCGCGACGCAGTTGTCGCTGCGGATTTCCTGATCGGCCATGACAAAGTTTTCGGTGACGATATCTCCTTCGCGCGCGACGCAGTTTTCGGTGACGATATCTCCTTCGCGCGAGACGCAGTTTTCGGTGACGATATCTCCTTCGCGCGCGACGCAGTTTTCAGTGACGATACCTCCTTCGCGCGCGACGCAGTTTTCGCTCACGATACCTCCTTCGCGCGCGACGCAGTTGTCGCTGCTGATTTCCTGATCGGCCGTGACAAAGTTTTCATTGACGATGTCTACTTCGTGCGCGACGGAGTTTTCAGTGACGATATCTCCTTCGCGCGCGACGCAGTTGTCGCTGCTGATTTCCTGATCGGCCACGACGCAGTTTTCGGTGACGATATCTCCTTCGCGCGCGACGCTGTTTTCGCTCACGATACCTCCTTCGCGCGCGACGCTTTGTCGCTGCCGATTTCCTGATCTTCCATAATGCAATTTTCGGTGACGATATCTCCTTCGCGCGCGACGCAGTTTTCGGTGACGATATCTCCTTCGCGCGCGACGCAATTGTCGCTGCCGATTTCCTGATCTGCCACGACGTAGTTTTCAGTTACGATATCTCCTTCACGCGCGACGCAGTTTTCGGTGACGATATCTCCTTCGCGCGCGACGCAGTTTTCGGTGACGATATCTCCTTCCCGCGCGACGCAGTTTTCGGTGACGATATCTCCTTCGCGCGCGACGCAGTTTTCGCTCACGATACCTCCTTCCCGCGCGACGCATTTGTCGCTGCCGATTTCCTGATCGGCCGCGACAAAGTTTTCGGTGACGATATCTGCTTCGCGCGGGACGCAGTTTTCGGTGACGATATCTCCTTCGCGCACGACGCCGTTTTCGGTGAAGATATCTCCTTCCCGCGCGACGCAGTTTTCGCTCCCGATACCTCCTTCGCGCGCGACGCAGTTGTCGCTGCCGATTTCCTGATCGGCCGCGACAAAGTTTTCATTGACGATGTTTCCTTCGTGCGAGACGGAGTTGTCGCGCGCGACGCAATTGTCGCTGCCGATTTCCTGATCTGCCACGACGCAGTTTTGGGTAACGATATCTCCTTCACGCGCGACGCAGTTTTTGGTGACGATATCTCCTTCGCGCGCGACGCAGTGTTCGCTGACGAAATCTCCTTCGCGCGCGACGCAGTTGTCGCTGCCGATTTCCTGATCGACCGCGACAAAGTTTTCGTTGACGATATCTACTTCGCGCGCGACGTAGTTTTCGGTGACGATATCTCCTTCGCGCGCGACGCAGTGTTCGCTGCCGATTTCCTTCGCGCGCGGCGCAGTTCTCGCTGCCGATTTCTCACTGACGATATGTACTTCGCGCGCGACGCAGTTTGCGGTGACGATATCTCCTTCGCGCGCGACGCAGTTTTCGGTGACGATATCTCCTTCGCGCGCGACGCAGTTTTCGCTCACGATACCTCCTTCGCGCGCGACGCAGTTGTCGCTACCGATTTCCTGATCGGCCACGACAAAGTTTTCATTGACGATGTCTACTTCGTGCGCGACGGAGTTTTCATTGACGATGTCTACTTCGCGCGCGACGCAATTTGCGGTGACGATATCTCCTTCGCGCGCGACGCAGTTTTCGGTGACGATATCTCCTTCACGCGCGACGCAGTTTTCGCTCCCGATACCTCCTTCACGCGCGGCGCAGTTGTCGCTGCCGATTTCCTGATCTACCGTGATGCAGTTTTCGGTGACGATATCTCCTTCACGCGCCACGCATTTTTCGCTTACAATATCTTCTTCGCGCGCGACGCAGTGTTCGCTGACGAAATCTCCTTCGCGCATGACGCAGTTGTCGCTGCCGATTTCCTGATCGGCCGCGAAAAAGTTTTCGGTGACGATATCTCCTTCGCACGCGACGCAGTTTTCGGTGACGATATCTCCTTCGCTCGCGACGCAGTTTTCGGTGACGTTATCTCCTTCGCGCGCGACGCAGTTTTCGCTCACGATACCTCCTTCGCGCGCGACGCATTTGTCGCTGCCGATTTCCTGATCTGCCGCGACGCCGTTTTCAGTGACGATATCTCCTTCGCGCGCGACGCAGTTTTCGCTTACGAAATCTCCCTCGCGCGCGACGCAGTTGTCGCTGTCGATTTCCTGATCGGCCACGACAAAGTTTTCGGTGACGATATCTACTTGGCGCGCGACGCAGTTTTCGGTGACGATATCTCCTTCGCGCGCGACGCAGTTATCGGTGACGATATCTCCTTCGCGCGCGATGCAGTTTTCGCTCACGATACCTCCTTCGCGCGCGACGCATTGTCGCTGCCGATTTCCTGATCTTCCACAACGCAATTTTCGGTGACGATATCTTCTTCGCGCGCGACGCAGTTTTCGATGACGATATCTCCTTCGCGCGCGACGCAATTGTCGCTGCCGATTTCCTGATCTGCCACGACGCAGTTTTCGGTTACGATAGCTCCTTCACGCGCGACGCAGTTTTCGGTGCCGATATCTCCTTCGCGCGCGACGCAGTTTTCGGTGACGATATCTCCTTCGCGCGCGACGCAATTGTCGCTGCCGATTTCCTGATCGGCCGCGACAAAGTTTTCATAAACGATATCTCCTTCGCGCGCGACGCAGTTTTCGGTGACGTTATCTCCTTCGCGCGCGACGCAGTTTTCGCTCACGATACCTCCTTCGCGCGCGACGCATTTGTCGCTGCCGATTTCCTGATCTGCCGCGACGCCGTTTTCAGTGACGATATCTCCTTCGCGTGCGACGCAGTTTTCGATTACGAAATCTCCCTCGCGCGCGACGCAGTTGTCGCTGTCGATTTCCTGATCGGCCACGACAAAGTTTTCGGTGACGATATCTACTTGGCGCGCGACGCAGTTTTCGGTGACGATATCTCCTTCGCGCGCGACGCAGTTATCGGTGACGATATCTCCTTCGCACGCGATGCAGTTTTCTCTCACGATACCTCCTTCGCGCGCGACGCATTGTCGCTGCCGATTTCCTGATCTTCCACAACGCAATTTTCGGTGACGATATCTTCTTCGCGCGCGACGCAGTTTTCGATGACGATATCTCCTTCGCGCGCGACGCAATTGTCGCTGCCGATTTCCTGATCTGCCACGACGCAGTTTTCGGTTACGATATCTCCTTCACACGCGACGCAGTTTTCGGTGCCGATATCTCCTTCGCGCGCGACGCAGTTTTCGGTGACGATATCTCCTTCGCGCGCGACGCAATTGTCGCTGCCGATTTCCTGATCGGCCGCGATAAAGTTTTCATAAACGATATCTCCTTCGCGCGCGACGCAGTTTTCGGTGACGTTAACACCTTCGCGCGCGACGCAGTTTTCGCTCACGATACCTCCTTCGCGCGCGACGCCTTTTTGCTGCCGATTTCCTGATCTTCGACAACGCAATTTTCGGCGACGATATCTCCTTCGCGCGCGACGCAGTTTTCGGTGACGATATCTCCTTCGCGCGCGACGCAATTGTCGCTGCCGATTTCCTGATCTGCCACGACGATGTTTTCGGTTACGATATCTCCTTCACGCGCGACGCAGTTTTCGGTGACGATATCTCCTTCGCGCGCGACGCAGTTTTCGGTGACGATATCTCCTTCGCGCGATGCACTTGTCGCTGCCGATTTCCTGATCTGCCACGACGCAGTTTTTGGTTACGATATCTCCTTCCCGCGCGACGCAGTTTTCGGTGAAGATAACTCCTTCGCGCGCGACGCAGTGTTCGCTGACGAAATCTCCTTCGCGCGCGACGCAGTTGTCGCTGCCGATTTCCTGATCGGCCGCGACGCAGTTTTCGGTGACGATATCTCCTTCGCGCGCGACGCAGTTTTCGGTGACGATATCTCCTTCGCGCGCGACGCAGTTTTCGGTGACGATATCTCCTTCCCGCACGACGCAGTTGTCGTTGCCGATTCCTTATCGGCCGCGACGCAGTTTTCGGTGACGATATCTCCTTGGCGCGCGACGCAGTTGTCGCTTACGAAATGTCCTTCGCGCGCGACGCAGTTGTCGCTGCCGATTTCCTGATCGGTCACGACAAAGTTTTCGTTGACGATATCTACTTCGCGCGCGATGTAGTTTTCGGTGACGATATCTCCTTCGCACGCGACGCAGTGTTCGCTGCCAATTTCCTTCGCGCGCGGCGCAGTTCTCGCTGCCGATTTCTCACTGACGATATGTACTTCGCGCGCGACGCAGTGTGCGGTGATGATATCTCCTTCGCGCGCGACGCAGTTTGCGGTGACGATATCTCCTTCGCCGCGACGCAGTTTTCGGTGACGATATCTCCTTCGCGCGCGACGCAGTTTTCGCTCACGATACCTCCTTCGCGCGCGACGCAGTTGTCGCTGCCGATTTCCTGATCGGCCGCGACAAAGTTTTCATTGACGATGTCTACTTCGTGCGCGACGGAGTTTTCATTGATGATGTCTACTTCGTGCGCGACGGAGTTTTCATTGACGATGTCTACTTCGCGCGCGACGCAGTTTGCGGTGACGATGTCTCCTTCGCGCGCGACGCAGTTTTCGGTGACGATATCTCCTTCCCGCGCGACGCAGTTTTCGCTCCCGATACCTCCTTCACGCACGGCGCAGTTGTCGCTGCCGATTTCCTGATTTACCGCGATGCAGTTTTCGGTGATGATATCTCCTTCATGCGCCACGCTTTTTTCGCTTACAATATCTCCTTCGCGCGCGACGCAGTGTTCGCTGACGAAATCTCCTTCGCGCACGACGCAGTTGTCGCTGCCGATTTCCTGATCGGCCACGACAAAGTTTTCGGTGACGATATCTCCGTCGCGCGCGACGCAGTTTTCGGTGACGATATCTCCTTCGCGCGCGACGCAGTTTTCGGTGACGATATCTCCTTCGCACGCGACGCAGTTGTCGCTTACCAAATCTCCTTCGCGCCCGACGCAGTTGTCGCTGCCGATTTCCTGATCGGCCGCGACAAAGTTTTCATAAACGATATCTCCTTCGCGCGCGATGCAGTTTTCGGTGACGTTAACTCCTTCGCGCGCGACGCAGTTTTCGCTCACGATACCTCCTTCGCGCGCGACGCATTTTTGCTGCCGATTTCCTGATCTTCCACAACACAATTTTCGGTGACGATATCTCCTTCGCGCGCGACGCAATTGTCGCTGCCGATTTCCTGATCTGCCACGACGTAGTTTTCGGTTACGATATCTCCTTCACGCGCGACGCAGTTTTCGGTGACGATATCTCCTTCGCGCGCGACGCAGTTTTCGGTGACGATACCTACTTCGCGCGCGACGCATTTTTGCTGCCGATTTCCTGATCTTCCACAACGCAATTTTCGGTGACGATATCTCCTTCGCGCGCGACGCAATTGTCGCTGCCGATTTCCTGATCTGCCACGACGCAGTTTTCGGTGACGATATCTCCTTCGCGCGCGACGCATTTGTCGCTGCCGATTTCCTGATCTGCCACGACGCAGTTTGCGGTGACGATATCTCCTTCGCGCGCGACGCAGTTTTCGGTGACGATATCTCCTTCGTGCGCGACGCAGTTTTCGCTCACGATACCTCCTTCGCGCGCGACGCAGTTGTCGCTGCCGATTTCCTGATCGGCCGCGACAAAGTTTTTATTGACGATGTCTACTTCGTGCGCGACGGAGTTTTCATTGACGATGTCTACTTCGCGCGCGACGCAGTTTGCGGTGACGATATCTCCTTCGCGCGCGACGCAGTTTTCGGTGACGATATCTCCTTCACGCGTGACGCAGTTTTCGCTCCCGATACCTCCTTCACGCGTGGCGCAGTTGTCGCTGCCGATTTCCTGATCTACCGCGATGCAGTTTTCGGTGACGATATCTCCTTCGCGCGCCACGCATTTTTCGCTTACAATATCTCCTTCGCGCGCGACGCAGTTTTCGGTGACGATATCTCCTTCGCGCGCGACGCAGTTGTCGCTTACCAAATCTCCTTCGCGCCCGACGCAGTTGTCGCTGCTGATTTCCTGATCGGCCGCGACAAAGTTTTCCTAAACGATATCTCCTTCGCGCGCGACGCAGTTTTCGGTGACGTTAACTCCTTCGCGCGCGACGCAGTTTTCGCTTACGATACCTCCTTCGCGCGCGACGCATTTTTGCTGCCGATTTCCTGATCTTCCACAACGCAATTTTAGGTGACGATATCTCCTTCGCGCGCGCGCAGTTTTCGGTGACGATATCTCCTTCGCGCGCGACGCAATTGTCGCTGCCGATTTCCTGATCTGCCACGACGCAGTTTTCGGTTACGATATCTCCTTCACGCGCGACGCAGTTTTCGGTGACGATATCTCCTTCACGCGCGACGCAGTTTTCGGTGACGATATCTCCTTCGCGTGCGACGCAGTTTTCGGTGACGATATCTCCTTCGCGCGCGACGCAGTCGTCGCTTACC
This sequence comes from Salix caprea, assembly GCA_964035475.1. Lineage (NCBI taxonomy): Eukaryota > Viridiplantae > Streptophyta > Magnoliopsida > Malpighiales > Salicaceae > Salix > Salix caprea. Next base: position 13,620,640 of record OZ037745.1, read on the forward strand.
AAATCTCCCTTCGCGCCCGACGCAGTTGTCGCTTACCAAATCTCCTTCGCGCCCGACGCAGTTGTCGCTTACCAAATCTCCTTCGCGCCCGACGCAGTTGTCGCTTACCAAATCTCCTTCGCGCCCGACGCAGTTGTTGCTGCCGATTTCCTGATCGGCCGCGACAAAGTTTTCATAAACGATATCTCCTTCGCGCGCGACGCAGTTTTCGGTGACGATATCTCCTTCGCGTGCGACGCAGTTTTCGGTGACGATATCTCCTTCGCGCGCGACGCAGTCGTCGCTTACCAAATCTCCCTTCGCGCCCGACGCAGTTGTCGCTTACCAAATCTCCTTCGCGCCCGACGCAGTTGTCGCTTACCAAATCTCCTTCGCGCCCGACGCAGTTGTTGCTGCCGATTTCCTGATCGGCCGCGACAAAGTTTTCATAAACGATATCTCCTTCGCGCGCGACGCAGTTTTCGGTGACGTTAACTCCTTCGCGCGCGACGCAGTTTTCGCTTACGATACCTCCTTCGCGCGCGACGCATTTTTGCTGCCGATTTCCTGATCTTCCACAATGCAATTTTCGGTGACGATATCTCCTTCGCACGCGACGCAGTTTTCGGTGACGATATCTCCTTCGCGCGCGACGCACTTGTCGCTGCCGATTTCCTGATCTGCCACGACGCAGTTTTCGGTTACGATATCTCCTTCACGCGCGACGCAGTTTTCGGTGACGATATCTCCTTCGCGCGCGATGCACTTGTCGCTGCCGATTTCCTGATCTGCCACGACGCAGTTTTTGGATACGATATCTCCTTCGTGCGCGACGCAGTTTTCGGTGACGATATCTCCTTCCCGCGCGACGCAGTTGTCGTTGCCGATTCCTGATCGGCCGCGACGCAGTTTTCGGTGACGATATCTCCTTCGCGCGCGACGCAGTTGTCGCTTACGAAATGTCCTTCGCGCGCGACGCAGTTGTCGCTGCCGATTTCCTGATCGGCCGCGACAAAGTTTTCGTTGACGATATCTACTTCGCGCGCGACGTAGTTTTCGGTGATGATATCTCCTTCGCGCGCGACGCAGTGTTCGCTGCCGATTTCCTTCGCGCGCGGCGCAGTTGTCGCTGCCGATTTCTCACTGACGATATGTACTTCGCGCGCGACGCAGTTTGCGGTGATGATATCTCCTTCGCGCGCGACGGAGTTTTCATTGACGATGTCTACTTCGTGCGCGACGGAGTTTTCATTGACGATGTCTACTTCGTGCGCGACGGAGTTTTCATTGACGATGTCTACTTCGCGCGCGACGCAGTTTGCGGTGACGATGTCTCCTTCGCGCGCGACGCAGTTTTCGGTGACGATATCTCCTTCCCGCGCGACGCAGTTTTCGCTCCCGATACCTCCTTCACGCACGGCGCAGTTGTCGCTGCCGATTTCCTGATTTACCGCGATGCAGTTTCCGGTGACGATATCTCCTTCGTGCGCCACGCTTTTTTCGCTTACAATATCTCCTTCGCGCGCGACGCAGTGTTCGCTGACGAAATCTCCTTCGCGCACGACGCAGTTGTCGCTGCCGATTTCCTGATCGGCCACGACAAAGTTTTCGGTGACGATATCTCCGTCGCGCGCGACGCAGTTTTCGGTGACGATATCTCCTTCGCGCGCGACGCAGTTTTCGGTGACGATATCTCCTTCGCACGCGACGCAGTTGTCGCTTACCAAATCTCCTTCGCGCCCGACGCAGTTGTCGCTGCCGATTTCCTGATCGGCCGCGACAAAGTTTTCATAAACGATATCTCCTTCGCGCGCGATGCAGTTTTCGGTGACGTTAACTCCTTCGCGCGCGACGCAGTTTTCGCTCACGATACCTCCTTCGCGCGCGACGCATTTTTGCTGCCGATTTCCTGATCTTCCACAACGCAATTTTCGGTGACGATATCTCCTTCGCGCGCGACGCAATTGTCGCTGCCAATTTCCTGATCTGCCACGACGCAGTTTTCGGTTACGATATCTCCTTCACGCGCGACGCAGTTTTCGGTGACGATATCTCCTTCGCGCGCGACGCAGTTTTCGGTGACGATACCTCCTTCGCGCGCGACGCATTTTTGCTGCCGATTTCCTGATCTTCCACAACGCAATTTTCGGTGACGATATCTCCTTCGCGCGCGACGCAATTGTCGCTGCCGATTTCCTGATCTGCCACGACGCAGTTTTCGGTGATGATATCTCCTTCGCGCGCGACGCATTTGTCGCTGCCGATTTCCTGATCTGCCACGACGCAGTTTGCGGTGACGATATCTCCTTCGCGCGCGACGCAGTTTTCGGTGACGATATCTCCTTCGTGCGCGACGCAGTTTTCGCTCACGATACCTCCTTCGCGCGCGACGCAGTTGTCGCTGCCGATTTCCTGATCGGCCGCGACAAAGTTTTTATTGACGATGTCTACTTCGTGCGCGACGGAGTTTTCATTGACGATGTCTACTTCGCGCGCGACGCAGTTTGCGGTGACGATATCTCCTTCGCGCGCGACGCAGTTTTCGGTGACGATATCTCCTTCACGCGTGACGCAGTTTTCGCTCCCGATACCTCCTTCACGCGTGGCGCAGTTGTCGCTGCCGATTTCCTGATCTACCGCGATGCAGTTTTCGGTGACGATATCTCCTTCGCGCGCCACGCATTTTTCGCTTACAATATCTCCTTCGCGCGCGACGCAGTTTTCGGTGACGATATCTCCTTCGCGCGCGACGCAGTTGTCGCTGCCGATTTCCTGATCGACCGCGACACACCTTCGCGCGCGACGCAGTTTTCGGTGATGATATGTCCTTCGCGCGCGACGCAGTTTTCGGTGACGATATCTCCTTCGCGCGCGACGCAGTTGTCGCTTACCAAATCTCCTTCGCGCCCGACGCAGTTGTCGCTGCTGATTTCCTGATCGGCCGCGACAAAGTTTTCCTAAACGATATCTCCTTCGCGCGCGACGCAGTTTTCGGTGACGTTAACTCCTTCGCGCGCGACGCAGTTTTCGCTTACGATACCTCCTTCGCGCGCGACGCATTTTTGCTGCCGATTTCCTGATCTTCCACAACGCAATTTTAGGTGACGATATCTCCTTCGCGCGCGCGCAGTTTTCGGTGACGATATCTCCTTCGCGCGCGACGCAATTGTCGCTGCCGATTTCCTGATCTGCCACGACGCAGTTTTCGGTTACGATATCTCCTTCACGCGCGACGCAGTTTTCGGTGACGATATCTCCTTCGCGCGCGACGCAGTTTTCGGTGACGATATCTCCTTCGCGTGCGACGCAGTTTTCGGTGACGATATCTCCTTCGCGCGCGACGCAGTCGTCGCTTACCAAATCTCCCTTCGCGCCCGACGCAGTTGTCGCTTACCAAATCTCCTTCGCGCCCGACGCAGTTGTCGCTTACCAAATCTCTTTCGCGCCCGACGCAGTTGTTGCTGCCGATTTCCTGATCGGCCGCGACAAAGTTTTCATAAACGATATCTCCTTCGCGCGCGACGCAGTTTTCGGTGACGTTAACTCCTTCGCGCGCGACGCAGTTTTCGCTTACGATACCTCCTTCGCGCGCGACGCATTTTTGCTGCCGATTTCCTGATCTTCCACAATGCAATTTTCGGTGACGATATCTCCTTCGCACGCGACGCAGTTTTCGGTGACGATATCTCCTTCGCGCGCGACGCACTTGTCGTTGCCGATTTCCTGATCTGCCACGACGCAGTTTTCGGTTACGATATCTCCTTCACGCGCGACGCAGTTTTCGGTGACGATATCTCCTTCGCGCGCGATGCACTTGTCGCTGCCGATTTCCTGATCTGCCACGACGCAATTTTTGGTTACGATATCTCCTTCACGCTCAACGCAGTTTTCGGTGAAGATATCTCCTTCGCGCGCGACGCAGTTTTCGGTGACGATATCTCCTTCGCGTGCGACACAGTTTTCGCTCACGATACCTCCTTCGCGCGCGACGCATTGTCGCTGCCGATTTCCTGATCTTCCACGACGCAGTTTTCGGTGACGATATCTCCTTCGCGCGCGACGCAGTTTTCGGTGACGATATCTCCTTCGCGCGCGACGCAGTTTTCGCTCACGATACCTCCTTCGCGCGCGACGCAGTTGTCGCTGCCGATTTCCTGATCTGCCGCGACGAAGTTTTCGGTGACGATATCTCCTTCGTACGCGACGCAGTTTTCGGTGACGATATCTCCTTCCCGCGCGACGCAGTTGTCGTTGCCGATTCCTGATCGGCCGCGACGCAGTTTTCGGTGACGATATCTCCTTCGCGCGCGACGCAGTTGTCGCTTACGAAATGTCCTTCGCGCGCGACGCAGTTGTCGCTGCCGATTTCCTGATCGGCCGCGACAAAGTTTTCGTTGACGATATCTACTTCGCGCGCGACGTAGTTTTCGGTGATGATATCTCCTTCGCGCGCGACGCAGTGTTCGCTGCCGATTTCCTTCGCGCGCGGCGCAGTTGTCGCTGCCGATTTCTCACTGACGATATGTACTTCGTGCGCGACGCAGTTTGCGGTGATGATATCTCCTTCGCGCGCGACGGAGTTTTCATTGACGATGTCTACTTCGTGCGCGACGGAGTTTTCATTGACGATGTCTACTTCGTGCGCGACGCAGTTTGCGGTGACGATATCTCCTTCGCGCGCGACGCAGTTTTCGGTGACGATATCTCCTTCACGCGCGACGCAGTTTTCGCTCCCGATACCTCCTTCACGCGCGGCGCAGTTGTCGCTGCCGATTTCCTGATCTACCGCGATGCAGTTTTCGGTGACGATATCTCCTTCGCGCGCCACGCATTTTTCGCTTACAATATCTCCTTCGCGCACGACGCAGTTGTCGCTGCCGATTTCCTGATCGGCCGCGACAAAGTTTTCGGTGACGATATCTGCTTCGCGCGGGACGTAGTTTTCGGTGACGATATCTCCTTCGCGCACGACGCCGTTTTCGGTGAAGATATCTCCTTCCCGCGCGACGCAGTTTTCGCTCCCGATACCTCCTTCGCGCGCGACGCAGTTGTCGCTGCCGATTTCCTGATCGGCCGCGACAAAGTTTTCATTGACGATGTCTCCTTCGTGCGAGACGGAGTTGTCGCGCGCGACGCAATTGTCGCTGCCGATTTCCTGATCTGCCACGACGCAGTTTTGGGTAACGATATCTCCTTCACGCGCGACGCAGTTTTCGGTGACGATATCTCCTTCGCGCGCGACGCAGTTTTCGGTGACGATATCTCCTTCGCGCGCGACGCAGTGTTCGCTGACGAAATCTCCTTCGCGCGCGACGCAGTTGTCGCTGCCGATTTCCTGATCGACCGCGACAAAGTTTTCGTTGACGATATCTACTTCGCGCGCGACGTAGTTTTCGGTGACGATATCTCCTTCGCGCGCGACGCAGTGTTCGCTGCCGATTTCCTTCGCGCGCGGCGCAGTTCTCGCTGCCGATTTCTCACTGACGATATGTACTTCGCGCGCGACGCAGTTTGCGGTGACGATATCTCCTTCGCGCGCGACGCAGTTTTCGGTGACGATATCTCCTTCGCGCGCGACGCAGTTTTCGCTCACGATACCTCCTTCGCGCGCGACGCAGTTGTCGCTACCGATTTCCTGATCGGCCACGACAAAGTTTTCATTGACGATGTCTACTTCGTGCGCGACGGAGTTTTCATTGACGATGTCTACTTCGCGCGCGACGCAATTTGCGGTGACGATATCTCCTTCGCGCGCGACGCAATTGTCGCTGCCGATTTCCTGATCTGCCACGACGTAGTTTTCGGTTACGATATCTCCTTCACGTGCGACGCAGTTTTCGGTGATGATATCTCCTTCGCGCGCGACGCAGTTTTCGGTGATGATATCTCCTTCCCGCGCGATGCAGTTTTCGGTGATGATATCTCCTTCGCGCACGACGTAGTTTTCGGTGACGATATCTCCTTCCCGCGCGACGCAGTTGTCGTTGCCGATTCCTGATCGGTCGCAACGCAGTTTTCGGTGACGATATCTCCTTCGCGCGCGACGCAATTGTCGCTGCGGATTTCCTGATCGGCCATGACAAAGTTTTCGGTGACGATATCTCCTTCGCGCGCGACGCAGTTTTCGGTGACGATATCTCCTTCGCGCGAGACGCAGTTTTCGGTGACGATATCTCCTTCGCGCGCGACGCAGTTTTCAGTGACGATACCTCCTTCGCGCGCGACGCAGTTTTCGCTCACGATACCTCCTTCGCGCGCGACGCAGTTGTCGCTGCTGATTTCCTGATCGGCCGTGACAAAGTTTTCATTGACGATGTCTACTTCGTGCGCGACGGAGTTTTCAGTGACGATATCTCCTTCGCGCGCGACGCAGTTGTCGCTGCTGATTTCCTGATCGGCCACGACGCAGTTTTCGGTGACGATATCTCCTTCGCGCGCGACGCTGTTTTCGCTCACGATACCTCCTTCGCGCGCGACGCTTTGTCGCTGCCGATTTCCTGATCTTCCATAATGCAATTTTCGGTGACGATATCTCCTTCGCGCGCGACGCAGTTTTCGGTGACGATATCTCCTTCGCGCGCGACGCAATTGTCGCTGCCGATTTCCTGATCTGCCACGACGTAGTTTTCAGTTACGATATCTCCTTCACGCGCGACGCAGTTTTCGGTGACGATATCTCCTTCGCGCGCGACGCAGTTTTCGGTGACGATATCTCCTTCCCGCGCGACGCAGTTTTCGGTGACGATATCTCCTTCGCGCGCGACGCAGTTTTCGCTCACGATACCTCCTTCCCGCGCGACGCATTTGTCGCTGCCGATTTCCTGATCGGCCGCGACAAAGTTTTCGGTGACGATATCTGCTTCGCGCGGGACGCAGTTTTCGGTGACGATATCTCCTTCGCGCACGACGCCGTTTTCGGTGAAGATATCTCCTTCCCGCGCGACGCAGTTTTCGCTCCCGATACCTCCTTCGCGCGCGACGCAGTTGTCGCTGCCGATTTCCTGATCGGCCGCGACAAAGTTTTCATTGACGATGTTTCCTTCGTGCGAGACGGAGTTGTCGCGCGCGACGCAATTGTCGCTGCCGATTTCCTGATCTGCCACGACGCAGTTTTGGGTAACGATATCTCCTTCACGCGCGACGCAGTTTTTGGTGACGATATCTCCTTCGCGCGCGACGCAGTGTTCGCTGACGAAATCTCCTTCGCGCGCGACGCAGTTGTCGCTGCCGATTTCCTGATCGACCGCGACAAAGTTTTCGTTGACGATATCTACTTCGCGCGCGACGTAGTTTTCGGTGACGATATCTCCTTCGCGCGCGACGCAGTGTTCGCTGCCGATTTCCTTCGCGCGCGGCGCAGTTCTCGCTGCCGATTTCTCACTGACGATATGTACTTCGCGCGCGACGCAGTTTGCGGTGACGATATCTCCTTCGCGCGCGACGCAGTTTTCGGTGACGATATCTCCTTCGCGCGCGACGCAGTTTTCGCTCACGATACCTCCTTCGCGCGCGACGCAGTTGTCGCTACCGATTTCCTGATCGGCCACGACAAAGTTTTCATTGACGATGTCTACTTCGTGCGCGACGGAGTTTTCATTGACGATGTCTACTTCGCGCGCGACGCAATTTGCGGTGACGATATCTCCTTCGCGCGCGACGCAGTTTTCGGTGACGATATCTCCTTCACGCGCGACGCAGTTTTCGCTCCCGATACCTCCTTCACGCGCGGCGCAGTTGTCGCTGCCGATTTCCTGATCTACCGTGATGCAGTTTTCGGTGACGATATCTCCTTCACGCGCCACGCATTTTTCGCTTACAATATCTTCTTCGCGCGCGACGCAGTGTTCGCTGACGAAATCTCCTTCGCGCATGACGCAGTTGTCGCTGCCGATTTCCTGATCGGCCGCGAAAAAGTTTTCGGTGACGATATCTCCTTCGCACGCGACGCAGTTTTCGGTGACGATATCTCCTTCGCTCGCGACGCAGTTTTCGGTGACGTTATCTCCTTCGCGCGCGACGCAGTTTTCGCTCACGATACCTCCTTCGCGCGCGACGCATTTGTCGCTGCCGATTTCCTGATCTGCCGCGACGCCGTTTTCAGTGACGATATCTCCTTCGCGCGCGACGCAGTTTTCGCTTACGAAATCTCCCTCGCGCGCGACGCAGTTGTCGCTGTCGATTTCCTGATCGGCCACGACAAAGTTTTCGGTGACGATATCTACTTGGCGCGCGACGCAGTTTTCGGTGACGATATCTCCTTCGCGCGCGACGCAGTTATCGGTGACGATATCTCCTTCGCGCGCGATGCAGTTTTCGCTCACGATACCTCCTTCGCGCGCGACGCATTGTCGCTGCCGATTTCCTGTGTTCGCTGACGAAATCTCCTTCGCGCGCGACGCAGTTGTCGCTGCCGATTTCCTGATCGGCCGCGACGCAGTTTTCGGTGACGATATCTCCTTCGCGCGCGACGCAGTTTTCGGTGACGATATCTCCTTCGCGCGCGACGCAGTTTTCGGTGACGATATCTCCTTCCCGCACGACGCAGTTGTCGTTGCCGATTCCTTATCGGCCGCGACGCAGTTTGCGGTGACGATATCTCCTTCGCGCGCGACGCAGTTTTCGGTGACGATATCTCCTTCACGCGTGACGCAGTTTTCGCTCCCGATACCTCCTTCACGCGTGGCGCAGTTGTCGCTGCCGATTTCCTGATCTACCGCGATGCAGTTTTCGGTGACGATATCTCCTTCGCGCGCCACGCATTTTTCGCTTACAATATCTCCTTCGCGCGCGACGCAGTTTTCGGTGACGATATCTCCTTCGCGCGCGACGCAGTTGTCGCTTACCAAATCTCCTTCGCGCCCGACGCAGTTGTCGCTGCTGATTTCCTGATCGGCCGCGACAAAGTTTTCCTAAACGATATCTCCTTCGCGCGCGACGCAGTTTTCGGTGACGTTAACTCCTTCGCGCGCGACGCAGTTTTCGCTTACGATACCTCCTTCGCGCGCGACGCATTTTTGCTGCCGATTTCCTGATCTTCCACAACGCAATTTTAGGTGACGATATCTCCTTCGCGCGCGCGCAGTTTTCGGTGACGATATCTCCTTCGCGCGCGACGCAATTGTCGCTGCCGATTTCCTGATCTGCCACGACGCAGTTTTCGGTTACGATATCTCCTTCACGCGCGACGCAGTTTTCGGTGACGATATCTCCTTCACGCGCGACGCAGTTTTCGGTGACGATATCTCCTTCGCGTGCGACGCAGTTTTCGGTGACGATATCTCCTTCGCGCGCGACGCAGTCGTCGCTTACCAAATCTCCCTTCGCGCCCGACGCAGTTGTCGCTTACCAAATCTCCTTCGCGCCCGACGCAGTTGTCGCTTACCAAATCTCCTTCGCGCCCGACGCAGTTGTTGCTGCCGATTTCCTGATCGGCCGCGACAAAGTTTTCATAAACGATATCTCCTTCGCGCGCGACGCAGTTTTCGGTGACGTTAACTCCTTCGCGCGCGACGCAGTTTTCGCTTACGATACCTCCTTCGCGCGCGACGCATTTTTGCTGCCGATTTCCTGATCTTCCACAATGCAATTTTCGGTGACGATATCTCCTTCGCACGCGACGCAGTTTTCGGTGACGATATCTCCTTCGCGCGCGACGCACTTGTCGCTGCCGATTTCCTGATCTGCCACGACGCAGTGTTCGGTTACGATATCTCCTTCACGCGCGACGCAGTTTTCGGTGACGATATCTCCTTCGCGCGCGATGCACTTGTCGCTGCCGATTTCCTGATCTGCCACGACGCAGTTTTTGGATACGATATCTCCTTCGTGCGCGACGCAGTTTTCGGTGACGATATCTCCTTCCCGCGCGACGCAGTTGTCGTTGCCGATTCCTGATCGGCCGCGAGGCAGTTTTCGGTGACGATATCTCCTTCGCGCGCGACGCAGTTGTCGCTTACGAAATGTCCTTCGCGCGCGACGCAGTTGTCGCTGCCGATTTCCTGATCGGCCGCGACAAAGTTTTCGTTGACGATATCTACTTCGCGCGCGACGTAGTTTTCGGTGATGATATCTCCTTCGCGCGCGACGCAGTGTTCGCTGCCGATTTCCTTCGCGCGCGGCGCAGTTGTCGCTGCCGATTTCTCACTGACGATATGTACTTCGCGCGCGACGCAGTTTGCGGTGATGATATCTCCTTCGCGCGCGACGGAGTTTTCATTGACGATGTCTACTTCGTGCGCGACGGAGTTTTCATTGACGATGTCTACTTCGTGCGCGACGGAGTTTTCATTGACGATGTCTACTTCGCGCGCGACGCAGTTTGCGGTGACGATGTCTCCTTCGCGCGCGACGCAGTTTTCGGTGACGATATCTCCTTCCCGCGCGACGCAGTTTTCGCTCCCGATACCTCCTTCACGCACGGCGCAGTTGTCGCTGCCGATTTCCTGATTTACCGCGATGCAGTTTTCGGTGACGATATCTCCTTCGTGCGCCACGCTTTTTTCGCTTACAATATCTCCTTCGCGCGCGACGCAGTGTTCGCTGACGAAATCTCCTTCGCGCACGACGCAGTTGTCGCTGCCGATTTCCTGATCGGCCACGACAAAGTTTTCGGTGACGATATCTCCGTCGCGCGCGACGCAGTTTTCGGTGACGATATCTCCTTCGCGCGCGACGCAGTTTTCGGTGACGATATCTCCTTCGCACGCGACGCAGTTGTCGCTTACCAAATCTCCTTCGCGCCCGACGCAGTTGTCGCTGCCGATTTCCTGATCGGCCGCGACAAAGTTTTCATAAACGATATCTCCTTCGCGCGCGATGCAGTTTTCGGTGACGTTAACTCCTTCGCGCGCGACGCAGTTTTCGCTCACGATACCTCCTTCGCGCGCGACGCATTTTTGCTGCCGATTTCCTGATCTTCCACAACGCAATTTTCGGTGACGATATCTCCTTCGCGCGCGACGCAATTGTCGCTGCCAATTTCCTGATCTGCCACGACGCAGTTTTCGGTTACGATATCTCCTTCACGCGCGACGCAGTTTTCGGTGACGATATCTCCTTCGCGCGCGACGCAGTTTTCGGTGACGATACCTCCTTCGCGCGCGACGCATTTTTGCTGCCGATTTCCTGATCTTCCACAACGCAATTTTCGGTGACGATATCTCCTTCGCGCGCGACGCAATTGTCGCTGCCGATTTCCTGATCTGCCACGACGCAGTTTTCGGTGATGATATCTCCTTCGCGCGCGACGCATTTGTCGCTGCCGATTTCCTGATCTGCCACGACGCAGTTTGCGGTGACGATATCTCCTTCGCGCGCGACGCAGTTTTCGGTGACGATATCTCCTTCGTGCGCGACGCAGTTTTCGCTCACGATACCTCCTTCGCGCGCGACGCAGTTGTCGCTGCCGATTTCCTGATCGGCCGCGACAAAGTTTTTATTGACGATGTCTACTTCGTGCGCGACGGAGTTTTCATTGACGATGTCTACTTCGCGCGCGACGCAGTTTGCGGTGACGATATCTCCTTCGCGCGCGACGCAGTTTTCGGTGACGATATCTCCTTCACGCGTGACGCAGTTTTCGCTCCCGATACCTCCTTCACGCGTGGCGCAGTTGTCGCTGCCGATTTCCTGATCTACCGCGATGCAGTTTTCGGTGACGATATCTCCTTCGCGCGCCACGCATTTTTCGCTTACAATATCTCCTTCGCGCGCGACGCAGTTTTCGGTGACGATATCTCCTTCGCGCGCGACGCAGTTGTCGCTGCCGATTTCCTGATCGACCGCGACACACCTTCGCGCGCGACGCAGTTTTCGGTGATGATATGTCCTTCGCGCGCGACGCAGTTTTCGGTGACGATATCTCCTTCGCGCGCGACGCAGTTGTCGCTTACCAAATCTCCTTCGCGCCCGACGCAGTTGTCGCTGCTGATTTCCTGATCGGCCGCGACAAAGTTTTCCTAAACGATATCTCCTTCGCGCGCGACGCAGTTTTCGGTGACGTTAACTCCTTCGCGCGCGACGCAGTTTTCGCTTACGATACCTCCTTCGCGCGCGACGCATTTTTGCTGCCGATTTCCTGATCTTCCACAACGCAATTTTAGGTGACGATATCTCCTTCGCGCGCGCGCAGTTTTCGGTGACGATATCTCCTTCGCGCGCGACGCAATTGTCGCTGCCGATTTCCTGATCTGCCACGACGCAGTTTTCGGTTACGATATCTCCTTCACGCGCGACGCAGTTTTCGGTGACGATATCTCCTTCGCGCGCGACGCAGTTTTCGGTGACGATATCTCCTTCGCGTGCGACGCAGTTTTCGGTGACGATATCTCCTTCGCGCGCGACGCAGTCGTCGCTTACCAAATCTCCCTTCGCGCCCGACGCAGTTGTCGCTTACCAAATCTCCTTCGCGCCCGACGCAGTTGTCGCTTACCAAATCTCCTTCGCGCCCGACGCAGTTGTTGCTGCCGATTTCCTGATCGGCCGCGACAAAGTTTTCATAAACGATATCTCCTTCGCGCGCGACGCAGTTTTCGGTGACGTTAACTCCTTCGCGCGCGACGCAGTTTTCGCTTACGATACCTCCTTCGCGCGCGACGCATTTTTGCTGCCGATTTCCTGATCTTCCACAATGCAATTTTCGGTGACGATATCTCCTTCGCACGCGACGCAGTTTTCGGTGACGATATCTCCTTCGCGCGCGACGCACTTGTCGTTGCCGATTTCCTGATCTGCCACGACGCAGTTTTCGGTTACGATATCTCCTTCACGCGCGACGCAGTTTTCGGTGACGATATCTCCTTCGCGCGCGATGCACTTGTCGCTGCCGATTTCCTGATCTGCCACGACGCAATTTTTGGTTACGATATCTCCTTCACGCTCAACGCAGTTTTCGGTGAAGATATCTCCTTCGCGCGCGACGCAGTTTTCGGTGACGATATCTCCTTCGCGTGCGACACAGTTTTCGCTCACGATACCTCCTTCGCGCGCGACGCATTGTCGCTGCCGATTTCCTGATCTTCCACGACGCAGTTTTCGGTGACGATATCTCCTTCGCGCGCGACGCAGTTTTCGGTGACGATATCTCCTTCGCGCGCGACGCAGTTTTCGCTCACGATACCTCCTTCGCGCGCGACGCAGTTGTCGCTGCCGATTTCCTGATCTGCCGCGACGCAGTTTTCGGTGACGATATCTCCTTCGTACGCGACGCAGTTTTCGGTGACGATATCTCCTTCCCGCGCGACGCAGTTGTCGTTGCCGATTCCTGATCGGCCGCGACGCAGTTTTCGGTGACGATATCTCCTTCGCGCGCGACGCAGTTGTCGCTTACGAAATGTCCTTCGCGCGCGACGCAGTTGTCGCTGCCGATTTCCTGATCGGCCGCGACAAAGTTTTCGTTGACGATATCTACTTCGCGCGCGACGTAGTTTTCGGTGATGATATCTCCTTCGCGCGCGACGCAGTGTTCGCTGCCGATTTCCTTCGCGCGCGGCGCAGTTGTCGCTGCCGATTTCTCACTGACGATATGTACTTCGTGCGCGACGCAGTTTGCGGTGATGATATCTCCTTCGCGCGCGACGGAGTTTTCATTGACGATGTCTACTTCGTGCGCGACGGAGTTTTCATTGACGATGTCTACTTCGTGCGCGACGCAGTTTGCGGTGACGATATCTCCTTCGCGCGCGACGCAGTTTTCGGTGACGATATCTCCTTCACGCGCGACGCAGTTTTCGCTCCCGATACCTCCTTCACGCGCGGCGCAGTTGTCGCTGCCGATTTCCTGATCTACCGCGATGCAGTTTTCGGTGACGATATCTCCTTCGCGCGCCACGCATTTTTCGCTTACAATATCTCCTTCGCGCACGACGCAGTTGTCGCTGCCGATTTCCTGATCGGCCACGACAAAGTTTTCGGTGACGATATCTCCGTCGCGCGCGACGCAGTTTTCGGTGACGATATCTCCTTCGCGCGCGACGCAGTTTTCGGTGCCGATATCTCCTTCGCACGCGACGCAGTTGTCGCTTACCAAATCTCCTTCGCTCCCGACGCAGTTGTCGCTGCCGATTTCCTGATCGGCCGTGACAAAGTTTTCATAAACGATATCTCCTTCGCGCGCGATGCAGTTTTCGGTGACGTTAACTCCTTCGCGCGCGACGCAGTTTTCGCTCACGATACCTCCTTCGCGCGCGACGCATTTTTGCTGCCGATTTCCTGATCTTCCACAACGCAATTTTCGGTGACGATATCTCCTTCGCGCGCGACGCACTTGTCGCTGCCGATTTCCTGATCTGCCACGACGCAGTTTTCGGTTACGATATCTCCTTCACGCGCGACGCAGTTTTCGGTGACGATATCTCCTTCGCGCGCGATGCACTTGTCGCTGCCGATTTCCTGATCTGCCACGACGCAGTTTTTGGTTACGATATATCCTTCGTGCGCGACGCAGTTTTCGGTGACGATATCTCCTTCCCGCGCGGCGCAGTTGTCGTTGCCGATTCCTGATCGGCCGCGACGCAGTTTTCGGTGACGATATCTCCTTCGCGCGCGACGCAGTTGTCGCTTACGAAATGTCCTTCGCGCGCGACGCAGTTGTCGCTGCCGATTTCCTGATCGGCCGCGACAAAGTTTTCGTTGACGATATCTACTTCGCGCGCGACGTAGTTTTCGGTGATGATATCTCCTTCGCGCGCGACGCGGTGTTCGCTGCCGATTTCCTTCGCGCGCGGCGCAGTTGTCGCTGCCGATTTCTCACTGACGATATGTACTTCGCGCGCGACGCAGTTTGCGGTGATGATATCTCCTTCGCGCGCGACGGAGTTTTCATTGACGATGTCTACTTCGTGCGCGACGGAGTTTTCATTGACGATGTCTACTTCGTGCGCGACACAGTTTTCATTGACGAAGTCTACTTCGTGCGCGACTCAGTTTTCATTGACGATGTCTACTTCGCGCGCGACGCAGTTTGCGGTGACGATATCTCCTTCGCGCGCGACGCAGTTTTCGGTGACGATATCTCCTTCACGAGCGACGCAGTTTTCGCTCCCGATACCTCCTTCACGCGCGGCGCAGTTGTCGCTGCCGATTTCCTGATCTACCGCGATGCAGTTTTCGGTGACGATATCTCCTTCGCGCGCCACGCATTTTTCGCTTACAATATCTCCTTCGCGCGCGACGCAGTGTTCGCTGACGAAATCTCCTTCGCGCACGACGCAGTTGTCGCTGCCGATTTCCTGATCGGCCACGACAAAGTTTTCGGTGACGATATCTCCGTCGCGCGCGACGCAGTTTTCGGTGACGATATCTCCTTCGCGCGCGACGCAGTTTTCGGTGCCGATATCTCCTTCGCGCGCGACGCAGTTTGCGGTGCCGATTTCCTTCGCGCGCGGCGCAGTTGTCGCTGCCGATTTCTCACTGACGATATCTCCGTCGCGCGCGACGCAGTTTGCGGTGATGATATCTCCTTCGCGCGCGACGGAGTTTTCATTGACGATGTCTACTTCGTGCGCGACGGAGTTTTCATTGACGATGTCTACTTCGTGCGCGACAGAGTTTTCATTGACGAAGTCTACTTCGTGCGCGACACAGTTTTCATTGACGATGTCTACTTCGCGCGCGACGCAGTTTGCGGTGACGATATCTCCTTCGCGCGCGACGCAGTTTTCGGTGACGATATCTCCTTCGCGCGCGATGCAGTTTTCGGTGACGATATCTCCTTCACGCGCGACGCAGTTTTCGCTCCCGATACCTCCTTCACGCGCGGCGCAGTTGTCGCTGCCGATTTCCTGATCTACCGCGATGCAGTTTTCGGTGACGATATCTCCTTCGCGCGCCACGCATTTTTCGCTTACAATATCTCCTTCGCGCGCGACGCAGTGTTCGCTGACGAAATCTCCTTCGCGCACGACGCAGTTGTCGCTGCCGATTTCCTGATCGGCCACGACAAAGTTTTCGGTGACGATATCTCCGTCGCGCGCGACGCAGTTTTCGGTGACGATATCTCCTTCGCGCGCGACGCAGTTTTCGGTGCCGATATCTCCTTCGCACGCGACGCAGTTGTCGCTTACCAAATCTCCTTCGCGCCCGACGCAGTTGTCGCTGCCGATTTCCTGATCGGCCGTGACAAAGTTTTCATAAACGATATCTCCTTCGCGCGCGATGCAGTTTTCGGTGACGTTAACTCCTTCGCGCGCGACGCAGTTTTCGCTCACGATACCTCCTTCGCGCGCGACGCATTTTTGCTGCCGATTTCCTGATCTTCCACAACGCAATTTTCGGTGACGATATCTCCTTCGCGCGCGACGCAATTGTCGCTGCCGATTTCCTGATCTGCCACGACGCAGTTTTCGGTTACGATATCTACTTCGCGCGCGACGTAGTTTTCGGTGATGATATCTCCTTCGCGCGCGACGCAGTGTTCGCTGCCGATTTCCTTCGCGCGCGGCGCAGTTGTCGCTGCCGATTTCTCACTGACGATATGTACTTCGTGCGCGACGCAGTTTGCGGTGATGATATCTCCTTCGCGCGCGACGGAGTTTTCATTGACGATGTCTACTTCGTGCGCGACGGAGTTTTCATTGACGATGTCTACTTCGTGCGCGACGCAGTTTGCGGTGACGATATCTCCTTCGCGCGCGACGCAGTTTTCGCTCCCGATACCTCCTTCACGCGCGGCGCAGTTGTCGCTGCCGATTTCCTGATCTACCGCGATGCAGTTTTCGGTGACGATATCTCCTTCGCGCGCCACGCATTTTTCGCTTACAATATCTCCTTCGCGCGCGACGCAGTGTTCGCTGACGAAATCTCCTTCGCGCACGACGCAGTTGTCGCTGCCGATTTCCTGATCGGCCACGACAAAGTTTTCGGTGACGATATCTCCGTCGCGCGCGACGCAGTTTTCGGTGACGATATCTCCTTCGCGCGCGACGCAGTTTTCGGTGACGATATCTCCTTCGCACGCGACGCAGTTGTCGCTTACCAAATCTCCTTCGCGCCCGACGCAGTTGTCGCTGCCGATTTCCTGATCGGCCGCGACAAAGTTTTCATAAACGATATCTCCTTCGCGCGCGATGCAGTTTTCGGTGACGTTAACTCCTTCGCGCGCGACGCAGTTTTCGCTCACGATACCTCCTTCGCGCGCGACGCATTTTTGCTGCCGATTTCCTGATCTTCCACAACGCAATTTTCGGTGACGATATCTCCTTCGCGCGCGACGCAATTGTCGCTGCCGATTTCCTGATCTGCCACGACGCAGTTTTCGGTTACGATATCTCCTTCACGCGCGACGCAGTTTTCGGTGACGATATCTCCTTCGCGCGCGACGCAGTTTTCGGTGACGATACCTCCTTCGCGCGCGACGCATTTTTGCTGCCGATTTCCTGATCTTCCACAACGCAATTTTCGGTGACGATATCTCCTTCGCGCGCGACGCAATTGTCGCTGCCGATTTCCTGATCTGCCACGACGCAGTTTTCGGTGATGATATCTCCTTCGCGCGCGACGCATTTGTCGCTGCCGATTTCCTGATCTGCCACGACGCAGTTTGCGGTGACGATATCTCCTTCGCGCGCGACGCAGTTTTCGGTGACGATATCTCCTTCGTGCGCGACGCAGTTTTCGCTCACGATACCTCCTTCGCGCGCGACGCAGTTGTCGCTGCCGATTTCCTGATCGGCCGCGACAAAGTTTTTATTGACGATGTCTACTTCGTGGGCGACGGAGTTTTCATTGACGATGTCTACTTCGCGCGCGACGCAGTGTGCGGTGACGATATCTCCTTCGCGCGCGACGCAGTTTTCGGTGACGATATCTCCTTCACGCGTGACGCAGTTTTCGCTCCCGATACCTCCTTCACGCGTGGCGCAGTTGTCGCTGCCGATTTCCTGATCTACCGCGATGCAGTTTTCGGTGACGATATCTCCTTCGCGCGCCACGCATTTTTCGCTTACAATATCTCCTTCGCGCGCGACGCAGTTTTCGGTGACGATATCTCCTTCGCGCGCGACGCAGTTGTCGCTGCCGATTTCCTGATCGACCGCGACACACCTTCGCGCGCGACGCAGTTTTCGGTGATGATATGTCCTTCGCGCGCGACGCAGTTTTCGGTGACGATATCTCCTTCGCGCGCGACGCAGTTGTCGCTTACCAAATCTCCTTCGCGCCCGACGCAGTTGTCGCTGCTGATTTCCTGATCGGCCGCGACAAAGTTTTCCTAAACGATATCTCCTTCGCGCGCGACGCAGTTTTCGGTGACGTTAACTCCTTCTCGCGCGACGCAGTTTTCGCTTACGATACCTCCTTCGCGCGCGACGCATTTTTGCTGCCGATTTCCTGATCTTCCACAACGCAATTTTAGGTGACGATATCTCCTTCGCGCGCGCGCAGTTGTCGGTGACGATATCTCCTTCGCGCGCGACGCAATTGTCGCTGCCGATTTCCTGATCTGCCACGACGCAGTTTTCGGTGACGATATCTCCTTCGCGCGCGACGCAGTTTTCGGTGACGATATCTCCTTCGCGCGCGACGCAGTTTTCGGTGACGATATCTCCTTCGCGCGCGACGCAGTCGTCGCTTACCAAATCTCCCTTCGCGCCCGACGCAGTTGTCGCTTACCAAATCTCCTTCGCGCCCGACGCAGTTGTCGCTTACCAAATCTCCTTCGCGCCCGACGCAGTTGTTGCTGCCGATTTCCTGATCGGCCGCGACAAAGTTTTCATAAACGATATCTCCTTCGCGCGCGACGCAGTTTTCGGTGACGTTAACTCCTTCGCGCGCGACGCAGTTTTCGCTTACGATACCTCCTTCGCGCGCGACGCATTTTTGCTGCCGATTTCCTGATCTTCCACAATGCAATTTTCGGTGACGATATCTCCTTCGCACGCGACGCAGTTTTCGGTGACGATATCTCCTTCGCGCGCGACGCACTTGTCGCTGCCGATTTCCTGATCTGCCACGACGCAGTTTTCGGTTACGATATCTCCTTCACGCGCGACGCAGTTTTCGGTGACGATATCTCCTTCGCGCGCGATGCACTTGTCGCTGCCGATTTCCTGATCTGCCACGACGCAGTTTTTGGTTACGATATCTCCTTCGTGCGCGACGCAGTTTTCGGTGACGATATCTCCTTCCCGCGCGACGCAGTTGTCGTTGCCGATTCCTGATCGGCCGCGACGCAGTTTTCGGTGACGATATCTCCTTCGCGCGCGACGCAGTTGTCGCTTACGAAATGTCGTTCGCGCGCGACGCAGTTGTCGCTGCCGATTTCCTGATCGGCCGCGACAAAGTTTTCGTTGACGATATCTACTTCGCGCGCGACGTAGTTTTCGGTGATGATATCTCCTTCGCGCGCGACGCAGTGTTCGCTGCCGATTTCCTTCGCGCGCGGCGCAGTTGTCGCTGCCGATTTCTCACTGACGATATGTACTTCGTGCGCGACGCAGTTTGCGGTGATGATATCTCCTTCGCGCGCGACGGAGTTTTCATTGACGATGTCTACTTCGTGCGCGACGGAGTTTTCATTGACGATGTCTACTTCGTGCGCGACGCAGTTTGCGGTGACGATATCTCCTTCGCGCGCGACGCAGTTTTCGGTGACGATATCTCCTTCACGCGCGACGCAGTTTTCGCTCCCGATACCTCCTTCACGCGCGGCGCAGTTGTCGCTGCCGATTTCCTGATCTACCGCGATGCAGTTTTCGGTGACGATATCTCCTTCGCGCGCCACGCATTTTTCGCTTACAATATCTCCTTCGCGCACGACGCAGTTGTCGCTGCCGATTTCCTGATCGGCCACGACAAAGTTTTCGGTGACGATATCTCCGTCGCGCGCGACGCAGTTTTCGGTGACGATATCTCCTTCGCGCGCGACGCAGTTTTCGGTGCCGATATCTCCTTCGCACGCGACGCAGTTGTCGCTTACCAAATCTCCTTCGCTCCCGACGCAGTTGTCGCTGCCGATTTCCTGATCGGCCGTGACAAAGTTTTCATAAACGATATCTCCTTCGCGCGCGATGCAGTTTTCGGTGACGTTAACTCCTTCGCGCGCGACGCAGTTTTCGCTCACGATACCTCCTTCGCGCGCGACGCATTTTTGCTGCCGATTTCCTGATCTTCCACAACGCAATTTTCGGTGACGATATCTCCTTCGCGCGCGACGCACTTGTCGCTGCCGATTTCCTGATCTGCCACGACGCAGTTTTCGGTTACGATATCTCCTTCACGCGCGACGCAGTTTTCGGTGACGATATCTCCTTCGCGCGCGATGCACTTGTCGCTGCCGATTTCCTGATCTGCCACGACGCAGTTTTTGGTTACGATATATCCTTCGTGCGCGACGCAGTTTTCGGTGACGATATCTCCTTCCCGCGCGGCGCAGTTGTCGTTGCCGATTCCTGATCGGCCGCGACGCAGTTTTCGGTGACGATATCTCCTTCGCGCGCGACGCAGTTGTCGCTTACGAAATGTCCTTCGCGCGCGACGCAGTTGTCGCTGCCGATTTCCTGATCGGCCGCGACAAAGTTTTCGTTGACGATATCTACTTCGCGCGCGACGTAGTTTTCGGTGATGATATCTCCTTCGCGCGCGACGCGGTGTTCGCTGCCGATTTCCTTCGCGCGCGGCGCAGTTGTCGCTGCCGATTTCTCACTGACGATATGTACTTCGCGCGCGACGCAGTTTGCGGTGATGATATCTCCTTCGCGCGCGACGGAGTTTTCATTGACGATGTCTACTTCGTGCGCGACGGAGTTTTCATTGACGATGTCTACTTCGTGCGCGACACAGTTTTCATTGACGAAGTCTACTTCGTGCGCGACACAGTTTTCATTGACGATGTCTACTTCGCGCGCGACGCAGTTTTCGGTGACGATATCTCCTTCGCGCGCGACGCAGTTTTCGGTGACGATATCTCCTTCACGAGCGACGCAGTTTTCGCTCCCGATACCTCCTTCACGCGCGGCGCAGTTGTCGCTGCCGATTTCCTGATCTACCGCGATGCAGTTTTCGGTGACGATATCTCCTTCGCGCGCCACGCCTTTTTCGCTTACAATATCTCCTTCGCGCGCGACGCAGTGTTCGCTGACGAAATCTCCTTCGCGCACGACGCAGTTGTCGCTGCCGATTTCCTGATCGGCCACGACAAAGTTTTCGGTGACGATATCTCCGTCGCGCGCGACGCAGTTTTCGGTGACGATATCTCCTTCGCGCGCGACGCAGTTTTCGGTGCCGATATCTCCTTCGCGCGCGACGCAGTTTGCGGTGCCGATTTCCTTCGCGCGCGGCGCAGTTGTCGCTGCCGATTTCTCACTGACGATATCTCCGTCGCGCGCGACGCAGTTTGCGGTGATGATATCTCCTTCGCGCGCGACGGAGTTTTCATTGACGATGTCTACTTCGTGCGCGACGGAGTTTTCATTGACGATGTCTACTTCGTGCGCGACAGAGTTTTCATTGACGAAGTCTACTTCGTGCGCGACACAGTTTTCATTGACGATGTCTACTTCGCGCGCGACGCAGTTTGCGGTGACGATATCTCCTTCGCGCGCGACGCAGTTTTCGGTGACGATATCTCCTTCGCGCGCGATGCAGTTTTCGGTGACGATATCTCCTTCACGCGCGACGCAGTTTTCGCTCCCGATACCTCCTTCACGCGCGGCGCAGTTGTCGCTGCCGATTTCCTGATCTACCGCGATGCAGTTTTCGGTGACGATATCTCCTTCGCGCGCCACGCATTTTTCGCTTACAATATCTCCTTCGCGCGCGACGCAGTGTTCGCTGACGAAATCTCCTTCGCGCACGACGCAGTTGTCGCTGCCGATTTCCTGATCGGCCACGACAAAGTTTTCGGTGACGATATCTCCGTCGCGCGCGACGCAGTTTTCGGTGACGATATCTCCTTCGCGCGCGACGCAGTTTTCGGTGCCGATATCTCCTTCGCACGCGACGCAGTTGTCGCTTACCAAATCTCCTTCGCGCCCGACGCAGTTGTCGCTGCCGATTTCCTGATCGGCCGTGACAAAGTTTTCATAAACGATATCTCCTTCGCGCGCGATGCAGTTTTCGGTGACGTTAACTCCTTCGCGCGCGACGCAGTTTTCGCTCACGATACCTCCTTCGCGCGCGACGCATTTTTGCTGCCGATTTCCTGATCTTCCACAACGCAATTTTCGGTGACGATATCTCCTTCGCGCGCGACGCAATTGTCGCTGCCGATTTCCTGATCTGCCACGACGCAGTTTTCGGTTACGATATCTCCTTCACGCGCGACGCAGTTTTCGGTGACGATATCTCCTTCGCGCGCGACGCAGTTTTCGGTGACGATACCTCCTTCGCGCGCGACGCATTTTTGCTGCCGATTTCCTGATCTTCCACAACGCAATTTTCGGTGACGATATCTCCTTCACGCGCGACGCAATTGTCGCTGCCGATTTCCTGATCTGCCACGACGCAGTTTTCGGTGACGATATCTCCTTCGCGCGCGACGCATTTGTCGCTGCCGATTTCCTGATCTGCCACGACGCAGTTTGCGGTGACGATATCTCCTTCGCGCGCGACGCAGTTTTCGGTGACGATATCTCCTTCGTGCGCGACGCAGTTTTCGCTCACGATACCTCCTTCGCGCGCGACGCAGTTGTCGCTGCCGATTTCCTGATCGGCCGCGACAAAGTTTTTATTGACGATGTCTACTTCGTGCGCGACGGAGTTTTCATTGACGATGTCTACTTCGCGCGCGACGCAGTTTGCGGTGACGATATCTCCTTCGCGCGCGACGCAGTTTTCGGTGACGATATCTCCTTCACGCGGGACGCAGTTTTCGCTCCCGATACCTCCTTCACGCGTGGCGCAGTTGTCGCTGCCGTTTTCCTGATCTACCGCGATGCAGTTTTCGGTGACGATATCTCCTTCGCGCGCCACGCATTTTTCGCTTACAATATCTCCTTCGCGCGCGACGCAGTTTTCGGTGACGATATCTCCTTCGCGCGCGACGCAGTTGTCGCTGCCGATTTCCTGATCGACCGCGACACACCTTCGCGCGCGACGCAGTTTTCGGTGATGATATGTCCTTCGCGCGCGACGCAGTTTTTGGTGACGATATCTCCTTCGCGCGCGACGCAGTTGTCGCTTACCAAATCTCCTTCGCGCCCGACGCAGTTGTCGCTGCTGATTTCCTGATCGGCCGCGACAAAGTTTTCCTAAACGATATCTCCTTCGCGCGCGACGCAGTTTTCGGTGACGTTAACTCCTTCGCGCGCGACGCAGTTTTCGCTTACGATACCTCCTTCGCGCGCGACGCATTTTTGCTGCCGATTTCCTGATCTTCCACAACGCAATTTTAGGTGACGATATCTCCTTCGCGCGCGCGCAGTTTTCGGTGACGATATCTCCTTCGCGCGCGACGCAATTGTCGCTGCCGATTTCCTGATCTGCCACGACGCAGTTTTCGGTTACGATATCTCCTTCACGCGCGACGCAGTTTTCAGTGACGATATCTCCTTCGCGCGCGACGCAGTTTTCGGTGACGATATCTCCTTCGCGTGCGACGCAGTTTTCGGTGACGATATCTCCTTCGCGCGCGACGCAGTCGTCGCTTACCAAATCTCCCTTCGCGCCCGACGCAGTTGTCGCTTACCAAATCTCCTTCGCGCCCGACGCAGTTGTCGCTTACCAAATCTCCTTCGCGCCCGACGCAGTTGTTGCTGCCGATTTCCTGATCGGCCGCGACAAAGTTTTCATAAACGATATCTCCTTCGCGCGCGACGCAGTTTTCGGTGACGTTAACTCCTTCGCGCGCGACGCAGTTTTCGCTTACGATACCTCCTTCGCGCGCGACGCATTTTTGCTGCCGATTTCCTGATCTTCCACAATGCAATTTTCGGTGACGATATCTCCTTCGCACGCGACGCAGTTTTCGGTGACGATATCTCCTTCGCGCGCGACGCACTTGTCGCTGCCGATTTCCTGATCTGCCACGACGCAGTTTTCGGTTACGATATCTCCTTCACGCGCGACGCAGTTTTCGGTGACGATATCTCCTTCGCGCGCGATGCACTTGTCGCTGCCGATTTCCTGATCTGCCACGACGCAGTTTTTGGTTACGATATCTCCTTCGTGCGCGACGCAGTTTTCGGTGACGATATCAACTTCCCGCGCGACGCAGTTGTCGTTGCCGATTCCTGATCGGCCGCGACGCAGTTTTCGGTGACGATATCTCCTTCGCGCGCGACGCAGTTGTCGCTTACGAAATGTCCTTCGCGCGCGACGCAGTTGTCGCTGCCGATTTCCTGATCGGCCGCGACAAAGTTTTCGTTGACGATATCTACTTCGCGCGCGACGTAGTTTTCGGTGATGATATCTCCTTCGCGCGCGACGCAGTGTTCGCTGCCGATTTCCTTCGCGCGCGGCGCAGTTGTCGCTGCCGATTTCTCACTGACGATATGTACTTCGCGCGCGACGCAGTTTGCGGTGATGATATCTCCTTCGCGCGCGACGGAGTTTTCATTGACGATGTCTACTTCGTGCGCGACGGAGTTTTCATTGACGATGTCTACTTCGTGCGCGACAGAGTTTTCATTGACGAAGTCTACTTCGCGCGCGACACAGTTTTCATTGACGATGTCTACTTCGCGCGCGACGCAGTTTGCGGTGACGATATCTCCTTCGCGCGCGACGCAGTTTTCGGTGACGATATCTCCTTCACGAGCGACGCAGTTTTCGCTCCCGATACCTCCTTCACGCGCGGCGCAGTTGTCGCTGCCGATTTCCTGATCTACCGCGATGCAGTTTTCGGTGACGATATCTCCTTCGCGCGCCACGCATTTTTCGCTTACAATATCTCCTTCGCGCGCGACGCAGTGTTCGCTGACGAAATCTCCTTCGCGCACGACGCAATTGTCGCTGCCGATTTCCTGATCGCCCGCGACAAAGTTTTCGGTGACGATATCTCCTTCGCGCGCGACGCAGTTTTCGGTGACGATATCTCCTTCCCGCGCGACGCAGTTTTCGCTCCCGATACCTCCTTCACGCACGGCGCAGTTGTCGCTGCCGATTTCCTGATTTACCGCGATGCAGTTTTTGGTGACGATATCTCCTTCGTGCGCCACGCTTTTTTCGCTTACAATATCTCCTTCGCGCGCGACGCAGTGTTCGCTGACGAAATCTCCTTCGCGCACGACGCAGTTGTCGCTGCCGATTTCCTGATCGGCCACGACAAAGTTTTCGGTGACGATATCTCCGTCGCGCGCGACGCAGTTTTCGGTGACGATATCTCCTTCGCGCGCGACGCAGTTTTCGGTGCCGATATCTCCTTCGCACGCGACGCAGTTGTCGCTTACCAAATCTCCTTCGCGCCCGACGCAGTTGTCGCTGCCGATTTCCTGATCGGCCGTGACAAAGTTTTCATAAACGATATCTCCTTCGCGCGCGACGCAGTTTTCGGTGACGTTAACTCCTTCGCGCGCGACGCAGTTTTCGCTCACGATACCTCCTTCGCGCGCGACGCATTTTTGCTGCCGATTTCCTGATCTTCCACAACGCAATTTTCGGTGACGATATCTCCTTCGCGCGCGACGCAATTGTCGCTGCCGATTTCCTGATCTGCCACGACGCAGTTTTCGGTTACGATATCTCCTTCACGCGCGACGCAGTTTTCGGTGACGATATCTCCTTCGCGCGCGACGCAGTTTTCGGTGACGATACCTCCTTCGCGCGCGACGCATTTTTGCTGCCGATTTCCTGATCTTCCACAACGCAATTTTCGGTGACGATATCTCCTTCGCGCGCGACGCAATTGTCGCTGCCGATTTCCTGATCTACCACGACGCAGTTTTCGGTGACGATATCTCCTTCGCGCGCGACGCATTTGTCGCTGCCGATTTCCTGATCTGCCACGACGCAGTTTGCGGTGACGATATCTCCTTCGCGCTCGACGCAGTTTTCGGTGACGATATCTCCTTCGTGCGCGACGCAGTTTTCGCTCACGATACCTCCTTCGCGCGCGACGCAGTTGTCGCTGCCGATTTCCTGATCGGCCGCGACAAAGTTTTTATTGACGATGTCTACTTCGTGCGCGACGGAGTTTTCATTGACGATGTCTACTTCGCGCGCGACGCAGTTTGCGGT
This sequence comes from Salix caprea, assembly GCA_964035475.1. Classification (NCBI taxonomy): domain Eukaryota; kingdom Viridiplantae; phylum Streptophyta; class Magnoliopsida; order Malpighiales; family Salicaceae; genus Salix; species Salix caprea. The sequence goes on from OZ037745.1 coordinate 13,646,728, forward strand.
GACGATATCTCCTTCGCGCGCGACGCAGTTTTCGCTTCCGATACCTCCTTCACGCGTGGCGCAGTTGTCGCTGCCGATTTCCTGATCTACCGCGATGCAGTTTTCGGTGACGATATCTCCTTCGCGCGCCACGCATTTTTCGCTTACAATATCTCCTTCGCGCGCGACGCAGTTTTCGGTGACGATATCTCCTTCGCGTGCGACGCAGTTTTCGGTGACGATATCTCCTTCGCGCGCGACGCAGTTGTCGCTTACGAAATGTCCTTCGCGCGCGACGCAGTTGTCGCTGCCGATTTCCTGATCGGCCGCGACAAAGTTTTCGTTGACGATATCTACTTCGCGCGCGACGTAGTTTTCGGTGATGATATCTCCTTCGCGCGCGACGCAGTGTTCGCTGCCGATTTCCTTCGCGCGCGGCGCAGTTGTCGCTGCCGATTTCTCACTGACGATATGTACTTCGCGCGCGACGCAGTTTGCGGTGATGATATCTCCTTCGCGCGCGACGGAGTTTTCATTGACGATGTCTACTTCGTGCGCGACGGAGTTTTCATTGACGATGTCTACTTCGTGCGCGACAGAGTTTTCATTGACGAAGTCTACTTCGTGCGCGACACAGTTTTCATTGACGATGTCTACTTCGCGCGCGACGCAGTTTGCGGTGACGATATCTCCTTCGCGCGCGACGCAGTTTTCGGTGACGATATCTCCTTCACGAGCGACGCAGTTTTCGCTCCCGATACCTCCTTCACGCGCGGCGCAGTTGTCGCTGCCGATTTCCTGATCTACCGCGATGCAGTTTTCGGTGACGATATCTCCTTCGCGCGCCACGCATTTTTCGCTTACAATATCTCCTTCGCGCGCGACGCAGTGTTCGCTGACGAAATCTCCTTCGCGCACGACGCAATTGTCGCTGCCGATTTCCTGATCGCCCGCGACAAAGTTTTCGGTGACGATATCTCCTTCGCGCGCGACGCAGTTTTCGGTGACGATATCTTCTTCCCGCGCGACGCAGTTTTCGCTCCCGATACCTCCTTCACGCACGGCGCAGTTGTCGCTGCCGATTTCCTGATTTACCGCGATGCAGTTTTTGGTGACGATATCTCCTTCGTGCGCCACGCTTTTTTCGCTTACAATATCTCCTTCGCGCGCGACGCAGTGTTCGCTGACGAAATCTCCTTCGCGCACGACGCAGTTGTCGCTGCCGATTTCCTGATCGGCCACGACAAAGTTTTCGGTGACGATATCTCCGTCGCGCGCGACGCAGTTTTCGGTGACGATATCTCCTTCGCGCGCGACGCAGTTTTCGGTGCCGATATCTCCTTCGCACGCGACGCAGTTGTCGCTTACCAAATCTCCTTCGCGCCCGACGCAGTTGTCGCTGCCGATTTCCTGATCGGCCGTGACAAAGTTTTCATAAACGATATCTCCTTCGCGCGCGACGCAGTTTTCGGTGACGTTAACTCCTTCGCGCGCGACGCAGTTTTCGCTCACGATACCTCCTTCGCGCGCGACGCATTTTTGCTGCCGATTTCCTGATCTTCCACAACGCAATTTTCGGTGACGATATCTCCTTCGCGCGCGACGCAATTGTCGCTGCCGATTTCCTGATCTGCCACGACGCAGTTTTCGGTTACGATATCTCCTTCACGCGCGACGCAGTGTTCGGTGACGATATCTCCTTCGTGCGCGACGCAGTTTTCGCTCACGATACCTCCTTCGCGCGCGACGCAGTTGTCGCTGCCGATTTCCTGATCGGCCGCGACAAAGTTTTTATTGACGATGTCTACTTCGTGCGCGACGGAGTTTTCATTGACGATGTCTACTTCGCGCGCGACGCAGTTTGCGGTGACGATATCTCCTTCGCGCGCGACGCAGTTTTCGCTTCCGATACCTCCTTCACGCGTGGCGCAGTTGTCGCTGCCGATTTCCTGATCTACCGCGATGCAGTTTTCGGTGACGATATCTCCTTCGCGCGCCACGCATTTTTCGCTTACAATATCTCCTTCGCGCGCGACGCAGTTTTCGGTGACGATATCTCCTTCGCGTGCGACGCAGTTTTCGGTGACGATATCTCCTTCGCGCGCGACGCAGTTGTCGCTTACGAAATGTCCTTCGCGCGCGACGCAGTTGTCGCTGCCGATTTCCTGATCTGCCACGACGCAGTTTTCGGTGACGATATCTCCTTCGCGCGCGACGCACTTGTCGCTGCCGATTTCCTGATCTGCCACGACGCAGTTTTCGGTTACGATATCTCCTTCACGCGCGACGCAGTTTTCGGTGACGATATCTCCTTCGCGCGCGATGCACTTGTCGCTGCCGATTTCCTGATCTGCCACGACGCAGTTTTTGGTTACGATATCTCCTTCGTGCGCGACGCAGTTTTCGGTGACGATATCTCCTTCCCGCGCGACGCAGTTGTCGTTGCCGATTCCTGATCGGCCGCGACGCAGTTTTCGGTGACGATATCTCCTTCGCGCGCGACGCAGTTGTCGCTTACGAAATGTCCTTCGCGCGCGACGCAGTTGTCGCTGCCGATTTCCTGATCGGCCGCGACACAGTTGTCGCTTACGAAATGTCCTTCGCGCGCGACGTAGTTTTCGGTGACGATATCTCCTTCGCGCGCGACGCAGTGTTCGCTGCCGATTTCCTTCGCGCGCGGCGCAGTTGTCGCTGCCGATTTCTCACTGACGATATGTACTTCGCGCGCGACGCAGTTTGCGGTGATGATATCTCCTTCGCGCGCGACGGAGTTTTCATTGACGATGTCTACTTCGTGCGCGACGGAGTTTTCATTGACGATGTCTACTTCGTGCGCGACTGAGTTTTCATTGACGAAGTCTACTTCGTGCGCGACACAGTTTTCATTGACGATGTCTACTTCGGGCGCGACGCAGTTTGCGGTGACGATATATCCTTCACGCGCGACGCAGTTTTCGGTGACGATATCTCCTTCACGCGCGACGCAGTTTTCGCTCCCGATACCTCCTTCACGCGTGGCGCAGTTGTCGCTGCCGATTTCCTGATCTACCGCGATGCAGTTTTCGGTGACGATATCTCCTTCGCGCGCCATGCATTTTTCGCTTACAATATCTCCTTCGCGCGCGACGCAGTGGTCGCTGACGAAATCTCCTTCGCGCACGACGCAGTTGTCGCTGCCGATTTCCTGATCGGCCGCGACGCAGTTTTCGGTGATGATATCTCCTTCGCGCGCGACGCAGTTTTCGGTGACGATATCTCCTTCGCGCGCGACGCAGTTGTCGCTTACCAAATCTCCTTCGCGCCCGACGCAGTTGTCGCTGCTGATTTCCTGATCGGCCGCGACAAAGTTTTCATAAACGATATCTCCTTCGCGCGCGACGCAGTTTTCGGTGACGTTAACTCCTTCGCGCGCGACGCAGTTTTCGCTTACGATACCTCCTTCGCGCGCGACGCATTTTTGCTGCCGATTTCCTGATCTTCCTCAACGCAATTTTAGGTGACGATATCTCCTTCGCGCGCGACGCAGTTTTCGGTGACGATATCTCCTTCGCGCGCGACGCAATTGTCGCTGCCGATTTCCTGATCTGCCACGACGCAGTTTTCGGTTACGATATCTCCTTCACGCGCGACGCAGTTTTCGGTGACGATATCTCCTTCGCGCGCGACGCAGTTTTCGGTGACGATATCTCCTTCGCGTGCGACGCAGTTTTCGGTGACGATATCTCCTTCGCGTGCGATGCACTTGTCGCTGCCGATTTCCTGATCTGCCACGACGCAGTTTTTGGTTACGATATCTCCTTCACGCGCGATGCAGTTTTCGGTGAAGATATCTCCTTCGCGCGCGACGTAGTTTTCGGTGACGATATCTCCTTCGCGCGCGACTTAGTTTTCGCTCACGATACCTCCTTCGCGCGTGACGCATTGTCGCTGCCGATTTCCTGATCTTCCACGACACAGTTTTCGGTGACGATATCTCCTTCGCGGGCGACGCAGTTTTCGGTGACGATATCTCCTTCGCGCGCGACGCAGTTTTCGGTGACGGTATCTCCTTCGCGCGCGACGCACTTGTCGCTGCTGATTTCCTGATCTGCCACGACGCAGTTTTCGGTTACGATATCTCCTTCACGCGCGACGCAGTTTTCGGTGACGATATCTCCTTCGCGCCCGACGCAGTTTTCGGTGACGATATCTCCTTCACGCGCGACGCACTGTTCGCTGCCGATTTCCTGATCTGCCACGACGCAGTTTTGGGTTACGATATCTCCTTCACGCGCGACGCAGTTTTCGGTGACGATATCTCCTTCGCGCGCGACGCAGTTTTCGGTGACGATATCTCTCCTTCGCGCGCGACGCAGTTTTCGGTGACGATATCTCCTTCGCGCGCGACGCAGTTGTCGCTTACCAAATCTCCTTCGCGCCCGACGCAGTTGTCGCTGCTGATTTCCTGATCGGCCGCGACAAAGTTTTCATAAACGATATCTCCTTCGCGCGCGACGCAGTTTTCGGTGACGTTAACTCCTTCGCGCGCGACGCAGTTTTCGCTTACGATACCTCCTTCGCGCGCGACGCATTTTTGCTGCCGATTTCCTGATCTTCCTCAACGCAATTTTAGGTGACGATATCTCCTTCGCGCGCGACGCAGTTTTCGGTGACGATATCTCCTTCGCGCGCGACGCAATTGTCGCTGCCGATTTCCTGATCTGCCACGACGCAGTTTTCGGTTACGATATCTCCTTCACGCGCGACGCAGTTTTCGGTGACGATATCTCCTTCGCGCGCGACGCAGTTTTCGGTGACGATATCTCCTTCGCGTGCGACGCAGTTTTCGGTGACGATATCTCCTTCGCGCGCGATGCACTTGTCGCTGCCGATTTCCTGATCTGCCACGACGCAGTTTTTGGTTACGATATCTCCTTCACGCGCGATGCAGTTTTCGGTGAAGATATCTCCTTCGCGCGCGACGTAGTTTTCGGTGACGATATCTCCTTCGCGCGCGACTTAGTTTTCGCTCACGATACCTCCTTCGCGCGTGACGCATTGTCGCTGCCGATTTCCTGATCTTCCACGACACAGTTTTCGGTGACGATATCTCCTTCGCGGGCGACGCAGTTTTCGGTGACGATATCTCCTTCGCGCGCGACGCAGTTTTCGGTGACGGTATCTCCTTCGCGCGCGACGCAATTGTCGCTGCCGATTTCCTGATCTGCCACGACGCAGTTTTCGGTTACGATATCTCCTTCACGCGCGACGCAGTTTTCGGTGACGATATCTCCTTCGCGCGCGACGCAGTTTTCGGTGACGATATCTCCTTCGCGTGCGACGCAGTTTTCGGTGACGATATCTCCTTCGCGCGCGATGCACTTGTCGCTGCCGATTTCCTGATCTGCCACGACGCAGTTTTTGGTTACGATATCTCCTTCACGCGCGATGCAGTTTTCGGTGAAGATATCTCCTTCGCGCGCGACGTAGTTTTCGGTGACGATATCTCCTTCGCGCGCGACTTAGTTTTCGCTCACGATACCTCCTTCGCGCGTGACGCATTGTCGCTGCCGATTTCCTGATCTTCCACGACGCAGTTTTCGGTGACGATATCTCCTTCGCGCCCGACGCAGTTTTCGGTGACGATATCTCCTTCACGCGCGACGCACTGTTCGCTGCCGATTTCCTGATCTGCCACGACGCAGTTTTGGGTTACGATATCTCCTTCACGCGCGACGCAGTTTTCGGTGACGATATCTCCTTCGCGCCCGACGCAGTTTTCGGTGACGATATCTCCTTCACGCGCGACGCACTGTTCGCTGCCGATTTCCTGATCTGCCACGACGCAGTTTTGGGTTACGATATCTCCTTCACGCGCGACGCAGTTTTCGGTGACGATATCTCCTTCGCGCGCGACGCAGTTTTCGGTGACGATATCTCTCCTTCGCGCGCGACGCAGTTTTCGGTGACGATATCTCCTTCGCGCGCAATGCACTTGTCGCTGCCGATTTCCTGATCTGCCACGACGCAGTTTTTGGTTACGATATCTCCTTCACGCTCAACGCAGTTTTCGGTGAAGATATCTCCTTCGCGCGCGACGCAGTTTTCGGTGACGATATCTCCTTCGCGCGCGACACAGTTTTCGCTCACGATACCTCCTTCGCGCGCGACGCATTGTCGCTGCCGATTTCCTGATCTTCCACGACGCAGTTTTCGGTGACGATATCTCCTTCGCGCGCGACGCAGTTTTCGGTGACGATATCTCCTTCGCGCGCGACGCAGTTTTCGGTGACGATATCTCCTTCGCGCGCGACGCAGTTTTCGCTCACGATACCTCCTTCGCGCGCGACGCAGTTGTCGCTGCCGATTTCCTGATCTGCCTGATTTCCTGATCGGCCGCGACAAAGTTTTCATAAACGATATCTCCTTCGCGCGCGACGCAGTTTTCGGTGACGTTAACTCCTTCGCGCGCGACGCAGTTTTCGCTTACGATACCTCCTTCGCGCGCGACGCATTGTCGCTGCCGATTTCCTGATCTTCCACGACGCAGTTTTCGGTGACGATATCTCCTTCGCGCGCGACGCAGTTTTCGGTGACGATATCTCCTTCGCGCGCGACGCAGTTTTCGGTGACGATATCTCCTTCGCGCGCGACGCAGTTTTCGCTCACGATACCTCCTTCGCGCGCGACGCAGTTGTCGCTGCCGATTTCCTGATCTGCCGCGACGCAGTTTTCGGTGACGATATCTCCATCGCGCGCGACGCAGTTTTCGGTGACGATATCTCCTTCGCGCGCGACGCAATTGTCGCTGCCGATTTCCTGATCTGCCACGACGCAGTTTTCGGTTACGATATCTCCTTCGCGCGCGATGCAGTTTTCGGTGACGATATCTCCTTCACGCGCGACGCACTTGTCGCTGCCGATTTCCTGATCTGCCACGATGCAGTTTTTGGTTACGATATCTCCTTCACGCGCGACGCAGTTTTCGGTGACGATATCTCCTTCGCGCGCGACGCAGTTTTCGGTGACGATATCTCCTTCGCGCGCGACGCAGTTTTTGCTCACGATACCTCCTTCGCGCGCGACGCAGTTGTCGCTGCCGATTTCCTGATCAGCCGCGACAAAGTTTTCATTGACGATGTCTACTTCGTGCGCGACGGAGTTTTCATTGACGATGTCTACTTCGTGCGCGATGGAGTTTTCGGTGACGATATCTCCTTCGCGCGCGACGCAATTGTCGCTGCCGATTTCCTGATCTGCCACGACGCAGTTTTCGGTTACGATATCTCCTTCACGCGCGACGCAGTTTTCGGTGACGATATCTCCTTCGCGCGCTACGCAGTTTTCGGTGACGATATCTCCTTCGCGCGCGATGCACTTGTCGCTGCCGATTTCCTGATCTGCCAGGACGCAGTTTTTGGTTACGATATCTCCTTCGCGCGCGACGCAGTTTTCGGTGACGATATCTCCTTCGCGCGCGACGCAGTGTTCGCTGACGAAATCTCCTTCGCGCGCGACGCAGTTGTCGCTGCCGATTTCCTGATCGGCCGCGACGCAGTTTTCGGTGACGATATCTCCTTCGCGCGCGACGCAGTTTTCGGTGACGATATCTCCTTCGCGCGCGACGCAGTTTTCGGTGACGATATCTCCTTCACGCGCGACGCACTTGTCGCTGCCGATTTCCTGATCTGCCACGATGCAGTTTTTGGTTACGATATCTCCTTCACGCGCGACGCAGTTTTCGGTGACGATATCTCCTTCGCGCGCGACGCAGTTTTCGGTGACGATATCTCCATCGCGCGCGACGCAGTTTTTGCTCACGATACCTCCTTCGCGCGCGACGCAGTTGTCGCTGCCGATTTCCTGATCGGCCGCGACAAAGTTTTCATTGACGATGTCTACTTCGTGCGCGACGGAGTTTTCATTGACGATGTCTACTTCGTGCGCGATGGAGTTTTCGGTGACGATATCTCCTTCGCGCGCGACGCAATTGTCGCTGCCGATTTCCTGATCTGCCACGACGCAGTTTTCGGTTACGATATCTCCTTCACGCGCGACGCAGTTTTCGGTGACGATATCTCCTTCGCGCGCTACGCAGTTTTCGGTGACGATATCTCCTTCGCGCGCGATGCACTTGTCGCTGCCGATTTCCTGATCTGCCAGGACGCAGTTTTTGGTTACGATATCTCCTTCGCGCGCGACGCAGTTTTCGGTGATGATATCTCCTTCGCGCGCGACGCAGTGTTCGCTGACGAAATCTCCTTCGCGCGCGACGCAGTTGTCGCTGCCGATTTCCTGATCGGCCGCGACGCAGTTTTCGGTGACGATATCTCCTTCGCGCGCGACGCAGTTTTCGGTGACGATATCTCCTTCGCGCGCGACGCAGTTTTCGGTGACGATATCTCCTTCCCGCGCGACGCAGTTGTCGTTGTCGATTCCTGATCGGCCGCGACGCAGTTTTCGGTGACGATATCTCCTTCGCGCGCGACGCAGTTGTCGCTTACGAAATGTCCTTCGCGCGCGACGCAGTTGTCGCTGCCGATTTCCTGATCGGACGCGACAAAGTTTTCGTTGACGATATCTACTTCGCGCGCGACGTAGTTTTCGGTGACGATATCTCCTGCGCGCGCGACGCAGTGTTCGCTGCCGATTTCCTTCGCGCGCGGCGCAGTTGTCGCTGCCGATTTCTCACTGACGATATGTACTTCGCGCGCGACGCAGTTTGCAATGATGATATCTCCTTCGCGCGCGACGGAGTTTTCATTGACGATGTCTACTTCGTGCGCGACGGAGTTTTCATTGACGATGTCTACTTCGTGCGCGACCCAGTTTTCATTGACGATGTCTACTTCGCGCGCGACGCAGTTTGCGGTGACGATATCTCCTTCGCGCGCGACGCAGTTTTCGGTGACGATATCTCCTTCACGCGCGACGCAGTTTTCGCTCCCGATACCTCCTTCACGCGCGGCGCAGTTGTCGCTGCCGATTTCCTGATCTACCGCGATGCAGTTTTCGGTGACGATATCTCCTTCGCGCGCCATGCATTTTTTGCTTACAATATCTCCTTCGCGCGCGACGCAGTGTTCGCTGACGAAATCTCCTTCGCGCACGACGCAGTTGTCGCTGCCGATTTCCTGATCGGCCGCGACAAAGTTTTCAGTGACGATATCTCCTTCGCGCGCGACGCAGTTTTCGGTGACGATATCTCCTTCGCGCGCGACGCAGTTTTCGCTTACCAAATCTCCTTCGCGCCCGACGCAGTTGTCGCTGCCGATTTCCTGATCGGCCGCGATAAAGTTTTCATAAACGATATCTCCTTCGCGCGCGACGCAGTTTTCGGTGACGATATCTCCTTCGCGCGCGATGCAGTTGTCGCTTACCAAATCTCCTTCGCGCCCGACGCAGTTGTCGCTGCCGATTTCCTGATCGGCCGCGATAAAGTTTTCATAAACGATATCTCCTTCGCGCGCGACGCAGTTTTCGGTGACGTTAACTCCTTCGCGCGCGACGCAGTTTTCGCTCACGATACCTCCTTCGCGCGCGACGCATTTTTGCTGCCGATTTCCTGATCTTCCACAACGCAATTTTCGGTGACGATATCTCCTTCGCGCGCGACGCAGTTTTCGGTGACGATACCTCCTTCGCGCGCGACGCAGTTGTCGCTGCCAATTTCCTGATCGGCCGCGACAAAGTTTTCATTGACGATGTCTACTTCGTGCGCGATGGAGTTTTCATTGACGATGTCTACTTCGTGCGCGACACAGTTTTCATTGACGATGTCTACTTCGCGCGCGACGTAGTTTGCGGTGACGATCTCTCCTTCACGCGCGACGCAGTTTTCGGTGACGATATCTCCTTCACGCGCGACGCAGTTTTCGCTCCCGATACCTCCTTCACGCGCGACGCAGTTGTCGCTGCCGATTTCCTGATCTACCGCGATGCAGTTTTTGGTGACGATATCTCCTTCGCGCGCCACACATTTTTCGCTTACAATATCTCCTTCGCGCGCGACGCAGTGTTCGCTGACGAAATCTCCTTCGCGCACGACGCAGTTGTCGCTGCCGATTTCCTGATCGGCCGCGACGCAGTTTTCGGTGACGATATCTCCTTCGCGCGCGACGCAGTTTTCGCTCACGATACCTCCTTCGCGCGCGACGCAGTTGTCGCTGCCGATTTCCTGATCTGCCGCGACGCAGTTTTCGGTGACGATATCTCCTTCGCGCGCGACGCAGTTTTCGGTGACGATATCTCCTTCGCGCGCGACGCAATTGTCGCTGCCGATTTCCTGATCTGCCACGACGCAGTTTTCGGTTACGATATCTCCTTCTCGCGCGACGCAGTTTTCGGTGACGATATCTCCTTCGCGCGCGATGCAGTTTTCGGTGACGATATCTCCTTCACGCGCGACGCACTTGTCGCTGCCGATTTCCTGATCTGCCACGACGCAGTTTTTGGTTACGATATCTCCTTCACGCGCGACGCAGTTTTCGGTGACGATATCTCCTTCGCGCGCGACGCAGTTTTCGGTGACGATATCTCCTTCGCGCGCGACGCAGTTTTTGCTCACGATACCTCCTTCGCGCGCGACGCAGTTGTCGCTGCCGATTTCCTGATCGGCCGCGACAAAGTTTTCATTGACGATGTCTACTTCGTGCGCGACGGAGTTTTCATTGACGATGTCTACTTCGTGCGCGATGGAGTTTTCGGTGACGATATCTCCTTCGCGCGCGACGCAATTGTCGCTGCCGATTTCCTGATCTGCCACGACGCAGTTTTCGGTTACGATATCTCCTTCACGCGCGACGCAGTTTTCGGTGACGATATCTCCTTCGCGCGCTACGCAGTTTTCGGTGACGATATCTCCTTCGCGCGCGATGCACTTGTCGCTGCCGATTTCCTGATCTGCCAGGACGCAGTTTTTGGTTACGATATCTCCTTCGGGCGCGACGCAGTTTTCGGTGACGTTAACTCCTTCGCGCGCGACGCAGTTTTCGCTTACGATACCTCCTTCGCGCGCGACGCATTTTTGCTGCCGATTTCCTGATCTTCCACAATGCAATTTTCGGTGACGATATCTCCTTCGCGCGCGACGCAGTTTTCGGTGACGATACCTCCTTCGCGCGCGACGCACTTGTCGCTGCCGATTTCCTGATCTGCCACGACGCAGTTTTCGGTTACGATATCTCCTTCACGCGCGACGCAGTTTTCGGTGACGATATCTCCTTCGCGCGCGATGCACTTGTCGCTGCCGATTTCCTGATCTGCCACGACGCAGTTTTTGGTTACGATATCTCCTTCGTGCGCGATGCAGTTTTCGGTGACGATATCTCCTTCCCGCGCGACGCAGTTGTCGTTGCCGATTCCTGATCGGCCGCGACGCAGTTTTCGGTGACGATATCTCCTTCGCGCGCGACACAGTTGTCGCTTACGAAATGTCCTTCGCGCGCGACGCAGTTGTCGCTGCCGATTTCCTGATCGGCCGCGACAAAGTTTTCGTTGATGATATCTACTTCGCGCGCGACGTAGTTTTCGGTGATGATATCTCCTTCGCGCGCGACGCAGTGTTCGCTGCCGATTTCCTTCGCGCGCGGCGCAGTTGTCGCTGCCGATTTCTGACTGACGATATGTACTTCGCGCGCGACGCAGTTTGCGGTGATGATATCTCCTTCGCGCGCGACGGAGTTTTCATTGACGATGTCTACTTCGTGCGCGACGGAGTTTTCATTGACGATGTCTACTTCGTGCGCGACTGAGTTTTCATTGACGAAGTCTACTTCGTGCGCGACACAGTTTTCATTGACGATGTCTACTTCGCGCGCGACGCAGTTTGCGGTGACGATATATCCTTCGCGCGCGACGCAGTTTTCGGTGACGATATCTCCTTCACGCGCGACGCAGTTTTCGCTCCCGATACCTCCTTCACGCGTGGCGCAGTTGTCGCTGCCGATTTCCTGATCTACCGCGATGCAGTTTTCGGTGACGATATCTCCTTCGCGCGCCATGCATTTTTCGCTTACAATATCTCCTTCGCGCGCGACGCAGTGTTCGCTGACGAAATCTCCTTCGCGCACGACGCAGTTGTCGCTGCCGATTTCCTGATCGGCCGCGACAAAGTTTTCGGTGACGATATCTCCTTCGCGCGCGACGCAGTTTTCGGTGATGATATCTCCTTCGCGCGCGACGCAGTTTTCGGTGACGATATCTCCTTCGCGCGCGACGCAGTTGTCGCTTACCAAATCTCCTTCGCGCCCGACGCAGTTGTCGCTGCTGATTTCCTGATCGGCCGCGACAAAGTTTTCATAAACGATATCTCCTTCGCGCGCGACGCAGTTTTCGGTGACGTTAACTCCTTCGCGCGCGACGCAGTTTTCGCTTACGATACCTCCTTCGCGCGCGACGCATTTTTGCTGCCGATTTCCTGATCTTCCTCAACGCAATTTTAGGTGACGATATCTCCTTCGCGCGCGACGCAGTTTTCGGTGACGATATCTCCTTCGCGCGCGACGCAATTGTCGCTGCCGATTTCCTGATCTGCCACGACGCAGTTTTCGGTTACGATATCTCCTTCACGCGCGACGCAGTTTTCGGTGACGATATCTCCTTCGCGTGCGACGCAGTTTTCGGTGACGATATCTCCTTCGCGCGCGATGCACTTGTCGCTGCCGATTTCCTGATCTGCCACGACGCAGTTTTTGGTTACGATATCTCCTTCGCGCGCGACTTAGTTTTCGCTCACGATACCTCCTTCGCGCGTGACGCATTGTCGCTGCCAATTTCCTGATCTTCCACGACACAGTTTTCGGTGACGATATCTCCTTCGCGGGCGACGCAGTTTTCGGTGACGATATCTCCTTCGCGCGCGACGCAGTTTTCGGTGACGGTATCTCCTTCGCGCGCGACGCACTTGTCGCTGCTGATTTCCTGATCTGCCATGACGCAGTTTTCGGTTACGATATCTCCTTCACGCGCGACGCAGTTTTCGGTGACGATATCTCCTTCGCGCCCGACGCAGTTTTCGGTGACGATATCTCCTTCACGCGCGACGCACTTGTCGCTGCCGATTTCCTGATCTGCCACGACGCAGTTTTGGGTTACGATATCTCCTTCACGCGCGACGCAGTTTTCGGTGACGATATCTCCTTCGCGCGCGACGCAGTTTTCGGTGACGATATCTCTCCTTCGCGCGCGACGCAGTTTTCGGTGACGATATCTCCTTCGCGCGCGATGCACTTGTTGCTGCCGATTTCCTGATCTGCCACGACGCAGTTTTTGGTTACGATATCTCCTTCACGCTCAACGCAGTTTTCGGTGAAGATATCTCCTTCGCGTGCGACACAGTTTTCGCTCACGATACCTCCTTCGCGCGCGACGCATTGTCGCTGCCGATTTCCTGATCTTCCACGACGCAGTTTTCGGTGACGATATCTCCTTCGCGCGCGACGCAGTTTTCGGTGACGATATCTCCTTCGCGCGCGACGCAGTTTTCGCTCACGATACCTCCTTCGCGCGCGACGCAGTTGTCGCTGCCGATTTCCTGATCTGCCGCGACGCAGTTTTCGGTGACGATATCTCCTTCGCGCGCGACGCAGTTTTCGGTGACGATATCTCCTTCGTGCGCGACGCAATTGTCGCTGCCGATTTCCTGATCTGCCACGACGCAGTTTTCGGTTACGATATCTCCTTCGCGCGCGATGCAGTTTTCGGTGACGATATCTCCTTCACGCGCGACGCACTTGTCGCTGCCGATTTCCTGATCTGCCACGATGCAGTTTTTGGTTACGATATCTCCTTCACGCGCGACGCAGTTTTCGGTGACGATATCTCCTTCGCGCGCGACGCAGTTTTCGGTGACGATATCTCCTTCGCGCGCGACGCAGTTTTCGCTCACGATACCTCCTTCGCGCGCGACGCAGTTGTCGCTACCGATTTCCTGATCGGCCGCGACAAAGTTTTCATTGACGATGTCTACTTCGTGCGCGACGGAGTTTTCATTGACGATGTCTACTTCGTGCGCGATGGAGTTTTCGGTGACGATATCTCCTTCGCGCGCGACGCAATTGTCGCTGCCGATTTCCTGATCTGCCACGACGCAGTTTTCGGTTACGATATCTCCTTCACGCGCGACGCAGTTTTCGGTGACGATATCTCCTTCGCGCGCTACGCAGTTTTCGGTGACGATATCTCCTTCGCGCGCGATGCACTTGTCGCTGCCGATTTCCTGATCTGCCAGGACGCAGTTTTTGGTTACGATATCTCCTTCGCGCGCGACGCAGTGTTCGGTGACGATATCTCCTTCGCGCGCGACGCAGTGTTCGCTGACGAAATCTCCTTCGCGCGCGACGCAGTTGTCGCTGCCGATTTCCTGATCGGCCGCGACGCAGTTTTCGGTGACGATATCTCCTTCGCGCGCGACGCAGTTTTCGGTGACGATATCTCCTTCCCGCGCGACGCAGTTGTCGGTGACGATATCTCCTTCCCGCGCGACGCAGTTGTCGTTGTCGATTCCTGATCGGCCGCGACGCAGTTTTCGGTGATGATATCTCCTTCGCGCGCGACGCAGTTGTCGCTTACGAAATGACCTTCGCGCGCGACGCAGTTGTCGCTGCCGATTTCCTGATCGGCCGCGACAAAGTTTTCGTTGACGATATCTACTTCGCGCGCGACGTAGTTTTCGGTGACGATATCTCCTGCGCGCGCGACGCAGTGTTCGCTGCCGATTTCCTTCGCGCGCGGCGCAGTTGTCGCTGCCGATTTCTCACTGACGATATGTACTTCGCGCGCGACGCAGTTTGCAATGATGATATCTCCTTCGCGCGCGACGGAGTTTTCATTGACGATGTCTACTTCGTGCGCGACGGAGTTTTCATTGACGATGTCTACTTCGTGCGCGACCCAGTTTTCATTGACGATGTCTACTTCGCGCGCGACGCAGTTTGCGGTGACGATATCTCCTTCGCGCGCGACGCAGTTTTCGGTGACGATACCTCCTTCACGCGCGACGCAGTTTTCGCTCCCGATACCTCCTTCACGCGCGGCGCAGTTGTCGCTGCCGATTTCCTGATCTACCGCGATGCAGTTTTCGGTGACGATATCTCCTTCGCGCGCCATGCATTTTTTGCTTACAATATCTCCTTCGCGCGCGACGCAGTGTTCGCTGACGAAATCTCCTTCGCGCACGACGCAGTTGTCGCTGCCGATTTCCTGATCGGCCGCGACAAAGTTTTCAGTGACGATATCTCCTTCGCGCGCGACGCAGTTTTCGGTGACGATATCTCCTTCGCACGCGACGCAGTTTTCGGTGACGATATCTCCTTCGCGCGCGACGCAGTTGTCGCTTACCAAATCTCCTTCGCGCCCGACGCAGTTGTCGCTGCCGATTTCCTGATCGGCCGCGATAAAGTTTTCATAAACGATATCTCCTTCGCGCGCGACGCAGTTTTCGGTGACGTTAACTCCTTTGCGCGCCACGCAGTTTTCGCTCACGATACCTCCTTCGCGCGTGACGCATTTTTGCTGCCGATTTCTTGATCTTCCACAACGCAATTTTCGGTGACGATATCTCCTTCGCGCGCGACGCAGTTTTCGGTGACGATACCTCCTTCGCGCGCGACGCAGTTGTCGCTGCCAATTTCCTGATCGGCCGCGACAAAGTTTTCATTGACGATGTCTACTTCGTGCGCGATGGAGTTTTCATTGACGATGTCTACTTCGTGCGCGACACAGTTTTCATTGACGATGTCTACTTCGCGCGCGACGTAGTGTGCGGTGACGATCTCTCCTTCACGCGCGACGTAGTTTTCGGTGACGATATCTCCTTCACGCGCGACGCAGTTTTCGCTCCCGATACCTCCTTCACGCGCGACGCAGTTGTCGCTGCCGATTTCCTGATCTACCGCGATGCAGTTTTTGGTGACGATATCTCCTTCGCGCGCCACACATTTTTCGCTTACCATATCTCCTTCGCGCGCGACGCAGTGTTCGCTGACGAAATCTCCTTCGCGCACGACGCAGTTGTCGCTGCCGATTTCCTGATCGGCCGCGACAAAGTTTTCGGTGACGATATCTCCTTCGCGCGCGACGCAGTTTTCGGTGACGATATCTCCTTCGCGCGCGACGCAGTTTTCGCTCACGATACCTCCTTCGCGCGCGACGCAGTTGTCGCTGCCGATTTCCTGATCTGCCGCGACGCAGTTTTCGGTGACGATATCTCCTTCGCGCGCGACGCAGTTTTCGGTGACGATATCTCCTTCGCCCGCGACGCAATTGTCGCTGCCGATTTCCTGATCTGCCACGACGCAGTTTTCGGTTACGATATCTCCTTCTCGCGCGACGCAGTTTTCGGTGACGATATCTCCTTCGCGCGCGATGCAGTTTTCGGTGACGATATCTCCTTCACGCGCGACGCACTTGTCGCTGCCGATTTCCTGATCTGCCACGACGCAGTTTTTGGTTACGATATCTCCTTCACGCGCGACGCAGTTTTCGGTGACGATATCTCCTTCGCGCGCGACGCAGTTTTCGGTGACGATATCTCCTTCGCGCGCGACGCAGTTTTCGGTGACGATATCTCCTTCGCGCGCGACGCAGTTTTCGCTCACGATACCTCCTTCGCGCGCGACGCAGTTGTCGCTGCCGATTTCCTGATCGGCCGCGACAAAGTTTTCATTGACGATGTCTACTTCGTGCGCGACGGAGTTTTCATTGACGATGTCTACTTCGTGCGCGATGGAGTTTTCGGTGACGATATCTCCTTCGCGCGCGACGCAATTGTCGCTGCCGATTTCCTGATCTGCCACGACGCAGTTTTCGGTTACGATATCTCCTTCACGCGCGACGCAGTTTTCGGTGACGATATCTCCTTCGCGCGCTACGCAGTTTTCGGTGACGATATCTCCTTCGCGCGCGATGCACTTGTCGCTGCCGATTTCCTGATCTGCCAGGACGCAGTTTTCGGTGACGATATCTCCTTCGCGCGCGACGCAGTTTTCGGTGACGATATCTCCTTCGCGCGCGACGCAGTTTTCGGTGACGATATCTCCTTCCCGCGCGACGCAGTTGTCGTTGCCGATTCCTGATCGGCCGCGACGCAGTTTTCGGTGACGATATCTCCTTCGCGCGCGACGCAGTTGTCGCTTACGAAATGTCCTTCGCGCGCGACGCAGTTGTCGCTGCCGATTTCCTGATCGGCCGCGACAAAGTTTTCGTTGACTATATCTACTTCGCGCGCGACGTAGTTTTCGGTGACGATATCTCCTGCGCGCGCGACGCAGTGTTTGCTGCCGATTTCCTTCGCGCGCGGCGCAGTTGTCGCTGCCGATTTCTCACTGACGATATGTACTTCGCGCGCGACGCAGGTTGCAGTGATGATATCTCCTTCGCGCGCGACGGAGTTTTCATTGACGATGTCTACTTCGTGCGCGACGGAGTTTTCATTGACGATGTCTACTTCGTGCGCGACCCAGTTTTCATTGACGATGTCTACTTCGCGCGCGACGCAGTTTGCGGTGACGATATCTCCTTCGCGCGCGACGCAGTTTTCGGTGACGATATCTCCTTCACGCGCGACGCAGTTTTCGCTCCCGATACCTCCTTCACGCGCGGCGCAGTTGTCGCTGCCGATTTCCTGATCTACCGCGATGCAGTTTTCCGTGACGATATCTCCTTCGCGCGCCATGCATTTTTCGCTTACAATATCTCCTTCGCGCGCGACGCAGTGTTCGCTGACGAAATCTCCTTCGCGCACGACGCAGTTGTCGCTGCCGATTTCCTGATCGGCCGCGACAAAGTTTTCGGTGACGATATCTCCTTCGCGCGCGACGCAGTTTTCGGTGACGATATCTCCTTCTCGCGCGACGCAGTTGTCGCTTACCAAATCTCCTTCGCGCCCGACGCAGTTGTCGCTGCTGATTTCCTGATCGGCCGTGACAAAGTTTTCATAAACGATATCTCCTTCGCGCGCGACGCAGTTTTCGTTGACGTTAACTCCTTCGCGCGCGACGCAGTTTTCGCTTACGATACCTCCTTCGCGCGCGACGCATTTTTGCTGCCGATTTCCTGATCTTCCACAACGCAATTTTCGGTGACGATATCTCCTTCGCGCGCGACGCAGTTTTCGCTCACGATACCTCCTTCGCGCGCGACGCAGTTGTCGCTGCCAATTTCCTGATCGGCCGCGACAAAGTTTTCATTGACGATGTCTACTTCGTGCGCGATGGAGTTTTCATTGACGATGTCTACTTCGTGCGCGACACAGTTTTCATTGACGATGTCTACTTCGCGCGCGACGCAGTTTGCGGTGACGATCTCTCCTTCACGCGCGACGCAGTTTTCGGTGACGATATCTCCTTCACGCGCGACGCAGTTTTCGCTCCCGATACCTCCTTCACGCGCGACGCAGTTGTCGCTGCCGATTTCCTGATCTACCGCGATGCAGTTTTTGGTGACGATATCTCCTTCGCGCGCCACACATTTTTCGCTTACAATATCTCCTTCGCGCGCGACGCAGTGTTCGCTGACGAAATCTCCTTCGCGCACGACGCAGTTGTCGCTGCCGATTTCCTGATCGGCCGCGACGCAGTTTTCGGTGACGATATCTCCTTCGCGCGCGACGCAGTTTTTGGTGACGATATCTCCTTCGCGCGCGACGGAGTTTTCATTGACGATGTCTACTTCGTGCGCGATGGAGTTTTCGGTGACGATATCTCCTTCGCGCGCGACGCAATTGTCGCTGCCGATTTCCTGATCTGCCACGACGCAGTTTTCGGTTACGATATCTCCTTCACGCGCGACGCAGTTTTCGGTGACGATATCTCCTTCGCGCGCTACGCAGTTTTCGGTGACGATATCTCCTTCGCGCGCGATGCACTTGTCGCTGCCGATTTCCTGATCTGCCAGGACGCAGTTTTTGGTTACGATATCTCCTTCGCGCGCGACGCAGTTTTCGGTGACGATATCTCCTTCGCGCGCGACGCAGTGTTCGCTGACGAAATCTCCTTCGCGCGCGACGCAGTTGTCGCTGCCGATTTCCTGATCGGCCGCGACGCAGTTTTCGGTGACGATATCTCCTTCGCGCGCGACGTAGTTTTCGGTGATGATATCTCCTTCGCGCGCGACGCAGTGTTCGCTGCCGATTTCCTTCGCGCGCGGCGCAGTTGTCGCTGCCGATTTCTCACTGACGATATGTACTTCGCGCGCGACGCAGTTTGCAGTGATGATATCTCCTTCGCGCGCGACGGAGTTTTCATTGACGATGTCTACTTCGTGCGCGACGGAGTTTTCATTGACGATGTCTACTTCGTGCGCGACCCAGTTTTCATTGACGATGTCTACTTCGCGCGCGACGCAGTTTGCGGTGACGATATCTCCTTCGCGCGCGACGCAGTTTTCGGTGACGATATCTCCTTCGCGCACGACGCAGTTTTCGCTCCCGATACCTCCTGCACGCGCGGCGCAGTTGTCGCTGCCGATTTCCTGATCGGCCGCGACAAAGTTTTCGGTGACGATATCTCCTTCGCGCGCGACGCAGTTTTCGGTGACGATATCTCCTTTGCGCGCGACGCAGTTTTTGGTGACGATATCTCCTTCCCGCGCGATGCAGTTGTCGTTGCCGATTCCTGATCGGCCGCGACGCAGTTTTCGGTGACGATATCTCCTTCGCGCGCGACGCAGTTGTCGCTTACGAAATGTCCTTCGCGCGCGACGCAGTTGTCGCTGCCGATTTCCTGATCGGACGCGACAAAGTTTTCGTTGACGATATCTACTTCGCGCGTGACGTAGTTTTCGGTGATGATATCTCCTTCGCGCGCGACGCAGTGTTCGCTGACGATTTCCTTCGCGCGCGGCGCAGTTGTCGCTGCCGATTTCTCACTGACGATATGTACTTCGCGCACGACGTAGTTTGCGGTGATGATATCTCCTTCGCGCGCGACGGAGTTTTCATTGACGATGTCTACTTCGTGCGCGACGGAGTTTTCATTGACGATGTCTACTTCGTGCGCGACGGAGTTTTCATTGACGATGTCTACTTCGTGCGCGACGGAGTTTTCATTGACGATGTCTACTTCGCACGCGACGCAGTTTGCGGTGACGATATCTCCTTCGCGCGCGACGCAGTTTTCGGTGACGATATCTCCTTCACATGCGACGCAGTTTTCGCTCCCGATACCTCCTTCACGCACGGCGCAGTTGTCGCTGCCGATTTCCTGATCTACCGCGATGCAGTTTTCGGTGACGATATCTCCTTCGCGCGCCACGCATTTTTCGCTTACAATATCTCCTTCGCGCGCGGCGCAGTGTTCGCTGACGAAATCTCCTTCGCGCACAACGCAGTTGTCGCTGCCGATTTCCTGATCGGCCGCGACAAAGTTTTCGGTGACGATATCTCCTTCGCGCGCGACGCAGTTTTCGGTGACGATATCTCCTTCGCGCGCGACGCAGTTTTCGGTGACGATATCTCCTTCGCGCGCGACGCAGTTGTCGCTTACCAAATCTCCTTCGCGCCCGACGCAGTTGTCGCTGCTGATTTCCTGATCGGCCGCGACAAAGTTTTCATAAACGATATCTCCTTCGCGCGCGACGCAGTTTTCGTTGACGTTAACTCCTTCGCGCGCGACGCAGTTTTCGCTTACGATACCTCCTTCGCGCGCGACGCATTTTTGCTGCCGATTTCCTGATCTTCCACAACGCAATTTTAGGTGACGATATCTCCTTCGCGCGCGACGCAGTTTTCGGTGACGATATCTCCTTCGCGCGCGACGCAATTGTCGCTGCCGATTTCCTGATCTGCCACGACGCAGTTTTGGGTGACGATATCTCCTTCGCGCGCGACGCAGTTTTCGGTGACGATATCTCCTTCGCGTGCGACGCAGTTTTCGGTGACAATATCTCCTTCGCGCGCGACGCAGTCGTCGCTTACCAAATCTCCCTTCGCGCCCGACGCAGTTGTCGCTTACCAAATCTCCTTCGCGCCCGACGCAGTTGTTGCTGCCGATTTCCTGATCAGCCGCGACAAAGTTTTCATAAACGATATCTCCTTCGCGCGCGACGCAGTTTGCGGTGACGATATCTCCTTCGCGTGCGACGCAGTTTTCGGTGACGATATCTCCTTCGCGCGCGATGCACTTGTCGCTGCCGATTTCCTAATCTGCCACGACGCAGTTTTTGGTTACGATATCTCCTTCACGCGCGACGCAGTTTTCGGTGAAGATATCTCCTTCGCGCGCGACGTAGTTTTCGGTGACGATATCTCCTTCGCGCGCGACTTAGTTTTCGCTCATGATACCTCCTTCGCGCGCGACGCATTGTCGCTGCCGATTTCCTGATCTTCCACGACACAGTTTTCGGTGACGATATCTCCTTCGCGCGCGACGCAGTTTTCGGTGACGATATCTCCTTCGCGCGCGACGCAGTTTTCGGTGACGTTATCTCCTTCGCGCGCGACGCCGTTTTCAGTGACGATATCTCCTTCGCGCGCGACGCAGTTTTCGCTTACGAAATCTCCCTCCCGCGCGACGCAGTTGTCGCTGCCAATTTCCTGATCGGCACCGACAAAGTTTTCGGTGACGATATCTACTTGGCGCGCGACGCAGTTTTCGGTGACGATATCTCCTTCGCGCGCGACGCAGTTTTCGGTGACGTTATCTCCTTCACGCGCGACGCAGTTTTCGCTCACGATACCTCCTTCGCGCGCGATGCAGTTGTCGCTGCCGATTTCCTGATCTACCGCGACGCCGTTTTCGGTGACGATATCTCCTTCGCGCGCGACGCAGTTTTCGGTGACGATATCTCCTTCGCGCGCGACGCAGTTGTCGCTTACCAAATCTCCTTCGCGCCCGACGCAGTTGTCGCTGCTGATTTCCTGATCGGCCGCGACAAAGTTTTCATAAACGATATCTCCTTCGCGCGCGACGCAGTTTTCGTTGACGTTAACTCCTTCGCGCGTGACGCAGTTTTCGCTTACGATACCTCCTTCGCGCGCGACGCATTTTTGCTGCCGATTTCCTGATCTTCCACAACGCAATTTTCGGTGACGATATCTCCTTCGCGCGCGACGCAGTTTTCGGTGACGATACCTCCTTCGCGCGCGACGCAGTTGTCGCTGCCAATTTCCTGATCGGCCGCGACAAAGTTTTCATTGACGATGTCTACTTCGTGCGCGATGGAGTTTGCATTGACGATGTCTACTTCGTGCGCGACACAGTTTTCATTGACGATGTCTACTTCGCGCGCGACGCAGTTTGCGGCGACGATCTCTCCTTCACGCGCGACGCAGTTTTCGGTGACGATATCTCCTTCACGCGCGACGCAGTTTTCGCTCCCGATACCTCCTTCACGCGCGACGCAGTTGTCGCTGCCGATTTCCTGATCTACCGCGATGCAGTTTTTGGTGACGATATCTCCTTCGCGCGCCACACATTTTTCGCTTACAATATCTCCTTCGCGCGCGACGCAGTGTTCGCTGACGAAATCTCCTTCGCGCACGACGCAGTTGTCGCTGCCGATTTCCTGATCGGCCGCGACGCAGTTTTGGGTGACGATATCTCCTTCGCGCGCGACGCAGTTTTCGGTGACGATATCTCCTTCGCGCGCGACGGAGTTTTCATTGACGATATCTACTTCGTGCGCGATGGAGTTTTCGGTGACGATATCTCCTTCGCGCGCGACGCAATTGTCGCTGCCGATTTCCTGATCTGCCACGACGCAGTTTTCGGTTACGATATCTCCTTCACGCGCGACGCAGTTTTCGGTGACGATATCTCCTTCGCGCGCTACGCAGTTTTCGGTGACGATATCTCCTTCGCGCGCGATGCACTTGTCGCTGCCGATTTCCTGATCTGCCAGGACGCAGTTTTTGGTTACGATATCTCCTTCGCGCGCGACGCAGTTTTCGGTGACGATATCTCCTTCGCGCGCGACGCAGTGTTCGCTGACGAAATCTCCTTCGCGCGCGACGCAGTTGTCGCTGCCGATTTCCTGATCGGCCGCGACGCAGTTTTCGGTGACGATATCTCCTTCGTGCGCAACGCAGTTTTCGGTGACGATATCTCCTTCGCGCGCGACGTAGTTTTCGGTGACGATATCTCCTTCCCGCGCGACGCAGTTGTCGTTGCCGATTCCTGATCGGCCGCGACGCAGTTTTCGGTGACGATATCTCCTTCGCGCGCGACGCAGTTGTCGCTTACGAAATGTCCTTCGCGCGCGACGCAGTTGTCGCTGCCGATTTCCTGATCGGCCGCGACAAAGTTTTCGTTGACGATATCTACTTCGCGCGCGACGTAGTTTTCGGTGACGATATCTCCTGCGCGCGCGACGCAGTGTTCGCTGCCGATTTCCTTCGCGCGCGGCGCAGTTGTCGCTGCCGATTTCTCACTGACGATATGTACTTCGCGCGCGACGCAGTTTGCAGTGATGATATCTCCTTCGCGCGCGACGGAGTTTTCATTGACGATGTCTACTTCGTGCGCGACGGAGTTTTCATTGACGATGTCTACTTCGTGCGCGACCCAGTTTTCATTGACGATGTCTACTTCGCGCGCGACGCAGTTTGCGGTGACGATATCTCCTTCGCGCGCGACGCAGTTTTCGGTGACGATATCTCCTTCACGCGCGACGCAGTTTTCGCTCCCGATACCTCCTTCACGCGCGGCGCAGTTTTCGCTGCCGATTTCCTGATCTACCGCGATGCAGTTTTCGCTGCCAATTTCCTGATCGGCCGCGACAAAGTTTTCATTGACGATGTCTACTTCGTGCGCGATGGAGTTTTCATTGACGATGTCTACTTCGTGCGCGACACAGTTTTCATTGACGATGTCTACTTCGCGCGCGACGTAGTTTGCGGTGACGATCTCTCCTTCACGCGCGACGCAGTTTTCGGTGACGATATCTCCTTCACGCGCGACGCAGTTTTCGCTCCCGATACCTCCTTCACGCGCGACGCAGTTGTCGCTGCCGATTTCCTGATCTACCGCGATGCAGTTTTTGGTGACGATATCTCCTTCGCGCGCCACACATTTTTCGCTTACAATATCTCCTTCGCGCGCGACGCAGTGTTCGCTGACGAAATCTCCTTCGCGCACGACGCAGTTGTCGCTGCCGATTTCCTGATCGGCCGCGACAAAGTTTTCGGTGACGATATCTCCTTCGCGCGCGACGCAGTTTTCGGTGACGATATCTCCTTCGCGCGCGACGGAGTTTTCATTGACGATATCTACTTCGTGCGCGATGGAGTTTTCGGTGACGATATCTCCTTCGCGCGCGACGCAATTGTCGCTGCCGATTTCCTGATCTGCCACGACGCAGTTTTCGGTTACGATATCTCCTTCACGCGCGACGCAGTTTTCGGTGACGATATCTCCTTCGCGCGCTACGCAGTTTTCGGTGACGATATCTCCTTCGCGCGCGATGCACTTGTCGCTGCCGATTTCCTGATCTGCCAGGACGCAGTTTTTGGTTACGATATCTCCTTCGCGCGCGACGCAGTTTTCGGTGACGATATCTCCTTCGCGCGCGACGCAGTGTTCGCTGACGAAATCTCCTTCGCGCGCGACGCAGTTGTCGCTGCCGATTTCCTGATCGGCCGCGACGCAGTTTTCGGTGACGATATCTCCTTCGTGCGCAACGCAGTTTTCGGTGACGATATCTCCTTCGCGCGCGACGTAGTTTTCGGTGACGATATCTCCTTCCCGCGCGACGCAGTTGTCGTTGCCGATTCCTGATCGGCCGCGACGCAGTTTTCGGTGACGATATCTCCTTCGCGCGCGACGCAGTTGTCGCTTACGAAATGTCCTTCGCGCGCGACGCAGTTGTCGCTGCCGATTTCCTGATCGGCCGCGACAAAGTTTTCGTTGACGATATCTACTTCGCGCGCGACGTAGTTTTCGGTGACGATATCTCCTGCGCGCGCGACGCAGTGTTCGCTGCCGATTTCCTTCGCGCGCGGCGCAGTTGTCGCTGCCGATTTCTCACTGACGATATGTACTTCGCGCGCGACGCAGTTTGCAGTGATGATATCTCCTTCGCGCGCGACGGAGTTTTCATTGACGATGTCTACTTCGTGCGCGACGGAGTTTTCATTGACGATGTCTACTTCGTGCGCGACCCAGTTTTCATTGACGATGTCTACTTCGCGCGCGACGCAGTTTGCGGTGACGATATCTCCTTCGCGCGCGACGCAGTTTTCGGTGACGATATCTCCTTCACGCGCGACGCAGTTTTCGCTCCCGATACCTCCTTCACGCGCGGCGCAGTTTTCGCTGCCGATTTCCTGATCTACCGCGATGCAGTTTTCGCTGCCAATTTCCTGATCGGCCGCGACAAAGTTTTCATTGACGATGTCTACTTCGTGCGCGATGGAGTTTTCATTGACGATGTCTACTTCGTGCGCGACACAGTTTTCATTGACGATGTCTACTTCGCGCGCGACGTAGTTTGCGGTGACGATCTCTCCTTCACGCGCGACGCAGTTTTCGGTGACGATATCTCCTTCACGCGCGACGCAGTTTTCGCTCCCGATACCTCCTTCACGCGCGACGCAGTTGTCGCTGCCGATTTCCTGATCTACCGCGATGCAGTTTTTGGTGACGATATCTCCTTCGCGCGCCACACATTTTTCGCTTACAATATCTCCTTCGCGCGCGACGCAGTGTTCGCTGACGAAATCTCCTTCGCGCACGACGCAGTTGTCGCTGCCGATTTCCTGATCGGCCGCGACAAAGTTTTCGGTGACGATATCTCCTTCGCGCGCGACGCAGTTTTCGGTGACGATATCTCCTTCGCGCGCGACGCAGTTTTCGCTCCCGATACCTCCTTCGCGCGCGACGCAGTTGTCGCTTCCGATTTCCTGATCTGCCGCGACGCAGTTTTCGGTGACGATATCTCCTTCGCGCGCGACGCAGTTTTCGGTGACGATATCTCCTTCGCGCGCGACGCAATTGTCGCTGCCGATTTCCTGATCTGCCACGACGCAGTTTTCGGTTACGATATCTCCTTCTCGCGCGACGCAGTTTTCGGTGACGATATCTCCTTCGCGCGCGATGCAGTTTTCGGTGACGATATCTCCTTCACGCACGACGCACTTGTCGCTGCCGATTTCCTGATCTGCCACGACGCAGTTTTTGGTTACGATATCTCCTTCACGCGCGACGCAGTTTTCGGTGACGATATCTCCTTCGCGCGCGACGCAGTTTTCGGTGACGATATCTCCTTCGCGCGCGACGCAGTTTTCGCTCACGATATATCCTTCGCGCGCGACGCAGTTGTCGCTGCCGATTTCCTGATCGGCCGCGACAAAGTTTTCATTGACGATGTCTACTTCGTGCGCGACGGAGTTTTCATTGACGATGTCTACTTCGTGCGCGATGGAGTTTTCGGTGACGATATCTCCTTCGCGCGCGACGCAATTGTCGCTGCCGATTTCCTGATCTGCCACGACGCAGTTTTCGGTTACGATATCTCCTTCACGCGCGACGCAATTTTCGGTGACGATATCTCCTTCGCGCGCTACGCAGTTTTCGGTGACGATATCTCCTTCGCGCGCGATGCACTTGTCGCTGCCGATTTCCTGATCTGCCAGGACGCAGTTTTTGGTTACGATATCTCCTTCGCGCGCGACGCAGTGTTCGCTGACGAAATCTCCTTCGCGCGCGACGCAGTTTTCGGTGACGATATCTCCTTCGCGCGCGACGCAGTTTTCGGTGACGATATCTCCTTCGCGCGCGACGCAGTTTTCGGTGACGATATCTCCTTCGCGCGCGACGCAGTTTTCGGTAACGATATCTCCTTCCCGCGCGACGCAGTTGTCGTTGCCGATTCCTGATCGGCCGCGACGCAGTTTTCGGTGACGATATCTCCTTCGCACGCGACGCAGTTGTCGCTGCCGATTTCCTGATCGGCCGCGACGCAGTTTTCGGTGACGATATCTCCTTCGCACGCGACGCAGTTGTCGCTGCCGATTTCCTGATCGGCCGCGACGCAGTTTTCGGTGACGATATCTCCTTCGCGCGCGACGCAGTTTTCGGTGACGATATCTCCTTCGCGCGCGACGCAGTTGTCGCTGCCGATTTCCTGATCGGCCGCGACGCAGTTTTCGGTGACGATATCTCCTTCGCGCGCGATGCAGTTTTCGGTGACGATATCTCCTGCGCGCGCGACGCAGTGTTTGCTGCCGATTTCCTTCGCGCGCGGCGCAGTTGTCGCTGCCGATTTCTCACTGACGATATGTACTTCGCGCGCGACGCAGTTTGCAGTGATGATATCTCCTTCGCGCGCGACGGAGTTTTCATTGACGATGTCTACTTCGGGCGCGACGGAGTTTTCATTGACGATGTCTACTGCGTGCGCGACCCAGTTTTCATTGACGATGTCTACTTCGCGCGCGACGCAGTTTGCGGTGACGATATCTCCTTCGCGCGCGATGCAGTTTTCGGTGACGATATCTCCTTCACGCGCGACGCAGTTTTCGCTCCCGATACCTCCTTCACGCGCGGCGCAGTTGTCGCTGCCGATTTCCTGATCTACCGCGATGCAGTTTTCCGTGACGATATCTCCTTCGCGCGCCATGCATTTTTCGCTTACAATATCTCCTTCGCGCGCGGCGCAGTTGTCGCTGCCGATTTCCTGATCGGCCGCGACAAAGTTTTCATAAACGATATCTCCTTCGCGCGCGACGCAGTTTTCGGTGACGTTAACTCCTTCGCGCGCCACGCAGTTTTCGCTCACGATACCTCCTTCGCGCGCGACGCATTTTTGCTGCCGATTTCCTGATCTTCCACAACGCAATTTTCGGTGACGATATCTCCTTCACACGCGACGCAGTTTTTGGTGACGATACCTCCTTCGCGCGCGACGCAGTTGTCGCTGCCAATTTCCTGATCGGCCGCGACAAAGTTTTCATTGACGATGTCTACTTCGTGCGCGATGGAGTTTTCATTGACGATGTCTACTTCGTGCGCGACACAGTTTTCATTGACGATGCCTACTTCGCGCGCGACGCAGTTTGCGGTGACGATCTCTCCTTCACGCGCGATGCAGTTTTCGGTGACGATATCTCCTTCACGCGCGACGCAGTTTTCGCTCCCGATACCTCCTTCACGCGCGACGCAGTTGTCGCTGCCGATTTCCTGATCTACCGCGATGCAGTTTTTGGTGACGATATCTCCTTCGCGCGCCACACATTTTTCGCTTACAATATCTCCTTCGCGCGCGACGCAGTGTTCGCTGACGAAATCTCCTTCGCGCACGACGCAGTTGTCGCTGCCGATTTCCTGATCGGCCGCGACGCAGTTTTCGGTGACGATATCTCCTTCGCGCGCGACGCAGTTTTCGGTGACGATATCTCCTTCGCGCGCGACGCAGTCGTCGCTTACCAAATCTCCTTCGCGCCCGACGCAATTGTCGCTTACCAAATCTCCTTCGCGCCCGACGCAGTTGTTGCTGCCGATTTCCTGATCGGCCGCGACAAAGTTTTCATAAACGATATCTCCTTCGCGCGCGACGCAGTTTTCGCTTACGATACCTCCTTCGCACGCGACGCATTTTTGCTGCCGATTTCCTGATCTTCCACAATGCAATTTTCGGTGACGATATCTCCTTCGCGCGCGACGCACTTGTCGCTGCCGATTTCCTGATCTGCCACGACGCAGTTTTCGGTTACGATATCTCCTTCACGCGCGACGCAGTTTTCGGTGAGGATATCTCCTTCGCGCGCGATGCACTTGTCGCTGCCGATTTCCTGATCTGCCACGACGCAGTTTTTGGTTACGATATCTCCTTCACGCGCGACGCAGTTTTCGGTGAAGATATCTCCTTCGCGCGCGACGCAGTTTTCGGTGACGATATCTCCTTCGCGCGCGACGCAGTGTTCGCTGACGAAATCTCCTTCGCGCGCGACGCAGTTGTCGCTGCCGATTTCCTGATCGGCCGCGACAAAGTTTTCATTGACGATGTCTACTTCGTGCGCGATGGAGTTTTCATTGACGATGTCTACTTCGTGCGCGACACAGTTTTCATTGACGATGCCTACTTCGCGCGCGACGCAGTTTGCGGTGACGATCTCTCCTTCACGCGCGATGCAGTTTTCGGTGACGATATCTCCTTCACGCGCGACGCAGTTTTCGCTCCCGATACCTCCTTCACGCGCGACGCAGTTGTCGCTGCCGATTTCCTGATCTACCGCGATGCAGTTTTTGGTGACGATATCTCCTTCGCGCGCCACACATTTTTCGCTTACAATATCTCCTTCGCGCGCGACGCAGTGTTCGCTGACGAAATCTCCTTCGCGCACGACGCAGTTGTCGCTGCCGATTTCCTGATCGGCCGCGACGCAGTTTTCGGTGACGATATCTCCTTCGCGCGCGACGCAGTTTTCGGTGACGATATCTCCTTCGCGCGCGACGCAGTCGTCGCTTACCAAATCTCCTTCGCGCCCGACGCAATTGTCGCTTACCAAATCTCCTTCGCGCCCGACGCAGTTGTTGCTGCCGATTTCCTGATCGGCCGCGACAAAGTTTTCATAAACGATATCTCCTTCGCGCGCGACGCAGTTTTCGCTTACGATACCTCCTTCGCACGCGACGCATTTTTGCTGCCGATTTCCTGATCTTCCACAATGCAATTTTCGGTGACGATATCTCCTTCGCGCGCGACGCACTTGTCGCTGCCGATTTCCTGATCTGCCACGACGCAGTTTTCGGTTACGATATCTCCTTCACGCGCGACGCAGTTTTCGGTGAGGATATCTCCTTCGCGCGCGATGCACTTGTCGCTGCCGATTTCCTGATCTGCCACGACGCAGTTTTTGGTTACGATATCTCCTTCACGCGCGACGCAGTTTTCGGTGAAGATATCTCCTTCGCGCGCGACGCAGTTTTCGGTGACGATATCTCCTTCGCGCGCGACGCAGTGTTCGCTGATGAAATCTCCTTCGCGCGCGACGCAGTTGTCGCTGCCGATTTCCTGATCGGCCGCGACAAAGTTTTCGGTGACGATATCTCCTTCGCGCGCGACGCAGTTTTCGGTGACGATATCTCCTTTGCGCGCGACGCAGTTTTCGGTGACGATATCTCCTTCCCGCGCGATGCAGTTGTCGTTGCCGATTCCTGATCGGCCGCGACGCAGTTTTCGGTGACGATATCTCCTTCGCGCGCGACGCAGTTGTCGCTTACGAAATGTCCTTCGCGCGCGACGCAGTTGTCGCTGCCGATTTCCTGATCGGCCGCGACAAAGTTTTCGTTGACGATATCTACTTCGCGCGTGACGTAGTTTTCGGTGATGATATCTCCTTCTCGCGCGACGCAGTGTTCGCTGACGATTTCCTTCGCACGCGGCGCAGTTGTCGCTGCCGATTTCTCACTGACGATATGTACTTCGCGCACGACGTAGTTTGCGGTGATGATATCTCCTTCGCGCGCGACGGAGTTTTCATTGACGATGTCTACTTCGTGCGCGACGGAGTTTTCATTGACGATGTCTACTTCGTGCGCGACACAGTTTTCATTGACGATGTCTACTTCGCGCGCGACGCAGTTTGCGGTGACGATATCTCCTTCGCGCGCGACGCAGTTTTCGGTGACGATATCTCCTTCACGCGCGACGCAGTTTTCGCTCCCGATACCTCCTTCACGCGCGGCGCAGTTGTCGCTGCCGATTTCCTGATCTACCGCGATGCAGTTTTCGGTGACGATATCTCCTTCGCGCGCCACGCATTTTTCGCTTACAATATCTCCTTCGCGCGCGACGCAGTGTTCGCTGACGAAATCTCCTTCGCGCACAACGCAGTTGTCGCTGCCGATTTCCTGATCGGCCGCGACAAAGTTTTCGGTGACGATATCTCCTTCGCGTGCGACGCAGTTTTCGGTGACGATATCTCCTGCGCGCGCGACGCAGTGTTTGCTGCCGATTTCCTTCGCGCGCGGCGCAGTTGTCGCTGCCGATTTCTCACTGACGATATGTACTTCGCGCGCGACGCAGTTTGCAGTGATGATATCTCCTTCGCGCGCGACGGAGTTTTCATTGACGATGTCTACTTCGGGCGCGACGGAGTTTTCATTGACGATGTCTACTGCGTGCGCGACCCAGTTTTCATTGACGATGTCTACTTCGCGCGCGATAAAGTTTTCATAAACGATATCTCCTTCGCGCGCGACGCAGTTTTTGGTGACGTTAACTCCTTCGCGCGCCACGCAGTTTTCGCTCATGATACCTCCTTCGCGCGCGACGCATTTTTGCTGCCGATTTCCTGATCTTCCACAACGCAATTTTCGGTGACGATATCTCCTTCGCGCGCGACGCAGTTTTCGGTGACGATACCTCCTTCGCGCGCGACGCAGTTGTCGCTGCCAATTTCCTGATCGGCCGCGACAAAGTTTTCATTGACGATGTCTACTTCGTGCGCGATGGAGTTTTCATTGACGATGTCTACTTCGTGCGCGACACAGTTTTCATTGACGATGTCTACTTCGCGCGCGACGCAGTTTGCGGTGACGATCTCTCCTTCACGCGCGATGCAGTTTTCGGTGACGATATCTCCTTCACGCGCGACGCAGTTTTCGCTCCCGATACCTCCTTCACGCGCGACGCAGTTGTCGCTGCCGATTTCCTGATCTACCGCGATGCAGTTTTTGGTGACGATATCTCCTTCGCGCGCCACACATTTTTCGCTTACAATATCTCCTTCGCGCGCGACGCAGTGTTCGCTGACGAAATCTCCTTCGCGCACGACGCAGTTGTCGCTGCCGATTTCCTGATCGGCCGCGACGCAGTTTTCGGTGACGATATCTCCTTCGCGCGCGACGCAGTTTTCGGTGACGATATCTCCTTCGCGCGCGACGCAGTCGTCGCTTACCAAATCTCCTTCGCGCCCGACGCAATTGTCGCTTACCAAATCTCTGATCGGCCATGACAAAGTTTTCGGTGATGATATCTACTTGGCGCGCGACGCAGTTTTTGGGACGATAGCTCCTTCGCGCGCGACGCAGTTTTCGGTGACGATATCTCCTTCACGCGCGATGCACTTGTCGCTGCCGATTTCCTAATCTGCCACGACGCAGTTTTGGGTTACGATATCTCCTTCACGCGCGACGCAGTTTTCGGTGACGATATCTCCTTCGCGCGCGACGCAGTTTTCGGTGACGATATCTCCTTCGCGCGCGACGCAGTTTTCGGTGACGAAATCTCCTTCGCGCACGACGCAGTTGTCGCTGCCGATTTCCTGATCGGCCGCGACAAAGTTTTCGGTGACGATATCTCCTTCGCGCGCGACGCAGTTTTCGGTGACGATATCTCCTTCGCGCGCGACGCAGTTGTCGCTTAGCAAATCTCCTTCGCGCCCGACGCAGTTGTCGCTGCCGATTTCCTGATCGGCCGCGATAAAGTTTTCATAAACGATATCTCCTTCGCGCGCGACGCAGTTTTCGGTGACGTTAACTCCTTCGCGCGCGACGCAGTTTTCGCTCACGATACCTCCTTCGCGCGCGACGCATTTTTGCTGCCGATTTCCTGATCTTCCACAACGCAATTTTCGGTGACGATATCTCCTTCGCGCGCGACGCAGTTTTCGGTGACGATACCTCCTTCGCGCGCGACGCAGTTGTCGCTGCCAATTTCCTGATCGGCCGCGACAAAGTTTTCATTGACGATGTCTACTTCGTGCGCGATGGAGTTTTCATTGACGATGTCTACTTCGTGCGCGACACAGTTTTCATTGACGATGTCTACTTCGCGCGCGACGTAGTTTGCGGTGACGATCTCTCCTTCACGCGCGACGCAGTTTTCGGTGACGATATCTCCTTCACGCGCGACGCAGTTTTCGCTCCCGATACCTCCTTCACGCGCGACGCAGTTGTCGCTGCCGATTTCCTGATCTACCGCGATGCAGTTTTTGGTGACGATATCTCCTTCGCGCGCCACACATTTTTCGCTTACAATATCTCCTTCGCGCGCGACGCAGTGTTCGCTGACGAAATCTCCTTCGCGCACGACGCAGTTATCGCTGCCGATTTCCTGATCGGCCGCGACGCAGTTTTCGGTGACGATATCTCCTTCGCGCGCGACGCAGTTTTCGGTGACGATATCTCCTTCGCGCGCGACGCAGTCGTCGCTTACCAAATCTCCTTCGCGCCCGCCGCAGTTGTCGCTTACCAAATCTCCTTCGTGCCCGACGCAGTTGTTGCTGCCGATTTCCTGATCGGCCGCGACAAAGTTTTCATAAACGATATCTCCTTCGCGCGCGACGCAGTTTTCGGTGACGTTAACTCCTTCGCGCGCGACGCAGTTTTCGCTTACGATACCTCCTTCGCGCGCGACGCATTTTTGCTGCCGATTTCCTGATCTTCCACAATGCAATTTTCGGTGACGATATCTCCTTCGCGCGCGATGCAGTTTTCGGTGACGATATCTCCTTCGCGCGCGACGCACTTGTCGCTGCCGATTTCCTGATCTGCCACGACGCAGTTTTCGGTTACGATATCTCCTTCACGCGCGACGCAGTTTTAGGTGACGATATCTCCTTCGCGCGCGACGCAGTTTTCGGTGACGATATCTCCTTCGCGCGCGACGCAATTGTCGCTGCCGATTTCCTGATCTGCCATGATGCAGTTTTCGGTTACGATATCTCCTTCACGCGCGACGCAGTTTTCGGTGACGATATCTCCTTCGCGCGCGACGCAGTTTTCGGTGACGATATCTCCTTCGCGTGCGACCCAGTTTTCGGTGACGATATCTCCTTCGCGCGCGATGCACTTGTCGCTGCCGATTTCCTAATCTGCCACGACGCAGTTTTTGGTTACGATATCTCCTTCACGCGCGACGCAGTTTTCGGTGAAGATATCTCCTTCGCGCGCGACGTAGTTTTCGGTGACGATATCTCCTTCGCGCGCGACTTAGTTTTCGCTCACGATACCTCCTGCGCGCGCGACGCATTGTCGCTGCCGATTTCCTGATCTTCCACGACACAGTTTTCGGTGACGATATCTCCTTCGCGCGCGACGCAGTTTTCGGTGACGATATCTCCTTCGCGCGCGACGCAGTTTTCGGTGACGTTATCTCCTTCGCGCGCGACGCCGTTTTCAGTGACGATATCTCCTTCGCGCGCGACGCAGTTTTCGCTTACGAAATCTCCCTCCCGCACGACGCAGTTGTCGCTGCCGATTTCCTGATCGGCAACGACAAAGTTTTCGGTGACGATATCTACTTGGCGCGCGACGCAGTTTTCGGTGACGATATCTCCTTCGCGCGCGACGCAGTTTTCGGTGACGTTATCTCCTTCACGCGCGACGCAGTTTTCGCTCACGATACCTCCTTCGCGCGCGATGCAGTTGTCGCTGCCGATTTCCTGATCTACCGCGACGCCGTTTTCGGTGACGATATCTCCTTCGCGCGCGACGTAGTTTTCGCTTACAAAATCTCCCTCGCGCGCGACGCAGTTGTCGCTGCCGATTTCCTGATCGGCCATGACAAAGTTTTCGGTGACGATATCTACTTGGCGCGCGACGCAGTTTTCGGTGACGATATCTCCTTCGCGCGCGACGCAGTTTTCGGTGACGATATCTCCTTCGCGCGCGATGCAGTTTTCGCTCCCGATACCTCATTCGCGCGCGACGCATTTTTGCTGCCGATTTCCTGATCTTCCACAACGCAATTTTCGGTGACGATATCTCCTTCGCGCGCGACGCAGTTTTCGGTGACGATATCTCCTTCGCGCGCGACGCAATTGTCGCTGCTGATTTCCTGATCTTCCACGACGCAGTTTTCGGTTACGATATCTCCTTCACGCGCGACGCAGTTTTCGGTGACGATATCTCCTTCGCGCGCACGCAGTTTTCGGTGATGATATCTGCTTCACGCGCGATGCACTTGTCGCTGCCGATTTCCTAATCTGCCACGACGCAGTTTTGGGTTACGATATCTCCTTCACGCGCGACGCAGTTTTCGGTGACGATATCTCCTTCGCGCGCGACACAGTTTTCGGTGACGATATCTCCTTCGCGCGCGATGCACTTGTCGCTGCCGATTTCCTGATCTGCCACGACGCAGTTTTTGGTTACGATATCTCCTTCATGCGCGACGCAGTTTTCGGTGAAGATATCTCCTTCGCGCGCGACGCAATTTTCGGTGACGATATCTCCTTCGCGCGCGACACAGTTTTCGCTCACGATACCTCCTTCGCGCGCGATGCTGTTTTCGCTCACGATACCTCCTTCGCGCGCGACGCAGTTGTCGCTGCCGATTTCCTGATCTGCCGCGACGCCGTTTTCGATGACGATATCTCCGTCGCGCGCGACGCAGTTTTCGCTTACGAAATCTCCCTCGCGCGCGACGCAGTTGTCGCTGCCGATTTCCTGATCGGCCATGACAAAGTTTTCGGTGACGATATCTACTTGGCGCGCGACGCAGTTTTCGGTGACGATATCTCCTTCGCGCGCGATGCAGTTTTCGGTGACGATACCTCCTTCGCCGCGACGCATTTTTGCTGCCGATTTCCTGATCTTCCACAACGCAGTTTTCGGTGACGATATCTCCTTCACGCGCGACGCAGTTTTCGGTGACGATATCTCCTTCACGCGCGACGCACTTGTCGCTGCCGATTTCCTGATCTGCCACGACGCAGTTTTTGGTTACAATATCTCCTTCACGCGCGACGCAGTTTGCGGTGACGATATCTCCTTCGCGCGCGACGCAGTTTGCGGTGACGATATCTCCTTCGCGCGCGACGCAGTTTTCGGTGACGATATCTCCTTCGCGCGCGACGCAGTTTTCGCTCACGATACCGCCTTCGCGCGCGACGCAGTTGTCGCTGCCAATTTCCTGATCGGCCACGACAAAGTTTTCATTGACGATGTCTACTTCATGCGCGACGGAGTTTTCATTGACGATGTCTACTTCGTGCGCGACCCAGTTTTCAATGACGATGTCTACTTCACGCGCGACGCAGTTTGCGGTGACGATCTCTCCTTCACGCGCGACGCAGTTTTCGGTGACGATATCTCCTTCACGCGCGACGCAGTTTTCGCTCCCGATACCTCCTTCACGCGCGACGCAGTTGTCGCTGCCGATTTCCTGATCTACCGCGATGCAGTTTTCGGTGACGATATCTCCTTCGCGCGCCACACATTTTTCGCTTACAATATCTCCTTCGCGCGCGACGCAGTGTTCGCTGACGAAATCTCCTTCGCGGACGACGCAGTTGTCGCTGCCGATTTCCTGATCGGCCGCGACAAAGTTTTCGGTGACGATATCTCCTTCGCGCGCGATGCAGTTTTCGGTGACGATATCGGTGACGATATCTCCTTCGCGCGCGACGCAGTTTTCGGTGACGATATCTCCTTTGCGCGCGACGCAGTCGTCGCTTACCAAATCTCCTTCGCGCCCGACGCAGTTGTCGCTTACCAAATCTCCTTCGTGCCCGACGCAGTTGGTGCTGCCGATTTCCTGATCGGCCGCGACAAAGTTTTCATAAACGATATCTTCTTCGCGCGCGATGCAGTTTTCGGTGACGTTAACTCCTTCGCGCGCGACGCAGTTTTCGCTCACGATACCTCCTTCGCGCGCGATGCATTTTTGCTGCCGATTTCCTGATCTTCCACAATGCAATTTTCGGTGACGATATCTCCTTCGCGCGCGACGCAGTTTTCGGTGACGATATCTCCTTCGCGCGCGACGCACTTGTCGCTGCCGATTTCCTGATCTGCCACGACGCAGTTTTCGGTTACGATATCTCCTTCACGCGCGACGCAGTTTTCGGTGACGATATCTCCTTCGCGCGCGATGCACTTATCGCTGCTAATTTCCTGATCTGCCACGACGCAGTTTTGGGTTACGATATCTCCTTCACGCGCGACGCAGTTTTCGGTGACGATATCTCCTTCGCGCGCGACGCAGTGTTCGCTGACGAAATCTCCTTCGCGAGCGACGCAGTTGTCGCTGCCGATTTCCTGATCGGCCGCGACAAAGTTATCGGTGACGATATCTCCTTCGCGCGCGACGCAGTTTTCGGTGACGATATCTCCTTCGCGCGCGACGCAGTTTTCGATGACGATATCTCCTTCCCGCGCGACGCAGTTGTCGTTGCCGATTCCTGATCGGCCGCGACGCAGTTTTCGGTGACGATATCTCCTTCGCGCGCGACGCAGTTGTCGCTTACGAAATGTCCTTCATGCGCGACGCAGTTGTCGCTGCCGATTTCCTGATCGGCCGCGACAAAGTTTTCGTTGACGATATCTACTTCGCGCGCGACGTAGTTTTCGGTGACGATATCTCCTTCGCGCGCGACGCAGTGTTCGCTGCCGATTTCCTTCGCGCGCGGCGCAGTTGTCGCTGCCGATTTCTCACTGACGATATGTACTTCGCGCGCGACGCAGTGTGCGGTGATGATATCTCCTTCGCGCGCGACGGAGTTTTCATTGACGATGTCTACTTCGTGCGCGACGGAGTTTTCATTGACGATGTCTACTTCGCGCGCGACGCAGTTTGCGGTGACGATATCTCCTTCGCGCGCGACGCAGTTTTCGGTGACGATATCTCCTTCCCGCGCGACGCAGTTTTCGCTCCCGATACCTGCTTCACGCGCGGCGCAGTTGTCGCTGCTGATTTCCTGATCTACCGCGATGCAGTTTTCGGTGACGATATCTCCTTCGCGCGCCACGCATTTTTCTCTTACAATATCTCCTTCGCGCGCGACGCAGTGTTCGCTGACGAAATCTCCTTCGCGCACGACGCAGTTGTCGCTGCCGATTTCCTGATCGGCCGCGACAAAGTTTTCGGTGACGATATCTCCTTCGCGCGCGACGCAGTTTTCGGTGACGATATCTCCTTCCCGCGCGACGCAGTTTTCGGTGACGATATCTCCTTTGCGCGCGACGCAGTTGTCGCTTACCAAATCTCCTTCGCGCCCGACGTAGTTGTCGCTGCCGATTTCCTGATCGGCCGCGACAAAGTTTTCATAAACGATATCTCCTTCGCGCGCGACGCAGTTTTCGGTGACGTTAACTCCTTCGCGCGCGACGCAGTTTTCGCTCACGATACCTCCTTCGCGCGCGACGCATTTTTGCTGCCGATTTCCTGATCTTCCACAACGCAATTTTCGGTGACGATATCTCCTTCGCGCGCGACGCAATTGTCGCTGCCGATTTCCTGATCTGCCACGACGCAGTTTTCGGTTACGATATCTCCTTCGCGCGCGACACAGTTTTCGCTCTCGATACCTCCTTCGCGCGCGACGCATTGTCGCTGCCGATTTCCTGATCTTCCACGACGCAGTTTTCGGTGACGATATCTCCTTCGCGAGCGACGCAGTTTTCGGTGACGATATCTCCTTCGCGCGCGGCGCAGTTTTCGGTGACGTTATCTCCTTCGCGCGCCACGCAGTTTTCGCTCACGATACCTCCTTCGCGCGCGACGCAGTTGTCGCTGCCAATTTCCTGATCTACCGCGACGCCGTTTTCGGTGACGATATCTCCTTCGCGCGCGACGCAGTTTTCGCTTACGAAATCTCCCTCGCGCGCGACGCAGTTGTCGCTGCCGATTTCCTGATGGGCCATGACAAAGTTTTCGGTGACGATATCTACTTGGCGCTCGACGCAGTTTTCGGTGACGATATCTCCTTCGCGCGCGACGCAGTTTTCGGTGACGATATCTCCTTCGCGCGCGATGCAGTTTTCGCTCACGATACCTCCTTCGCGCGCGACGCATTTTTGCTGCCGATTTCCTGATCTTCCACAACGCAATTTTCGGTGACGATATCTCCTTCGCGCGCGACGCAGTTTTCGGTGACGATATCTCCTTCGCGCGCGACGCAATTGTCGCTGCCGATTTCCTGATCTGCCACGACACAGTTTTCGGTTACGATATCTCCTTCACGCGCGACGCAGTTTTCAGTGACGATATCTCCTTCGCGCGCGACGCAGTTTTCGGTGACGATATCTCCTTCACGCGCGACGCACTTGTCGCTGCCGATTTCATGATCTGCCACGACGCAGTTTTCGGTGACGATATCTCCTTCACGCGCGACGCAGTTTTCGGTGACGATATCTCCTTCGCGCGCGACGCAGTTTTCGGTGACGATATCATGATCTGCCACGACGCAGTTTTCGGTGACGATATCTCCTTCGCGCGCGACGCAATTGTCGCTGCCGATTTCCTGATCTGCCACGACGCAGTTTTTGGTTATGATATCTCCTTCGCGCGCGACGCAGTTTTCGGTGACGATATCTCCTTCGCGCGCGACGCAATTGTCGCTGCCGATTTCCTGATCTGCCACGACGCAGTTTTCGGTGACGATATCTCCTTCGCGCGCACCGCAGTTTTCGGTGACGATAGCTCCTTCGCGCGCGATGCAGTTTTCGCTCACGAAACCTCCTTCGCGCGCGATGCAGTTTTCGCTTACGAAATCTCCCTCGCGCGCGACGCAATTGTCGCTGCCGATTTCCTGATCTGCCACGACGCAGTTTTCGGTTACGATATCTCCTTCACGCGCGACGCATTTTTCGGTGACGATATCTCCTTCGCGCGCGACGCAGTTTTCGGTGACGATATCTCCTTCACGCGCGGCGCAGTTGTCGCTGCCGATTTCTCACTGACGATATGTACTTCGCGCGCGACGCAGTTTGCAGTGACGATATCTCCTTCGCGCGCGACGCAGTTTTCGGTGACGATATCTCCTTCGTGCGCGACGCAGTTTTCGCTCACGATACCTCCTTCGCGCGCGACGCAGTTGTCGCTGCCGATTTCCTGATCTGCCGCGACGCCGTTTTCGGTGACGATATCTCCTTCGCGCGCGACGCAGTTTTCGCTTACGAAATCTCCCTCGCGCGCGACGCAGTTGTCGCTGCCGATTTCCTGATCGGCCACGACAAAGTTTTCGGTGACGATATCTACTTGGCGCGCGACGCAGTTTACGGTGACGATATCTCGTTCGCGCGCGACGCAGTTTTCGGTGACGATATCTCCTTCGCGCGCGACGCAATTGTCGCTGCCGATTTCCTGATCTGCCACGACGCAGTTTTCGGTTACGATATCTCCTTCACGCGCGACGCAGTTTTCGGTGACGATATTTCCTTCGCGCGCGACGCAGTTTTCGATGACGATATCTCCTTCACGCGCGACGCAGTTGTCGCTGCCGATTTCCTGATCTGCCACGACGCAGTTTTTGGTTACGATATCTCCTTCACGCGGGACGCAGTTTTCAGTGACGATATCTCCTTCGCGCGCGACGCAGTTTTCGCTTACGAAATCTCCCTCCCGCGCGACGCAGTTGTCGCTGCCGATTTCCTGATCGGCAACGACAAAGTTTTCGGTGACGATATCTACTTGGCGCGCGACGCAGTTTTCGGTGACGATATCTCCTTCGCGCGCGACGCAGTTTTCGGTGACGTTATCTCCTTCACGCGCGACGCAGTTTTCGCTCACGATACCTCCTTCGCGCGCGATGCAGTTGTCGCTGCCGATTTCCTGATCTACCGCGACGCCGTTTTCGGTGACGATATCTCCTTCGCGCGCGACGTAGTTTTCGCTTACAAAATCTCCCTCGCGCGCGACGCAGTTGTCGCTGCCGATTTCCTGATCGGCCATGACAAAGTTTTCGGTGACGATATCTACTTGGCGTGCGACGCTGTTTTCGGTGACGATATCTCCTTCGCGCGCGACGCAGTTTTCGGTGACGATATCTCCTTCGCGCGCGATGCAGTTTTCGCTCCCGATACCTCATTCGCGCGCGACGCATTTTTGCTGCCGATTTCCTGATCTTCCACAACGCAATTTTCGGTGACGATATCTCCTTCGCGCGCGACGCAGTTTTCGGTGACGATATCTCCTTCGCGCGCGACGCAATTGTCGCTGCTGATTTCCTGATCTGCCACGACGCAGTTTTCGGTTACGATATCTCCTTCACGCGCGACGCAGTTTTCGGTGACGATATCTCCTTCGCGCGCACGCAGTTTTCGGTGATGATATCTCCTTCACGCGCGATGCACTTGTCGCTGCCGATTTCCTAATCTGCCACGACGCAGTTTTGGGTTACGATATCTCCTTCACGCGCGACGCAGTTTTCGGTGACGATATCTCCTTCGCGCGCGACGCAGTTTTCGGTGACGATATCTCCTTCGCGCGCGATGCACTTGTCGCTGCCGATTTCCTGATCTGCCACGACGCAGTTTTTGGTTACGATATCTCCTTCACGCGCGACGCAGTTTTCGGTTACGATATCTCCTTCGCGCGCGACACAGTTTTCGCTCTCGATACCTCCTTCGCGCGCGACGCATTGTCGCTGCCGATTTCCTGATCTTCCACGACGCAGTTTTCGGTGACGATATCTCCTTCGCGAGCGACGCAGTTTTCGGTGACGATATCTCCTTCGCGCGCGGCGCAGTTTTCGGTGACGTTATCTCCTTCGCGCGCCACGCAGTTTTCGCTCACGATACCTCCTTCGCGCGCGACGCAGTTGTCGCTGCCAATTTCCTGATCTGCCGCGACGCCGTTTTCGGTGACGATATCTCCTTCGCGCGCGACGCAGTTTTCGCTTACGAAATCTCCCTCGCGCGCGACGCAGTTGTCGCTGCCGATTTCCTGATGGGCCATGACAAAGTTTTCGGTGACGATATCTACTTGGCGCTCGACGCAGTTTTCGGTGACGATATCTCCTTCGCGCGCGACGCAGTTTTCGGTGACGATATCTCCTTCGCGCGCGATGCAGTTTTCGCTCACGATACCTCCTTCGCGCGCGACGCATTTTTGCTGCCGATTTCCTGATCTTCCACAACGCAATTTTCGGTGACGATATCTCCTTCGCGCGCGACGCAGTTTTCGGTGACGATATCTCCTTCGCGCGCGACGCAATTGTCGCTGCCGATTTCCTGATCTGCCACGACACAGTTTTCGGTTACGATATCTCCTTCACGCGCGACGCAGTTTTCAGTGACGATATCTCCTTCGCGCGCGACGCAGTTTTCGGTGACGATATCTCCTTCACGCCCGACGCCCTTGTCGCTGCCGATTTCATGATCTGCCACGACGCAGTTTTCGGTGACGATATCTCCTTCACGCGCGACGCAGTTTTCGGTGACGATATCTCCTTCGCGCGCGACGCAGTTTTCGGTGACGATATCTCCTTCACGCGCGACGCAATTGTCGCTGCCGATTTCCTGATCTGCCACGACGCAGTTTTTGGTTATGATATCTCCTTCGCGCGCGACGCAGTTTTCGGTGACGATATCTCCTTCGCGCGCGACGCAATTGTCGCTGCCGATTTCCTGATCTGCCACGACGCAGTTTTCGGTTACGATATCTCCTTCACGCGCGACGCAGTTTTCGGTGACGATATCTCCTTCGCGCGCGACGCAGTTTTCGGTGATGATATCTCCTTCACGCGCGACGCACTTGTCGCTGCCGATTTCCTGATCTGCCACGACGCAGTTTTCGGTGACGATATCTCCTTCGCGCGCGACGCAGTTTTCGCTTACGAAATCTCCCTCGCGCGCGACGCAATTGTCGCTGCCGATTTCCTGATCTGCCACGCCGCAGTTTTCGGTTACGATATCTCCTTCACGCGCGACGCAGTTTTCGGTGACGATATCTCCTTCGCGCGCGACGCAGTTTTCGG
The DNA here is from genome assembly GCA_964035475.1 of Salix caprea. Classification (NCBI taxonomy): domain Eukaryota; kingdom Viridiplantae; phylum Streptophyta; class Magnoliopsida; order Malpighiales; family Salicaceae; genus Salix; species Salix caprea. The sequence continues at coordinate 13,689,269 of OZ037745.1, forward strand.
TGACGATATCTCCTTCACGCGCGGCGCAGTTGTCGCTGCCGATTTCTCACTGACGATATGTACTTCGCGCGCGACGCAGTTTGCAGTGACGATATCTCCTTCGCGCGCGACGCAGTTTTCGGTGACGATATCTCCTTCGCGCGCGACGCAATTGTCGCTGCCGATTTCCTGATCTGCCACGACGCAGTTTTCGGTTACGATATCTCCTTCACGCGCGACGCAGTTTTCGGTGACGATATCTCCTTCGCGCGCGACGCAGTTTTCAGTGATGATATCTCCTTCACGCGCGACGCACTTGTCGCTGCCGATTTCCTGATCTGCCACGACGCAGTTTTCGGTGACGATATCTCCTTCGCGCGCGACGCAGTTTTCGGTGACGATATCTCCGTCGCGCGCGATGCAGTTTTCGCTCACGAAACCTCCTTCGCGCGCGACGCAGTTTTCGCTTACGAAATCTCCCTCGCGCGCGACGCAATTGTCGCTGCCGATTTCCTGATCTGCCACGACGCAGTTTTGGGTTACGATATCTCCTTCACGCGCGACGCAGTTTTCGGTGACGATATCTCCTTCGCGCGCGACGCAGTTTTCGGTGACGATATCTCCTTCACGCGCGGCGCAGTTGTCGCTGCCGATTTCTCACTGACGATATGTACTTCGCGCGTGACGCAGTTTGCAGTGACGATATCTCCTTCGCGCGCGACGCAGTTTTCGGTGACGATATCTCCTTCGCGCGCGACGCAGTTTTCGCTCACGATACCTCCTTCGCGCGCGACGCAGTTGTCGCTGCCGATTTCCTGATCGGCCGCGACAAAGTTTTCATTGACGATGTCTACTTCGTGCGCGACGGAGTTTTCCGTGACGATATCTCCTTCGCGCGCGACGCAGTTGTTGCTGCCGATTTCCTGATCGGCCACGACAAAGTTTTCGGTGACGATATCTGCTTCGCGCGCGACGCAGTGGTCGCTGCCGATTTCCTTCACGCGCGGCGCAGTTGTCGCTGCCGATTTCTCACTGACGATATGTACTTCGCGCGCGACGCAGTTTGCGGTGACGATCTCTCCTTCACGCGCGACGCAGTTTTCGGTGACGATATCTCCTTCACGCGCGACGCAGTTTTCGCTCCCGATACCTCCTTCACGCGCGACGCAGTTGTCGCTGCCGATTTCCTGATCTACCGCGATGCAGTTTTCGGTGACGATATCTCCTTCGCGCGCCACGCATTTTTCTCTTACAATATCTCCTTCGCGCGCGACGCAGTGTTCGCTGACGAAATCTCCTTCGCGCACGACGCAGTTGTCGCTGCCGATTTCCTGATCGGCCGCGACAAAGTTTTCGGTGACGATATCTCCTTCGCGCGCGACGCAGTTTTCGGTGACGATATCTCCTTCCCGCGCGACGCAGTTTTCGGTGACGATATCTCCTTTGCGCGCGACGCAGTTGTCGCTTACCAAATCTCCTTCGCGCCCGACGTAGTTGTCGCTGCCGATTTCCTGATCGGCCGCGACAAAGTTTTCATAAACGATATCTCCTTCGCGCGCGACGCAGTTTTCGGTGACGTTAACTCCTTCGCGCGCGACGCAGTTTTCGCTCACGATACCTCCTTCGCGCGCGACGCATTTTTGCTGCCGATTTCCTGATCTTCCACAACGCAATTTTCGGTGACGATATCTCCTTCGCGCGCGACGCAATTGTCGCTGCCGATTTCCTGATCTGCCACGACGCAGTTTTCGGTTACGATATCTCCTTCGCGCGCGACACAGTTTTCGCTCTCGATACCTCCTTCGCGCGCGACGCATTGTCGCTGCCGATTTCCTGATCTTCCACGACGCAGTTTTCGGTGACGATATCTCCTTCGCGAGCGACGCAGTTTTCGGTGACGATATCTCCTTCGCGCGCGGCGCAGTTTTCGGTGACGTTATCTCCTTCGCGCGCCACGCAGTTTTCGCTCACGATACCTCCTTCGCGCGCGACGCAGTTGTCGCTGCCAATTTCCTGATCTACCGCGATGCCGTTTTCGGTGACGATATCTCCTTCGCGCGCGACGCAGTTTTCGCTTACGAAATCTCCCTCGCGCGCGACGCAGTTGTCGCTGCCGATTTCCTGATGGGCCATGACAAAGTTTTCGGTGACGATATCTACTTGGCGCTCGACGCAGTTTTCGGTGACGATATCTCCTTCGCGCGCGACGCAGTTTTCGGTGACGATATCTCCTTCGCGCGCGATGCAGTTTTCGCTCACGATACCTCCTTCGCGCGCGACGCATTTTTGCTGCCGATTTCCTGATCTTCCACAACGCAATTTTCGGTGACGATATCTCCTTCGCGCGCGACGCAGTTTTCGGTGACGATATCTCCTTCGCGCGCGACGCAATTGTCGCTGCCGATTTCCTGATCTGCCACGACACAGTTTTCGGTTACGATATCTCCTTCACGCGCGACGCAGTTTTCAGTGATGATATCTCCTTCGCGCGCGACGCAGTTTTCGGTGACGATATCTCCTTCACGCGCGACGCACTTGTCGCTGCCGATTTCATGATCTGCCACGACGCAGTTTTCGGTGACGATATCTCCTTCACGCGCGACGCAGTTTTCGGTGACGATATCTCCTTCGCGCGCGACGCAGTTTTCGGTGACGATATCATGATCTGCCACGACGCAGTTTTCGGTGACGATATCTCCTTCGCGCGCGACGCAATTGTCGCTGCCGATTTCCTGATCTGCCACGACGCAGTTTTTGGTTATGATATCTCCTTCGCGCGCGACGCAGTTTTCGGTGACGATATCTCCTTCGCGCGCGACGCAATTGTCGCTGCCGATTTCCTGATCTGCCACGACGCAGTTTTCGGTGACGATATCTCCTTCGCGCGCACCGCAGTTTTCGGTGATGATAGCTCCTTCGCGCGCGATGCAGTTTTCGCTCACGAAACCTCCTTCGCGCGCGATGCAGTTTTCGCTTACGAAATCTCCCTCGCGCGCGACGCAATTGTCGCTGCCGATTTCCTGATCTGCCACGACGCAGTTTTCGGTTACGATATCTCCTTCACGCGCGACGCATTTTTCGGTGACGATATCTCCTTCGCGCGCGACGCAGTTTTCGGTGACGATATCTCCTTCCCGCGCGGCGCAGTTGTCGCTGCCGATTTCTCACTGACGATATGTACTTCGCGCGCGACGCAGTTTGCAGTGACGATATCTCCTTCGCGCGCGACGCAGTTTTCGGTGACGATATCTCCTTCGCGCGCGACGCAGTTTTCGCTCACGATACCTCCTTCGCGCGCGACGCAGTTGTCGCTGCCGATTTCCTGATCTGCCGCGACGCCGTTTTCGGTGACGATATCTCCTTCGCGCGCGACGCAGTTTTCGCTTACGAAATCTCCCTCGCGCGCGACGCAGTTGTCGCTGCCGATTTCCTGATCGGCCACGACAAAGTTTTCGGTGACGATATCTACTTGGCGCGCGACGCAGTTTACGGTGACGATATCTCTTTCGCGCGCGACGCAGTTTTCGGTGACGATATCTCCTTCGCGCGCGACGCAATTGTCGCTGCCGATTTCCTGATCTGCCACGACGCAGTTTTCGGTTACGATATCTCCTTCACGCGCGACGCAGTTTTCGGTGACGATATTTCCTTCGCGCGCGACGCAGTTTTCGATGACGATATCTCCTTCACGCGCGACGCAGTTGTCGCTGCCGATTTCCTGATCTGCCACGACGCAGTTTTTGGTTACGATATCTCCTTCACGCGGGACGCAGTTTTCAGTGACGATATCTCCTTCGCGCGCGACGCAGTTTTCGCTTACGAAATCTCCCTCCCGCGCGACGCAGTTGTCGCTGCCGATTTCCTGATCGGCAACGACAAAGTTTTCGGTGACGATATCTACTTGGCGCGCGACGCAGTTTTCGGTGACGATATCTCCTTCGCGCGCGACGCAGTTTTCGGTGACGTTATCTCCTTCACGCGCGACGCAGTTTTCGCTCACGATACCTCCTTCGCGCGCGATGCAGTTGTCGCTGCCGATTTCCTGATCTACCGCGACGCCGTTTTCGGTGACGATATCTCCTTCGCGCGCGACGTAGTTTTCGCTTACAAAATCTCCCTCGCGCGCGACGCAGTTGTCGCTGCCGATTTCCTGATCGGCCATGACAAAGTTTTCGGTGACGATATCTACTTGGCGTGCGACGCTGTTTTCGGTGACGATATCTCCTTCGCGCGCGACGCAGTTTTCGGTGACGATATCTCCTTCGCGCGCGATGCAGTTTTCGCTCCCGATACCTCATTCGCGCGCGACGCATTTTTGCTGCCGATTTCCTGATCTTCCACAACGCAATTTTCGGTGACGATATCTCCTTCGCGCGCGACGCAGTTTTCGGTGACGATATCTCCTTCGCGCGCGACGCAATTGTCGCTGCTGATTTCCTGATCTGCCACGACGCAGTTTTCGGTTACGATATCTCCTTCACGCGCGACGCAGTTTTCGGTGACGATATCTCCTTCGCGCGCACGCAGTTTTCGGTGATGATATCTCCTTCACGCGCGATGCACTTGTCGCTGCCGATTTCCTAATCTGCCACGACGCAGTTTTGGGTTACGATATCTCCTTCACGCGCGACGCAGTTTTCGGTGACGATATCTCCTTCGCGCGCGACGCAGTTTTCGGTGACGATATCTCCTTCGCGCGCGATGCACTTGTCGCTGCCGATTTCCTGATCTGCCACGACGCAGTTTTTGGTTACGATATCTCCTTCACGCGCGACGCAGTTTTCGGTTACGATATCTCCTTCGCGCGCGACACAGTTTTCGCTCTCGATACCTCCTTCGCGCGCGACGCATTGTCGCTGCCGATTTCCTGATCTTCCACGACGCAGTTTTCGGTGACGATATCTCCTTCGCGAGCGACGCAGTTTTCGGTGACGATATCTCCTTCGCGCGCGGCGCAGTTTTCGGTGACGTTATCTCCTTCGCGCGCCACGCAGTTTTCGCTCATGATACCTCCTTCGCGCGCGACGCAGTTGTCGCTGCCAATTTCCTGATCTGCCGCGACGCCGTTTTCGGTGACGATATCTCCTTCGCGCGCGACGCAGTTTTCGCTTACGAAATCTCCCTCGCGCGCGACGCAGTTGTCGCTGCCGATTTCCTGATGGGCCATGACAAAGTTTTCGGTGACGATATCTACTTGGCGCTCGACGCAGTTTTCGGTGACGATATCTCCTTCGCGCGCGACGCAGTTTTCGGTGACGATATCTCCTTCGCGCGCGATGCAGTTTTCGCTCACGATACCTCCTTCGCGCGCGACGCATTTTTGCTGCCGATTTCCTGATCTTCCACAACGCAATTTTCGGTGACGATATCTCCTTCGCGCGCGACGCAGTTTTCGGTGACGATATCTCCTTCGCGCGCGACGCAATTGTCGCTGCCGATTTCCTGATCTGCCACGACACAGTTTTCGGTTACGATATCTCCTTCACGCGCGACGCAGTTTTCAGTGACGATATCTCCTTCGCGCGCGACGCAGTTTTCGGTGACGATATCTCCTTCACGCCCGACGCCCTTGTCGCTGCCGATTTCATGATCTGCCACGACGCAGTTTTCGGTGACGATATCTCCTTCACGCGCGACGCAGTTTTCGGTGACGATATCTCCTTCGCGCGCGACGCAGTTTTCGGTGACGATATCTCCTTCACGCGCGACGCAATTGTCGCTGCCGATTTCCTGATCTGCCACGACGCAGTTTTTGGTTATGATATCTCCTTCGCGCGCGACGCAGTTTTCGGTGACGATATCTCCTTCGCGCGCGACGCAATTGTCGCTGCCGATTTCCTGATCTGCCACGACGCAGTTTTCGGTTACGATATCTCCTTCACGCGCGACGCAGTTTTCGGTGACGATATCTCCTTCGCGCGCGACGCAGTTTTCGGTGATGATATCTCCTTCACGCGCGACGCACTTGTCGCTGCCGATTTCCTGATCTGCCACGACGCAGTTTTCGGTGACGATATCTCCTTCGCGCGCGACGCAGTTTTCGCTTACGAAATCTCCCTCGCGCGCGACGCAATTGTCGCTGCCGATTTCCTGATCTGCCACGCCGCAGTTTTCGGTTACGATATCTCCTTCACGCGCGACGCAGTTTTCGGTGACGATATCTCCTTCGCGCGCGACGCAGTTTTCGGTGACGATATCTCCTTCACGCGCGGCGCAGTTGTCGCTGCCGATTTCTCACTGACGATATGTACTTCGCGCGCGACGCAGTTTGCAGTGACGATATCTCCTTCGCGCGCGACGCAGTTTTCGGTGACGATATCTCCTTCGCGCGCGACGCAATTGTCGCTGCCGATTTCCTGATCTGCCACGACGCAGTTTTCGGTTACGATATCTCCTTCACGCGCGACGCAGTTTTCGGTGACGATATCTCCTTCGCGCGCGACGCAGTTTTCAGTGATGATATCTCCTTCACGCGCGACGCACTTGTCGCTGCCGATTTCCTGATCTGCCACGACGCAGTTTTCGGTGACGATATCTCCTTCGCGCGCGACGCAGTTTTCGGTGACGATATCTCCGTCGCGCGCGATGCAGTTTTCGCTCACGAAACCTCCTTCGCGCGCGACGCAGTTTTCGCTTACGAAATCTCCCTCGCGCGCGACGCAATTGTCGCTGCCGATTTCCTGATCTGCCACGACGCAGTTTTGGGTTACGATATCTCCTTCACGCGCGACGCAGTTTTCGGTGACGATATCTCCTTCGCGCGCGACGCAGTTTTCGGTGACGATATCTCCTTCACGCGCGGCGCAGTTGTCGCTGCCGATTTCTCACTGACGATATGTACTTCGCGCGTGACGCAGTTTGCAGTGACGATATCTCCTTCGCGCGCGACGCAGTTTTCGGTGACGATATCTCCTTCGCGCGCGACGCAGTTTTCGCTCACGATACCTCCTTCGCGCGCGACGCAGTTGTCGCTGCCGATTTCCTGATCGGCCGCGACAAAGTTTTCATTGACGATGTCTACTTCGTGCGCGACGGAGTTTTCCGTGACGATATCTCCTTCGCGCGCGACGCAGTTGTTGCTGCCGATTTCCTGATCGGCCACGACAAAGTTTTCGGTGACGATATCTGCTTCGCGCGCGACGCAGTGGTCGCTGCCGATTTCCTTCACGCGCGGCGCAGTTGTCGCTGCCGATTTCTCACTGACGATATGTACTTCGCGCGCGACGCAGTTTGCGGTGACGATCTCTCCTTCACGCGCGACGCAGTTTTCGGTGACGATATCTCCTTCACGCGCGACGCAGTTTTCGCTCCCGATACCTCCTTCACGCGCGACGCAGTTGTCGCTGCCGATTTCCTGATCTACCGCGATGCAGTTTTCGGTGACGATATCTCCTTCGCGCGCCACACATTTTTCGCTTACAATATCTCCTTCGCGCGCGACGCAGTGTTCGCCGACGAAATCTCCTTCGCGCACGACGCAGTTGTCGCTGCCGATTTCCTGATCGGCCGCGACAAAGTTTTCGGTGACGATATCTCCTTCGCGCGCAATGCAGTTTTCGGTGACGATATCTCCTTCGCGCGCGACGCAGTTTTCGGTGACGATATCTCCTTCGCGCGCGACGCAGTCGTCGCTTACCAAATCTCCTTCGCGCCCGACGCAGTTGTCGCTTACCAAATCTCCTTCGTGCCCGACGCAGTTGTTGCTGCCGATTTCCTGATCGGCCGCGACAAAGTTTTCATAAACGATATCTTCTTCGCGCGCGATGCAGTTTTCGGTGACGTTAACTCCTTCGCGCGCGACGCAGTTTTCGCTCACGATACCTCCTTCGCGCGCGATGCATTTTTGCTGCCGATTTCCTGATCTTCCACAATGCAATTTTCGGTGACGATATCTCCTTCGCGCGCGACGCAGTTTTCGGTGACGATATCTCCTTCGCGCGCGACGCAATTGTCGCTGCCGATTTCCTGATCTGCCACGACGCAGTTTTCGGTTACGATATCTCCTTCACGCGCGACGCAGTTTTCGGTGACGATATCTCCTTCACGCGCGACGCAGTGTTCGCTGACGAAATCTCCTTCGCGCGCGACGCAGTTGTCGCTGCCGATTTCCTGATCGGCCGCGACGCAGTTTTCGGTGACGATATCTCCTTCGCGCGCGACGCAGTTTTCGGTGACGATATCTCCTTCGCGCGCGACGCAGTTTTCGGTGACGATATCTCCTTCCCGCGCGACGCAGTTGTCGTTGCCGATTCCTGATCGGCCGCGACGCAGTTTTCGGTGACGATATCTCCTTCCCGCGCGACGCAGTTGTCGCTTACGAAATGTCCTTCATGCGCGACGCAGTTGTCGCTGCCGATTTCCTGATCGGCCGCGACAAAGTTTTCGTTGACGATATCTACTTCGCGCGCGACGTAGTTTTCGGTGACGATATCTCCTTCGCGCGCGACGCAGTGTTCGCTGCCGATTTCCTTCGCGCGCGGCGCAGTTGTCGCTGCCGATTTCTCACTGACGATATGTACTTCGCGCGCGACGCAGTTTGCGGTGATGATATCTCCTTCGCGCGCGATGGAGTTTTCATTGACGATGTCTACTTCGTGCGCGACGGAGTTTTCATTGACGATGTCTACTTCGTGCGCGACACAGTTTTCATTGACGATGTCTACTTCGCGCGCGACGCAGTTTGCGGTGACGATATCTCCTTCGCGCGCGACGCAGTTTTCAGTGACGATATCTCCTTCACGCGCGACGCAGTTTTCGCTCCCGATACCTCCTTCACGCGCGGCGCAGTTGTCGCTGCCGATTTCCTGATCTACCGCGATGCAGTTTTCGGTGACGATATCTCCTTCGCGCGCCACGCATTTTTCGCTTACAATATCTCCTTCGCGCGCGACGCAGTGTTCGCTGACGAAATCTCCTTCGCGCACGAAGCAGTTGTCGCTGCCGATTTCCTGATCGGCCGCGACAAAGTTTTCGGTGATGATATCTCCTTCGCGCGCGACGCAGTTTTCGGTGACGATATCTCCTTCACGCGCGACGCAGTTTTCGGTGACGATATCTCCTTTGCGCGCTACGCAGTTGTCGCTTACCAAATCTCCTTCGCGCCCGACGTAGTTGTCGCTGCCGATTTCCTGATCGGCCGCGACAAAGTTTTCATAAACGATATCTCCTTCGCGCGCGACGCATTGTTGCTGCCGATTTCCTGATCTTCCACAACGCAATTTTCGGTGACGATATCTCCTTCGCGCGCGACGCAATTGTCGCTGCCGATTTCCTGATCGGCCGCGAAAAAGTTTTCATAAACGATATCTCCTTCGCGCGCGACGCAGTTTTCGCTCACGATACCTCCTCCGCGCGCGACGCATTTTTGCTGCCGATTTCCTGATCTTCCACAACGCAATTTTCGGTGATGATATATCCTTCGCGCGCGACGCACTTGTCGCTGCCGATTTCCTGATCTACCACGACGTAGTTTTCGGTTACGATATCTCCTTCACGCGCGACGCAGTTTTCGCTTACGAAATCTCCCTCGCGCGCGACGCAGTTGTCGCTGCCGATTTCCTGATCGGCCACGACAAAGTTTTCGGTGACGATATCTACTTGGCGCGCGACGCAGTTTTCGGTGACGATATCTCTTTCGCGCGCGACGCAGTTTTCAGTGACGATATCTCCTTCGCGCGCGACGCAATTGTCGCTGCCGATTTCCTGATCTGCCACGACGCAGTTTTCGGTTACGATATCTCCTTCACGCGCGACGCAGTTTTCGGTGACGATATCTCCTTCGCGCGCGACGCAGTTTTCGGTGACGATATGTCCTTCGCGCGCGACGCAGTTTTCGATGACGATATCTCCTTCACGCGCGATGCAATTGTCGCTGCCGATTTCCTGATCTGCCACGACGCAGTTTTTGGTTACGATATCTCCTTCACGCGGGACGCAGTTTTCGGTGACGATATCTCCTTCGCGCGCGACGCAGTTTTCGGTGACGATATCTCCTTCGCGCGCGATGCAGTTTTCGCTCACGATACCTCCTTCGCGCGCGACGCCTTTTTGCTGCCGATTTCCTGATCTTCCACAACGAAATTTTCGGTGACGATATCTCCTTCGCGCGCGACGTAGTTTTCGGTGACGATATCTCCTTCGCGCGCGACGCAATTGTCGCTGCCGATTTCCTGATCTGCCACGACGCAGTTTTCGGTTACGATATCTCCTTCACGCGCGACGCAGTTTTCGGTGACGATATCTCCTTCGCGCGCGACGCAGTTTTCGGTGACGATATTTCCTTCGCGTGCGACGCAGTTTTCGATGACGATATCTCCTTCACGCGCGACGCAATTGTCGCTGCCGATTTCCTGATCTGCCACGATGCAGTTTTTGGTTACGATATCTCCTTCACGCGGGACGCAGTTTTCGGTGACGATATCTCCTTCGCGCGCGACGCAGTTTTCGGTGACGATATCTCCTTCGCGCGCGATGCAGTTTTCGCTCACGATACCTCCTTCGCGCGCGACGCCTTTTTGCTACCGATTTCCTGATCTTCCACAACGCAATTTTCGGTGACGATATCTCCTTCGCGCGCGACGCAGTTTTCGGTGACGATATCGCAACGCAATTGTCGCTGCCGATTTCCTGATCTGCCACGACGCAGTTTTCGGTTACGATATCTCCTTCACGCGCGACGCAGTTTTCGGTGACGATATCTCCTTCGCGCGCGACGCAGTTTTCGGTGACGATATCTCCTTCCCGCGCGACGCGGTTTTCGGTGACGATTTCCTGATCTGCCACGACGCAGTTTTCGGTGATGATATCTCCTTCGCGCGCGACGCAGTTTTCGGTGACGATATCTCCTTCATGCGCGACGCGGTTTTCGGTGACGATATCTCCTTCGCGCGCGACGCGTTTTCGGTGACATTATCTCCTTCGCGCGCGACGCAGTTTTCGCTCACGATACCTCCTTCGCGCGCGACGCAGTTGTCGCTGCTGATTTCCTGATATGCCGCGACGCCGTTTTCGGTGACGATATCTCCTTCGCGCGCGACGCAGTTTTCGCTTACGAAATCTCCCTCGCGCGCGACGCAGTTGTCGCTGCCGATTTCCTGATCGGCCACGACAAAGTTTTCGGTGACGATATCTACTTGGCGCGCGACGCAGTTTTCGGTGACGATATCTCTTTCGCGCGCGACGCAGTTTTCGGTGACGATATCTCCTTCGCGCGCGACGCACTTGTCGCTGCCGATTTCCTGATCTGCCACGACACAGTTTTCGGTTACAATATCTCCTTCACGCGCGACGCAGTTTTCGGTGACGATATCTCCTTCGCGCGCGACGCAGTTTTCGGTGACGATATTTCCTTCGCGCGCGACGCAGTTTTTGATGACGATATCTCCTTCACGCGCGACGCAATTGTCGCTGCCGATTTCCTGATCTGCCACGACGCAGTTTTCGGTGACGATATCTCCTTCGCGCACGACGCAGTGTTCGGTGACGATATCTCCTTCGCGCGCGATGCAGTTTTCGCTCATGATACCTCCTTCGCGCGCCACGCATTATCGCTGCCAATTTCCTGATCTTCCACAACGCAGTTTTCGGTAACGATATCTCCTTCGCGCGCGACGCAGTTTTCGGTGACGATATCTCCTTCGCGCGCGATGCAATTGTCGCTGCCGATTTCCTGATCTGCCACGACGCAGTTTTTGGTTACGATATCTCCTTCACGCTCGACGCAGTTTTCGGTGAAGATATCTCCATCGCGCGCGACGCAGTTTTCGGTGACGATATCTCCTTCGCGCGCGACACAGTTTTCGCTCACGATACCGCCTTCGCGCGCGACGCATTGTCGCTGCCGATTTCCTGATCTTCCACGACGCAGTTTTCGGTGACGATATCTCCTTCACGCGCGACGCAGTTTTCGGTGACGATATCTCCTTCGCGCGCGATGCAGTTTTTGGTGACGTTATCTCCTTCGCGCGCGACGCAGTTTTCGCTCACGATACCTCCTTCGCGCGCGACGCAGTTGTCGCTGCCGATTTCCTGATCTGCCGCGACGCCGTTTTCGGTGACGATATCTCCTTCTCGCGCGACGCAGTTTTCGCTTACGAAATCTCCCTCGTGCGCGACGCAGTTGTCGCTGCCGATTTCCTGATCGGCCACGACAAAGTTTTCGGTGACGATATCTACTTGGCGCGCGACGCAGTTTTCGGTGACGATATCTCTTTCGCGCGCGACGCAGTTTTCGGTGACGATATCTCCTTCGCGCGCGACGCAATTGTCGCTGCCGATTTCCTGATCTGCCACGACGCAGTTTTCGGTTACAATATCTCCTTCACGCGCGACGCAGTTTTCGGTGACGATATCTCCTTCGCGCGCGACGCAGTTTTCGGTGACGATATTTCCTTCGCGCGCGACGCAGTTTTCGATGACGATATCTCCTTCACGCGCGACGCACTTGTCGCTGCCGATTTCCTGATCTGCCACGACGCAGTTTTCGGTGACGATATCTCCTTCGCGCACGACGCAGTGTTCGGTGACGATATCTCCTTCGCGCGCGATGCAGTTTTCGCTCATGATACCTCCTTCGCGCGCGACGCATTATCGCTGCCAATTTCCTGATCTTCCACAACGCAGTTTTCGGTAACGATATCTCCTTCGCGCGCGACGCAGTTTTCGGTGACGATATTTCCTTCGCGCGCGATGCAGTTTTCGATGACGATATCTCCTTCACGCGCGACGCAATTGTCGCTGCCGATTTCCTGATCTGCCACGACGCAGTTTTTGGTTACGATATCTCCTTCACGCGGGACGCAGTTTTCGGTGACGATATCTCCTTCGCGCGCGACGCAGTTTTCGGTGACGATATCTCCTTCGCGCGCGATGCAGTTTTCGCTCACGATACCTCCTTCGCGCGCGACGCCTTTTTGCTACCGATTTCCTGATCTTCCACAACGCAATTTTCGGTGACGATATCTCCTTCGCGCGCGATGCAGTTTTCGGTGACGATATCTCCTTCGCGCGCGACGCAATTGTCGCTGCCGATTTCCTGATCTGCCACGACGCAGTTTTCGGTTACGATATCTCCTTCACGCGCGACGCAGTTTTCGGTGACGATATCTCCTTCGCGCGCGACGCAGTTTTCGGTGACGATATCTCCTTCACGCGCGACGCGGTTTGCGGTGACGATTTCCTGATCTGCCACGACGCAGTTTTCGGTGATGATATCTCCTTCGCGCGCGACGCAGTTTTCGGTGACGATATCTCCTTCACGCGCGACGCGGTTTTCGGTGACGATATCTCCTTCGCGCGCGACGCGGTTTTCGGTGACGATATCTCCTTCGCGCGCGACGCGTTTTCGGTTACATTATCTCCTTCGCGCGCGACGCAGTTTTCGCTCACGATACCTCCTTCGCGCGCGACGCAGTTGTCGCTGCCGATTTCCTGATCTGCCGCGACGCCGTTTTCGGTGACGATATCTCCTTCGCGCGCGACGCAGTTTTCGCTTACGAAATCTCCCTCGCGCGCGACGCAGTTGTCGCTGCCGATTTCCTGATCGGCCACGACAAAGTTTTCGGTGACGATATGTACTTGGCGCGCGACGCAGTTTTCGGTGACGATATCTCTTTCGCGCGCGACGCAGTTTTCGGTGACGATATCTCCTTCGCGCGCGACGCAATTGTCGCTGCCGATTTCCTGATCTGCCACGACGCAGTTTTCGGTTACAATATCTCCTTCACGCGCGACGCATATTTCGGTGACGATATCTCCTTCGCGCGCGACGCAGTTTTCGGTGACGATATTTCCTTCGCGCGCGACGCAGTTTTCGATGACGATATCTCCTTCACGCGCGACGCAATTGTCGCTGCCGATTTCCTGATCTGCCACGACGCAGTTTTCGGTGACGATATCTCCTTCGCGCACGACGCAGTGTTCGGTGACGATATCTCCTTCGCGCGCGATGCAGTTTTCGCTCATGATACCTCCTTCGCGCGCGACGCATTATCGCTGCCAATTTCCTGATCTTCCACAACGCAGTTTTCGGTAACGATATCTCCTTCGCGCGCGACGCAGTTTTCGGTGACGATATCTCCTTCGCGCGCGATGCAATTGTCGCTGCCGATTTCCTGATCTGCCACGACGCAGTTTTTGGTTACGATATCTCCTTCACGCGCGACGCAGTTTTCGGTGACGATATCTCCTTCGCGCGCGATGCAGTTTTTGGTGACGTTATCTCCTTCGCGCGCGACGCAGTTTTCGCTCACGATACCTCCTTCGCGCGCGACGCAGTTGTCGCTGCCGATTTCCTGATCTGCCGCGACGCCGTTTTCGGTGACGATATCTCCTTCGCACGCGACGCAGTTTTCGCTTACGAAATCTCCCTCGTGCGCGACGCAGTTGTCGCTGCCGATTTCCTGATCGGCCACGACAAAGTTTTCGGTGACGATATCTACTTGGCGCGCGACGCAGTTTTCGGTGACAATATCTCTTTCGCGCGCGACGCAGTTTTCGGTGACGATATCTCCTTCGCGCGCGACGCAATTGTCGCTGCCGATTTCCTGATCTGCCACGACGCAGTTTTCGGTTACAATATCTCCTTCACGCGCGACGCAGTTTTCGGTGACGATATCTCCTTCGCGCGCGACGCAGTTTTCGGTGACGATATGTCCTTCGCGCGCGACGCAGTTTTCGATGACGATATCTCCTTCACGCGCGACGCAATTGTCGCTGCCGATTTCCTGATCTGCCACGACGCAGTTTTCGGTGACGATATCTCCTTCGCGCACGACGCAGTGTTCGGTGACGATATCTCCTTCGCGCGCGATGCAGTTTTCGCTCATGATACCTCCTTCGCGCGCGACGCATTATCGCTGCCAATTTCCTGATCTTCCACAACGCAGTTTTCGGTAACGATATCTCCTTCGCGCGCGACGCAGTTTTCGGTGACGATATCTCCTTCGCGCGCGATGCAATTGTCGCTGCCGATTTCCTGATCTGCCACGACGCAGTTTTTGGTTACGATATCTCCTTCACGCGCGACGCAGTTTTCGGTGAAGATATCTCCATCGCGCGCGACGCAGTTTTCGGTGACGATATCTCCTTCGCGCGCGACACAGTTTTCGCTCACGATACCGCCTTCGCGCGCGACGCATTGTCGCTGCCGATTTCCTGATCTTCCACGACGCAGTTTTCGGTGACGATATCTCCTTCACGCGCGACGCAGTTTTTGGTGACGATATCTCCTTCGCGTGCGATGCAGTTTTTGGTGACGTTATCTCCTTCGCGCGCGACGCAGTTTTCGCTCACGATACCTCCTTCGCGCGCGACGCAGTTGTCGCTGCCGATTTCCTGATCTGCCGCGACGCCGTTTTCGGTGACGATATCTCCTTCGCGCGCGACGCAGTTTTCGCTTACGAAATCTCCCTCGTGCGCGACGTAGTTGTCGCTGCCGATTTCCTGATCGGCCACGACAAAGTTTTCGGTGACGATATCTACGTGGCGCGCGACGCAGTTTTCGGTGACGATATCTCCTTCGCGCACCATGCAGTTTTCGCTCACGATACCTCCTTCGCACACCATCTGTTGCGATGTCGCGGTCGCACAAATTAATTACCCTAGCTTAAAACACACAAGATAGTATAGAGCAAGCAAGGGGTCGATCCCACGAGGAAGTTTCAAGTCAGATTTTTATGTTGTACGTTATGTGATTGGGGGGATTTGGTTTGTGATTATCTAAACTATGGCAGCAATTAAACTAGCAAACAAAATCAATTAAAATCGAAACTTATCAAGAAAACAAACCTTGGTCACAAGCATACATCCACCTACGGAAATTAGAACCGATCCTTGAAATGAAAAATGCAATTTATGTTCTGAAATTTTATCTTTTCTTAACGTGATTAATTAACGGATCCGCCGTATAACTAATCCTAACCAACAAACAATCAAAGTGTCCGCACTAATGATTCAATTTAATGGTAGCTTTAAGAACTAGATAATTTCATCAAGATTAACATACAAGTTGTCCGCAACTTGTGTCAATTTATTCATATGTTCTCCCTAAGTTCAATAATGTAGTTCCGCCACAATTATCAAGCTTAGTTGCTTCACAAGTTCATATATCACAACTCCGGTTTTGATATTAAACTTAGCAATAGATTGTTCACAACAATAACTTAGAGTCCGCTCTAGCAATCATCAACAACAATCATAGGAAATATGCATAGGAAAACAATCATACTCATTCATAACATAAACTGAAAATAGAAGGAAGAATAAATCTCACGGTTCTTGAAATCCGAAGGTTTTTGTGTCCTTGCAACCAAGCAAAAGAGTCTAGCCTTGCATGTTTATTGAACAACTAAATAAAAAGATGGAAGAACACATGATTTAGGGTTTGGAGGAGGAAGATTTTGTGTTTTCTTTTGTGCTGGCCGCCACTTCCTTGCTCCTCTTCTCCTTTATATATGCTTAGAAACCCTAGTGTCTATTTTACAAAATAGTCCTTCCTTAAGTTGGCAGAATTTAGTTGTCCCTTGTAAAATTCATATCTCCTTCATATCACATCGTTTTGAGCTCAAATTTGGAGCGTTTATAGGTCTTTGAGTCCTGAATCCACGAAAATTGAGTTTGCATCAATCCGACTTTTGTATCTCGAGATATTGAAGTTCGAATGGACAAAGGTCGATATCGGCAGATTGCAAGATTTGACTTTGAAGGCTGAGATTTCCATGATCTTCCTTATTTTATTTCTTTTTCCTTAGCTTTCCATAAATCTATGGATGTTAGCTTTTGAATGTCACTGGAATCACTTCATTTCGATCTCTAGAGCTTCCACTGTGCACAAAACACCGACTGAAGGTCAAATCTGTCAATTACCTCCTTTTTGCATCTTTCATCCAAAAATGCCTTCAAAATATAAAACAAAGAATATCAAGGCATTTTATACACAAAACATATGCAAAACACTACATAAATATGGATGAAATTATCAAATAATATGGTCGCATCAATATCTCCTTCGCGCGCGACGCAGTTTTCGGTGACGATATCTCCTTCGCGCGCGACACAGTTTTCGCTCACGATACCTCCTTCGCGTGCGACGCATTGTCGCTGCCGATTTCCTGATCTTCCACGACGCAGTTTTCGGTGACGATATCTCCTTCGCGCGCGACACAGTTTTCGGTGACGATATCTCCTTCCCGCGCGACGCAGTTGTCGTTGCCGATTCCTGATCGGCCGCGACGCAGTTTTCGGAGACGATATCTCCTTCACGCGCGACGCAGTTGTCGCTTACGAAATGTCCTTCGCGCGCGACGCAGTTGTCGCTGCCGATTTCCTGATCGGCCGTGACAAAGTTTTCGTTGACGATATCTACTTCGTGCGCGACGTAGTTTTCGGTGACGATATCTCCTTCGCGCGCGACGCAGTGTTCGCTGCCGATTTCCTTCGCACGCGGCGCAGTTGTCGCTGCCGATTTCTCACTGACGATATGTACTTCACACGCGACGCAGTTTGCGGTGAGGATATCTCCGTCGCGCGCGACGCAGTTTTCGGTGACGATATCTCCTTCGCGCGCGACGCAGTTTTCGCTCACGATACCTCCTTCACGCGCGACGCAGTTGTCGCTACCGATTTCCTGATCGGCCGCGACAAAGTTTTCATTGACGATGTGTACTTCGTGCGCGACGGAGTTTTCAGTGACGATATCTCCTTCGCGCGCGACGCAGTTGTCGCTGCCGATTTCCTGATCGGCCACGACAAAGTTTTCGGTGACGATATCTCCTTCGCGCGCGACGCAGTTTTCGGTGACGTTAACTCCTTTGCGCACGACGCAGTTTTCGCTCACGATACCTCCTTCGCGCGCGACGCAAATGTCGCTGCCGATTTCCTGATCTGCCGCGACGCCGTTTTCAGTGACGATATCTCCTTCGCGCGCCACGCAGTTTTCGCTTACGAAATCTCCCTCGCGCGCGACGCAGTTTTCGCTGCCGATTTCCTGATCGGCCACGACAAAGTTTTCGGTGACGATATCTACTTGGCGCGCGACGCAGTTTTCGGTGACGATATCTCCTTCGCGCGCGATGCAGTTTTTGCTCATGATACCTCCTTCGCGCGCGACGCATTGTCGCTGCCGATTTCCTGATCTTCCACCACGCAATTTTCGGTGACGATATCTCCTTCGCGCGCGACGCAATTGTCGCTGCCGATTTCCTGATCTGCCACGACGCAGTTTTCGGTTACGATATCTCCTTCACGCGGGACGCAGTTTTCGGTGACGATATCTCCTTCGCGCGGGACGCAGTTTTCGGTGATGATATCTCCTTCGCGCGCGACGCAGTTTTCGGTGACGAAATCTCCTTCGCGCACGACGCAGTTGTCGCTGCCGATTTCCTGATCGGCCGCGACAAAGTTTTCATAAACGATATCTCCTTCGCGCGCGACGCAGTTTTCGGTGACGTTATCTCCTTCGCGTGCGACGCAGTTGTTGCTTACCAAATCTCCTTCGCGCGCGATGCAGTTGTCGCTGCCGATTTCCTTATCTGCCGCGACGCCGTTTTCGGTGACGATATCTCCTTTGCGCGCGACGCAGTTTTCGCTTACGAAATCTCCCTCGCGCGCGATGCAGTTGTCGTTGTCGAGTTCCTGATCGGCCACGACAAAGTTTTCGGTGACGATATCTACTTGGCGCGGGACGCAGTTTTCGGTGATGATATCTCCTTCGCGCGCGACGCATTGTTGCTGCCGATTTTCTGATCTTCCACGATGTAGTTTTCGGTGACGATATCTCCTTCGCGCGCGATGCAGTTTTCGGTGACGATATCTCCTTCGCGCGCGACGCAGTTGTCGCTGCCGATTTCCTGATCGGCCACGACAAAGTTTTCGGTGACGATATCTCCTTCGCGCGCGACGCAGTTTTCGGTGACGTTAACTCCTTTGCGCACGACGCAGTTTTCGCTCACGATACCTCCTTCGCGCGCGACGCAAATGTCGCTGCCGATTTCCTGATCTGCCGCGACGCCGTTTTCAGTGACGATATCTCCTTCGCGCGCCACGCAGTTTTCGCTTACGAAATCTCCCTCGCGCGCGACGCAGTTTTCGCTGCCGATTTCCTGATCGGCCACGACAAAGTTTTCGGTGACGATATCTACTTGGCGCGCGACGCAGTTTTCGGTGACGATATCTCCTTCGCGCGCGATGCAGTTTTTGCTCATGATACCTCCTTCGCGCGCGACGCATTGTCGCTGCCGATTTCCTGATCTTCCACCACGCAATTTTCGGTGACGATATCTCCTTCGCGCGCGACGCAATTGTCGCTGCCGATTTCCTGATCTGCCACGACGCAGTTTTCGGTTACGATATCTCCTTCACGCGGGACGCAGTTTTCGGTGACGATATCTCCTTCGCGCGGGACGCAGTTTTCGGTGATGATATCTCCTTCGCGCGCGACGCAGTTTTCGGTGACGAAATCTCCTTCGCGCACGACGCAGTTGTCGCTGCCGATTTCCTGATCGGCCGCGACAAAGTTTTCATAAACGATATCTCCTTCGCGCGCGACGCAGTTTTCGGTGACGTTATCTCCTTCGCGTGCGACGCAGTTGTTGCTTACCAAATCTCCTTCGCGCGCGATGCAGTTGTCGCTGCCGATTTCCTTATCTGCCGCGACGCCGTTTTCGGTGACGATATCTCCTTTGCGCGCGACGCAGTTTTCGCTTACGAAATCTCCCTCGCGCGCGACGCAGTTGTCGTTGTCGAGTTCCTGATCGGCCACGACAAAGTTTTCGGTGACGATATCTACTTGGCGCGGGACGCAGTTTTCGGTGATGATATCTCCTTCGCGCGCGACGCATTGTTGCTGCCGATTTTCTGATCTTCCACGATGTAGTTTTCGGTGACGATATCTCCTTCGCGCGCGATGCAGTTTTCGGTGACGATATCTCCTTCGCGCGCGACGCAGTTTTCGATGACTATATCTCCTTCGCGCGCGACGCAGTTGTCGCTGCCAATTTCCTGATCTGCCACGACGCAGTTTTTGGTTACGATATCTCCTTCGCGCGCGACGCAGTTTTCGCTCCCGATACCTCCTTCACGCGCGACGCAGTTGTCGCTGCCGATTTCCTGATCTACCGCGATGCAGTTTTCGGTGACGATATCTCCTTCGCGCGCGACGCAGTTGTCGCTGCCGATTTCCTGATCGGCACGACAAAGTTTTCGGTGACGATATCTCCTTCGCGCGCGACGCAGTTTTCGCTCCCGGTACCTCCTTCACGCGCGACGCAGTTGTCGCTGCCGATTTCCTGATCTACCGCGATGCAGTTTTCGGTGACGATATCTCCTTCGCGCGCGACGCATTTTTCGCTTACAATATCTCCTTCGCGCGGGACGCAGTTGTCGCTGCCGATTTCCTAATCGGCCGCGACAAAGTTTTCGGTGACGATATCTCCTTCGCGCGCCACGCAGTTTTCGGTGACGATTTCTCCTTCGCGCGGGACACAGTTTTCGGTGACGATATCTCCTTCGCGCTGGACGCAGTTTTCGCTTACGAAATCTCCTTCGCGCGCGACGCAGTTGTCGCTTACCAAATCTCCTTCGCGCCCGACGCAGTTGTCGCTGCCGATTTCCTTATCGGCCGCGACAAAGTTTTCATAAACGATATCTCCTTCGCGCGTGACGCAGTTTTCGGTGACGTTAACTCCTTCGCGCGCGAGGCAGTTTTCGCTCACGATACCTCCTTCGCGCGCGACGCAGTTGTCGCTGCCGATTTCCTGATCTACCGCGATGCAGTTTTCGGTGCCGTTAACTCCTTCGCGCGCGACGCAGTTTTCGCTCACGATACCTCCTTCGCGCGCGACGCAGTTGTCGCTGCCGATTTCCTGATCTTCCACAACGCAATTTTCGGTGACGATATCTCCTTCGCGCGCGACGCAGTTTTCGGTGACGATATCTCCTTCGCGCGCGATGCAATTGTCGCTGCCGATTTCCTGATCTTCCACGACGCAGTTTTCGGTGACGATATCTCCTTCGCGCGCGACGCAGTTTTCCGTGACGATATCTCCTTCGCGCGCGACGCAGTTTTCGCTTACGAAATGTCCTTCGCGCGCGACGCAGTTGTCGCTGCCGATTTCCTGATCGGCCGCGACAAAGTTTTCGTTGACGATATCTACTTCGCGCGCGACGTAGTTTTCGATGACGATATCTCCTTCGCGCGTGACGCAGTGTTCGCTGCCGATTTCCTTTGCTCGCGGCGCAGTTGTCGCTGCCGATTTCTCACTGACGATATGTACTTCGCGCGCGACGCAGTTGGCGGTGACGATATCTCCTTCGCGCGCGACGCATTTTTCGGTGACGATCTCTCCTTCGCGCGCGACGCAGTTTTCGGTTACGATATCTCCTTCGCGCGGGATGCAGTTTTCGCTTACGAAATCTCCTGCGAGCGCGACGCAGTTGTCGCTTACCAAATCCCCTGCGCGCCCGACGCAGTTGTCGCTGCCGATTTCCTGATCGGCGCGCGACAAAGTTTTCGGTGACGATATCTCCTTCGCGCGCGACGCAATTTTCGGTGACGATATCTCCTTCGCGCGCGACGCAGTTGTTGCTTACCAAATCTCCTTCGCGCCCGACGCAGTTGTCGCTGCCGATTTCCTGATCGTCCGTGACAAAGTTTTCATAAACGATATCTCCTTCGGGCGCGACGCAGTTTTCGGTGACGTTAACTCCTTCGCGCGCCACGCAGTTTTCGCTCACGATACCTCCTTCACGCGCGACGCAGTTGTCGCTGCCGATTTCCTGATCTGCCGCGACGCCGTTTTCGGTGACGATATCTCCTTTGCGCGCGACGCAGTTTTCGCTTACGAAATCTCCCTCGCGCGCGATGCAGTTGTCGTTGTCGAGTTCCTTGTCGCGCCACGACAAAGTTTTCGGTGACGATATCTACTTCGCGCGCGACGCAGTTTTCGGTGACGATATCTCCTTCGCGCGCGACGCAGTTTTCGCTCACGACACCTCCTTCGCGCGCGACGCAGTTGTCGCTGCCGATTTCCTGATCGACCGCGACAAAGTTTTCATTGACGATGTCTACTTCGTGCGCGACGGAGTTTTCAGTGACGATATCTCCTTCGCGCGCGACGCAGTTTTCGGTGACGATATCTCCTTCCCGCGCGACGCAGTTTTCGCTCCCGATACCTCCTTCGCGCGCGACGCAGTTGTCGCTACCGATTTCCTGATCTACCACGACGCAGTGTTCGCTGACAAAATCTCCTTCGCGCGCGACGCAGTTGTCGCTGCCGATTTCCTGATCGGCCGCGACGCAGTTTTTGGTGACGATATCTCCTTCGCGCGGGATGCAGTTTTCGATGACGATATCTCCTTCGCGCGGGACGCAGTTTTCGCTTACCAAATCTCCTTCGCGCGCGACGCAGTTGTCGCTTACCAAATCTCCTTCGCGCGCGACGCAGTTGTCGCTTACCAAATCTCCTTCGCGCCCGACGCAGTTGTCGCTTACCAAATCTCCTTCGCGCACGACGCAGTTGTCGCTGCTGATTTCCTGATCGGCCGCGACAAAGTTTTCATAACGATATCTCCTTCGCGCGCGGCGCAGTGTTCGGTGACGTTATCTCCTTCGCGCGCGACGCAGTTTTCGCTCACGATACCTCCTTCGCGCACGACGCAGTTGTCGCTGCCGTTTTCCTGATCTTCCACAACGCAATTTTCGGTGACGATATCTCCTTCGCGCGCGACGCAGTTTTCGGTGACGATATCTCCTTCGCGCGCGACGCAATTGTCGCTGCCGATTTCCTGATCTGCCACGACGCAGTTTTTGGTTACGATATCTCCTTCACGCGCAACGCAGTTTTCGGTGACGATATCTCCTTCACGCGCGGCCCAGTTTTCGCTCACGATACCTCCTTCGCGCGCGACGCATTGTCGCTGCCGATTTCCTGATCTTCCACGACGCAGTTTTCGGTGACGATATCTCCTTCGCGCGCGACGCAGTTTTCGGTGACGATATCTCCTTCCCGCGCGACGCAGTTGTCGTTGCCGATTCCTGATCGACCGCGACGCAGTTTTCGGTGACGATATCTCCTTCGCGCGCGACGCAGTTGTCGCTTACGAAATGTCCTTCGCGCGCGACGCAGTTGTCGCTGCCGATTTCCTGATCGGCCGCGACAAAGTTTTTGTTGACGATATCTACTTCGCGCGCGACGTAGTTTTCGGTGACGATATCTCCTTCGCGCGTGACGCAGTGTTCGCTGCCGATTTCCTTCGCGCGCGGCGCAGTTGTCGCTGCCGATTTCTCACTGACGATATGTACTTCGCGCGCGACGCAGTTGGCGGTGACGATATCTCCTTCGCGCGCGACGCAGTTTTCGGTGACGATCTCTCCTTCGCGCGCGACGCAGTTTTCGGTGACGATATCTCCTTCGCGCGGGATGTAGTTTTCGCTTACGAAATCTCCTGCGCGCGCGACGCAGTTGTCGCTTACCAAATCTCCTTCGCACCCGACGCAGTTGTCGCTGCCGATTTTCTGATCGGCCGCGAAAAAGTTTTCATTGACGATGTCTACTTCGTGCGCGACGGAGTTTTCAGTGACGATATCTCCTTCGCGCGCGACGCAGTTTTCGGTGACGATATCTCCTTCGTGCGCGACGCAGTTTTCGCTCCCAATACCTCCTTCACGCGCGACGCAGTTGTCGCTGCCGATTTCCTGATCTACCGCGATGCAGTTTTCGGTGACGTTAACTCCTTCGCGCGCGACGCAGTTTTCGCTCACGATACCTCCTTCGCGCGCGACGCAGTTGTCGCTGCCGATTTCCTGATCTTCCACAACGCAATTTTCGGTGACGATATCTCCTTCGCGCGCGACGCAGTTTTCGGTGACGATATCTCCTTCGCGCGCGAAGCAGTTTTCGCTCACGATACCTCCTTCGCGCGCGACGCATTTTTGTTGCCGATTTCCTGATCTTCCACAACGCAATTTTCGGTGACGATATCTCCTTCGCGCGCGACGCAGTTTTCGGTTACGATATCTCCTTCACGCGCCACGCAGTTTTCGGTGACGATATCTCCTTCGCGCGCGACGCAGTTTTCGGTGACGATATCTCCTTCGCGCGCGACGCAGTTTTCGCTCACGATACCTCCTTCGCGCGCGACGCATTGTCGCTGCCGATTTCCTGATCTGCCACGACGCAGTTTTCGGTGACGATATCTCCTTCGCGCGCGACGCAGTTTTCGGTGACGATATATCCTTCTTCCACAACGCACTTTTCGGTGACCATATCTCCATCGCGCGCGACGCAGTTTTCGGTGACGATATCTCCTTCGTGCGCGACGCATTTGTCGCTGCTGATTTCCTGATCTGCCACGACGCAGTTTTCGGTGACGATATCTCCTTCGCGCGCGACGCAGTTTTCGGTGACGATATCTCCTTCGCGCGGGACGCAGTTTTCGCTCACGAAATCTCCATCGCGCGCGACGCAATTGTCGCTTACCAAATCTCCTTCGCGCACGACGCAGTTGTCGCTGCCGATTTCCTGATCGGCCGCGACAAAGTTTTCATAAACGATATCTCCTTCGCGCGCGATGCAGTTTTCGGTGACGATATCTCCTTCGCGCGCGACACAGTTTTCGCTCACGATACCTCCTTCGCGCGCGACGCATTGTCACTGCCGATTTCGTGATCTTCCACGACGCAGTTTTCGGTGACGATATCTCCTTCGCGCGCGACGCCGTTTTCGGTGACGATATCTCCTTCCCGCGCGACGCAGTTGTCGTTGCCGATTCCTGATGGACCGCGACGCAGTTTTCGCTTACGAAATGTCCTTCGCGCGCGACGCAGTTGTCGCTGCCGATTTCCTGATCGGCCGCGACAAAGTTTTCGTTGACGATATCTACTTCGCGCGCGATGTAGTTTTCGGTGACGATATCTCCTTCGCGCGCGACGCAGTGTTCGCTGCCGATTTCCTTCGCGCGCGGCGCAGTTGTCGCTGCCGATTTCTCACTGACGATATGTACTTCGCGACGCAGTTTGCGGTGACGATATCTCCTTCGCGCGCGACGCAGTTTTCGGTGACGATATCTCCTTCGCGCGCGACGCAGTTTTCGCTCACGATACCTCCTTCGCGCGCGACGCAGTTGTCGCTGCCGATTTCCTGATCTGCCGCGACGCCGTTTTCAGTGCCGATATCTGCGTCGCGCGCGACGCAGTTTTCGCTTACGAAATCTCCCTCGCGCGCGACGCAGTTGTCGCTGCCGATTTACTGATCGGCCACGACAAAGTTTTCGGTGACGATATCTACTTGGCGCGCGACGCAATTTTCGGTGACGATATCTCCTTCGCGCGCGACGCAGTTTTCGGTGACGATATCTCCTTCGCGCGCGACGCAGTTTTCGCTCACGATACCTCCTTCACGCGCGACGCAGTTGTCGCTGCCGATTTCCTGATCTGCCGCGACGCCGTTTTCGGTGACGATATCTCCTTCACGCGCGATGCAGTTTTCGCTCACGATACCTCCTTCGCGCGCGACGCAGTTGTCGCTGCCGATTTCCTGATCTGCCGCGACGCCGTTTTCAGTGACGATATCTCCTTCGCGCGCGACGCAGTTTTCGCTCACGATACCTCCTTCACGCGCGACGCAGTTGTCGCTGCCGATTTCCTGATCTGCCGCGACGCCGTTTTCGGTGATGATATCTCCTTCACGCGCGATGCAGTTTTCGCTCACGATACCTCCTTCACGCGCGACGCATTATCGCTGCCGATTTCCTGATCTTCCACAACGCAATTTTCGGTGACGATATCTCCTTCGCGCGCGACGCTGTTTTCGCTCACGATACCTCCTTCGCGCGCGACGCAGTTGTCGCTGCCGATTTCCTGATCGGCCGCGACAAAGTTTTCATTGACGATGTCTACTTCGTGCGCGACGGAGTTTTCAGTGACGATATCTCCTTCGCGCGCGACGCAGTTTTCGCTCACGATACCTCCTTCGCGCGCGACGCAGTTGTCGCTGCCGATTTCCTGATCTGCAGCGACGCCGTTTTCAGTGACGATATCTCCTTCGCGCGCGACGCAGTTTTCGCTTACGAAATCTCCCTCGCGCGCGACGCAGTTGTCGCTGCCGATTTCCTGATCTGCCGCGACGCCGTTTTCGGTGATGATATCTCCTTCACGCGCGATGCAGTTTTCGCTCACGATACCTCCTTCACGCGCGACGCATTATCGCTGCCGATTTCCTGATCTTCCACAACGCAATTTTCGGTGACGATATCTCCTTCGCGCGCGACGTAGTTTTCGGTGACGATATCTCCTTCGCGCGCGACGCTGTTTTCGCTCACGATACCTCCTTCGCGCGCGACGCAGTTGTCGCTGCCGATTTCCTGATCGGCCGCGACAAAGTTTTCATTGACGATGTCTACTTCGTGCGCGACGGAGTTTTCAGTGACGATATCTCCTTCGCGCGCGACGCAGTTTTCGCTCACGATACCTCCTTCGCGCGCGACGCAGTTGTCGCTGCCGATTTCCTGATCTGCAGCGACGCCGTTTTCAGTGACGATATCTCCTTCGCGCGCGACGCAGTTTTCGCTTACGAAATCTCCCTCGCGCGCGACGCAGTTGTCGCTGCCGATTTCCTGATCTGCCGCGACGCCGTTTTCGGTGACGATATCTCCTTCACGCGCGATGCAGTTTTCGCTCATGATACCTCCTTCGCGCGCGACGCAGTTGTCGCTGCCGATTTCCTGATCTTCCACGACGCAGTTTTCGGTGACGATATCTCCTTCGCGCGCGATGCAGTTTTCGGTGACGATATCTCCTTCGCGCGCGACGCAGTTTTCGGTGACGATATCTCCTTCCTGCGCGACGCAGTTGTCGTTGCCGATTCCGTATCGGCCGCGACGCAATTTTCGGTGACGATATCTCCTTCGCGCTCGACGCAGTTGTCGCTTACGAAATGTCCTTCGCGCGCGACGCAGTTGTCGCTGCCGGTTTCCTGAGCGGCCGCGTCAAAGTTTTCGTAGACGATATCTACTTCGCGCGCGACGTAGTTTTCGATGACGATATCTCCTTCGCGCGCGACGCAGTGTTCGCTGCCGATTTCCTTCGCGCGCGGCGCAGTTGTCGCTGCCGATTTCTCACTGACGATATGTACTTCGCGCGCGACGCAGTGTGCGGTGACGATATCTCCTTCGCGCGCGACGCAGTTTTCGCTCACGATATCTCCTTCGCGCGCGACGCAGTTGTCGCTGCCGATTTCCTGATCGGCCGCTACAAAGTTTTCATTGACGATGTCTAATTCGTGCGCGACGGAGTTTTCAGTGACGATATCTCCTTCGCGCCCGACGCAGTTGTCGCTGCCGATTTCCTGATCGGCCACGACAAAGTTTTCGGTGACGATATCTGCTTCGCGCGCGATGCAGTTTTCGGTGACGATGTCTCCTTCGCGCGCGACGCAGTTTTCGGTGACGATGTCTCCTTCGCGCGCGATGCAGTTTTCGCTCCCGATACCTCCTTCACGCGCGACGCAGTTGTCGCTGCCGATTTCCTGATCTACCGCGATGCAGTTTTCGGTGACGATATCTCCTTCGCGCGCGACGTAGTGTTCGCTGACGAAATCTCCTTCGCGAGCGACGCAGTTGTCGCTGCCGATTTCTTAATGGGCCGCGACAAAGTTTTCGGTGACGATATCTCCTTCGCGCGCGACGCAGTTTTCGGTGACGATATCTCCTTCGCGCGCGACGCAGTTTTCGGTGATGATATATCCTTCTTCCACAACGCACTTTTCGGTGACCATATCTCCTTCGCGCGCGACGCAGTTTTCGGTGACGATATCTCCTTCGTGCGCGACGCAATTGTCGCTGCCGATTTCCTGATCTGCCACGACGCAGTTTTCGGTGACGATATCTCCATCGCGTGCGACGCAGTTTTCGGTGACGATATCTCCTTCGCGCGCGACGCAGTTTTCGCTCACGATACCTCCTTCACGCGCGACGCAGTTGTCGCTGCCGATTTCCTGATCTGCCGCGACGCCGTTTTCGGTGACGATATCTCCTTCACGCGCGATGCAGTTTTCGCTCACGATACCTCCTTCGCGCGCGACGCAGTTGTCGCTGCCGATTTCCTGATCTGCCGCGACGCCGTTTTCAGTGACGATATCTCCTTCGCGCGCGACGCAGTTTTCGCTCACGATACCTCCTTCACGCGCGACGCAGTTGTCGCTGCCGATTTCCTGATCTGCCGCGACGCCGTTTTCGGTGATGATATCTCCTTCACGCGCGATGCAGTTTTCGCTCCCGATACCTCCTTCGCGCGCGACGCAGTTGTCGCTGCCGATTTCCTGATCTGCCGCGACGCCGTTTTCGGTGATGATATCTCCTTCACGCGCGATGCAGTTTTCGCTCACGATACCTCCTTCACGCGCGACGCATTATCGCTGCCGATTTCCTGATCTTCCACAACGCAATTTTCGGTGACGATATCTCCTTCGCGCGCGACGTAGTTTTCGGTGACGATATCTCCTTCGCGCGCGACGCTGTTTTCGCTCACGATACCTCCTTCGCGCGCGACGCAGTTGTCGCTGCCGATTTCCTGATCTTCCACGACGCAGTTTTCGGTGACGATATCTCCTTCGCGCGCGATGCAGTTTTCGGTGACGATATCTCCTTCGCGCGCGACGCAGTTTTCGGTGACGATATCTCCTTCCTGCGCGACGCAGTTGTCGTTGCCGATTCCGTATCGGCCGCGACGCAATTTTCGGTGACGATATCTCCTTCGCGCTCGACGCAGTTGTCGCTTACGAAATGTCCTTCGCGCGCGTCGCAGTTGTCGCTGCCGGTTTCCTGAGCGGCCGCGTCAAAGTTTTCGTAGACGATATCTACTTCGCGCGCGACGCAGTTTTCGATGACGATATCTCCTTCGCGCGCGACGCAGTGTTCGCTGCCGATTTCCTTCGCGCGCGGCGCAGTTGTCGCTGCCGATTTCTCACTGACGATATGTACTTCGCGCGCGACGCAGTGTGCGGTGACGATATCTCCTTCGCGCGCGACGCAGTTTTCGCTCACGATATCTCCTTCGCGCGCGACGCAGTTGTCGCTGCCGATTTCCTGATCGGCCGCTACAAAGTTTTCATTGACGATGTCTAATTCGTGCGCGACGGAGTTTTCAGTGACGATATCTCCTTCGCGCCCGACGCAGTTGTCGCTGCCGATTTCCTGATCGGCCACGACAAAGTTTTCGGTGACGATATCTGCTTCGCGCGCGATGCAGTTTTCGGTGACGATGTCTCCTTCGCGCGCGACGCAGTTTTCGGTGACGATGTCTCCTTCGCGCGCGATGCAGTTTTCGCTCCCGATACCTCCTTCACGCGCGACGCAGTTGTCGCTGCCGATTTCCTGATCTACCGCGATGCAGTTTTCGGTGACGATATCTCCTTCGCGCGCGACGTAGTGTTCGCTGACGAAATCTCCTTCGCGAGCGACGCAGTTGTCGCTGCCGATTTCTTAATGGGCCGCGACAAAGTTTTCGGTGACGATATCTCCTTCGCGCGCGACGCAGTTTTCGGTGACGATATCTCCTTCGCGCGCGACGCAGTTTTCGGTGACGATATATCCTTCTTCCACAACGCACTTTTCGGTGACCATATCTCCTTCGCGCGCGACGCAGTTTTCGGTGACGATATCTCCTTCGTGCGCGACGCAATTGTCGCTGCCGATTTCCTGATCTGCCACGACGCAGTTTTCGGTGACGATATCTCCATCGCGTGCGACGCAGTTTTCGGTGACGATATCTCCTTCGCGCGGGACGCAGTTTTCGCTTACGAAATCTTCATCGCGCGCGATGCAGTTGTCGCTTACCAAATCTCCTTCGCGCACGACGCAGTTGTCGCTGCCGATTTCCTGATCGGCCGCGACAAAGTTTTCATAAACGATATCTCCTTCGCGCGCGATGCAGTTTTCGGTGACGTTATCTCCTTCGCGCGCGACACAGTTTTCGCTCACGATACCTCCTTCGCGCGCGACGCATTGTCACTGCCGATTTCCTGATCTTCCACGACGCAGTTTTCGGTGACGATATCTCCTTCGCGCGGGACGCAGTTTTCGCTTACGAAATCTCCATCGCGCGCGACGCAGTTGTCGCTTACCAAATCTCCTTCGCGCACGACGCAGTTGTCGCTGCCGATTTCCTGATCGGCCGCGACAAAGTTTTCATAAACGATATCTCCTTCGCGCGCGATGCAGTTTTCGGTGACGATATCTCCTTCGCACGCGACACAGTTTTCGCTCACGATACCTCCTTCGCGCGCGACCCATTGTCACTGCCGATTTCCTGATCTTCCACGACGCAGTTTTCGGTGACGATATCTCCTTCGCGCGCGACGCAGTTTTCGGTGACGATATCTCCTTCGCGCGCGACGCAGTTTTCGGTGACGATATCTCCTTCCCGCGCCACGCAGTTGTCGTTGCCGATTCCTGATGGACCGCGACGCAGTTTTCGGTGACAATATCTCCTTCGCGCGCGACGCAGTTTTCGCTTACGAAATGTCCTTCGCGCGCCACGCAGTTGTCGCTGCCGATTTCCTGATCGGCCGCGACAAAGTTTTCGTTGACGATATCTACTTCGCGCGCGATGTAGTTTTCGGTGACGATATCTCCTTCGCGCGCGACGCAGTGTTCGCTGCCGATTTCCTTCGCGCGCGGCGCAGTTGTCGCTGCCAATTTCTCACTGACGATATGTACTTCGCGACGCAGTTTGCGGTGATGATATCTCCTTCGCGCGCGACGCAGATTTCGGTGACGATATCTCCTTCGCGCGCGACGCTGTTTTCGCTCACGATACCTCCTTCGCGCGCGACGCAGTTGTCGCTGCCGATTTCCTGATCGGCCGCGACAAAGTTTTCATTGACGATGTCTACTTCGTGCGCGACGGAGTTTTCAGTGACGATATCTCCTTCGCGCGCGACGCAGTTTTCGCTCACGATACCTCCTTCGCGCGCGACGCAGTTGTCGCTGCCGATTTCCTGATCTGCCGCGACGCCGTTTTCAGTGACAATATCTCCTTCGCGCGCGACGTAGTTTTCGGTGACGATATCTCCTTCGCGCGTGACGCAATAGTCGCTGCCGATTTCCTGATCTTCCACGACGCAGTTTTCGGTGACGATATCTCCTTCGCGCGCGACGCAGTTTTCGGTGACGATATCTCCTTCGCGCGCGACGCAGTTTTCGCTTACGAAATCTCCCTCCCGCGCGACGCAGTTGTCGCTGCCGATTTCCTAATCGGCCACGACAAAGTTTTCGATGACGATATCTACTTGGCGCGCGACGCAGTTTTCGGTGACGATATCTCCTTCGCGCGCGACGCAGTTTTCGCTTACGAAATCTCCCTCGCGCGCGACGCAGTTGTCGCTGCCGATTTCCTAATCGGCCATGACAAAGTTTTCGATGACGATATCTACTTGGCGTGCGACGCAGTTTTCGGTGACGATATCTCCTTCGCGCGCGACGCAGTTTTCGCTTACGAAATCTCCCTCGCGCGCGACGCAGTTGTCGCTGCCGATTTCCTAATCGGCCACGACAAAGTTTTCGATGACGATATCTACTTGGCGCGCGACGCAGTTTTCGGTGACGATATCTCCTTCGCGCGCGACGCAGTTTTCGGTGACGATATCTCCTTCGCGCGCGATGCAGTTTTCGCTCACGATACCTCCTTCGCGCGCGACGCATTGTCGCTGCCGATTTCCTGATCTTCCACGACGCAGTTTTCGGTGACGATATCTCCTTCGCGCGCGACGCAGTTTTCGCTTACGAAATCTCCCTCGCGCGCGACGCAGTTGTCGCTGCCGATTTCCTAATCAGCCACGACAAAGTTTTCGATGACGATATCTACTTGGTGCGCGACGCAGTTTTCGGTGACGATATCTCCTTCGCGCGCGACGCAGTTTTCGGTGACGATATCTCCTTCGCGCGCGACGCAGTTTTCGCTCACGATACCTCCTTCACGCGCGACGCAGTTGTCGCTGCCGATTTCCTGATCTGTCGCGACGCCGTTTTCGGTGACGATATCTCCTTCACGCGCGATGCAGCTTTCGCTCACGATACCTCCTTCGCGCGCGACGCAGTTGTCGCTGCCGATTTCCTGATCTGCCGCGACGCCGTTTTCAGTGACGATATCTCCTTCGCGCGCGACGCAGTTTTTGTTTACGAAATCTCCCTCGCGCGCGACGCAGTTGTCGCTGCCGATTTCCTGATCGGCCACGACAAAGTTTTCGGTGACGATATCTACTTGGCGCGCGACGCAGTTTTCGGTGATGATATATCCTTCTTCCACAACGCACATTTCGGTGACCATATCTCCATCGCGCGCGACGCAGTTTTCGGTGACGATATCTCCTTCGTGCGCGACGCATTTGTCGCTGCCGATTTCCTGATCTGCCACGACGCAGTTTTCGGTGACGATATCTCCTTCGCGCGGGACGCAGTTTTCGCTAACGAAATCTCCATCGCGCGCGACGCAGTTGTCGCTTACCAAATCTCCTTCGCGCACGACGCAGTGGTCGCTGCCGATTTCCTGATCGGCCGCGACAAAGTTTTCATAAACGATATCTCCTTCGCGCGCGATGCAGTTTTCGGTGACGATATCTCCTTCGCGCGCGACACAGTTTTCGCTCACGATACCTCCTTCGCGCGCGACGCATTGTCACTGCCGATTTCCTGATCTTCCACGACGCAGTTTTCGGTGACGATATCTCCTTCGCGCGCGACGCAGTTTTCAGTGACGATATCTCCTTCGCGCGCGACGCAGTTTTCGGTGACGATATCTCCTTCCCGCGCGACGCAGTTGTCGTTGCCGATTCCTGATGGACCGCGACGCAGTTTTCGCTTACGAAATGTCCTTCGCGCGCGACGCAGTTGTCGCTGCCGATTTCCTGATCGGCCGCGACAAAGTTTTCGTTGACGATATCTACTTCGCGCGCGATGTAGTTTTCGGTGACGATATCTCCTTCGCGCGCGACGCAGTGTTCGCTGCCGATTTCCTTCGCGCGCGGCGCAGTTGTCGCTGCCGATTTCTCACTGACGATATGTACTTCGCGACGCAGTTTGCGGTGACGATATCTCCTTCGCGCGCGACGCAGTTTTCGGTGACGATATCTCCTTCGCGCGCGACGCAGTTTTCGCTCACGATACCTCCTTCGCGCGCGACGCAGTTGTCGCTGCCGATTTCCTGATCTACCGCGACGCCGTTTTCAGTGACGATATCTGCTTCGCGCGCGACGCAGTTTTCGCTTACGAAATCTCCCTCGCGCGCGACGCAGTTGTCGCTGCCGATTTCCTGATCGGCCACGACAAAGTTTTCGGTGACGATATCTACTTGGCGCGCGACGCAGTTTTCGGTGACGATATCTCCTTCGCGCGCGACGCAGTTTTCGGTGACGATATCTCCTTCGCGCGCGACGCAGTTTTCGCTCACGATACCTCCTTCACGCGCGACGCAGTTGTCGCTGCCGATTTCCTGATCTGCCGCGACGCCGTTTTCGGTGATGATATCTCCTTCGCGCGCGACGTAGTTTTCGCTCCCGATATCTCCTTCGCGCGCGACGCAGTTGTCGCTGCCGATTTCCTGATCTGCCGCGACGCCGTTTTCGGTGACGATAACTCCTTCACGCGCGATGCAGTTTTCGCTCACGATACCTCCTTCACGCGCGACGCAATTGTCGCTGCCGATTTCCTGATCTACCACGACGCAGTTTTTGGTTACGATATCTCCTTCGCGCGCGACGCAGTTTTCGGTGACGATATCTCCTTCGCGCGCGAAGCAGTGTTCGCTCACGATACCTCCTTCGCGCGCGACGCATTTTTGTTGCCGATTTCCTGATCTTCCACAACGCAATTTTCGGTGACGATATCTCCTTCGCGCGCGACGCAGTTTTCGGTTACGATATCTCCTTCACGCGCCACGCAGTTTTCGGTGACGATATCTCCTTCGCGCGCGACGCAGTTTTCGGTGACGATATCTCCTTCGCGCGCGACGCAGTTTTCGCTCACGATACCTCCTTCGCGCGCGACGCATTGTCGCTGCCGATTTCCTGATCTGCCACGACGCAGTTTTCGGTGACCGATATCTCCTTCGTGCGCGACGCAGTTTTCGGTGACGATATATCCTTCTTCCACAACGCACTTTTCGGTGACCATATCTCCATCGCGCGCGACGCAGTTTTCGGTGACGATATCTCCTTCGTGCGCGACGCATTTGTCGCTGCCGATTTCCTGATCTGCCACGACGCAGTTTTCGGTGACGATATCTCCTTCGCGCGCGACGCAGTTTTCGGTGACGATATCTCCTTCGCGCGGGACGCAGTTTTCGCTAACGAAATCTCCATCGCGCGCGACGCAGTTGTCGCTTACCAAATCTCCTTCGCGCACGACGCAGTTGTCGCTGCCGATTTCCTGATCGGCCGCGACAAAGTTTTCATAAACGATATCTCCTTCGCGCGCGATGCAGTTTTCGGTGACGATATCTCCTTCGCGCGCGACACAGTTTTCGCTCACGATACCTCCTTCGCGCGCGACGCATTGTCACTGCCGATTTCGTAATCTTCCACGACGCAGTTTTCGGTGACGATATCTCCTTCGCGCGCGACGCCGTTTTCGGTGACGATATCTCCTTCCCGCGCGACGCAGTTGTCGTTGCCGATTCCTGATGGACCGCGACGCAGTTTTCGCTTACGAAATGTCCTTCGCGCGCGACGCAGTTGTCGCTGCCGATTTCCTGATCGGCCGCGACAAAGTTTTCGTTGACGATATCTACTTCGCGCGCGATGTAGTTTTCGGTGACGATATCTCCTTCGCGCGCGACGCAGTGTTCGCTGCCGATTTCCTTCGCGCGCGGCGCAGTTGTCGCTGCCGATTTCTCACTGACGATATGTACTTCGCGACGCAGTTTGCGGTGACGATATCTCCTTCGCGCGCGACGCAGTTTTCGGTGACGATATCTCCTTCGCGCGCGACGCAGTTTTCGCTCACGATACCTCCTTCGCGCGCGACGCAGTTGTCGCTGCCGATTTCCTGATCTGCCGCGACGCCGTTTTCAGTGACGATATCTGCGTCGCGCGCGACGCAGTTTTCGCTTACGAAATCTCCCTCGCGCGCGACGCAGTTGTCGCTGCCGATTTCCTGATCGGCCACGACAAAGTTTTCGGTGACGATATCTACTTGGCGCGCGACGCAGTTTTCGGTGACGATATCTCCTTCGCGCGCGACGCAGTTTTCGCTCACGATACCTCCTTCACGCGCGACGCAGTTGTCGCTGCCGATTTCCTGATCTGCCGCGACGCCGTTTTCGGTGACGATATCTCCTTCACACGCGATGCAGTTTTCGCTCACGATACCTCCTTCGTGCGCGACGCAGTTGTCGCTGCCGATTTCCTGATCTGCCGCGACGCCGTTTTCAGTGACGATATCTCCTTCGCGCGCGACGCAGTTTTCGCTCACGATACCTCCTTCACGCGCGACGCAGTTGTCGCTGCCGATTTCCTGATCTGCCGCGACGCCGTTTTCGGTGATGATATCTCCTTCACGCGCGATGCAGTTTTCGCTCCCGATACCTCCTTCGCGCGCGACGCAGTTGTCGCTTCCGATTTCCTGATCTGCCGCGACGCCGTTTTCGGTGACGATATCTCCTTCACGCGCGATGCAGTTTTCGCTCACGATACCTCCTTCACGCGCGACGCATTATCGCTGCCGATTTCCTGATCTTCCACAACGCAATTTTCGGTGACGATATCTCCTTCGCGCGCGACGTAGTTTTCGGTGACGATATCTCCTTCGCGCGCGACGCTGTTTTCGCTCACGATACCTCCTTCGCGCGCGACGCAGTTGTCGCTGCCGATTTCCTGATCGGCCGCGACAAAGTTTTCATTGACGATGTCTACTTCGCGCGCGACGGAGATTTCAGTGACGATATCTCCTTCGCGCGCGACGCACTTTTCGCTCACGATACCTCCTTCGCGCGCGACGCAGTTGTCGCTTCCGATTTCCTGATCTGCAGCGACGCCGTTTTCAGTGACGATATCTCCTTCGCGCGCGACGCAGTTTTCGCTTACGAAATCTCCCTCGCGCGCGACGCAGTTGTCGCTGCCGATTTCCTGATCTGCCGCGACGCCGTTTTCGGTGACGATATCTCCTTCACGCGCGATGCAGTTTTCGCTCATGATACCTCCTTCGCGCGCGACGCAGTTGTCGCTGCCGATTTCCTGATCTGCCGCGACGCCGTTTTCGCTCACGATACCTCCTTCGCGCGCGACGCATTGTCGCTGCCGATTTCCTGATCTTCCACGACGCAGTTTTCGGTGACGATATCTCCTTCGCGCGCGATGCAGTTTTCGGTGACGATATCTCCTTCGCGCGCGACGCAGTTTTCGGTGACGATATCTCCTTTTTGCGCGACGCAGTTGTCGTTGCCGATTCCGGATCGGCCGCGACGCAATTTTCGGTGACGATATCTCCTTCGCGCTCGACGCAGTTGTCGCTTACGAAATGTCCTTCGCGCGCGACGCAGTTGTCGCTGCCGGTTTCCTGAGCGGCCGCGTCAAAGTTTTCGTAGACGATATCTACTTTGCGCGCGACGTAGTTTTCGGTGACGATATCTCCTTCGCGCGCGACGCAGTGTTCGCTGCCGATTTCCTTCGCGCGCGGCGCAGTTGTCGCTGCCGATTTCTCACTGACGATATGTACTTCGCGCGCGACGCAGTGTGCGGTGACGATATCTCCTTCGCGCGCGACGCAGTTTTCGCTCACGATATCTCCTTCGCGCGCGACGCAGTTGTCGCTGCCGATTTCCTGATCGGCCGCTACAAAGTTTTCATTGACGATGTCTAATTCGTGCGCGACGGAGTTTTCAGTGACGATATCTCCTTCGCGCCCGACGCAGTTGTCGCTGCCGATTTCCTGATCGGCCACGACAAAGTTTTCGGTGACGATATCTGCTTCGCGCGCGATGCAGTTTTCGGTGACGATGTCTCCTTCGCGCGCGACGCAGTTTTCGGTGACGATGTCTCCTTCGCGCGCGATGCAGTTTTCGCTCCCGATACCTCCTTCACGCGCGACGCAGTTGTCGCTGCCGATTTCCTGATCTACCGCGATGCAGTTTTCGGTGACGATATCTCCTTCGCGCGCGACGTAGTGTTCGCTGATGAAATCTCCTTCGCGCGCGACGCAGTTGTCGCTGCCGATTTCTTAATGGGCCGCGACAAAGTTTTCGGTGACGATATCTCCTTCGCGCGCGACGCAGTTTTCGGTGACGATATATCCTTCTTCCACAACGCACTTTTCGGTGACCATATCTCCTTCGCGCGCGACGCAGTTTTCGGTGACGATATCTCCTTCGTGCGCTACGCATTTGTCGCTGCCGATTTCCTGATCTGCCACGACGCAGTTTTCGGTGATGATATCTCCATCGCGTGCGACGCAGTTTTCGGTGACGATATATCCTTCGCGCGGGACGCAGTTTTCGCTTACGAAATCTTCATCGCGCGCGATGCAGTTGTCGCTTACCAAATCTCCTTCGCGCACGACGCAGTTGTCGCTGCCGATTTCCTGATCGGCCGCGACAAAGTTTTCATAAACAATATCTCCTTCGCGCGCGATGCAGTTTTCGGTGACGTTATCTCCTTCGCGCGCGACACAGTTTTCGCTCACGATACCTCCTTCGTGCGCGACGCATTGTCACTGCCGATTTCCTGATCTTCCACGACGCAGTTTTCGGTGACGATATCTCCTTCGCGCGCGACGCAGTTTTCGGTGACGATATCTCCTTCGCGCGCGACGCAGTTTTCGGTGACGATATCTCCTTCCCGCGCCACGCAGTTGTCGTTGCCGATTCCTGATGGACCGCGACGCAGTTTTCGGTGACAATATCTCCTTCGCGCGCGACGCAGTTTTCGCTTACGAAATGTCCTTCGCGCGCCACGCAGTTGTCGCTGCCGATTTCCTGATCGGCCGCGACAAAGTTTTCGTTGACGATATCTACTTCGCGCGCGATGTAGTTTTCGGTGACGATATCTCCTTCGCGCGCGACGCAGTGTTCGCTGCCGATTTCCTTCGCGCGCGGCGCAGTTGTCGCTGCCGATTTCTCACTGACGATATGTACTTCGCGACGCAGTTTGCGGTGATGATATCTCCTTCGCGCGCGACGCAGATTTCGGTGACGATATCTCCTTCGCGCGCGACGCTGTTTTCGCTCACGATACCTCCTTCGCGCGCGACGCAGTTGTCGCTGCCGATTTCCTGATCTGCCGCGACGCCGTTTTCAGTGACGATATCTCCTTCGCGCGCGACGCAGTTTTCGCTCACGATACCTCCTTCACGCGCGACGCAGTTGTCGCTGCCGATTTCCTGATCTGCCGCGACGCCGTTTTCGGTGATGATATCTCCTTCACGCGCGATGCAGTTTTCGCTCCCGATACCTCCTTCGCGCGCGACGCAGTTGTCGCTTCCGATTTCCTGATCTGCCGCGACGCCGTTTTCGGTGACGATATCTCCTTCACGCGCGATGCAGTTTTCGCTCACGATACCTCCTTCACGCGCGACGCATTATCGCTGCCGATTTCCTGATCTTCCACAACGCAATTTTCGGTGACGATATCTCCTTCGCGCGCGACGTAGTTTTCGGTGACGATATCTCCTTCGCGCGCGACGCTGTTTTCGCTCACGATACCTCCTTCGCGCGCGACGCAGTTGTCGCTGCCGATTTCCTGATCGGCCGCGACAAAGTTTTCATTGACGATGTCTACTTCGTGCGCGACGGAGTTTTCAGTGACGATATCTCCTTCGCGCGCGACGCAGTTTTCGCTCACGATACCTCCTTCGCGCGCGACGCAGTTGTCGCTTCCGATTTCCTGATCTGCAGCGACGCCGTTTTCAGTGACGATATCTCCTTCGCGCGCGACGCAGTTTTCGCTTAAAAAATCTCCCTCGCGCGCGACGCAGTTGTCGCTGCCGATTTCCTGATCTGCCGCGACGCCGTTTTCGGTGACGATATCTCCTTCACGCGCGATGCAGTTTTCGCTCATGATACCTACTTCGCGCGCGACGCAGTTGTCGCTGCCGATTTCCTGATCTGCCGCGACGCCGTTTTCGCTCACGATACCTCCTTCGCGCGCGACGCATTGTCGCTGCCGATTTCCTGATCTTCCACGACGCAGTTTTCGGTGACGATATCTCCTTTTTGCGCGACGCAGTTGTCGTTGCCGATTCCGGATCGGCCGCGACGCAATTTTCGGTGACGATATCTCCTTCGCGCTCGACGCAGTTGTCGCTTACGAAATGTCCTTCGCGCGCGACGCAGTTGTCGCTGCCGGTTTCCTGAGCGGCCGCGTCAAAGTTTTCGTAGACGATATCTACTTCGCGCGCGACGTAGTTTTCGGTGACGATATCTCCTTCGCGCGCGACGCAGTGTTCGCTGCCGATTTCCTTCGCGCGCGGCGCAGTTGTCGCTGCCGATTTCTCACTGACGATATGTACTTCGCGCGCGACGCAGTGTGCGGTGACGATATCTCCTTCGCGCGCGACGCAGTTTTCGCTCACGATATCTCCTTCGCGCGCGACGCAGTTGTCGCTGCCGATTTCCTGATCGGCCGCTACAAAGTTTTCATTGACGATGTCTAATTCGTGCGCGACGGAGTTTTCAGTGACGATATCTCCTTCGCGCCCGACGCAGTTGTCGCTGCCGATTTCCTGATCGGCCACGACAAAGTTTTCGGTGACGATATCTGCTTCGCGCGCGATGCAGTTTTCGGTGACGATGTCTCCTTCGCGCGCGACGCAGTTTTCGGTGACGATGTCTCCTTCGCGCGCGATGCAGTTTTCGCTCCCGATACCTCCTTCACGCGCGACGCAGTTGTCGCTGCCGATTTCCTGATCTACCGCGATGCAGTTTTCGGTGACGATATCTCCTTCGCGCGCGACGTAGTGTTCGCTGACGAAATCTCCTTCGCGCGCGACGCAGTTGTCGCTGCCGATTTCTTAATGGGCCGCGACAAAGTTTTCGGTGACGATATCTCCTTCGCGCGCGACGCAGTTTTCGGTGACGATATCTCCTTCGCGCGCGACGCAGTTTTCGGTGACGATATATCCTTCTTCCACAACGCACTTTTCGGTGACCATATCTCCTTCGCGCGCGACGCAGTTTTCAGTGACGATATCTCCTTCGTGCGCTACGCATTTGTCGCTGCCGATTTCCTGATCTGCCACGACGCAGTTTTCGGTGACGATATCTCCATCGCGTGCGACGCAGTTTTCGGTGACGATATCTCCTTCGCGCGGGACGCAGTTTTCGCTTACGAAATCTTCATCGCGCGCGATGCAGTTGTCGCTTACCAAATCTCCTTCGCGCACGACGCAGTTGTCGCTGCCGATTTCCTGATCGGCCGCGACAAAGTTTTCATAAACGATATCTCCTTCGCGCGCGATGCAGTTTTCGGTGACGTTATCTCCTTCGCGCGCGACACAGTTTTCGCTCACGATACCTCCTTCGCGCGCGACGCATTGTCACTGCCGATTTCCTGATCTTCCACGACGCAGTTTTCGGTGACGATATCTCCTTCGCGCGCGACGCAGTTTTCGGTGACGATATCTCCTTCGCGCGCGACGCAGTTTTCGGTGACGATATCTCCTTCCCGCGCCACGCAGTTGTCGTTGCCGATTCCTGATGGACCGCGACGCAGTTTTCGGTGACAATATCTCCTTCGCGCGCGACGCAGTTTTCGCTTACGAAATGTCCTTCGCGCGCCACGCAGTTGTCGCTGCCGATTTCCTGATCGGCCGCGACAAAGTTTTCGTTGACGATATCTACTTCGCGCGCGATGTAGTTTTCGGTGACGATATCTCCTTCGCGCGCGACGCAGTGTTCGCTGCCGATTTCCTTCGCGCGCGGCGCAGTTGTCGCTGCCGATTTCTCACTGACGATATGTACTTCGCGACGCAGTTTGCGGTGATGATATCTCCTTCGCGCGCGACGCAGATTTCGGTGACGATATCTCCTTCGCGCGCGACGCTGTTTTCGCTCACGATACCTCCTTCGCGCGCGACGCAGTTGTCGCTGCCGATTTCCTGATCGGCCGCGACAAAGTTTTCATTGACGATGTCTACTTCGTGCGCGACGGAGTTTTCAGTGACGATATCTCCTTCGCGCGCGACGCAGTTTTCGCTCACGATACCTCCTTCGCGCGCGACGCAGTTGTCGCTGCCGATTTCCTGATCTGCCGCGACGCCGTTTTCAGTGACGATATCTCCTTCGCGCGCGACGTAGTTTTCGGTGACGATATCTCCTTCGCGCGTGACGCAATTGTCGCTGCCGATTTCCTGATCTGCCACGACGCAGTTTTTGGTTACGATATCTCCTTCGCGCGCGACGCAGTTTTCGGTGACGATATCTCCTTCGCGCGCGACGCAGTTTTCGGTGACGATATCTCCTTCGCGCGCGATGCAGTTTTCGCTCACGATACCTCCTTCGCGCGTGACGCCTTGTCGCTGCCGATTTCCTGATATTCCACGACGCAGTTTTCGGTGACGATATCTCCTTCGCGCGCGACGCAGTTTTCGGTGACAATATCTCCTTCGCGCGCGACGCAGTTTTCGCTTACGAAATCTCCCTCCCGCGCGACGCAGTTGTCGCTGCCGATTTCCTAATCGGCCACGACAAAGTTTTCGATGACGATATCTACTTGGCGCGCGACGCAGTTTTCGGTGACGATATCTCCTTCGCGCGCGACGCAGTTTTCGATCACGATACCTCCTTCACGCGCGACGCAGTTGTCGCTGCCGATTTCCTGATCTGCCGCGACGCCGTTTTCGCTCACGATACCTCCTTCGCGCGCGACGCATTGTCGCTGCCGATTTCCTGATCTTCCACGACGCAGTTTTCGGTGACGATATCTCCTTCGCGCGCGATGCAGTTTTCGGTGACGATATCTCCT
The DNA here is from genome assembly GCA_964035475.1 of Salix caprea. Taxonomy (NCBI): domain Eukaryota; kingdom Viridiplantae; phylum Streptophyta; class Magnoliopsida; order Malpighiales; family Salicaceae; genus Salix; species Salix caprea. Next base: position 13,731,187 of record OZ037745.1, read on the forward strand.
TCGCGCGCGACGCAGTTTTCGGTGACGATATCTCCTTTTTGCGCGACGCAGTTGTCGTTGCCGATTCCGGATCGGCCGCGACGCAATTTTCGGTGACGATATCTCCTTCGCGCTCGACGCAGTTGTCGCTTACGAAATGTCCTTCGCGCGCGACGCAGTTGTCGCTGCCGGTTTCCTGAGCGGCCGCGTCAAAGTTTTCGTAGACGATATCTACTTCGCGCGCGACGTAGTTTTCGGTGACGATATCTCCTTCGCGCGCGACGCAGTGTTCGCTGCCGATTTCCTTCGCGCGCGGCGCAGTTGTCGCTGCCGATTTCTCACTGACGATATGTACTTCGCGCGCGACGCAGTGTGCGGTGACGATATCTCCTTCGCGCGCGACGCAGTTTTCGCTCACGATATCTCCTTCGCGCGCGACGCAGTTGTCGCTGCCGATTTCCTGATCGGCCGCTACAAAGTTTTCATTGACGATGTCTAATTCGTGCGCGACGGAGTTTTCAGTGACGATATCTCCTTCGCGCCCGACGCAGTTGTCGCTGCCGATTTCCTGATCGGCCACGACAAAGTTTTCGGTGACGATATCTGCTTCGCGCGCGATGCAGTTTTCGGTGACGATGTCTCCTTCGCGCGCGACGCAGTTTTCGGTGACGATGTCTCCTTCGCGCGCGATGCAGTTTTCGCTCCCGATACCTCCTTCACGCGCGACGCAGTTGTCGCTGCCGATTTCCTGATCTACCGCGATGCAGTTTTCGGTGACGATATCTCCTTCGCGCGCGACGTAGTGTTCGCTGACGAAATCTCCTTCGCGCGCGACGCAGTTGTCGCTGCCGATTTCTTAATGGGCCGCGACAAAGTTTTCGGTGACGATATCTCCTTCGCGCGCGACGCAGTTTTCGGTGACGATATCTCCTTCGCGCGCGACGCAGTTTTCGGTGACGATATCTCCTTCGCGCGCGACGCAGTTTTCGGTGACGATATATCCTTCTTCCACAACGCACTTTTCGGTGACCATATCTCCTTCGCGCGCGACGCAGTTTTCGGTGACGATATCTCCTTCGCGCGCGACGCAGTTTTCGGTGAGGATATATCCTTCTTCCACAACGCACTTTTCGGTGACCATATCTCCTTCGCGCGCGACGCAGTTTTCGCTTACGAAATGTCCTTCGCGCGCCACGCAGTTGTCGCTGCCGATTTCCTGATCGGCCGCGACAAAGTTTTCGTTGACGATATCTACTTCGCGCGCGATGTAGTTTTCGGTGACGATATCTCCTTCGCGCGCGACGCAGTGTTCGCTGCCGATTTCCTTCGCGCGCGGCGCAGTTGTCGCTGCCGATTTCTCACTGACGATATGTACTTCGCGACGCAGTTTGCGGTGATGATATCTCCTTCGCGCGCGACGCAGATTTCGGTGACGATATCTCCTTCGCGCGCGACGCTGTTTTCGCTCACGATACCTCCTTCGCGCGCGACGCAGTTGTCGCTGCCGATTTCCTGATCGGACGCGACAAAGTTTTCATTGACGATGTCTACTTCGTGCGCGACGGAGTTTTCAGTGACGATATCTCCTTCGCGCGCGACGCAGTTTTCGCTCACGATACCTCCTTCGCGCGCGACGCAGTTGTCGCTGCCGATTTCCTGATCTGCCGCGACGCCGTTTTCAGTGACGATATCTCCTTCGCGCGCGACGTAGTTTTCGGTGACGATATCTCCTTCGCGCGTGACGCAATTGTCGCTGCCGATTTCCTGATCTGCCACGACGCAGTTTTTGGTTACGATATCTCCTTCGCGCGCGACGCAGTTTTCGGTGACGATATCTCCTTCGCGCGCGACGCAGTTTTCGGTGACGATATCTCCTTCGCGCGCGATGCAGTTTTCGCTCACGATACCTCCTTCGCGCGTGACGCATTGTCGCTGCCGATTTCCTGATATTCCACGACGCAGTTTTCGGTGACGATATCTCCTTCGCGCGCGACGCAGTTTTCGGTGACAATATCTCCTTCGCGCGCGACGCAGTTTTCGCTTACGAAATCTCCCTCCCGCGCGACGCAGTTGTCGCTGCCGATTTCCTAATCGGCCACGACAAAGTTTTCGATGACGATATCTACTTGGCGCGCGACGCAGTTTTCGGTGACGATATCTCCTTCGCGCGCGACGCAGTTTTCGGTGACGATATCTCCTTCGCGCGCGACGCAGTTTTCGATCACGATACCTCCTTCACGCGCGACGCAGTTGTCGCTGCCGATTTCCTGATCTGCCGCGACGCCGTTTTCGCTCACGATACCTCCTTCGCGCGCGACGCATTGTCGCTGCCGATTTCCTGATCTTCCACGACGCAGTTTTCGGTGACGATATCTCCTTCGCGCGCGATGCAGTTTTCGGTGACGATATCTCCTTCGCGCGCGACGCAGTTTTCGGTGACGATATCTCCTTTTTGCGCGACGCAGTTGTCGTTGCCGATTCCGGATCGGCCGCGACGCAATTTTCGGTGACGATATCTCCTTCGCGCTCGACGCAGTTGTCGCTTACGAAATGTCCTTCGCGCGCGACGCAGTTGTCGCTGCCGGTTTCCTGAGCGGCCGCGTCAAAGTTTTCGTAGACGATATCTACTTCGCGCGTGACGTAGTTTTCGGTGACGATATCTCCTTCGCGCGCGACGCAGTGTTCGCTGCCGATTTCCTTCGCGCGCGGCGCAGTTGTCGCTGCCGATTTCTCACTGACGATATGTACTTCGCGCGCGACGCAGTGTGCGGTGACGATATCTCCTTCGCGCGCGACGCAGTTTTCGCTCACGATATCTCCTTCGCGCGCGACGCAGTTGTCGCTGCCGATTTCCTGATCGGCCGCTACAAAGTTTTCATTGACGATGTCTAATTCGTGCGCGACGGAGTTTTCAGTGACGATATCTCCTTCGCGCCCGACGCAGTTGTCGCTGCCGATTTCCTGATCGGCCACGACAAAGTTTTCGGTGACGATATCTGCTTCGCGCGCGATGCAGTTTTCGGTGACGATGTCTCCTTCGCGCGCGACGCAGTTTTCGGTGACGATGTCTCCTTCGCGCGCGATGCAGTTTTCGCTCCCGATACCTCCTTCACGCGCGACGCAGTTGTCGCTGCCGATTTCCTGATCTACCGCGATGCAGTTTTCGGTGACGATATCTCCTTCGCGCGCGACGTAGTGTTCGCTGACGAAATCTCCTTCGCGCGCGACGCAGTTGTCGCTGCCGATTTCTTAATGGGCCGCGACAAAGTTTTCGGTGACGATATCTCCTTCGCGCGCGACGCAGTTTTCGGTGACGATATCTCCTTCGCGCGCGACGCAGTTTTCGGTGACGATATCTCCTTCGCGCGCGACGCAGTTTTCGGTGACGATATATCCTTCTTCCACAGCGCACTTTTCGGTGACCATATCTCCTTCGCGCGCGACGCAGTTTTCGGTGACGATATCTCCTTCGCGCGCGACGCAGTTTTCGGTGACGATATATCCTTCTTCCACAACGCACTTTTCGGTGACCATATCTCCTTCGCGCGCGACGCAGTTTTCGCTTACGAAATGTCCTTCGCGCGCCACGCAGTTGTCGCTGCCGATTTCCTGATCGGCCGCGACAAAGTTTTCGTTGACGATATCTACTTCGCGCGCGATGTAGTTTTCGGTGACGATATCTCCTTCGCGCGCGACGCAGTGTTCGCTGCCGATTTCCTTCGCGCGCGGCGCAGTTGTCGCTGCCGATTTCTCACTGACGATATGTACTTCGCGACGCAGTTTGCGGTGATGATATCTCCTTCGCGCGCGACGCAGATTTCGGTGACGATATCTCCTTCGCGCGCGACGCTGTTTTCGCTCATGATACCTCCTTCGCGCGCGACGCAGTTGTCGCTGCCGATTTCCTGATCGGCCGCGACAAAGTTTTCATTGACGATGTCTACTTCGTGCGCGACGGAGTTTTCAGTGACGATATCTCCTTCGCGCGCGACGCAGTTTTCGCTCACGATACCTCCTTCGCGCGCGACGCAGTTGTCGCTGCCGATTTCCTGATCTGCCGCGACGCCGTTTTCAGTGACGATATCTCCTTCGCGCGCGACGTAGTTTTCGGTGACGATATCTCCTTCGCGCGTGACGCAATTGTCGCTGCCGATTTCCTGATCTGCCACGACGCAGTTTTTGGTTACGATATCTCCTTCGCGCGCGACGCAGTTTTCGGTGACGATATCTCCTTCGCGCGCGACGCAGTTTTCGGTGACGATATCTCCTTCGCGCGCGATGCAGTTTTCGCTCACGATACCTCCTTCGCGCGTGACGCATTGTCGCTGCCGATTTCCTGATATTCCACGACGCAGTTTTCGGTGACGATATCTCCTTCGCGCGCGACGCAGTTTTCGGTGACAATATCTCCTTCGCGCGCGACGCAGTTTTCGCTTACGAAATCTCCCTCCTGCGCGACGCAGTTGTCGCTGCCGATTTCCTAATCGGCCACGACAAAGTTTTCGATGACGATATCTACTTGGCGCGCGACGCAGTTTTCGGTGACGATATCTCCTTCGCGCGCGACGCAGTTTTCGGTGACGATATCTCCTTCGCGCGCGACGCAGTTTTCGATCACGATACCTCCTTCACGCGCGACGCAGTTGTCGCTGCCGATTTCCTGATCTGCCGCGACGCCGTTTTCGCTCACGATACCTCCTTCGCGCGCGACGCATTGTCGCTGCCGATTTCCTGATCTTCCACGACGCAGTTTTCGGTGACGATATCTCCTTCGCGCGCGACGCAGTTTTCGGTGACGATATCTCCTTTTTGCGCGACGCAGTTGTCGTTGCCGATTCCGGATCGGCCGCGACGCAATTTTCGGTGACGATATCTCCTTCGCGCTCGACGCAGTTGTCGCTTACGAAATGTCCTTCGCGCGCGACGCAGTTGTCGCTGCCGGTTTCCTGAGCGGCCGCGTCAAAGTTTTCGTAGACGATATCTACTTCGCGCGCGACGTAGTTTTCGGTGACGATATCTCCTTCGCGCGCGACGCAGTGTTCGCTGCCGATTTCCTTCGCGCGCGGCGCAGTTGTCGCTGCCGATTTCTCACTGACGATATGTACTTCGCGCGCGACGCAGTGTGCGGTGACGATATCTCCTTCGCGCGCGACGCAGTTTTCGCTCACGATATCTCCTTCGCGCGCGACGCAGTTGTCGCTGCCGATTTCCTGATCGGCCGCTACAAAGTTTTCATTGACGATGTCTAATTCGTGCGCGACGGAGTTTTCAGTGACGATATCTCCTTCGCGCCCGACGCAGTTGTCGCTGCCGATTTCCTGATCGGCCACGACAAAGTTTTCGGTGACGATATCTGCTTCGCGCGCGATGCAGTTTTCGGTGACGATGTCTCCTTCGCGCGCGACGCAGTTTTCGGTGACGATGTCTCCTTCGCGCGCGATGCAGTTTTCGCTCCCGATACCTCCTTCACGCGCGACGCAGTTGTCGCTGCCGATTTCCTGATCTACCGCGATGCAGTTTTCGGTGACGATATCTCCTTCGCGCGCGACGTAGTGTTCGCTGACGAAATCTCCTTCGCGCGCGACGCAGTTGTCGCTGCCGATTTCTTAATGGGCCGCGACAAAGTTTTCGGTGACGATATCTCCTTCGCGCGCGACGCAGTTTTCGGTGACGATATCTCCTTCGCGCGCGACGCAGTTTTCGGTGACGATATCTCCTTCGCGCGCGACGCAGTTTTCGGTGACGATATATCCTTCTTCCACAACGCACTTTTCGGTGACCATATCTCCTTCGCGCGCGACGCAGTTTTCGGTGACGATATCTCCTTCGCGCGCGACGCAGTTTTCGGTGACGATATATCCTTCTTCCACAACGCACTTTTCGGTGACCATATCTCCTTCGCGCGCGACGCAGTTTTCGCTTACGAAATGTCCTTCGCGCGCCACGCAGTTGTCGCTGCCGATTTCCTGATCGGCCGCGACAAAGTTTTCGTTGACGATATCTACTTCGCGCGCGATGTAGTTTTCGGTGACGATATCTCCTTCGCGCGCGACGCAGTGTTCGCTGCCGATTTCCTTCGCGCGCGGCGCAGTTGTCGCTGCCGATTTCTCACTGACGATATGTACTTCGCGACGCAGTTTGCGGTGATGATATCTCCTTCGCGCGCGACGCAGATTTCGGTGACGATATCTCCTTCGCGCGCGACGCTGTTTTCGCTCACGATACCTCCTTCGCGCGCGACGCAGTTGTCGCTGCCGATTTCCTGATCGGACGCGACAAAGTTTTCATTGACGATGTCTACTTCGTGCGCGACGGAGTTTTCAGTGACGATATCTCCTTCGCGCGCGACGCAGTTTTCGCTCACGATACCTCCTTCGCGCGCGACGCAGTTGTCGCTGCCGATTTCCTGATCTGCCGCGACGCCGTTTTCAGTGACGATATCTCCTTCGCGCGCGACGTAGTTTTCGGTGACGATATCTCCTTCGCGCGTGACGCAATTGTCGCTGCCGATTTCCTGATCTGCCACGACGCAGTTTTTGGTTACGATATCTCCTTCGCGCGCGACGCAGTTTTCGGTGACGATATCTCCTTCGCGCGCGATGCAGTTTTCGCTCACGATACCTCCTTCGCGCGTGACGCATTGTCGCTGCCGATTTCCTGATATTCCACGACGCAGTTTTCGGTGACGATATCTCCTTCGCGCGCGACGCAGTTTTCGGTGACAATATCTCCTTCGCGCGCGACGCAGTTTTCGCTTACGAAATCTCCCTCCCGCGCGACGCAGTTGTCGCTGCCGATTTCCTAATCGGCCACGACAAAGTTTTCGATGACGATATCTACTTGGCGCGCGACGCAGTTTTCGGTGACGATATCTCCTTCGCGCGCGACGCAGTTTTCGGTGACGATATCTCCTTCGCGCGCGACGCAGTTTTCGATCACGATACCTCCTTCACGCGCGACGCAGTTGTCGCTGCCGATTTCCTGATCTGCCGCGACGCCGTTTTCGCTCACGATACCTCCTTCGCGCGCGACGCATTGTCGCTGCCGATTTCCTGATCTTCCACGACGCAGTTTTCGGTGACGATATCTCCTTCGCGCGCGATGCAGTTTTCGGTGACGATATCTCCTTCGCGCGCGACGCAGTTTTCGGTGACGATATCTCCTTTTTGCGCGACGCAGTTGTCGTTGCCGATTCCGGATCGGCCGCGACGCAATTTTCGGTGACGATATCTCCTTCGCGCTCGACGCAGTTGTCGCTTACGAAATGTCCTTCGCGCGCGACGCAGTTGTCGCTGCCGGTTTCCTGAGCGGCCGCGTCAAAGTTTTCGTAGACGATATCTACTTCGCGCGCGACGTAGTTTTCGGTGACGATATCTCCTTCGCGCGCGACGCAGTGTTCGCTGCCGATTTCCTTCGCGCGCGGCGCAGTTGTCGCTGCCGATTTCTCACTGACGATATGTACTTCGCGCGCGACGCAGTGTGCGGTGACGATATCTCCTTCGCGCGCGACGCAGTTTTCGCTCACGATATCTCCTTCGCGCGCGACGCAGTTGTCGCTGCCGATTTCCTGATCGGCCGCTACAAAGTTTTCATTGACGATGTCTAATTCGTGCGCGACGGAGTTTTCAGTGACGATATCTCCTTCGCGCCCGACGCAGTTGTCGCTGCCGATTTCCTGATCGGCCACGACAAAGTTTTCGGTGACGATATCTGCTTCGCGCGCGATGCAGTTTTCGGTGACGATGTCTCCTTCGCGCGCGACGCAGTTTTCGGTGATTATGTCTCCTTCGCGCGCGATGCAGTTTTCGCTCCCGATACCTCCTTCACGCGCGACGCAGTTGTCGCTGCCGATTTCCTAATCTACCGCGATGCAGTTTTCGGTGACGATATCTCCTTCGCGCGCGACGTAGTGTTCGCTGACGAAATCTCCTTCGCGCGCGACGCAGTTGTCGCTGCCGATTTCTTAATGGGCCGCGACAAAGTTTTCGGTGACGATATCTCCTTCGCGCGCGACGCAGTTTTCGGTGACGATATCTCCTTCGCGCGCGACGCAGTTTTCGGTGATGATATCTCCTTCGCGCGCGACGCAGTTTTCGGTGACGATATATCCTTCTTCCACAACGCACTTTTCGGTGACCATATCTCCTTCGCGCGCGACGCAGTTTTCGGTGACGATATCTCCTTCGCGCGCGACGCAGTTTTCGGTGACGATATATCCTTCTTCCACAACGCACTTTTCGGTGACCATATCTCCTTCGCGCGCGACGCAGTTTTCGCTTACGAAATGTCCTTCGCGCGCCACGCAGTTGTCGCTGCCGATTTCCTGATCGGCCGCGACAAAGTTTTCGTTGACGATATCTACTTCGCGCGCGATGTAGTTTTCGGTGACGATATCTCCTTCGCGCGCGACGCAGTGTTCGCTGCCGATTTCCTTCGCGCGCGGCGCAGTTGTCGCTGCCGATTTCTCACTGACGATATGTACTTCGCGACGCAGTTTGCGGTGATGATATCTCCTTCGCGCGCGACGCAGATTTCGGTGACGATATCTCCTTCGCGCGCGACGCTGTTTTCGCTCACGATACCTCCTTCGCGCGCGACGCAGTTGTCGCTGCCGATTTCCTGATCGGCCGCGACAAAGTTTTCATTGACGATGTCTACTTCGTGCGCGACGGAGTTTTCAGTGACGATATCTCCTTCGCGCGCGACGCAGTTTTCGCTCACGATACCTCCTTCGCGCGCGACGCAGTTGTCGCTGCCGATTTCCTGATCTGCCGCGACGCCGTTTTCAGTGACGATATCTCCTTCGCGCGCGACGTAGTTTTCGGTGACGATATCTCCTTCGCGCGTGACGCAATTGTCGCTGCCGATTTCCTGATCTGCCACGACGCAGTTTTTGGTTACGATATCTCCTTCGCGCGCGACGCAGTTTTCGGTGACGATATCTCCTTCGCGCGCGACGCAGTTTTCGGTGACGATATCTCCTTCGCGCGCGATGCAGTTTTCGCTCACGATACCTCCTTCGCGCGTGACGCATTGTCGCTGCCGATTTCCTGATCTTCCACGACGCAGTTTTCGGTGACGATATCTCCTTCGCGCGCGACGCAGTTTTCGGTGACAATATCTCCTTCGCGCGCGACGCAGTTTTCGCTTACGAAATCTCCCTCCCGCGCGACGCAGTTGTCGCTGCCGATTTCCTAATCGGCCACGACAAAGTTTTCGATGACGATATCTACTTGGCGCGCGACGCAGTTTTCGGTGACGATATCTCCTTCGCGCGCGACGCAGTTTTCGGTGACGATATCTCCTTCGCGCGCGACGCAGTTTTCGATCACGATACCTCCTTCACGCGCGACGCAGTTGTCGCTGCCGATTTCCTGATCTGTCGCGACGCCGTTTTGGTGACGATATCTCCTTCACGCGCGATGCAGTTTTCGCTCACGATACCTCCTTCGTGCGCGACGCAGTTGTCGCTGCCGATTTCCTGATCTGCCGCGACGCCGTTTTCAGTGACGATATCTCCTTCGCGCTCGACGCAGTTTTCGTTTACGAAATCTCCCTCGCGCGCGACGCAGTTGTCGCTGCCGATTTCCTGATCGGCCACGACAAAGTTTTCGGTGACGATATCTACTTGGCGCGCGACGCAGTTTTCGGTGACGATATCTCCTTCGCGCGCGACGCAGTTTTCGGTGACGATATCTCCTTCGCGCGCGACGTAGTTTTCGGTCACGATATCTCCTTCGCGCGCGATGCAGTTTTCGCTCACGATACCTCCTTCGCGCGCGACGCATTTTTGTTGCCGATTTCCTGATCTTCCACAACGCAATTTTCGGTGACGATATCTCCTTCGCGCGCGACGCAGTTTTCGGTTACGATATCTCCTTCACGCGCAACGCAGTTTTCGGTGACGATATCTCCTTCGCGCGCGACGCAGTTTTCGGTGACGATATCTCCTTCGCGCGCGACGCAGTTTTCGCTCACGATACCTCCTTCGCGCGCGACGCATTGTCGCTGCCGATTTCCTGATCTGCCACGACGCAGTTTTCGGTGACGATATCTCCTTCGCGCGCGACGCAGTTTTCGGTGACGATATATCCTTCTTCCACAACGCACTTTTCGGTGACCATATCTCCATCGCGCGCGACGCAGTTTTCGGTGACGATATCTCCTTCGTGCGCGACGCATTTGTCGCTGCCGATTTCCTGATCTGCCACGACGCAGTTTTCGGTTACGATATCTCCTTCACACGCGACGCAGTTTTCGGTGACGATATCTCCTTCGCGCGCGACGCAGTTTTCGCTCACGATACCTCCTTCGCGCGCGACGCATTGTCGCTGCCGATTTCCTGATCTTCCACGACGCAGTTTTCGGTGACGATATCTCCTTCGCGCGTGACGCAGTTTTCGGTGACGATATCTCCTTCGCGCGCGACGCAGTTGTTGTTGCCGATTCCTGATCTGCCACGACGCAGTTTTCGGTGACGATATCTCCTTCGCGCGGGACGCAGTTTTCGCTTACGAAATCTCCATCGCGCGCGACGCAGTTGTCGCTTACCAAATCTCCTTCGCGCACGACGCAGTTGTCGCTGCCGATTTCCTGATCGGCCGCGACAAAGTTTTCATAAACGATATCTCCTTCGCGCGCGATGCAGTTTTCGGTGACGATATCTCCTTCGCGCGCGACACAGTTTTCGCTCACGATACCTCCTTCGCGCGCGACGCATTGTCCCTGCCGATTTCCTGATCTTCCACGACGCAGTTTTCGGTGACGATATCTCCTTCGCGCGCGACGCAGTTTTCGGTGACGATATCTCCTTCGCGCGCGACGCAGTTTTCGGTGACGATATCTCCTTCCCGCGCGACGCAGTTGTCGTTGCCGATTCCTGATGGACCGCGACGCAGTTTTCGGTGACAATATCTCCTTCGCGCGCGACGCAGTTTTCGCTTACGAAATGTCCTTCGCGCGCCACGTAGTTGTCGCTGCCGATTTCCTGATCGGCCGCGACAAAGTTTTCGTTGACGATATCTACTTCGCGCGCGATGTAGTTTTCGGTGACGATATCTCCTTCGCGCGCGACGCAGTGTTCGCTGCCGATTTCCTTCGCGCGCGGCGCAGTTGTCGCTGCTGATTTCCTGATCGGCCGCGACAAAGTTTTCGTTGACGATATCTACTTCGCGCGCGACGCAGTTTTCGATCACGATACCTCCTTCACGCGCGACGTAGTTGTCGCTGCCGATTTCCTGATCTGCCGCGACGCCGTTTTCGCTCACGATACCTCCTTCGCGCGCGACGCATTGTCGCTGCCGATTTCCTGATCTTCCACGACGCAGTTTTCGGTGACGATATCTCCTTCGCGCGCGATGCAGTTTTCGGTGACGATATCTCCTTCGCGCGCGACGCAGTTTTCGGTGACGATATCTCCTTTTTGCGCGACGCAGTTGTCGTTGCCGATTCCGGATCGGCCGCGACGCAATTTTCGGTGACGATATCTCCTTCGCGCTCGACGCAGTTGTCGCTTACGAAATGTCCTTCGCGCGCGACGCAGTTGTCGCTGCCGGTTTCCTGAGCGGCCGCGTCAAAGTTTTCGTAGACGATATCTACTTCGCGCGCGACGTAGTTTTCGGTGACGATATCTCCTTCGCGCGCGACGCAGTGTTCGCTGCCGATTTCCTTCGCGCGCGGCGCAGTTGTCGCTGCCGATTTCTCACTGACGATATGTACTTCGCGCGCGACGCAGTGTGCGGTGACGATATCTCCTTCGCGCGCGACGCAGTTTTCGCTCACGATATCTCCCTCGCGCGCGACGCAGTTGTCGCTGCCGATTTCCTGATCGGCCACGATAAAGTTTTCGGTGACGATATCTACTTGGCGCGCGACGCAGTTTTCGGTGACGATATCTTTTTCGCGCGCGACGCAGTTTTCGGTGACGATACCTCCTTCGCGCGCGACGCAGTTTTCGGTGACGATACCTCCTTCGCGCGCGATGCAGTTTTCGCTCACGATACCTCCTTCGCGCGCGACGCCTTGTCGCTGCCGATTTCCTGATCTTCCACAACGCAGTTTTCGCTTACGAAATCTCCCTCGCGCGCGACGCAGTTGTCGCTACCGATTTCCTGATCGGCCACGATAAAGTTTTCGGTGACGATATCTACTTGGCGCGCGACGCAGTTTTCAGTGACGATATCTCCTTCGCGCGCGACGCAGTTTTCGGTGACGATACCTCCTTCGCGCGCGATGCAGTTTTCGCTCACGATACCTCCTTCGCGCGCGACGCATTGTCGCTGCCGATTTCCTGATCTTCCACAACGCAATTTTCGGTGACGATATCTCCTTCGCGCGCGACGCAGTTTTCGGTGACGATATCTCCTTCGCGCACGACGCAATTGTCGCTGCCGATTTCCTGATCTGCCACGACGCATCGGTGACGATATCTCCTTCGCGCGCGACGCAGTTTTCGGTGACGATATCTCCTTCGCGCGCGACGCAGTTTTCGGTGACGATACCTCCTTTGCGCGCGATGCAGTTTTCGCTCACGATACCTCCTTCGCGCGCGACGCATTGTCGCTGCCAATTTCCTGATCTTCCACAACGCAATTTTCGGTGACGATATCTCCTTCGCGCGCGACGCAGTTTTCGGTGACGATATCTCCTTCGCGCACGACGCAATTGTCGCTGCCGATTTCCTGATCTTCCACGACGCAGTTTTCGGTGACGATATCTCCTTCGCGCGCGACGCAGTTTTCGGTGACGATATCTCCTTCCCGCGCGACGCAGTTGTCGTTGCCGATTCCTGATCGGCCGCGACGCAGTTTTCGGTGACGATATCTCCTTCGCGCGCGACGCAGTTAACGCTTATGAAATCTCCTTCACGCGCGACGCAGTTGTCGCTGCCGATTTCCTGATCGGCCGCGACAAAGTTTTCATTGACGATATCTACTTCGAGCGCGACGTAGTTTTCGCTAACAATATCTCCTTCGCGCGCGACGCAGTGTTCGCTGATGAAATCTCCTTCGCGCGCGACGCAGTTGTCGCTGCCGATTTCCTGATCGGCTGCGACAAAGTTTTCGGTGATGATATCTACTTCGCGCGCGATGCAGTTTTCGGTGACGATATCTGCTTCGCGCGCGACGCAGTTTTCGGTACGATATCTCCTTCGCGCGCGATGCAGTTTTCGGTGACGATATCTCCTTCCCGCGCGACGCAGATTTCGCTCCCGATACCTCCTTCACGCGCGACGCAGTTATCGCTGCCGATTTCCTGATCTACCGCGATGCAGTTTTCGCTCACGATACCTCCTTCGCGCGCGACGCATTGTCGCTGCCAATTTCCTGATCTTCCACAACGCAATTTTCGGTGACGATATCTCCTTCGCGCGCGACGCAGTTTTCGGTGACGATATCTCCTTCCCGCACGACGCAATTGTCGCTGCCGATTTCCTGATCTTCCACGACGCAGTTTTCGGTGACGATATCTCCTTCGCGCGCGACGCAGTTTTCGGTGACGATATCTCCTTCCCGCGCGACGCAGTTGTCGTTGCCGATTCCTGATCGGCCGCGACGCAGTTTTCGGTGACGATATCTCCTTCGCGCGCGACGCAGTTAACGCTTATGAAATCTCCTTCACGCGCGACGCAGTTGTCGCTGCCGATTTCCTGATCGGCCGCGACAAAGTTTTCATTGACGATATCTACTTCGAGCGCGACGTAGTTTTCGATGACGATATATCCTTCGCGCGCGACGCAGTGTTCGCTGCCGATTTCCTTCGCGCACGGCGCAGTTGTCACTGCCGATTTCTCACTGACGATATGTACTTCGCGCGCGACGCAGTTTGCGGTGACGATATCTCCTTCGCGCGCGACGCAGTTTTTGGTGACGATAGCTCCTTCACGCGCGACGCAGTTTTCATCACGATACCTCCTTCGCGCGCGACGCAGTTGTCGCTGCCGATTTCCTGATCGGCCGCGACAAAGTTTTCATTGACGATGTCTACTTCGCGCGCGACGGAGTTTTCAGTGACGATATCTCCTTCGCGCGCGACGCAGTTGTCGCTGCCTATTTCCTGATCGGCCACGACAAAGTTTTCGGTGACGATATCTGCTTCGCGCGCGACGTAGTTTTCGGTACGATATCTCCTTCGCGCGCGACGCAGTTTTCGGTGACGATATCTCCTTCCCGCGCGACGCAGATTTCGCTCCCGATACCTCCTTCACGCGCGACGCAGTTGTCGCTGCCGATTTCCTGATCTACCGCGATGCAGTTTTCGGTGACGATATCTCCTTCGCGCGCGACGCATTTTTCGCTAACAATATCTCCTTCGCGCGCGACGCAGTGTTCGCTGACGAAATCTCCTTCGCGCGCGACGCAGTTGTCGCTGCCGATTTCCTGATCGGCTGCGACAAAGTTTTCGGTGACGATATCTACTTCGCGCGCGATGCAATTTTCGGTGACGATATCTACTTCGCGCGCGATGCAGTTTTGGGTGACGATATCTCCTTCGCGCGGGACGCAGTTTTCGGTGACGTTATCTCCTTCGCGCGCGACGCGGTTTTCGCTTACGAAATCTCCCTCGCGCGCGACGCAGTTGTCGCTGCCGATTTCCTGATCGGCCACGATAAAGTTTTCGGTGACGATATCTACTTGGCGCGAGACGCAGTTTTCGGTGACGATATCTCCTTCGCGCGCGACGCAGTTTTCGGTGACGATATCTCCTTCGCGCGCGATGTAGTTTTCGCTCACGATACCTCCTTCGCGCGCGACGCATTGTCACTGCCGATTTCCTGATCTTCCACCACGCAGTTTTCGGTGACGATATCTCCTTCGCGCGCGACGCAGTTTTCGGTGACGATATATCCTTCGCACGCGACGCAATTGTCGCTGCCGATTTCCTGATCTGCCACGACGTAGTTTTTGGTTACGATATCTCCTTCACGCGCGACGCAGTTTTCAGTGACGATATCTCCTTCGCGCGCGACGCAGTTTTCGGTGACGATATCTCCTTCGCGCGCGACAAAGTTTTCACTCAAGATACCTCCTTCGCTCGCGACGCATTGTCGATGCCGATTTCCTGATCTTCCACGACGCAGTTTTCGGTGACGATATCTCCTTCGCGCGCGACGCAGTTTTCGGTGACGATATCTCCTTCGCGCGCGACGTAGTTTTCGGTGACGATATCTCCTTCCCGCGCGACGCAGTTGTCGTTGTCGTTGCCGATTCCTAATCGGCCGCGACGCAGTTTTCGGTGACGATATCTCCTTCGCGCGCGACGCAGTTGTCGCTCACGATACCTCCTTCGCGCGCGACGCAGTTGTCGCTGCCGATTTCCTGATCGGCCGCGACAAAGTTTTCATTGACGATGTCTCCTTCGCGCGCGACGCAGTTGTCGCTGCCGATTTCCTGATCGGCCACGACAAAGTTTTCGGTGACGATATCTGCTTCGCGCGCGACGCAGTTTTCGGTGACGATATCTCCTTCCCGCACGACGCAGTTTTCGCTCCCGATACCTCCTTCACGCGCGACGCAGTTGTCGCTGCCGATTTCCTGATCTACCGCGATGCAGTTTTCGGTGATGATATCTCCTTCGCGCGCGACGCATTTTTCGCTTACGATATCTCCTTCGCGCGCGACGCAGTTTTTGGTGACGATATCTCCTTCGCGCGCGACGCAGTTTTCGGTGACGATATCTCCTTCGCGCGCGACGCAGTTGTCGTTGCCGATTCCTGATCGGCCGCGACGCAGTTTTCGGTGACGATATCTCCTTCGCGCGCGACGCAGTTAACGCTTATGAAATCTCCTTCGCGCGCGACGCAGTTGTCGCTGCCGATTTCCTGATCGGCCGCGACAAAGTTTTCGTTGACGATATCTACTTCGAGCACGACGTAGTTTTCGGTGACGATATATCCTTCGCGCGCGACGCAGTGTTCGCTGCCGATTTCCTTCGCGCACGGCGTAGTTGTCACTGCCGATTTCTCACTGACGATATGTACTTCGCGCGTGACGCAGTTTGCGGTGACGATATCTCCTTCGCGCGCGACGCAGTTTTCGGTGACGATAGCTCCTTCGCGCGCGACGCAGTTTTCGTCACGATACCTCCTTCGCGCGCGACGCAGTTGTCGCTGCCGATTTCCTGATCGGCCGCGACAAAGTTTTCATTGACGATGTCTACTTCGCGCGCGACGGAGTTTTCAGTGACGATATCTCCTTCGCGCGCGACGCAGTTGTCGCTGCCGATTTCCTGATCGGCCACGACAAAGTTTTCGGTGACGATATCTGCTTCGTGCGCGACGCAGTTTTCAGTACGATATCTCCTTCGCGCGCGACGCAGTTTTCGGTGACGATATCTCCTTCCCGCGCGACGCAGTTTTCGCTCTCGATACCTCCTTCACGCGCGACGCAGTTGTCGCTGCCGATTTCCTGATCTACCGCGATGCAGTTTTCGGTGACGATATCTCCTTTGCGCGCGACACATTTTTCGCTAACAATATCTCCTTCGCGCGCGACGCAGTGTTCGCTGACGAAATCTCCTTCGCGCGCGACGCAGTTGTCGCTGCCGATTTCCTGATCGGCTGCGATAAAGTTTTCGGTGACGATATCTACTTCGCGCGCGATGCAGTTTTCGGTGACGATATCTCCTTCGCGCGCAACGCAGTTTTCGGTGACGATATCTCCTTCGCGCGGGACGCAGTTTTCGGTGACGTTATCTCCTTCGCGCGCGACGCAGTTTTCGCTTACGAAATCTCCCTCGCGCGCGACGCAGTTGTCGCTGCCGATTTCCTGATCGGCCACGATAAAGTTTTCGGTGACGATATCTACTTGGCGCGCGACGCAGTTTTCGGTGACGATATCTCCTTCGCGCGCGACGCAGTGTTCGCTGACGAAATGTCCTTCGCGCGCGACGCAGTTGTCGCTGCCGATTTCCTGATCGGCTGCGACAAAGTTTTCGGTGACGATATCTACTTCGCGCGCGATGCAGTTTTCGGTGACGATATCTCCTTCGCGCGCGACGCAGTTTTCGGTGACGATATCTCCTTCGCGCGGGACGCAATTTTCGGTGACGTTATCTCCTTCGCGCGCGACGCAGTTTTCGCTCACGATACCTCCTTCGCGCGCGACCCAGTTGTCGCTGCTGATTTCCTGATCTGTCGCGACGCCGTTTTCGGTGACGATATCTCCTTCGCGCGCGACGCAGTTTTCGCTTACGAAATCTCCCTCGCGCGCGACGCAGTTGTCGCTGCCGATTTCCTGATCGGCCACGATAAAGTTTTCTGTGACGATATCTACTTGGCGCGCGACGCAGTTTTCGGTGACGATATCTCCTTCGCGCGCGACGCAGTTTTCAGTGACGATATCTCCTTCGCGCGCGATGTAGTTTTCGCTCACGATACCTCCTTCGCGCGCGACGCATTGTCGCTGCCGATTTCCTGATCTTCCACAACGCAATTTTTGGTGACGATATCTCCTTCGCGCGCGACGCAGTTTTCGGTGACGATATCTCCTTCGCGCGCGACGCAATTGTCGCTGCCGATTTCCTGATCTGCCACGACGTAGTTTTTGGTTACGATATCTCCTTCACGTGCGACGCAGTTTTCGGTGACGATATCTCCTTCGCGCGTGACGCAGTTTTCGCTTACGAAATCTCCCTCGCGCGCGATGCAGTTTTCGCTTACGAAATCTCCCTCGCGCGCGACGCAGTTTTCGCTCCCTCGCGCGCGACGCAGTTGTCGCTTACGAAATCCTGATCGGCCACGATAAAGTTTTCGGTGACGATATCTACTTGGCGCGCGACGCAGTTTTCGGTGACGATATCTCCTTCGCGCGCGACGCAGTTTTCGGTGACGATACCTCCTTCGCGTGCGATGCAGTTTTCGCTCACGATACCTCCTTCGCGCGCGACGCATTGTCGCTGCCGATTTCCTGATCTTCCACAACGCAATTTTCGGTGACGATATCTCCTTCGCGCGCGACGCAGTTTTCGGTGACGATATCTCCTTCGCGCACGACGCAATTGTCGCTGCCGATTTCCTGATCTGCCACGACGCATCGGTGACGATATCACCTTCGCGCGCGACGCAGTTTTCGGTGATGATATCTCCTTCGCGCGCGACGCAGTTTTCGGTGACGATACCTCCTTCGCGCGCGACGCATTGTCGCTGCCGATTTCCTGATCTTCCACAACGCAATTTTCGGTGACGATATCTCCTTCGCGCACGACGCAATTGTCGCTGCCGATTTCCTGATCTTCCACGACGCAGTTTTCGGTGACGATATCTCCTTCGCGCGCGACGCAGTTTTCGGTGACGATATCTCCTTCGCGCGCGACGCAGTTTTCGGTGACGATATCTCCTTCCCGCGCGACGCAGTTGTCGTTGCCGATTCCTGATCGGCCACGACAAAGTTTTCGGTGACGATATCTGCTTCGCGCGCGACGCAGTTTTCGGTACGATATCTCCTTCGCGCGCGATGCAGTTTTCGGTGACGATATCTCCTTCCCGCGCGACGCAGATTTCGCTCCCGATACCTCCTTCACGCGCGACGCAGTTATCGCTGCCGATTTCCTGATCTACCGCGATGCAGTTTTCGGTGACGATATCTCCTTCGCGCGCGACGCAGTGTTCGCTGACGAAATCTCCTTCGCGCGCGACGCAGTGTTCGCTGCCGATTTCCTTCGCGCACGGCGCAATTGTCACTGCCGATTTCTCACTGACGATATGTACTTCGCGCGCGACGCAGTTTGCGGTGACGATATCTCCTTCGCGCGTGACGCAGTTTTCGGTGACGATAGATCCTTCACGCGCGACGCAGTTTTCATCACGATACCTCCTTCGCGCGCGACGCAGTTGTCGCTGCCGATTTCCTGATCGGCCGCGACAAAGTTTTCATTGACGATGTCTACTTCGCGCGCGACGGAGTTTTCAGTGACGATATCTCCTTCGCGCGCGACGCAGTTGTCGCTGCCTATTTCCTGATCGGCCACGACAAAGTTTTCGGTGACAATATCTCCTTCGCGCGCGACGCAGTTTTCGCTTACGAAATCTCCCTCGCGCGCGACGCAGTTGTCGCTGCCGATTTCCTGATCGGCCACGATAAAGTTTTCGGTGACGATATCTACTTGGCGCGCGACGCAGTTTTCGGTGACGATATCTTTTTCGCGCGCGACGCAGTTTTCGGTGACGATACCTCCTTCGCGCGCGACGCAGTTTTCGGTGACGATACCTCCTTCGCGCGCGATGCAGTTTTCGCTCACGATACCTCCTTCGCGCGCGACGCCTTGTCGCTGCCGATTTCCTGATCTTCCACAACGCAGTTTTCGCTTACGAAATCTCCCTCGCGCGCGACGCAGTTGTCGCTACCGATTTCCTGATCGGCCACGATAAAGTTTTCGGTGACGATATCTACTTGGCGCGCGACGCAGTTTTCAGTGACGATATCTCCTTCGCGCGCGACGCAGTTTTCGGTGACGATACCTCCTTCGCGCGCGATGCAGTTTTCGCTCACGATACCTCCTTCGCGCGCGACGCATTGTCGCTGCCGATTTCCTGATCTTCCACAACGCAATTTTCGGTGACGATATCTCCTTCGCGCGCGACGCAGTTTTCGGTGACGATATCTCCTTCGCGCACGACGCAATTGTCGCTGCCGATTTCCTGATCTGCCACGACGCATCGGTGACGATATCTCCTTCGCGCGCGACGCAGTTTTCAGTGACGATATCTCCTTCGCGCGCGACGCAGTTTTCGGTGACGATACCTCCTTTGCGCGCGATGCAGTTTTCGCTCACGATACCTCCTTCGCGCGCGACGCATTGTCGCTGCCAATTTCCTGATCTTCCACAACGCAATTTTCGGTGACGATATCTCCTTCGCGCGCGACGCAGTTTTCGGTGACGATATCTCCTTCGCGCACGACGCAATTGTCGCTGCCGATTTCCTGATCTTCCACGACGCAGTTTTCGGTGACGATATCTCCTTCGCGCGCGACGCAGTTTTCGGTGACGATATCTCCTTCCCGCGCGACGCAGTTGTCGTTGCCGATTCCTGATCGGCCGCGACGCAGTTTTCGGTGACGATATCTCCTTCGCGCGCGACGCAGTTAACGCTTATGAAATCTCCTTCACGCGCGACGCAGTTGTCGCTGCCGATTTCCTGATCGGCCGCGACAAAGTTTTCATTGACGATATCTACTTCGAGCGCGACGTAGTTTTCGCTAACAATATCTCCTTCGCGCGCGACGCAGTGTTCGCTGATGAAATCTCCTTCGCGCGCGACGCAGTTGTCGCTGCCGATTTCCTGATCGGCTGCGACAAAGTTTTCGGTGACGATATCTACTTCGCGCGCGATGCAGTTTTCGGTGACGATATCTCCTTCGCGCGCGACGCAGTTTTCGGTATGATATCTTCTTCGCGCGCGACACAGTTTTCGGTGACGATATCTCCTTCCCGCGCGACGCAGTTTTCGCTCCCGATACCTCCTTCACGCGCGACGCAGTTGTCGCTGCCGATTTCCTGATCTACCGCGATGCAGTTTTCGGTGACGATATCTCCTTCGCGCGCGACGCATTTTTCGCTAACAATATCTCCTTCGCGCGCGACGCAGTGTTCGCTGATGAAATCTCCTTCGCGCGCGACGCAGTTGTCGCTGCCGATTTCCTGATCGGCTGCGACAAAGTTTTCGGTGACGATATCTACTTCGCGCGCGATGCAGTTTTCGGTGACGATATCTCCTTCGCGCGCGACGCAGTTTTCGGTGACGATATCTCCTTCGCGCGGGACGCAGTTTTCGGTGACGTTATCTCCTTCGCGCGCGACGCAGTTTTCGCTTACGAAATCTCCCTCGCGCGCCAAGCAGTTGTCGCTGCCGATTTCCTGATCGACCACGATAAAGTTTTCGGTGACGATATCTACTTGGCGCGCGACGCAGTTTTCGGTGACGATATCTCCTTCGCGCGCGATGCACTTTTCGGTGACGATATCTCCTTCGCGCGCGATGCAGTTTTCGCTCACGATACCTCCTTCGCGCGCGACGCATTGTCGCTGCCGATTTCCTGATCTTCCACAACGCAATTTTCGGTGACGATATCTCCTTGGCGCGCGACGCAATTTTCGGTGACGATATCTCCTTCGCGCGCGACGTAGTTGTCGCTGCCGATTTCCTGATCGGCCGCGACAAAGTTTTCATTGACTATGTCTACTTCGCGCACGACGGAGTTTTCAGTGATGATATCTCCTTCGCGAGCGACGCAGTTGTCGCTGCCGATTTCCTGATCGGCCACGACAAAGTTTTCGGTGACGATATCTGCTTCGCGCGCGACGCAGTTATCGGTGACGATATCTCCTTGGCGCGCGACGCAGTTTTCGGTGACGATATCTCCTTCCTGCGCGACGCAGTTTTCGCTCCCGATACCTCCTTCACGCGCGACGCAGTTGTCTCTGCCGATTTCCTGATCTACCGCGATGCAGTTTTCGGTGACGATATCTCCTTCGCGCGCGACGCATTTTTCGCTTACAATATCTCCTTCGCGCGCGACGCAGTGTTCGCTGACGAAATCTCCTTCGCGCGCGACGCAGTTGTCGGTGCCGATTTCCTGATCGGCCGCGACAAAGTTTTCGGTGACGATATCTACTTCGCGCGCGACGCAGTTTTCGGTGACGGTATCTCCTTCGCGCGAGACGCAGTTTTCGCTTACAAAATCTCCTTCGCGCGCGACGCAGTTGTCGCTTACCAAATCTCCTTCGCGCCCGACACAGTTGTCGCTGCCGATTTCCTGATCGGCCGCGACAAAGTTTTCATAAATGATATCTCCTTCGCGCGCGACGCAGTTTTCGGTGACGTTATCTCCTTCGCGCGCGACGCAGTTTTCGCTCACGATACCTCCTTCGCGCGCGACACAGTTGTCGCTGCCGATTTCCTGATCTGCCGCGACGCCGTTTTCGGTGACGATATCTCCTTCGCGCGCGACGCAGTTTTCGCTTACGAAATCTCCCTCGCGCGCGACGCAGTTGTCGCTGCCGATTTCCTGATCGGCCACGATAAAGTTTTCGGTGACGATATCTACGTGGCGCGCGACGCAGTTTTCGGTGACGATATCTCCTTCGCGCGCGACGCAGTTTTCGGTGACGATATCTCCTTCGCGCGCGATGCAGTTTTCGCTCACGATACCTCCTTCGCGCGCGACGCATTGTCGCTGCCGATTTCCTGATCTTCCACAATGCACTTTTCGGTGACGATATCTCCTTCGCGCGCGACGCAATTGTCGCTGCCGATTTCCTGATCTGCCATGACGTAGTTTTTGGTTACGATATCTCCTTCACGTGCGACGCAGTTTTCGGTGACGATATCTCCGTCGCGCGCGACGCAGTTTTCGCTTACGAAATCTCCCTCGCGCGCGACGCAGTTTTCGCTTACGAAATCTCCCTCGCGCGCGACGCAGTTGTCGCTGCCGATTTCCTGATCGGCCACGATAAAGTTTTCGGTGACGATATCTACTTGGCGCGCGACGCAGTTTTCGGTGACGATATCTCCTTCACGCGCGACGCAGTTTTCGGTGACGATACCTCCTTCGCGCGCGATGCAGTTTTCGCTCACGATACCTCCTTCGCGCGCGACGCATTGTCGCTGCCGATTTCCTGATCTTCCACAACGCAATTTTCGGTGACGATATCTCCTTCGCGCGCGACGCAGTTTTCGGTGACGATATCTCCTTCGCGCACGACGCAATTGTCGCTGCCGATTTCCTGATCTGCCACGACGCATCGGTGATGATATCTCCTTCGCGCGCGACGCAGTTTTCGGTGACGATATCTCCTTCGCGCGCGACGCAGTTGTCGTTGCCGATTCCTGATCGGCCGCGACGCAGTTTTTGGTGACGATATCTCCTTCGCGCGCGACGCAGTTGTCGTTGCCTATTTCCTGATCGGCCACGACAAAGTTTTCGGTGACGATATCAGCTTCGCGCGCGACGCAGTTTTCGGTACGATATCTCCTTCGTGCGCGACGCAGTTTTCGGTGACGATATCTCCTTCCCGCGCGACGCAGTTAACGCTTATGAAATCTCCTTCACGCGCGACGCAGTTGTCGCTGCCGATTTCCTGATCGGCCGCGACAAAGTTTTCATTGACGATATCTACTTCGAGCGCGACGTAGTTTTCGATGACGATATATCCTTCGCGCGCGACGCAGTGTTCGCTGCCGATTTCCTTCGCGCACGGCGCAGTTGTCACTGCCGATTTCTCACTGACGATATGTACTTCGCGCGCGACGCAGTTTGCGGTGACGATATCTCCTTCGCGCGCGACGCAGTTTTCGGTGACGATAGCTCCTTCACGCGCGACGCAGTTTTCATCACGATACCTCCTTCGCGCGCGACGCAGTTGTCGCTGCCGATTTCCTGATCGGCCGCGACAAAGTTTTCATTGACGATGTCTACTTCGCGCGCGACGGAGTTTTCAGTGACGATATCTCCTTCGCGCGCGACGCAGTTGTCGCTGCCTATTTCCTGATCGGCCACGACAAAGTTTTCGGTGACGATATCTGCTTCGCGCGCGACGTAGTTTTCGGTACGATATCTCCTTCGCGCGCGACGCAGTTTTCGGTGACGATATCTCCTTCCCGCGCGACGCAGATTTCGCTCCCGATACCTCCTTCACGCGCGACGCAGTTGTCGCTGCCAATTTCCTGATCTACCGCGATGCAGTTTTCGGTGACGATATCTCCTTCGCGCGCGAGGCATTTTTCGCTAACAATATCTCCTTCGCGCGCGACGCAGTGTTCGCTGATGAAATCTCCTTCGCGCGCGACGCAGTTGTCGCTGCCGATTTCCTGATCGGCTGCGACAAAGTTTTCGGTGACGATATCTACTTCGCGCGCGATGCAGTTTTCGGTGACGATATCTCCTTCGCGCGCGACGCAGTTTTCGGTATGATATCTTCTTCGCGCGCGACACAGTTTTCGGTGACGATATCTCCTTCCCGCGCGACGCAGTTTTCGCTCCCGATACCTCCTTCACGCGCGACGCAGTTGTCGCTGCCGATTTCCTGATCTACCGCGATGCAGTTTTCGGTGACGATATCTCCTTCGCGCGCGACGCATTTTTCGCTAACAATATCTCCTTCGCGCGCGACGCAGTGTTCGCTGATGAAATCTCCTTCGCGCGCGACGCAGTTGTCGCTGCCGATTTCCTGATCGGCTGCGACAAAGTTTTCGGTGACGATATCTACTTCGCGCGCGATGCAGTTTTCGGTGACGATATCTCCTTCGCGCGCGACGCAGTTTTCGGTGACGATATCTCCTTCGCGCGGGACGCAGTTTTCGGTGACGTTATCTCCTTCGCGCGCGACGCAGTTTTCGCTTACGAAATCTCCCTCGCGCGCCAAGCAGTTGTCGCTGCCGATTTCCTGATCGACCACGATAAAGTTTTCGGTGACGATATCTACTTGGCGCGCGACGCAGTTTTCGGTGACGATATCTCCTTCGCGCGCGATGCACTTTTCGGTGACGATATCTCCTTCGCGCGCGATGCAGTTTTCGCTCACGATACCTCCTTCGCGCGCGACGCATTGTCGCTGCCGATTTCCTGATCTTCCACAACGCAATTTTCGGTGACGATATCTCCTTGGCGCGCGACGCAATTTTCGGTGACGATATCTCCTTCGCGCGCGACGCAGTTGTCGCTGCCGATTTCCTGATCGGCCGCGACAAAGTTTTCATTGACTATGTCTACTTCGCGCACGACGGAGTTTTCAGTGATGATATCTCCTTCGCGAGCGACGCAGTTGTCGCTGCCGATTTCCTGATCGGCCACGACAAAGTTTTCGGTGACGATATCTGCTTCGCGCGCGACGCAGTTATCGGTGACGATATCTCCTTGGCGCGCGACGCAGTTTTCGGTGACGATATCTCCTTCCTGCGCGACGCAGTTTTCGCTCCCGATACCTCCTTCACGCGCGACGCAGTTGTCTCTGCCGATTTCCTGATCTACCGCGATGCAGTTTTCGGTGACGATATCTCCTTCGCGCGCGACGCATTTTTCGCTTACAATATCTCCTTCGCGCGCGACGCAGTGTTCGCTGACGAAATCTCCTTCGCGCGCGACGCAGTTGTCGGTGCCGATTTCCTGATCGGCCGCGACAAAGTTTTCGGTGACGATATCTACTTCGCGCGCGACGCAGTTTTCGGTGACGGTATCTCCTTCGCGCGAGACGCAGTTTTCGCTTACAAAATCTCCTTCGCGC
Source organism: Salix caprea (assembly GCA_964035475.1). Lineage (NCBI taxonomy): Eukaryota > Viridiplantae > Streptophyta > Magnoliopsida > Malpighiales > Salicaceae > Salix > Salix caprea. Next base: position 13,756,384 of record OZ037745.1, read on the forward strand.
GCGACGCAGTTGTCGCTTACCAAATCTCCTTCGCGCCCGACACAGTTGTCGCTGCCGATTTCCTGATCGGCCGCGACAAAGTTTTCATAAATGATATCTCCTTCGCGCGCGACGCAGTTTTCGGTGACGTTATCTCCTTCGCGCGCGACGCAGTTTTCGCTCACGATACCTCCTTCGCGCGCGACACAGTTGTCGCTGCCGATTTCCTGATCTGCCGCGACGCCGTTTTCGGTGACGATATCTCCTTCGCGCGCGACGCAGTTTTCGCTTACGAAATCTCCCTCGCGCGCGACGCAGTTGTCGCTGCCGATTTCCTGATCGGCCACGATAAAGTTTTCGGTGACGATATCTACGTGGCGCGCGACGCAGTTTTCGGTGACGATATCTCCTTCGCGCGCGACGCAGTTTTCGGTGACGATATCTCCTTCGCGCGCGATGCAGTTTTCGCTCACGATACCTCCTTCGCGCGCGACGCATTGTCGCTGCCGATTTCTTGATCTTCCACAATGCACTTTTCGGTGACGATATCTCCTTCGCGCGCGACGCAATTGTCGCTGCCGATTTCCTGATCTGCCATGACGTAGTTTTTGGTTACGATATCTCCTTCACGTGCGACGCAGTTTTCGGTGACGATATCTCCGTCGCGCGCGACGCAGTTTTCGCTTACGAAATCTCCCTCGCGCGCGACGCAGTTTTCGCTTACGAAATCTCCCTCGCGCGCGACGCAGTTGTCGCTGCCGATTTCCTGATCGGCCACGATAAAGTTTTCGGTGATGATATCTACTTGGCGCGCGACGCAGTTTTCGGTGACGATATCTCCTTCACGCGCGACGCAGTTTTCGGTGACGATACCTCCTTCGCGCGCGATGCAGTTTTCGCTCACGATACCTCCTTCGCGCGCGACGCATTGTCGCTGCCGATTTCCTGATCTTCCACAACGCAATTTTCGGTGACGATATCTCCTTCGCGCGCGACGCAGTTTTCGGTGACGATATCTCCTTCGCGCACGACGCAATTGTCGCTGCCGATTTCCTGATCTGCCACGACGCATCGGTGATGATATCTCCTTCGCGCGCGACGCAGTTTTCGGTGACGATATCTCCTTCGCGCGCGACGCAGTTGTCGTTGCCGATTCCTGATCGGCCGCGACGCAGTTTTTGGTGACGATATCTCCTTCGCGCGCGACGCAGTTGTCGTTGCCTATTTCCTGATCGGCCACGACAAAGTTTTCGGTGACGATATCAGCTTCGCGCGCGACGCAGTTTTCGGTACGATATCTCCTTCGTGCGCGACGCAGTTTTCGGTGACGATATCTCCTTCCCGCGCGATGCAGTTTTCGCTCCCGATACCTCCTTCACGCGCGACGCAGTTGTCGCTGCCGATTTCCGGATCTACCGCGATGCAGTTTTCGGTGACGATATCTCCTTCGCGCGCGACGCATTTTTCGCTAACAATATCTCCTTCGCGCGCGACGCAGTGTTCGCTGACGAAATCTCCTTCGCGCGCGACGCAGTTGTCGCTGCCGATTTACTGATCGGCTGCGACAAAGTTTTCGGTGACGATATCTACTTCGCGCGCGATGTATTTTTCGGTGATGATATCTCCTTCGCGCGCGACGCAGTTTTCGGTGACGATATCTCCTTCGCGCGCGACGCAGTTGTCGTTGCCGATTCCTGATCGGCCGCGACGCAGTTTTTGGTGACGATATCTCCTTCGCGCGCGACGCAGTTGTCGTTGCCTATTTCCTGATCGGCCATGACAAAGTTTTCGGTGACGATATCAGCTTCGCGCGCGACGCAGTTTTCGGTACGATATCTCCTTCGTGCGCGACGCAGTTTTCGGTGACGATATCTCCTTCCCGCGCGATGCAGTTTTCGCTCCCGATACCTCCTTCACGCGCGACGCAGTTGTCGCTGCCGATTTCCGGATCTACCGCGATGCAGTTTTCGGTGACGATATCTCCTTCGCGCGCGACGCATTTTTCGCTAACAATATCTCCTTCGCGCGCGACGCAGTGTTCGCTGACGAAATCTCCTTCGCGCGCGACGCAGTTGTCGCTGCCGATTTACTGATCGGCTGCGACAAAGTTTTCGGTGACGATATCTACTTCGCGCGCGATGTATTTTTCGGTGATGATATCTCCTTCGCGCGCGACGCAGTTTTCGGTGACGATATCTCCTTCGCGCGGGACGCAGTTTTCGGTGATGTTATCTCCTTCGCGCGCGACGCAGTTTTCGCTTACGAAATCTCCCTCGCGCGCGACGCAGTTGTCGCTGCCGATTTCCTGATCGGCCACGATAAAGTTTTCGGTGACGATATCTACTTGGCGCGCGACTCAGTTTTCGGTGACGATATCGCCTTCGCGCGCGACGCACTTTTCAGTGACGATATCTCCTTCGCGCGCGATGCAGTTTTCGCTCACGATACCTCTTTGGCGCGCGACGCATTGTCGCTGCCGATTTCCTGATCTTCCACAACGCAATTTTCGGTGACGATATCTCCTTCGCGCGCGACGCAGTTTTCGGTGACGATATCTCCTTCGCGCGCGACGCAGTTGTCGCTGCCGATTTCCTGATCGGCCGCGACAAAGTTTTCATAAACGATATCTCCTTCGCGCGCGACGCAGTTGTCGCTGCCGATTTTCTTGATCTGCCACGACGCAGTTTTTGGTTACGATATCTCCTTCATGCGCGACGCAGTTTTCGGTGACGATATCTCCTTCGCGCGCGACGCAGTTTTCGTTGACCATATCTCCTTCGCGCGCGATGCATTGTCGCTGCCGATTTCCTGATCTTCCACGACGCAGTTTTCGGTGACGATATCTCCTTCGCGCGCGACGCAGTTTTCGGTGACGATATCTCCTTCCCGCGCGACGCAGTTGTCGTTGCCGATTCCTGATCGACCGCGACGCAGTTTTCGGTGACGATATCTCCTTCGCGCGCGACGCAGTTGTCGCTGCCGATTTCCTGATCGGCCGCGACAAAGTTTTCGTTGATGATATCTACTTCGCGCGCGACGCAGTGTTCGCTGCCGATTTCCTTCGCGCGCGGCGCAGTTGTCGCTGCCGATTTCTCACTGACGATATGTACTTCGCGCGCGACGCAGTTTGCGGTGACGATATCTCCTTCGCGCGCGACGCAGTTTTCGCTCACGATACCTCCTTCGCGCGCGACGCAGTTGTCGGTGCCGATTTCCTGATCGGCCGCGACAAAGTTTTCATTGACGATGTCTACTTCGCGCGCGACGGAGTTTTCAGTGATGATATCTCCTTCGCGAGCGACGCAGTTGTCGCTGCCGATTTCCTGATCGGCCACGACAAAGTTTTCGGTGACGATATATGCTTCGCGCGCGACGCAGTTATCGGTGACGATATCTCCTTGTCGCGCGACACAGTTTTCGGTGACGATATCTCCTTCCTGCGCGACGCAGTTTTCGCTCCCGATACCTCCTTCACGCGCGACGCAGTTGTCGCTGCCGATTTCCTGATCTACCGCGATGCAGTTTTCGGTGACGATATCTCCTTCGCGCGCGACGCATTTTCGGTGACGATATCTCCTTCGCGCGCGACGCAGTGTTCGCTGACGAAATCTCCTTCGCGCGCGACGCAGTTCTCGGTGCCGATTTCTTGATCGGCCGCGACAAAGTTTTCGGTGACGATATCTACTTCGCGCGCGACGCAGTTTTCGGTGACGGTATCTCCTTCGCGCGGGACGCAGTTTTCGCTTACAAAATCTCCTTCGCGCGCGACGCAGTTGTCGCTTACCAAATCTCCTTCGTGCCCGACACAGTTGTCGATGCCGATTTCCTGATCGGCCGCGACAAAGTTTTCATAAACGATATCTCCCTCGCGCGCGACGCAGTTGTCGCTGCCGATTTCCTGATCGGCCACGATAAAGTTTTCGGTGACGATATCTACTTGGCGCGCGACGCAGTTTTCGGTGACGATATCTCCTTCGCGCGCGACGCAGTTTTCGGTGACGATACCTCCTTCGCGCGCGACGCAGTTTTCGGTGATGATACCTCCTTCGCGCGCAACGCATTGTCGCTGCCGATTTCCTGATCTTCCACAACGCAATTTTCGGTGACGATATCTCCTTCGCGCGCGACGCAGTTTTCGGTGACGATATCTCCTTCGCGCCCGACGCAATTGTCGCTGCCGATTTCCTGATCTGCCACGACGCATCGGTGACGATATCTCCTTCGCGCGCGACGCAGTTTTCGGTGACGATATCTCCTTCGCGCGCGACGCAGTTTTCGGTGACGATATCTCCTTCGCGCGCGACGCAGTTGTCGTTGCCGATTCCTGATCGGCCGCGACGCAGTTTTCGGTGACGATATCTCCTTCGCGCGCGACGCAGTTAACGCTTATGAAATCTCCTTCGCGCGCGACGCAGTTGTCGCTGCCGATTTCCTGATCGGCCGTGACAAAGTTTTCGTTGACGATATCTACTTCGAGCAAGACGTAGTTTTTGGTGACGATATATCCTTCGCGCGCGACGCAGTGTTCGCTGCCGATTTCCTTCGCGCACGGCGCAGTTGTCACTGCCGATTTCTCACTGCCGATATGTACTTCGCGCGCGACGCAGTTTGCGGTGACGATATCTCCTTCGCGCGCGACGCAATTTTCGGTGACGATAGCTCCTTCGCTCGCGATGCAGTTTTCGTCACGATACCTCCTTCGCGCGCGACGCAGTTGTCGCTGCCGATTTCCTGATCGGCCGCGACAAAGTTTTCATTGACGATGTCTACTTCGCGCGCGACGGAGTTTTCAGTGACGATATCTCCTTCGCGCGCGACGCAGTTGTCGCTGCCGATTTCCTGATCGGCCACGATAAAGTTTTCGGTGACGATATCTACTTCGCGCGCGACGCAGTGTTCGCTGCCGATTTCCTTCGCGCGCGGCGCAGTTGTCGCTGCCGATTTCTCACTGACGATATGTACTTCGCGCGCGACGCAGTTTGCGGTGACGATATCTCCTTCGCGCGCGACGCAGTTTTCGCTCACGATACCTCCTTCGCGCGCGACGCAGTTGTCGCTGCCGATTTCCTGATCGGCCACGACAAAGTTTTCGGTGACGATATCTACTTCGCGCGCGACGCAGTTATCGGTGACGATATCTCCTTCGCGCGCGACGCAGTTTTCGGTGACGATATCTCCTTCCTGCGCGACGCAGTTTTCGCTCCCGATACCTCCTTCACGCGCGACGCAGTTGTCGCTGCCGATTTCCTGATCTACCGCGATGCAGTTTTCGGTGACGATATCTCCTTCGCGCGCGACGCATTTTTCGCTTACAATATCTCCTTCGCGCGCGACGCAGTGTTCGCTGACGAAATCTCCTTCGCGCGCGACGCAGTTGTCGGTGCCGATTTCCTGATCGGCCGCGACAAAGTTTTCGGTGACGATATCTACTTCGCGCGCGACGCAGTTTTCGGTGACGGTATCTCCTTCGCGCGGGACGTAGTTTTCGCTTACAAAATCTCCTCCGCGCGCGACACAGTTGTCGCTGCCGATTTCCTGATCGGCCGCGACAAAGTTTTCATAAACGATATCTCCCTCGCGCGCGACGCAGTTGTCGCTGCCGATTTCCTGATCGGCCACGATAAAGTTTTCGGTGACGATATCTACTTGGCGCGCGACGCAATTTTCGGTGACGATATCTCCTTCGCGCGCGACGCAGTTTTCGGTGACGATACCTCCTTCGCGCGCGATGCAGTTTTTGCTCACGATAACTCCTTCGCGCGCGACGCATTGTCGCTGCCGATTTCCTGATCTTCCACAACGCAATTTTCGGTGACGATATCTCCTTCGCGCGCGACGCAGTTTTCGGTGACGATATCTCCTTCGCGCCCGACGCAATTGTCGCTGCCGATTTCCTGATCTGCCACGACGCATCGGTGACGATATCTCCTTCGCGCGCGACGCAGTTTTCGGTGACGATATCTCCTTCGCGCGCGACGCAGTTTTCGGTGACGATATCTCCTTCGCGCGCGACGCAGTTTTGGGTGACGATATCTCCTTCGCGCGCGACGCAGTTTTGGGTGACGATATCTCCTTCGCGCGCGACGCAGTTGTCGTTGCCGATTCTTGATCGGCCGCGACGCAGTTTTCGGTGACGATATCTCCTTCGCGCGCGACGCAGTTAACGCTTATGAAATCTCCTTCGCGCGCGACGCAGTTGTCGCTGCCGATTTCCTGATCGGCCGCGACAAAGTTTTCGTTGACGATATCTACTTCGAGCACGACGTAGTTTTCAGTGACGATATCTCCTTCGCGCGCGACGCAGTTGTCGCTGCCGATTTCCTGATCGGCCACGACAAAGTTTTCGGTGACGATATCTGCTTCGCGCGCGACGCAGTTTTCGGTACGATATCTCCTTCGCGCGCGACGCAGTTTTCGGTGACGATATCTCCTTCCCGCGCGACGCAGTTTTCGCTCTCGATACCTCCTTCACGCGCGACGCAGTTGTCGCTGCCGATTTCCTGATCTACCGCGATGCAGTTTTCGGTGACGATATCTCCTTCACGCGCGAAGCATTTTTCGCTAACAATATCTCCTTCGCGCGCGACGCAGTGTTCGCTGACGAAATCTCCTTCGCGCGCGACGCAGTTGTCGCTGCCGATTTCCTGATCGGCTGTGATAAAGTTTTCGGTGACGATATCTACTTCGCGCGCGATGCAGTTTTCGGTGACGATATCTCCTTCGCGCGCGACGCAGTTTTCGGTGACGATATCTCCTTCGCGCGGGACGCAGTTTTCGGTGACGTTATCTCCTTCGCGCGCGACGCAGTTTTCGCTTACGAAATCTCCCTCGCGCGCGACGCAGTTGTCGCTTCCGATTTCCTGATCGGCCACGATAAAGTTTTCGGTGACGATATCTACTTGGCGCGCGACGCAGTTTTCGGTGACGATATCTCCTTCGCGCGCGACGCAGTGTTCGCTGACGAAATGTCCTTCGCGCGCGACGCAGTTGTCGCTGCCGATTTCCTAATCGGCTTCGACAAAGTTTTCGGTGACGATATCTACTTCGCGCGCGATGCAGTTTTCGGTGACGATATCTCCTTCGCGCGCGACGCAGTTTTCGGTGACGATATCTCCTTCGCGCGGGACGCAGTTTTCGGTGACGTTATCTCCTTCGCGCGCGACGCAGGTTTCGCTCACGATACCTCCTTCGCGCGCGACGCAGTTGTCGCTGCTGATTTCCTGATCTGCCGCGACGCCGTTTTCGGTGACGATATCTCCTTCGCGCGCGACGCAGTTTTCGCTTACGAAATCTCCCTCGCGCGCGACGCAGTTGTCGCTGCCGATTTCCTGATCGTCCACGATAAAGTTTTCGGTGACGATATCTACTTGGCGCGCGACGCAGTTTTCGGTGACGATATCTCCTTCGCGCGCGACGCAGTTTTCGGTGACGATACCTCCTTCGCGCGCGACGCAGTTTTCGGTGACGATACCTCCTTCGCGCGCGATGCAGTTTTCGCTCACGATACCTCCTTCGCGCGCGACGCATTGTCGCTGCCGATTTCCTGATCTTCCACAACGCAATTTTCGGTGACGATATCTCCTTCGCGCGCGACGCAGTTTTCGGTGACGATATCTCCTTCGCGCACGACGCAATTGTCGCTGCCGATTTCCTGTTCTGCCACGACGCATCGGTGACGATATCTCCTTCGCGCGCGACGCAGTTAACGCTTATGAAATCTCCTTCGCGCGCGACGCAGTTGTCGCTGCCGATTTCCTGATCGGCCGCGACAAAGTTTTCGTTGACGATATCTACTTCGAGCACGACGTAGTTTTCGGTGATGATATATCCTTCGCGCGCGACGCAGTGTTCGCTGCCGATTTCCTTCGCGCACGGCGCAGTTGTCATTGCCGATTTCTCACTGACGATATGTACTTCGCGCGCGACGCAGTTTGCGATAACGATATCTCCTTCGCGCGCGACGCAGTTTTCGGTGACGATAGCTCCTTCGCGCGCGACGCAGTTTTCGCTTACGAAATGTCCTTCGCGCGCCACGCAGTTGTCGCTGCCGATTTCCTGATCGGCCGCGACAAAGTTTTCGTTGACGATATCTACTTCGCGCGCGATGTAGTTTTCGGTGACGATATCTCCTTCGCGCGCGACGCAGTGTTCGCTGCCGATTTCCTTCGCGCGCGGCGCAGTTGTCGCTGCCGATTTCTCACTGACGATATGTACTTCGCGACGCAGTTTGCGGTGATGATATCTCCTTCGCGCGCGACGCAGATTTCGGTGACGATATCTCCTTCGCGCGCGACGCTGTTTTCGCTCACGATACCTCCTTCGCGCGCGACGCAGTTGTCGCTGCCGATTTCCTGATCGGCCGCGACAAAGTTTTCATTGACGATGTCTACTTCGTGCGCGACGGAGTTTTCAGTGACGATATCTCCTTCGCGCGCGACGCAGTTTTCGCTCACGATACCTCCTTCGCGCGCGACGCAGTTGTCGCTGCCGATTTCCTGATCTGCCGCGACGCCGTTTTCAGTGACGATATCTCCTTCGCGCGCGACGTAGTTTTCGGTGACGATATCTCCTTCGCGCGTGACGCAATTGTCGCTGCCGATTTCCTGATCTGCCACGACGCAGTTTTTGGTTACGATATCTCCTTCGCGCGCGACGCAGTTTTCGGTGACGATATCTCCTTCGCGCGCGACGCAGTTTTCGGTGACGATATCTCCTTCGCGCGTGATGCAGTTTTCGCTCACGATACCTCCTTCGCGCGTGACGCATTGTCGCTGCCGATTTCCTGATCTTCCACGACGCAGTTTTCGGTGACGATATCTCCTTCGCGCGCGATGCAGTTTTCGGTGACAATATCTCCTTCGCGCGCGACGCAGTTTTCGCTTACGAAATCTCCCTCCCGCGCGACGCAGTTGTCGCTGCCGATTTCCTAATCGGCCACGACAAAGTTTTCGATGACGATATCTACTTGGCGCGCGACGCAGTTTTCGGTGACGATATCTCCTTCGCGCGCGACGCAGTTTTCGGTGACGATATCTCCTTCGCGCGCGACGCAGTTTTCGATCACGATACCTCCTTCACGCGCGACGCAGTTGTCGCTGCCGATTTCCTGATCTGTCGCGACGCCGTTTTGGTGACGATATCTCCTTCACGCGCGATGCAGTTTTCGCTCACGATACCTCCTTCGTGCGCGACGCAGTTGTCGCTGCCGATTTCCTGATCTGCCGCGACGCCGTTTTCAGTGACGATATCTCCTTCGCGCTCGACGCAGTTTTCGTTTACGAAATCTCCCTCGCGCGCGACGCAGTTGTCGCTGCCGATTTCCTGATCGGCCACGACAAAGTTTTCGGTGACGATATCTACTTGGCGCGCGACGCAGTTTTCGGTGACGATATCTCCTTCGCGCGCGACGCAGTTTTCGGTGACGATATCTCCTTCGCGCGCGACGTAGTTTTCGGTCACGATATCTCCTTCGCGCGCGATGCAGTTTTCGCTCACGATACCTCCTTCGCGCGCGACGCATTTTTGTTGCCGATTTCCTGATCTTCCACAACGCAATTTTCGGTGACGATATCTCCTTCGCGCGCGACGCAGTTTTCGGTTACGATATCTCCTTCACGCGCAACGCAGTTTTCGGTGACGATATCTCCTTCGCGCGCGACGCAGTTTTCGGCGACGATATCTCCTTCGCGCGCGACGCAGTTTTCGCTCACGATACCTCCTTCGCGCGCGACGCATTGTCGCTGCCGATTTCCTGATCTGCCACGACGCAGTTTTCGGTGACGATATCTCCTTCGCGCGCGACGCAGTTTTCGGTGACGATATATCCTTCTTCCACAACGCACTTTTCGGTGACCATATCTCCATCGCGCGCGACGCAGTTTTCGGTGACGATATCTCCTTCGTGCGCGACGCATTTGTCGCTGCCGATTTCCTGATCTGCCACGACGCAGTTTTTGGTTACGATATCTCCTTCGCGCGCGACGCAGTTTTCGGTGACGATATCTCCTTCGCGCGCGACGCAGTTTTCGGTGACGATATCTCCTTCGCGCGCGACGCAGTTTTCGCTCACGATACCTCCTTCGCGCGCGACGCATTGTCGCTGCCGATTTCCTGATCTTCCACGACGCAGTTTTCGGTGACGATATCTCCTTCGCGCGTGACGCAGTTTTCGGTGACGATATCTCCTTCGCGCGCGACGCAGTTGTTGTTGCCGATTCCTGATCTGCCACGACGCAGTTTTCGGTGACGATATCTCCTTCGCGCGGGACGCAGTTTTCGCTTACGAAATCTCCATCGCGCGCGACGCAGTTGTCGCTTACCAAATCTCCTTCGCGCACGACGCAGTTGTCGCTGCCGATTTCCTGATCGGCCGCGACAAAGTTTTCATAAACGATATCTCCTTCGCGCGCGATGCAGTTTTCGGTGACGATATCTCCTTCGCGCGCGACACAGTTTTCGCTCACGATACCTCCTTCGCGCGCGACGCATTGTCACTGCCGATTTCCTGATCTTCCACGACGCAGTTTTCGGTGACGATATCTCCTTCGCGCGCGACGCAGTTTTCGGTGACGATATCTCCTTCGCGCGCGACGCAGTTTTCGGTGACGATATCTCCTTCCCGCGCGACGCAGTTGTCGTTGCCGATTCCTGATGGACCGCGACGCAGTTTTCGGTGACAATATCTCCTTCGCGCGCGACGCAGTTTTCGCTTACGAAATGTCCTTCGCGCGCCACGTAGTTGTCGCTGCCGATTTCCTGATCGGCCGCGACAAAGTTTTCGTTGACGATATCTACTTCGCGCGAGATGTAGTTTTCGGTGACGATATCTCCTTCGCGCGCGACGCAGTGTTCGCTGCCGATTTCCTTCGCGCGCGGCGCAGTTGTCGCTGCTGATTTCTCACTGACGATATGTACTTCGCGACGCAGTTTGCGGTGAGGATATCTCCTTCGCGCGCGACGCAGATTTCGGTGACGATATCTCCTTCGCGCGCGACGCTGTTTTCGCTCATGATACCTCCTTCGCGCGCGACGCAGTTGTCGCTGCCGATTTCCTGATCGGCCGCGACAAAGTTTTCATTGACGATGTCTACTTCGTGCGCGACGGAGTTTTCAGTGACGATATCTCCTTCGCGCACGATGCAGTTTTCGCTTACGAAATCTCCCTCGCGCGCGACGCAGTTGTCGCTGCCGATTTCCTGATCGGCCACGACAAAGTTTTCGGTGACGATATCTACTTGGCGCGCGACGCAGTTTTCGGTGACGATATCTCCTTCACGCACGACGCAGTTTTCGATGACGATATCTCCTTCGCGCGCGACGCAGTTTTCGCTCACGATACCTCCTTCACGCGCGACGCAGTTGTCGCTGCCGATTTCCTGATCTGCCGCGACGCCGTTTTCGGTGACGATATCTCCTTCACGCGCGATGCAGTTTTCGCTCACGATACCTCCTTCGCGCGCGACGCAGTTGTCGCTGCCGATTTCCTGATCTGCCGCGACGCCGTTTTCGGTGACGATATCTCCTTCGCGCGCGATGCAGTTTTCACTCAAGATACCTCCTTCGCGCGCGACGCATTATCGCTGCCGATTTCCTGATCTTCCACAACGCAATTTTCGGTGACGATATCTCCTTCGCGCGCGACGTAGTTTTCGGTGACGATATCTCCTTCGCGCGCGACGCAATTGTCGCTGCCGATTTCCTGATCTGCCACGACGCAGTTTTTGGTTACGATATCTCCTTCGCGCGCGATGCAGTTTTCGGTGACGATATCTCCTTCGCGCGCGATGCAGTTTTCGGTGACGATACCTCCTTCGCGCGCGACGCATTATCGCTGCCGATTTCCTGATCTTCCACAACGCAATTTTCGGTGACGATATCTCCTTCGCGCGCGACGTAGTTTTCGGTGACGATATCTCCTTCGCGCGCGACGCAATTGTCGCTGCCGATTTCCTGATCTGCCACGACGCAGTTTTTGGTTACGATATCTCCTTCGCGCGCGACGCAGTTTTCGGTGACGATATCTCCTTCGCGCGCGATGCAGTTTTCGGTGACGATACCTCCTTCGCGCGCGACGCATTTTTGTTGCCGATTTCCTGATCTTCCACAACGCAATTTTCGGTGACGATATCTCCTTCGCGCGCGACGCAGTTTTCGGTTACGATATCTCCTTCACACGCGACGCAGTTTTCGGTGACGATATCTCCTTCGCGCGCGACGCAGTTTTCGCTCACGATACCTCCTTCGCGCGCGACGCATTGTCGCTGCCGATTTCCTGATCTTCCACGACGCAGTTTTCGGTGACGATATCTCCTTCGCGCGTGACGCAGTTTTCGGTGACGATATCTCCTTCGCGCGCGACGCAGTTGTTGTTGCCGATTCCTGATCTGCCACGACGCAGTTTTCGGTGACGATATCTCCTTCGCGCGGGACGCAGTTTTCGCTTACGAAATCTCCGTCGCGCGCGACGCAGTTGTCGCTTACCAAATCTCCTTCGCGCACGACGCAGTTGTCGCTGCCGATTTCCTGATCGGCCGCGACAAAGTTTTCATAAACGATATCTCCTTCGCGCGCGATGCAGTTTTCGGTGACGATATCTCCTTCGCGCGCGACACAGTTTTCGCTCACGATACCTCCTTCGCGCGCGACGCATTGTCACTGCCGATTTCCTAATCTTCCACGACGCAGTTTTCGGTGACGATATCTCCTTCCCGCGCGACGCAGTTGTCGTTGCCGATTCCTGATGGACCGCGACGCAGTTTTCGGTGACGATATCTCCTTCGCGCGCGACGCAGTTTTCGGTGACGATATCTCCTTCGCGCGCGATGCAGTTTTCGCTCACGATACCTCCTTCGCGCGCGACGCATTGTCGCTGCCGATTTCTTGATCTTCCACAATGCACTTTTCGGTGACGATATCTCCTTCGCGCGCGACGCAATTGTCGCTGCCGATTTCCTGATCTGCCATGACGTAGTTTTTGGTTACGATATCTCCTTCACGTGCGACGCAGTTTTCGGTGACGATATCTCCGTCGCGCGCGACGCAGTTTTCGCTTACGAAATCTCCCTCGCGCGCGACGCAGTTTTCGCTTACGAAATCTCCCTCGCGCGCGACGCAGTTGTCGCTGCCGATTTCCTGATCGGCCACGATAAAGTTTTCGGTGATGATATCTACTTGGCGCGCGACGCAGTTTTCGGTGACGATATCTCCTTCACGCGCGACGCAGTTTTCGGTGACGATACCTCCTTCGCGCGCGATGCAGTTTTCGCTCACGATACCTCCTTCGCGCGCGACGCATTGTCGCTGCCGATTTCCTGATCTTCCACAACGCAATTTTCGGTGACGATATCTCCTTCGCGCGCGACGCAGTTTTCGGTGACGATATCTCCTTCGCGCACGACGCAATTGTCGCTGCCGATTTCCTGATCTGCCACGACGCATCGGTGATGATATCTCCTTCGCGCGCGACGCAGTTTTCGGTGACGATATCTCCTTCGCGCGCGACGCAGTTGTCGTTGCCGATTCCTGATCGGCCGCGACGCAGTTTTTGGTGACGATATCTCCTTCGCGCGCGACGCAGTTGTCGTTGCCTATTTCCTGATCGGCCACGACAAAGTTTTCGGTGACGATATCAGCTTCGCGCGCGACGCAGTTTTCGGTACGATATCTCCTTCGTGCGCGACGCAGTTTTCGGTGACGATATCTCCTTCCCGCGCGATGCAGTTTTCGCTCCCGATACCTCCTTCACGCGCGACGCAGTTGTCGCTGCCGATTTCCGGATCTACCGCGATGCAGTTTTCGGTGACGATATCTCCTTCGCGCGCGACGCATTTTTCGCTAACAATATCTCCTTCGCGCGCGACGCAGTGTTCGCTGACGAAATCTCCTTCGCGCGCGACGCAGTTGTCGCTGCCGATTTACTGATCGGCTGCGACAAAGTTTTCGGTGACGATATCTACTTCGCGCGCGATGTATTTTTCGGTGATGATATCTCCTTCGCGCGCGACGCAGTTTTCGGTGACGATATCTCCTTCGCGCGCGACGCAGTTGTCGTTGCCGATTCCTGATCGGCCGCGACGCAGTTTTTGGTGACGATATCTCCTTCGCGCGCGACGCAGTTGTCGTTGCCTATTTCCTGATCGGCCACGACAAAGTTTTCGGTGACGATATCAGCTTCGCGCGCGACGCAGTTTTCGGTACGATATCTCCTTCGTGCGCGACGCAGTTTTCGGTGACGATATCTCCTTCCCGCGCGATGCAGTTTTCGCTCCTGATACCTCCTTCACGCGCGACGCAGTTGTCGCTGCCGATTTCCGGATCTACCGCGATGCAGTTTTCGGTGACGATATCTCCTTCGCGCGCGACGCATTTTTCGCTAACAATATCTCCTTCGCGCGCGACGCAGTGTTCGCTGACGAAATCTCCTTCGCGCGCGACGCAGTTGTCGCTGCCGATTTACTGATCGGCTGCGACAAAGTTTTCGGTGACGATATCTACTTCGCGCGCGATGTATTTTTCGGTGATGATATCTCCTTCGCGCGCGACGCAGTTTTCGGTGACGATATCTCCTTCGCGCGGGACGCAGTTTTCGGTGATGTTATCTCCTTCGCGCGCGACGCAGTTTTCGCTTACGAAATCTCCCTCGCGCGCGACGCAGTTGTCGCTGCCGATTTCCTGATCGGCCACGATAAAGTTTTCGGTGACGATATCTACTTGGCGCGCGACTCAGTTTTCGGTGACGATATCGCCTTCGCGCGCGACGCACTTTTCAGTGACGATATCTCCTTCGCGCGCGATGCAGTTTTCGCTCACGATACCTCTTTGGCGCGCGACGCATTGTCGCTGCCGATTTCCTGATCTTCCACAACGCAATTTTCGGTGACGATATCTCCTTCGCGCGCGACGCAGTTTTCGGTGACGATATCTCCTTCGCGCGCGACGCAGTTGTCGCTGCCGATTTCCTGATCGGCCGCGACAAAGTTTTCATAAACGATATCTCCTTCGCGCGCGACGCAGTTGTCGCTGCCGATTTTCTTGATCTGCCACGACGCAGTTTTTGGTTACGATATCTCCTTCATGCGCGACGCAGTTTTCGGTGACGATATCTCCTTCGCGCGCGACGCAGTTTTCGTTGACCATATCTCCTTCGCGCGCGATGCATTGTCGCTGCCGATTTCCTGATCTTCCACGACGCAGTTTTCGGTGACGATATCTCCTTCGCGCGCGACGCAGTTTTCGGTGACGATATCTCCTTCCCGCGCGACGCAGTTGTCGTTGCCGATTCCTGATCGACCGCGACGCAGTTTTCGGTGACGATATCTCCTTCGCGCGCGACGCAGTTGTCGCTGCCGATTTCCTGATCGGCCGCGACAAAGTTTTCGTTGATGATATCTACTTCGCGCGCGACGCAGTGTTCGCTGCCGATTTCCTTCGCGCGCGGCGCAGTTGTCGCTGCCGATTTCTCACTGACGATATGTACTTCGCGCGCGACGCAGTTTGCGGTGACGATATCTCCTTCGCGCGCGACGCAGTTTTCGCTCACGATACCTCCTTCGCGCGCGACGCAGTTGTCGCTGCCGATTTCCTGATCGGCCGCGACAAAGTTTTCATTGACGATGTCTACTTCGCGCGCGACGGAGTTTTCAGTGATGATATCTCCTTCGCGAGCGACGCAGTTGTCGCTGCCGATTTCCTGATCGGCCACGACAAAGTTTTCGGTGACGATATATGCTTCGCGCGCGACGCAGTTATCGGTGACGATATCTCCTTGTCGCGCGACACAGTTTTCGGTGACGATATCTCCTTCCTGCGCGACGCAGTTTTCGCTCCCGATACCTCCTTCACGCGCGACGCAGTTGTCGCTGCCGATTTCCTGATCTACCGCGATGCAGTTTTCGGTGACGATATCTCCTTCGCGCGCGACGCATTTTCGGTGACGATATCTCCTTCGCGCGCGACGCAGTGTTCGCTGACGAAATCTCCTTCGCGCGCGACGCAGTTCTCGGTGCCGATTTCTTGATCGGCCGCGACAAAGTTTTCGGTGACGATATCTACTTCGCGCGCGACGCAGTTTTCGGTGACGGTATCTCCTTCGCGCGGGACGCAGTTTTCGCTTACAAAATCTCCTTCGCGCGCGACGCAGTTGTCGCTTACCAAATCTCCTTCGTGCCCGACACAGTTGTCGATGCCGATTTCCTGATCGGCCGCGACAAAGTTTTCATAAACGATATCTCCCTCGCGCGCGACGCAGTTGTCGCTGCCGATTTCCTGATCGGCCACGATAAAGTTTTCGGTGACGATATCTACTTGGCGCGCGACGCAGTTTTCGGTGACGATATCTCCTTCGCGCGCGACGCAGTTTTCGGTGACGATACCTCCTTCGCGCGCGACGCAGTTTTCGGTGATGATACCTCCTTCGCGCGCAACGCATTGTCGCTGCCGATTTCCTGATCTTCCACAACGCAATTTTCGGTGACGATATCTCCTTCGCGCGCGACGCAGTTTTCGGTGACGATATCTCCTTCGCGCCCGACGCAATTGTCGCTGCCGATTTCCTGATCTGCCACGACGCATCGGTGACGATATCTCCTTCGCGCGTGACGCAGTTTTCGGTGACGATATCTCCTTCGCGCGCGACGCAGTTTTCGGTGACGATATCTCCTTCGCGCGCGACGCAGTTGTCGTTGCCGATTCCTGATCGGCCGCGACGCAGTTTTCGGTGACGATATCTCCTTCGCGCGCGACGCAGTTAACGCTTATGAAATCTCCTTCGCGCGCGACGCAGTTGTCGCTGCCGATTTCCTGATCGGCCGTGACAAAGTTTTCGTTGACGATATCTACTTCGAGCAAGACGTAGTTTTTGGTGACGATATATCCTTCGCGCGCGACGCAGTGTTCGCTGCCGATTTCCTTCGCGCACGGCGCAGTTGTCACTGCCGATTTCTCACTGACGATATGTACTTCGCGCGCGACGCAGTTTGCGGTGACGATATCTCCTTCGCGCGCGACGCAATTTTCGGTGACGATAGCTCCTTCGCTCGCGATGCAGTTTTCGTCACGATACCTCCTTCGCGCGCGACGCAGTTGTCGCTGCCGATTTCCTGATCGGCCGCGACAAAGTTTTCATTGACGATGTCTACTTCGCGCGCGACGGAGTTTTCAGTGACGATATCTCCTTCGCGCGCGACGCAGTTGTCGCTGCCGATTTCCTGATCGGCCACGATAAAGTTTTCGGTGACGATATCTACTTCGCGCGCGACGCAGTGTTCGCTGCCGATTTCTCACTGACGATATGTACTTCGCGCGCGACGCAGTTTGCGGTGACGATATCTCCTTCGCGCGCGACGCAGTTTTCGCTCACGATACCTCCTTCGCGCGCGACGCAGTTGTCGCTGCCGATTTCCTGATCGGCCACGACAAAGTTTTCGGTGACGATATCTACTTCGCGCGCGACGCAGTTATCGGTGACGATATCTCCTTCGCGCGCGACGCAGTTTTCGGTGACGATATCTCCTTCCTGCGCGACGCAGTTTTCGCTCCCGATACCTCCTTCACGCGCGACGCAGTTGTCGCTGCCGATTTCCTGATCTACCGCGATGCAGTTTTCGGTGACGATATCTCCTTCGCGCGCGACGCATTTTTCGCTTACAATATCTCCTTCGCGCGCGACGCAGTGTTCGCTGACGAAATCTCCTTCGCGCGCGACGCAGTTGTCGGTGCCGATTTCCTGATCGGCCGCGACAAAGTTTTCGGTGACGATATCTACTTCGCGCGCGACGCAGTTTTCGGTGACGGTATCTCCTTCGCGCGGGACGTAGTTTTCGCTTACAAAATCTCCTCCGCGCGCGACACAGTTGTCGCTGCCGATTTCCTGATCGGCCGCGACAAAGTTTTCATAAACGATATCTCCCTCGCGCGCGACGCAGTTGTCGCTGCCGATTTCCTGATCGGCCACGATAAAGTTTTCGGTGACGATATCTACTTGGCGCGCGACGCAATTTTCGGTGACGATATCTCCTTCGCGCGCGACGCAGTTTTCGGTGACGATACCTCCTTCGCGCGCGATGCAGTTTTTGCTCACGATAACTCCTTCGCGCGCGACGCATTGTCGCTGCCGATTTCCTGATCTTCCACAACGCAATTTTCGGTGACGATATCTCCTTCGCGCGCGACGCAGTTTTCGGTGACGATATCTCCTTCGCGCCCGACGCAATTGTCGCTGCCGATTTCCTGATCTGCCACGACGCATCGGTGACGATATCTCCTTCGCGCGCGACGCAGTTTTCGGTGACGATATCTCCTTCGCGCGCGACGCAGTTTTCGGTGACGATATCTCCTTCGCGCGCGACGCAGTTGTCGTTGCCGATTCTTGATCGGCCGCGACGCAGTTTTCGGTGACGATATCTCCTTCGCGCGCGACGCAGTTAACGCTTATGAAATCTCCTTCGCGCGCGACGCAGTTGTCGCTGCCGATTTCCTGATCGGCCGCGACAAAGTTTTCGTTGACGATATCTACTTCGAGCACGACGTAGTTTTCAGTGACGATATCTCCTTCGCGCGCGACGCAGTTGTCGCTGCCGATTTCCTGATCGGCCACGACAAAGTTTTCGGTGACGATATCTGCTTCGCGCGCGACGCAGTTTTCGGTACGATATCTCCTTCGCGCGCGACGCAGTTTTCGGTGACGATATCTCCTTCCCGCGCGACGCAGTTTTCGCTCTCGATACCTCCTTCACGCGCGACGCAGTTGTCGCTGCCGATTTCCTGATCTACCGCGATGCAGTTTTCGGTGACGATATCTCCTTCACGCGCGAAGCATTTTTCGCTAACAATATCTCCTTCGCGCGCGACGCAGTGTTCGCTGACGAAGTCTCCTTCGCGCGCGACGCAGTTGTCGCTGCCGATTTCCTGATCGGCTGTGATAAAGTTTTCGGTGACGATATCTACTTCGCGCGCGATGCAGTTTTCGGTGACGATATCTCCTTCGCGCGCGACGCAGTTTTCGGTGACGATATCTCCTTCGCGCGGGACGCAGTTTTCGGTGACGTTATCTCCTTCGCGCGCGACGCAGTTTTCGCTTACGAAATCTCCCTCGCGCGCGACGCAGTTGTCGCTTCCGATTTCCTGATCGACCACGATAAAGTTTTCAGTGACGATATCTACTTGGCGCGCGACGCAGTTTTCGGTGACGATATCTCCTTCGCGCGCGACGCAGTGTTCGCTGACGAAATGTCCTTCGCGCGCGACGCAGTTGTCGCTGCCGATTTCCTAATCGGCTTCGACAAAGTTTTCGGTGACGATATCTACTTCGCGCGCGATGCAGTTTTCGGTGACGATATCTCCTTCGCGCGCGACGCAGTTTTCGGTGACGATATCTCCTTCGCGCGGGACGCAGTTTTCGGTGACGTTATCTCCTTCGCGCGCGACGCAGGTTTCGCTCACGATACCTCCTTCGCGCGCGACGCAGTTGTCGCTGCTGATTTCCTGATCTGCCGCGACGCCGTTTTCGGTGACGATATCTCCTTCGCGCGCGACGCAGTTTTCGCTTACGAAATCTCCCTCGCGCGCGACGCAGTTGTCGCTGCCGATTTCCTGATCGTCCACGATAAAGTTTTCGGTGACGATATCTACTTGGCGCGCGACGCAGTTTTCGGTGACGATATCTCCTTCGCGCGCGACGCAGTTTTCGGTGACGATACCTCCTTCGCGCGCGACGCAGTTTTCGGTGACGATACCTCCTTCGCGCGCGATGCAGTTTTCGCTCACGATACCTCCTTCGCGCGCGACGCATTGTCGCTGCCGATTTCCTGATCTTCCACAACGCAATTTTCGGTGACGATATCTCCTTCGCGCGCGACGCAGTTTTCGGTGACGATATCTCCTTCGCGCACGACGCAATTGTCGCTGCCGATTTCCTGTTCTGCCACGACGCATCGGTGACGATATCTCCTTCGCGCGCGACGCAGTTAACGCTTATGAAATCTCCTTCGCGCGCGACGCAGTTGTCGCTGCCGATTTCCTGATCGGCCGCGACAAAGTTTTCGTTGACGATATCTACTTCGAGCACGACGTAGTTTTCGGTGATGATATATCCTTCGCGCGCGACGCAGTGTTCGCTGCCGATTTCCTTCGCGCACGGCGCAGTTGTCATTGCCGATTTCTCACTGACGATATGTACTTCGCGCGCGACGCAGTTTGCGATAACGATATCTCCTTCGCGCGCGACGCAGTTTTCGGTGACGATAGCTCCTTCGCGCGCGACGCAGTTTTCGCTTACGAAATGTCCTTCGCGCGCCACGCAGTTGTCGCTGCCGATTTCCTGATCGGCCGCGACAAAGTTTTCGTTGACGATATCTACTTCGCGCGCGATGTAGTTTTCGGTGACGATATCTCCTTCGCGCGCGACGCAGTGTTCGCTGCCGATTTCCTTCGCGCGCGGCGCAGTTGTCGCTGCCGATTTCTCACTGACGATATGTACTTCGCGACGCAGTTTGCGGTGATGATATCTCCTTCGCGCGCGACGCAGATTTCGGTGACGATATCTCCTTCGCGCGCGACGCTGTTTTCGCTCACGATACCTCCTTCGCGCGCGACGCAGTTGTCGCTGCCGATTTCCTGATCGGCCGCGACAAAGTTTTCATTGACGATGTCTACTTCGTGCGCGACGGAGTTTTCAGTGACGATATCTCCTTCGCGCGCGACGCAGTTTTCGCTCACGATACCTCCTTCGCGCGCGACGCAGTTGTCGCTGCCGATTTCCTGATCTGCCGCGACGCCGTTTTCAGTGACGATATCTCCTTCGCGCGCGACGTAGTTTTCGGTGACGATATCTCCTTCGCGCGTGACGCAATTGTCGCTGCCGATTTCCTGATCTGCCACGACGCAGTTTTTGGTTACGATATCTCCTTCGCGCGCGACGCAGTTTTCGGTGACGATATCTCCTTCGCGCGCGACGCAGTTTTCGGTGACGATATCTCCTTCGCGCGTGATGCAGTTTTCGCTCACGATACCTCCTTCGCGCGTGACGCATTGTCGCTGCCGATTTCCTGATCTTCCACGACGCAGTTTTCGGTGACGATATCTCCTTCGCGCGCGATGCAGTTTTCGGTGACAATATCTCCTTCGCGCGCGACGCAGTTTTCGCTTACGAAATCTCCCTCCCGCGCGACGCAGTTGTCGCTGCCGATTTCCTAATCGGCCACGACAAAGTTTTCGATGACGATATCTACTTGGCGCGCGACGCAGTTTTCGGTGACGATATCTCCTTCGCGCGCGACGCAGTTTTCGGTGACGATATCTCCTTCGCGCGCGACGCAGTTTTCGATCACGATACCTCCTTCACGCGCGACGCAGTTGTCGCTGCCGATTTCCTGATCTGTCGCGACGCCGTTTTGGTGACGATATCTCCTTCACGCGCGATGCAGTTTTCGCTCACGATACCTCCTTCGTGCGCGACGCAGTTGTCGCTGCCGATTTCCTGATCTGCCGCGACGCCGTTTTCAGTGACGATATCTCCTTCGCGCTCGACGCAGTTTTCGTTTACGAAATCTCCCTCGCGCGCGACGCAGTTGTCGCTGCCGATTTCCTGATCGGCCACGACAAAGTTTTCGGTGACGATATCTACTTGGCGCGCGACGCAGTTTTCGGTGACGATATCTCCTTCGCGCGCGACGCAGTTTTCGGTGACGATATCTCCTTCGCGCGCGACGTAGTTTTCGGTCACGATATCTCCTTCGCGCGCGATGCAGTTTTCGCTCACGATACCTCCTTCGCGCGCGACGCATTTTTGTTGCCGATTTCCTGATCTTCCACAACGCAATTTTCGGTGACGATATCTCCTTCGCGCGCGACGCAGTTTTCGGTTACGATATCTCCTTCACGCGCAACGCAGTTTTCGGTGACGATATCTCCTTCGCGCGCGACGCAGTTTTCGGCGACGATATCTCCTTCGCGCGCGACGCAGTTTTCGCTCACGATACCTCCTTCGCGCGCGACGCATTGTCGCTGCCGATTTCCTGATCTGCCACGACGCAGTTTTCGGTGACGATATCTCCTTCGCGCGCGACGCAGTTTTCGGTGACGATATATCCTTCTTCCACAACGCACTTTTCGGTGACCATATCTCCATCGCGCGCGACGCAGTTTTCGGTGACGATATCTCCTTCGTGCGCGACGCATTTGTCGCTGCCGATTTCCTGATCTGCCACGACGCAGTTTTTGGTTACGATATCTCCTTCGCGCGCGACGCAGTTTTCGGTGACGATATCTCCTTCGCGCGCGACGCAGTTTTCGGTGACGATATCTCCTTCGCGCGCGACGCAGTTTTCGCTCACGATACCTCCTTCGCGCGCGACGCATTGTCGCTGCCGATTTCCTGATCTTCCACGACGCAGTTTTCGGTGACGATATCTCCTTCGCGCGTGACGCAGTTTTCGGTGACGATATCTCCTTCGCGCGCGACGCAGTTGTTGTTGCCGATTCCTGATCTGCCACGACGCAGTTTTCGGTGACGATATCTCCTTCGCGCGGGACGCAGTTTTCGCTTACGAAATCTCCATCGCGCGCGACGCAGTTGTCGCTTACCAAATCTCCTTCGCGCACGACGCAGTTGTCGCTGCCGATTTCCTGATCGGCCGCGACAAAGTTTTCATAAACGATATCTCCTTCGCGCGCGATGCAGTTTTCGGTGACGATATCTCCTTCGCGCGCGACACAGTTTTCGCTCACGATACCTCCTTCGCGCGCGACGCATTGTCACTGCCGATTTCCTGATCTTCCACGACGCAGTTTTCGGTGACGATATCTCCTTCGCGCGCGACGCAGTTTTCGGTGACGATATCTCCTTCGCGCGCGACGCAGTTTTCGGTGACGATATCTCCTTCCCGCGCGACGCAGTTGTCGTTGCCGATTCCTGATGGACCGCGACGCAGTTTTCGGTGACAATATCTCCTTCGCGCGCGACGCAGTTTTCGCTTACGAAATGTCCTTCGCGCGCCACGTAGTTGTCGCTGCCGATTTCCTGATCGGCCGCGACAAAGTTTTCGTTGACGATATCTACTTCGCGCGAGATGTAGTTTTCGGTGACGATATCTCCTTCGCGCGCGACGCAGTGTTCGCTGCCGATTTCCTTCGCGCGCGGCGCAGTTGTCGCTGCTGATTTCTCACTGACGATATGTACTTCGCGACGCAGTTTGCGGTGAGGATATCTCCTTCGCGCGCGACGCAGATTTCGGTGACGATATCTCCTTCGCGCGCGACGCTGTTTTCGCTCATGATACCTCCTTCGCGCGCGACGCAGTTGTCGCTGCCGATTTCCTGATCGGCCGCGACAAAGTTTTCATTGACGATGTCTACTTCGTGCGCGACGGAGTTTTCAGTGACGATATCTCCTTCGCGCACGATGCAGTTTTCGCTTACGAAATCTCCCTCGCGCGCGACGCAGTTGTCGCTGCCGATTTCCTGATCGGCCACGACAAAGTTTTCGGTGACGATATCTACTTGGCGCGCGACGCAGTTTTCGGTGACGATATCTCCTTCACGCACGACGCAGTTTTCGATGACGATATCTCCTTCGCGCGCGACGCAGTTTTCGCTCACGATACCTCCTTCACGCGCGACGCAGTTGTCGCTGCCGATTTCCTGATCTGCCGCGACGCCGTTTTCGGTGACGATATCTCCTTCACGCGCGATGCAGTTTTCGCTCACGATACCTCCTTCGCGCGCGACGCAGTTGTCGCTGCCGATTTCCTGATCTGCCGCGACGCCGTTTTCGGTGACGATATCTCCTTCGCGCGCGATGCAGTTTTCACTCAAGATACCTCCTTCGCGCGCGACGCATTATCGCTGCCGATTTCCTGATCTTCCACAACGCAATTTTCGGTGACGATATCTCCTTCGCGCGCGACGTAGTTTTCGGTGACGATATCTCCTTCGCGCGCGACGCAATTGTCGCTGCCGATTTCCTGATCTGCCACGACGCAGTTTTTGGTTACGATATCTCCTTCGCGCGCGATGCAGTTTTCGGTGACGATATCTCCTTCGCGCGCGATGCAGTTTTCGGTGACGATACCTCCTTCGCGCGCGACGCATTATCGCTGCCGATTTCCTGATCTTCCACAACGCAATTTTCGGTGACGATATCTCCTTCGCGCGCGACGTAGTTTTCGGTGACGATATCTCCTTCGCGCGCGACGCAATTGTCGCTGCCGATTTCCTGATCTGCCACGACGCAGTTTTTGGTTACGATATCTCCTTCGCGCGCGACGCAGTTTTCGGTGACGATATCTCCTTCGCGCGCGATGCAGTTTTCGGTGACGATACCTCCTTCGCGCGCGACGCATTTTTGTTGCCGATTTCCTGATCTTCCACAACGCAATTTTCGGTGACGATATCTCCTTCGCGCGCGACGCAGTTTTCGGTTACGATATCTCCTTCACACGCGACGCAGTTTTCGGTGACGATATCTCCTTCGCGCGCGACGCAGTTTTCGCTCACGATACCTCCTTCGCGCGCGACGCATTGTCGCTGCCGATTTCCTGATCTTCCACGACGCAGTTTTCGGTGACGATATCTCCTTCGCGCGTGACGCAGTTTTCGGTGACGATATCTCCTTCGCGCGCGACGCAGTTGTTGTTGCCGATTCCTGATCTGCCACGACGCAGTTTTCGGTGACGATATCTCCTTCGCGCGGGACGCAGTTTTCGCTTACGAAATCTCCGTCGCGCGCGACGCAGTTGTCGCTTACCAAATCTCCTTCGCGCACGACGCAGTTGTCGCTGCCGATTTCCTGATCGGCCGCGACAAAGTTTTCATAAACGATATCTCCTTCGCGCGCGATGCAGTTTTCGGTGACGATATCTCCTTCGCGCGCGACACAGTTTTCGCTCACGATACCTCCTTCGCGCGCGACGCATTGTCACTGCCGATTTCCTAATCTTCCACGACGCAGTTTTCGGTGACGATATCTCCTTCCCGCGCGACGCAGTTGTCGTTGCCGATTCCTGATGGACCGCGACGCAGTTTTCGGTGACAATATCTCCTTCGCGCGCGACGCAGTTTTCGCTTACGAAATGTCCTTCGCGCGCCACGTAGTTGTCGCTGCCGATTTCCTGATCGGCCGCGACAAAGTTTTCGTTGACGATATCTACTTCGCGCGCGATGTAGTTTTCGGTGACGATATCTCCTTCGCGCGCGACGCAGTGTTCGCTGCCGATTTCCTTCGCGCGCGGCGCAGTTGTCGCTGCTGATTTCTCACTGACGATATGTACTTCGCGACGCAGTTTGCGGTGAGGATATCTCCTTCGCGCGCGACGCAGATTTCGGTGACGATATCTCCTTCGCGCGCGACGCTGTTTTCGCTCACGATACCTCCTTCGCGCGCGACGCAGTTGTCGCTGCCGATTTCCTGATCGGCCGCGACAAAGTTTTCATTGACGATGTCTACTTCGTGCGCGATGGAGTTTTCAGTGACGATATCTCCTTCGCGCGCGACGCAGTTTTCGCTCCTGATACCTCCTTCGCGCGCGACGCAGTTGTCGCTGCCGATTTCCTGATCTGCCGCGACGCCGTTTTCAGTGACGATATCTCCTTCGCGCGCGACGCAGTTTTCGCTTACGAAATCTCCCTCGCGCGCGACGCAGTTGTCGCTGCCGATTTCCTGATCGGCCACGACAAAGTTTTCGGTGACGATATCTACTTGGCGCGCGACGCAGTTTTCGGTGACGATATCTCCTTCACGCACGACGCAGTTTTCGATGACGATATCTCCTTCGCGCGCGACGCAGTTTTCGCTCACGATACCTCCTTCACGCGCGACGCAGTTGTCGCTGCCGATTTCCTGATCTGCCGCGACGCCGTTTTCGGTGACGATATCTCCTTCACGCGCGATGCAGTTTTCGCTCACGATACCTCCTTCGCGCGCGACGCAGTTGTCGCTGCCGATTTCCTGATCTGCCGCGACGCCGTTTTCGGTGACGATATCTCCTTCGCGCGCGATGCAGTTTTCACTCAAGATACCTCCTTCGCGCGCGACGCATTATCGCTGCCGATTTCCTGATCTTCCACAACGCAATTTTCGGTGACGATACCTCCTTCGCGCGCGACGCATTGTCGCTGCCGATTTCCTGATCTGCCACGACGCAGTTTTTGGTTACGATATCTCCTTCGCGCGCGATGCAGTTTTCGGTGACGATATCTCCTTCGCGCGCGATGCAGTTTTTGGTGACGATACCTCCTTCGCGCGCGACGCATTATCGCTGCCGATTTCCTGATCTTCCACAACGCAATTTTCGGTGACGATATCTCCTTCGCGCGCGACGTAGTTTTCGGTGACGATATCTCCTTCGCGCGCGACGCAATTGTCGCTGCCGATTTCCTGATCTGCCACGACGCAGTTTTTGGTTACGATATCTCCTTCGCGCGCGACGCAGTTTTCGGTGACGATATCTCCTTCGCGCGCGATGCAGTTTTCGGTGACGATACCTCCTTCGCGCGCGACGCATTTTTGTTGCCGATTTCCTGATCTTCCACAACGCAATTTTCGGTGACGATATCTCCTTCGCGCGCGACGCAGTTTTCGGTTACGATATCTCCTTCACACGCGACGCAGTTTTCGGTGACGATATCTCCTTCGCGCGCGACGCAGTTTTCGCTCACGATACCTCCTTCGCGCGCGACGCATTGTCGCTGCCGATTTCCTGATCTTCCACGACGCAGTTTTCGGTGACGATATCTCCTTCGCGCGTGACGCAGTTTTCGGTGACGATATCTCCTTCGCGCGCGACGCAGTTGTTGTTGCCGATTCCTGATCTGCCACGACGCAGTTTTCGGTGACGATATCTCCTTCGCGCGGGACGCAGTTTTCGCTTACGAAATCTCCGTCGCGCGCGACGCAGTTGTCGCTTACCAAATCTCCTTCGCGCACGACGCAGTTGTCGCTGCCGATTTCCTGATCGGCCGCGACAAAGTTTTCATAAACGATATCTCCTTCGCGCGCGATGCAGTTTTCGGTGACGATATCTCCTTCGCGCGCGACACAGTTTTCGCTCACGATACCTCCTTCGCGCGCGACGCATTGTCACTGCCGATTTCCTAATCTTCCACGACGCAGTTTTCGGTGACGATATATCCTTCGCGCGCGACGCAGTTTTCGGTGATGATATCTCCTTCGCGCGCGACGCAGTTTTCGGTGACGATATCTCCTTCCCGCGCGACGTAGTTGTCGTTGCCGATTCCTGATGGACCGCGACGCAGTTTTCGGTGACGATATCTCCTTCGCGCGCGACGCAGTTTGCGGTGACGATATCTCCTTCGCGCGCGACGCAGTTTTCGGTGACGATATCTCCTTCTCGCGCGACGCAGTTTGCGGTGACGATATCTCCTTCGCGCGCGACGCAGTTTTCGGTGAGGATATCTCCTTCGCGCGCGACGCTGTTTTCGCTCACGATACCTCCTTCGCGCGCGACGCAGTTGTCGCTGCCGATTTCCTGATCGGCCGCGACAAAGTTTTCATTGACGATGTCTACTTCGTGCGCGACGGAGTTTTCAGTGACGATATCTCCTTCGCGCGCGACGCAGTTTTCGCTCACGATACCTCCTTCGCGCGCGACGCGGTTGTCGCTGCCGATTTCCTGATCTGCCGCGATGCCGTTTTCAGTGACGATATCTCCTTCGCGCGCGACGCAGTTTTCGCTTACGAAATCTCCCTCGCGCGCGACGCAGTTGTCGCTGCCGATTTCCTGATCGGCCACGACAAAGTTTTCGGTGACGATATCTACTTGGCGCGCGACGCAGTTTTCGGTGACGATATCTCCTTCGCGCGCGACGCATTGTCGCTGCCGATTTCCTGATCTTCCACAACGCAGTTTTCGGTGACGATATCTCCTTTGCACGCGACGCAGTTTTCGGTGACGATATCTCCTTCGCGCGCGACGCAGTTTTCGCTTACGAAATCTCCCTCCCGCGCGACGCAGTTGTCGCTGCCGATTTCCTAATCGGCCACGACAAAGTTTTCGGTGACGATATCTCCTTCGCGCGCGACGCAGTTTTCGGTGACGATATCTCCTTCGCGCGCGACGCAGTTTTCGATCATGATACCTCCTTCACGCGCGACGCAGTTGTCGCTGCCGATTTCCTGATCTGTCGCGACGCCGTTTTGGTGACGATATCTCCTTCACGCGCGATGCAGTTTTC
Source organism: Salix caprea (assembly GCA_964035475.1). NCBI lineage: Eukaryota > Viridiplantae > Streptophyta > Magnoliopsida > Malpighiales > Salicaceae > Salix > Salix caprea. The sequence continues at coordinate 13,784,548 of OZ037745.1, forward strand.
GCTCACGATACCTCCTTCGTGCGCGACGCAGTTGTCGCTGCCGATTTCCTGATCTGCCGCGACGCCGTTTTCAGTGACGATATCTCCTTCGCGCTCGACGCAGTTTTCGTTTACGAAATCTCCCTCGCGCGCGACGCAGTTGTCGCTGCCGATTTCCTGATCGGCCACGACAAAGTTTTCGGTGACGATATCTACTTGGCGCGCGACGCAGTTTTCGGTGACGATATCTCCTTCGCGCGCGACGCAGTTTTCGGTGACGATATCTCCTTCGCGCGCGACGCAGTTTTCGGTCACGATATCTCCTTCGCGCGCGATGCAGTTTTCGCTCACGATACCTCCTTCGCGCGCGACGCATTTTTGTTGCCGATTTCCTGATCTTCCACAACGCAATTTTCGGTGACGATATCTCCTTCGCGCGCGACGCAGTTTTCGGTTACGATATCTCCTTCACGCGCAACGCAGTTTTCGGTGACGATATCTCCTTGGCGCGCGACGCAGTTTTCGGTGACGATATCTCCTTCGCGCGCGACGCATTGTCGCTGCCGATTTCCTGATCTTCCACAACGCAGTTTTCGGTGACGATATCTCCTTGGCGCGCGACGCAGTTTTCGGTGACGATATCTCCTTCGCGCGCGACGCAGTTTTCGCTTACGAAATCTCCCTCCCGCGCGACGCAGTTGTCGCTGCCGATTTCCTAATCGGCCACGACAAAGTTTTCGGTGACGATATCTCCTTCGCGCGCGACGCAGTTTTCGGTGACGATATCTCCTTCGCGCGCGACGCAGTTTTCGATCATGATACCTCCTTCACGCGCGACGCAGTTGTCGCTGCCGATTTCTTGATCTGTCGCGACGCCGTTTTGGTGACGATATCTCCTTCACGCGCGATGCAGTTTTCGCTCACGATACCTCCTTCGTGCGCGACGCAGTTGTCGCTGCCGATTTCCTGATCTGCCGCGACGCCGTTTTCAGTGACGATATCTCCTTCGCGCTCGACGCAGTTTTCGTTTACGAAATCTCCCTCGCGCGCGACGCAGTTGTCGCTGCCGATTTCCTGATCGGCCACGACAAAGTTTTCGGTGACGATATCTACTTGGCGCGCGACGCAGTTTTCGGTGACGATATCTCCTTCGCGCGCGACGCAGTTTTCGGTGACGATATCTCCTTCGCGCGCGATGCAGTTTTCGGTCACGATATCTCCTTCGCGCGCGATGCAGTTTTCGCTCACGATACCTCCTTCGCGCGCGACGCATTTTTGTTGCCGATTTCCTGATCTTCCACAACGCAATTTTCGGTGACGATATCTCCTTCGCGCGCGACGCAGTTTTCGGTTACGATATCTCCTTCACGCGCAACGCAGTTTTCGGTGACGATATCTCCTTCGCGCGCGACGCAGTTTTCGCTCACGATACCTCCTTCGCGCGCGACGCATTGTCGCTGCCGATTTCCTGATCTGCCACGACGCAGTTTTCGGTGACGATATCTCCTTCGCGCGCGACGCAGTTTTCGGTGACGATATATCCTTCTTCCACAACGCACTTTTCGGTGACCATATCTCCATCGCGCGCGACGCAGTTTTCGGTGACGATATCTCCTTCGTGCGCGACGCATTTGTCGCTGCCGATTTCCTGATCTGCCACGACGCAGTTTTCGGTGACGATATCTCCTTCGCGCGCGACGCAGTTTTCGGTGACGATATCTCCTTCGCGCGGGACGCAGTTTTCGCTTACGAAATCTCCATCGCGCGCGACGCAGTTGTCGCTTACCAAATCTCCTTCGCGCACGACGCAGTTGTCGCTGCCGATTTCCTGATCGGCCGCGACAAAGTTTTCATAAACGATATCTCCTTCGCGCGCGATGCAGTTTTCGGTGACGATATCTCCTTCGCGCGCGACACAGTTTTTGCTCACGATACCTCCTTCGCGCGCGACGCATTGTCACTGCCGATTTCCTGATCTTCCACGACGCAGTTTTCGGTGACGATATCTCCTTCGCGCGCGACGCAGTTTTCGGTGACGATATCTCCTTCGCGCGCGACGCAGTTTTCGGTGACGATATCTCCTTCCCGCGCGACGCAGTTGTCGTTGCCGATTCCTGATGGACCGCGACGCAGTTTTCGGTGACAATATCTCCTTCGCGCGCGACGCAGTTTTCTCTTACGAAATGTCCTTCGCGCGCCACGTAGTTGTCGCTGCCGATTTCCTGATCGGCCGCGACAAAGTTTTCGTTGACGATATCTACTTCGCGCGCGATGTAGTTTTCGGTGACGATATCTCCTTCGCGCGCGACGCAGTGTTCGCTGCCGATTTCCTTCGCGCGCGGCGCAGTTGTCGCTGCTGATTTCTCACTGACGATATGTACTTCGCGACGCAGTTTGCGGTGAGGATATCTCCTTCGCGCGCGACGCAGATTTCGGTGACGATATCTCCTTCGCGCGCGACGCTGTTTTCGCTCACGATACCTCCTTCGCGCGCGACGCAGTTGTCGCTGCCGATTTCCTGATCGGCCGCGACAAAGTTTTCATTGACGATGTCTACTTCGTGCGCGACGGAGTTTTCAGTGACGATATCTCCTTCGCGCGCGACGCAGTTTTCGCTCCCGATACCTCCTTCGCGCGCGACGCAGTTGTCGCTGCCGATTTCCTGATCTGCCGCGACGCCGTTTTCAGTGACGATATCTCCTTCGCGCGCGACGCAGTTTTCGCTTACGAAATCTCCCTCGCGCGCGACGCAGTTGTCGCTGCCGATTTCCTGATCGGCCACGACAAAGTTTTCGGTGACGATATCTACTTGGCGCGCGACGCAGTTTTCGGTGACGATATCTCCTTCACGCACGACGCAGTTTTCGATGACGATATCTCCTTCGCGCGCGACGCAGTTTTCGCTCACGATACCTCCTTCACGCGCGACGTAGTTGTCGCTGCCGATTTCCTGATCTGCCGCGACGCCGTTTTCGGTGACGATATCTCCTTCACGCGCGATGCAGTTTTCGTTCACGATACCTCCTTCGCGCGCGACGCAGTTGTCGCTGCCGATTTCCTGATCTGCCGCGACGCCGTTTTCGGTGACGATATCTCCTTCGCGCGCGATGCAGTTTTCACTCAAGATACCTCCTTCGCGCGCGACGCATTATCGCTGCCGATTTCCTGATCTTCCACAACGCAATTTTCGGTGACGATATCTCCTTCGCGCGCGACGTAGTTTTCGGTGACGATATCTCCTTCGCGCGCGACGCAATTGTCGCTGCCGATTTCCTGATCTGCCACGACGCAGTTTTTGGTTACGATATCTCCTTCGCGCGCGACGCAGTTTTCGGTGACGATATCTCCTTCGCGCGCGATGCAGTTTTCGGTGACGATACCTCCTTCGCGCGCGACGCATTTTTGTTGCCGATTTCCTGATCTTCCACAACGCAATTTTCGGTGACGATATCTCCTTCGCGCGCGACGCAGTTTTCGGTTACGATATCTCCTTCACACGCGACGCAGTTTTCGGTGACGATATCTCCTTCGCGCGCGACGCAGTTTTCGCTCACGATACCTCCTTCGCGCGCGACGCATTGTCGCTGCCGATTTCCTGATCTTCCACGACGCAGTTTTCGGTGACGATATCTCCTTCGCGCGTGACGCAGTTTTCGGTGACGATATCTCCTTCGCGCGCGACGCAGTTGTTGTTACCGATTCCTGATCTGCCACGACGCAGTTTTCGGTGACGATATCTCCTTCGCGCGGGACGCAGTTTTCGCTTACGAAATCTCCATCGCGCGCGACGCAGTTGTCGCTTACCAAATCTCCTTCGCGCACGACGCAGTTGTCGCTGCCGATTTCCTGATCGGCCGCGACAAAGTTTTCATAAACGATATCTCCTTCGCGCGCGATGCAGTTTTCGGTGACGATATCTCCTTCGCGCGCGACACAGTTTTCGCTCACGATACCTCCTTCGCGCGCGACGCATTGTCACTGCCGATTTCCTAATCTTCCACGACGCAGTTTTCGGTGACGATATCTCCTTCGCGCGCGACGCAGTTTTCGGTGACGATATCTCCTTCGCGCGCGACGCAGTTTTCGGTGACGATATCTCCTTCCCGCGCGACGTAGTTGTCGTTGCCGATTCCTGATGGACCGCGACGCAGTTTTCGGTGACGATATCTCCTTCGCGCGCGACGCAGTTTTCGGTGACGATATCTCCTTCGCGCGCGACGCTGTTTTCGCTCACGATACCTCCTTCGCGCGCAACGCAGTTGTCGCTGCCGATTTCCTGATCGGCCGCGACAAAGTTTTCATTGACGATGTCTACTTCGTGCGCGACGGAGTTTTCAGTGACGATATCTCCTTCGCGCGCGACGCAGTTTTCGCTCACGATACCTCCTTCGCGCGCGACGCGGTTGTCGCTGCCGATTTCCTGATCTGCCGCGACGCCGTTTTCAGTGACGAAATCTCCCTCGCGCGCGACGCAGTTGTCGCTGCCGATTTCCTGATCGGCCACGACAAAGTTTTCGGTGACGATATCTACTTGGCGCGCGACGCAGTTTTCGGTGACGATATCTCCTTCGCGCGCTACGCAGTTTTCGGTGACGATATCTCCTTCGCGCGCGACGCAGTTTTCGCTCACGATACCTCCTTCACGCGCGACGCAGTTGTCGCTGCCGATTTCCTGATCTGCCGCGACGCCGTTTTCGGTGACGATATCTCCTTCACGCGCGATGCAGTTTTCGATCACGATACCTCCTTCGCGCGCGACGCAGTTGTCGCTGCCGATTTCCTGATCTGCCGCGACGCCGTTTTCGGTGACGATATCTCCTTCGCGCGCGACCCAATTTTCGCTCACGATACCTCCTTCGCGCGCGACGCATTGTCGCTGCCGATTTCCTGATCTTCCACAACGCAGTTTTCGGTGACGATATCTCCTTCGCGCGCGACGCAGTTTTCGGTGACGATATCTCCTTCGCGCGCGACGCAGTTTTCGCTTACGAAATCTCCCTCCCGCGCGACGCAGTTGTCGCTGCCGATTTCCTAATCGGCCACGACAAAGTTTTCGATGACGATATCTACTTGGCGCGCGACGCAGTTTTCGGTGACGATATCTCCTTCGCGCGCGACGCAGTTTTCGGTGACGATATCTCCTTCGCGCGCGACGCAGTTTTCGATCACGATACCTCCTTCCCGCGCGACGCAGTTGTCGCTGCCGATTTCCTGATCTGTCGCGACGCCGTTTTCGGTGACGATATCTCCTTCACGCGCGATGCAGTTTTCGCTCACGATACCTCCTTCGCGCGCGACGCAGTTGTCGCTGCCGATTTCCTGATCTGCCGCGACGCCGTTTTCAGTGACGATATCTCCTTCGCGCTCGACGCAGTTTTCGTTTACGAAATCTCCCTCGCGCGCGACGCAGTTGTCGCTGCCGATTTCCTGATCGGCCACGACAAAGTTTTCGGTGACGATATCTACTTGGCGCGCGACGCAGTTTTCGGTGACGATATCTCCTTCGCGCGCGACGCAGTTTTCGGTGACGATATCTCCTTCGCGCGCGACGCAGTTTTCGCTCACGATACCTCCTTCACGCGCGACGCAGTTGTCGCTGCCGATTTCCTGATCTGCCGCGACGCCGTTTTCGGTGATGATATCTCCTTCACGCGCGATGCAGTTTTCGCTCCCGATACCTCCTTCGCGCGCGACGCAGTTGTCGCTGCCGATTTCCTGATCTGCCGCGACGCCGTTTTCGGTGACGATATCTCCTTCACGCGCGATGCAGTTTTCGCTCACGATACCTCCTTCACGCGCGACGCAATTGTCGCTGCCGATTTCCTGATCTGCCACGACGCAGTTTTTGGTTACGATATCTCCTTCGCGCGCGACGCAGTTTTTGGTGACGATATCTCCCTCGCGCGCGACGCAGTTTTCGGTCACGATATCTCCTTCGCGCGCGATGCAGTTTTCGCTCATGATACCTCCTTCGCGCGCGACGCATTTTTGTTGCCGATTTCCTGATCTTCCACAACGCAATTTTCGGTGACGATATCTCCTTCGCGCGCGACGCAGTTTTCGGTTACGATATCTCCTTCGCGCGCGACGCAGTTTTCGGTTACGATATCTCCTTCCCCCGCGACGCAGTTTTCGGTGACGATATCTCCTTCGCGCGCGACGCAGTTTTCGCTCACGATACCTCCTTCGCGCGCGACGCATTGTCGCTGCCGATTTCCTGATCTGCCACGACGCAGTTTTCGGTGACGATATCTCCTTCGCGCGCGACGCAGTTTTCGGTGACGATATATCCTTCTTCCACAACGCACTTTTCGGTGACCATATCTCCATCGCGCGCGACGCAGTTTTCGGTGACGATATCTCCTTCGTGCGCGACGCATTTGTCGCTGCCGATTTCCTGATCTGCCACGACGCAGTTTTCGGTGACGATATCTCCTTCGCGCGCGACGCAGTTTTCGGTGACGATATCTCCTTCGCGCGGGACGCAGTTTTCGCTTACGAAATCTCCATCGCGCGCGACGCAGTTGTCGCTTACCAAATCTCCTTCGCGCACGACGCAGTTGTCGCTCCCGATTTCCTGATCGACCGCGACAAAGTTTTCATAAACGATATCTCCTTCGCGCGCGATGCAGTTTTCGGTGACGATATCTCCTTCGCGCGCGACACAGTTTTCGCTCACGATACCTCCTTCGCGCGCGACGCATTGTCACTGCCGATTTCCTGATCTTCCACGACGCAGTTTTCGGTGACGATATCTCCTTCGCGCGCGACGCAGTTTTCGGTGACGATATCTCCTTCGCGCGCGACGCAGTTTTCGGTGACGATATCTCCTTCCCGCGCGACGCAGTTGTCGTTGCCGATTCCTGATGGACCGCGACGCAGTTTTCGGTGACAATATCTCCTTCGCGCGCGACGCAGTTTTCGCTTACGAAATGTCCTTCGCGCGCCACGTAGTTGTCGCTGCCGATTTCCTGATCGGCCACGACAAAGTTTTCATTGACGATATCTACTTCGCGCGCGATGTAGTTTTCGGTGACGATATCTCCTTCACGCGCGACGCAGTGTTCGCTGCCGATTTCCTTCGCGCGCGGCGCAGTTGTCGCTGCTGATTTCTCACTGACGATATGTACTTCGCGACGCAGTTTGCGGTGAGGATATCTCCTTCGCGCGCGACGCAGATTTCGGTGACGATATCTCCTTCGCGCGCGACGCTGTTTTCGCTCACGATACCTCCTTCGCGCGCGACGCAGTTGTCGCTGCCGATTTCCTGATCGGCCGCGACAAAGTTTTCATTGACGATGTCTACTTCGTGCGCGACGGAGTTTTCAGTGACGATATCTCCTTCGCGCGCGACGCAGTTTTCGCTTACGAAATCTCCCTCTCGCGCGACGCAGTTGTGGCTGCCGATTTCCTGATCGGCCACGACAAAGTTTTCGGTGACGATATCTACTTGGCGCGCGACGCAGTTTTCGGTGACGATATCTCCTTCACGCACGACGCAGTTTTCGATGACGATATCTCCTTCGCGCGCGACGCAGTTTTCGCTCACGATACCTCCTTCACGCGCGACGCAGTTGTCGCTGCCGATTTCCTGATCTGCCGCGACGCCGTTTTCGGTGACGATATCTCCTTCACGCGCGATGCAGTTTTCGCTCACGATACCTCCTTCGCGCGCGACGCAGTTGTCGCTGCCGATTTCCTGATCTGCCGCGACGCCGTTTTCGGTGACGATATCTCCTTCGCGCGCGATGCAGTTTTCACTCAAGATACCTCCTTCGCGCGCGACGCATTATCGCTGCCGATTTCCTGATCTTCCACAACGCAGTTTTCGGTGACGATATCTCCTTCGCGCGCGACGTAGTTTTCGGTGACGATATCTCCTTCGCGCGCGACGCAATTGTCGCTGCCGATTTCCTGATCTGCCACGACGCAGTTTTGGGTTACGATATCTCCTTCGCGCGCGATGCAGTTTTCACTCAAGATACCTCCTTCGCGCGCGACGCATTATCGCTGCCGATTTCCTGATCTTCCACAACGCAATTTTCGGTGACGATATCTCCTTCGCGCGCGACGTAGTTTTCGGTGACGATATCTCCTTCGCGCGCGACGCAATTGTCGCTGCCGATTTCCTGATCTGCCACGACGCAGTTTTTGGTTACGATATCTCCTTCGCGCGCGATGCAGTTTTCGGTGACGATATCTCCTTCGCGCGCGATGCAGTTTTCGGTGACGATACCTCCTTCGCGCGCGACGCATTATCGCTGCCGATTTCCTGATCTTCCACAACGCAATTTTCGGTGACGATATCTCCTTCGCGCGCGACGTAGTTTTCGGTGACGATATCTCCTTCGCGCGCGACGCAATTGTCGCTGCCGATTTCCTGATCTGCCACGACGCAGTTTTTGGTTACGATATCTCCTTCGCGCGCGACGCAGTTTTCGGTGACGATATCTCCTTCGCGCGCGATGCAGTTTTCGGTGACGATACCTCCTTCGCGCGCGACGCATTTTTGTTGCCGATTTCCTGATCTTCCACAACGCAATTTTCGGTGACGATATCTCCTTCGCGCGCGATGCAGTTTTCGGTTACGATATCTCCTTCACACGCGACGCAGTTTTCGGTGACGATATCTCCTTCGCGCGCGACGCAGTTTTCGCTCACGATACCTCCTTCGCGCGCGACGCATTGTCGCTGCCGATTTCCTGATCTTCCACGACGCAGTTTTCGGTGACGATATCTCCTTCGCGCGTGACGCAGTTTTCGGTGACGATATCTCCTTCGCGCGCGACGCAGTTGTTGTTGCCGATTCCTGATCTGCCACGACGCAGTTTTCGGTGACGATATCTCCTTCGCGCGGGACGCAGTTTTCGCTTACGAAATCTCCATCGCGCGCGACGCAGTTGTCGCTTACCAAATCTCCTTCGCGCACGACGCAGTTGTCGCTGCCGATTTCCTGATCGGCCGCGACAAAGTTTTCATAAACGATATCTCCTTCGCGCGCGATGCAGTTTTCGGTGACGATATCTCCTTCGCGCGCGACACAGTTTTCGCTCACGATACCTCCTTCGCGCGCGACGCATTGTCACTGCCGATTTCCTAATCTTCCACGACGCAGTTTTCGGTGACGATATATCCTTCGCGCGCGACGCAGTTTTCGGTGATGATATCTCCTTCGCGCGCGACGCAGTTTTCGGTGACGATATCTCCTTCCCGCGCGACGTAGTTGTCGTTGCCGATTCCTGATGGACCGCGACGCAGTTTTCGGTGACGATATCTCCTTCGCGCGCGACGCAGTTTGCGGTGACGATATCTCCTTCGCGCGCGACGCAGTTTTCGATGACGATATCTCCTTCGCGCGCGACGCTGTTTTCGCTCACGATACCTCCTTCGCGCGCGACGCAGTTGTCGCTGCCGATTTCCTGATCGGCCGCGACAAAGTTTTCATTGACGATGTCTACTTCGTGCGCGACGGAGTTTTCAGTGACGATATCTCCTTCGCGCGCGACGCAGTTTTCGCTCACGATACCTCCTTCGCGCGCGACGCGGTTGTCGCTGCCGATTTCCTGATCTGCCGCGATGCCGTTTTCAGTGACGATATCTCCTTCGCGCGCGACGCAGTTTTCGCTTACGAAATCTCCCTCGCGCGCGACGCAGTTGTCGCTGCCGATTTCCTGATCGGCCACGACAAAGTTTTCGGTGACGATATCTACTTGGCGCGCGACGCAGTTTTCGGTGACGATATCTCCTTCGCGCGCGACGCATTGTCGCTGCCGATTTCCTGATCTTCCACAACGCAGTTTTCGGTGACGATATCTCCTTCGCGCGCGACGCAGTTTTCGGTGACGATATCTCCTTCGCGCGCGACGCAGTTTTCGCTTACGAAATCTCCCTCCCGCGCGACGCAGTTGTCGCTGCCGATTTCCTAATCGGCCACGACAAAGTTTTCGATGACGATATCTACTTGGCGCGCGACGCAGTTTTCGGTGACGATATCTCCTTCGCGCGCGACGCAGTTTTCGGTGACGATATCTCCTTCGCGCGCGACGCAGTTTTCGATCACGATACCTCCTTCACGCGCGACGCAGTTGTCGCTGCCGATTTCCTGATCTGTCGCGACGCCGTTTTGGTGACGATATCTCCTTCACGCGCGATGCAGTTTTCGCTCACGATACCTCCTTCGTGCGCGACGCAGTTGTCGCTGCCGATTTCCTGATCTGCCGCGACGCCGTTTTCAGTGACGATATCTCCTTCGCGCTCGACGCAGTTTTCGTTTACGAAATCTCCCTCGCGCGCGACGCAGTTGTCGCTGCCGATTTCCTGATCGGCCACGACAAAGTTTTCGGTGACGATATCTACTTGGCGCGCGACGCAGTTTTCGGTGACGATATCTCCTTCGCGCGCGACGCAGTTTTCGGTGACGATATCTCCTTCGCGCGCGACGCAGTTTTCGGTCACGATATCTCCTTCGCGCGCGATGCAGTTTTCGCTCACGATACCTCCTTCGCGCGCGACGCATTTTTGTTGCCGATTTCCTGATCTTCCACAACGCAATTTTCGGTGACGATATCTCCTTCGCGCGCGACGCAGTTTTCGGTTACGATATCTCCTTCACGCGCAACGCAGTTTTCGGTGACGATATCTCCTTCGCGCGCGACGCAGTTTTCGGTGACGATATCTCCTTCGCGCGCGACGCAGTTTTCGCTCACGATACCTCCTTCGCGCGCGACGCATTGTCGCTGCCGATTTCCTGATCTGCCACGACGCAGTTTTCGGTGACGATATCTCCTTCGCGCGCGACGCAGTTTTCGGTGACGATATATCCTTCTTCCACAACGCACTTTTCGGTGACCATATCTCCATCGCGCGCGACGCAGTTTTCGGTGACGATATCTCCTTCGTGCGCGACGCATTTGTCGCTGCCGATTTCTTGATCTGCCACGACGCAGTTTTCGGTGACGATATCTCCTTCGCGCGCGACGCAGTTTTCGGTGACGATATCTCCTTCGCGCGGGACGCAGTTTTCGCTTACGAAATCTCCATCGCGCGCGACGCAGTTGTCGCTTACCAAATCTCCTTCGCGCACGACGCAGTTGTCGCTGCCGATTTCCTGATCGGCCGCGACAAAGTTTTCATAAACGATATCTCCTTCGCGCGCGATGCAGTTTTCGGTGACGATATCTCCTTCGCGCGCGACACAGTTTTCGCTCACGATACCTCCTTCGCGCGCGACGCATTGTCACTGCCGATTTCCTGATCTTCCACGACGCAGTTTTCGGTGACGATATCTCCTTCGCGCGCAACGCAGTTTTCGGTGACGATATCTCCTTCGCGCGCGACGCAGTTTTCGGTGACGATATCTCCTTCCCGCGCGACGCAGTTGTCGTTGCCGATTCCTGATGGACCGCGACGCAGTTTTCGGTGACAATATCTCCTTCGCGCGCGACGCAGTTTTCGCTTACGAAATGTCCTTCGCGCGCCACGTAGTTGTCGCTGCCGATTTCCTGATCGGCCGCGACAAAGTTTTCGTTGACGATATCTACTTCGCGCGCGATGTAGTTTTCGGTGACGATATCTCCTTCGCGCGCGACGCAGTGTTCGCTGCCGATTTCCTTCGCGCGCGGCGCAGTTGTCGCTGCTGATTTCTCACTGACGATATGTACTTCGCGACGCAGTTTGCGGTGAGGATATCTCCTTCGCGCGCGACGCAGATTTCGGTGACGATATCTCCTTCGCGCGCGACGCTGTTTTCGCTCACGATACCTCCTTCGCGCGCGACGCAGTTGTCGCTGCCGATTTCCTGATCGGCCGCGACAAAGTTTTCATTGACGATGTCTACTTCGTGCGCGACGGAGTTTTCAGTGACGATATCTCCTTCGCGCGCGACGCAGATTTCGCTCCCGATACCTCCTTCGCGCGCGACGCAGTTGTCGCTGCCGATTTCCTGATCTGCCGCGACGCCGTTTTCAGTGACGATATCTCCTTCGCGCGCGACGCAGTTTTCGCTTACGAAATCTCCCTCGCGCGCGACGCAGTTGTCACTGCCGATTTCCTGATCGGCCACGACAAAGTTTTCGGTGACGATATCTACTTGGCGCGCGACGCAGTTTTCGGTGACGATATCTCCTTCACGCACGACGCAGTTTTCGATGACGATATCTCCTTCGCGCGCGACGCAGTTTTCGCTCACGATACCTCCTTCACGCGCGACGCAGTTGTCGCTGCCGATTTCCTGATCTGCCGCGACGCCGTTTTCGGTGACGATATCTCCTTCACGCGCGATGCAGTTTTCGCTCACGATACCTCCTTCGCGCGCGACGCAGTTGTCGCTGCCGATTTCCTGATCTGCCGCGACGCCGTTTTCGGTGACGATATCTCCTTCGCGCGCGATGCAGTTTTCACTCAAGATACCTCCTTCGCGCGCGACGCATTATCGCTGCCGATTTCCTGATCTTCCACAACGCAATTTTCGGTGACGATATCTCCTTCGCGCGCGACGTAGTTTTCGGTGACGATATCTCCTTCGCGCGCGACGCAATTGTCGCTGCCGATTTCCTGATCTGCCACGACGCAGTTTTTGGTTACGATATCTCCTTCGCGCGCGACGCAGTTTTCGGTGACGATATCTCCTTCGCGCGCGATGCAGTTTTCGGTGACGATACCTCCTTCGCGCGCGACGCATTTTTGTTGCCGATTTCCTGATCTTCCACAACGCAATTTTCGGTGACGATATCTCCTTCGCGCGCGACGCAGTTTTCGGTTACGATATCTCCTTCACACGCGACGCAGTTTTCGGTGACGATATCTCCTTCGCGCGCGACGCAGTTTTCGCTCACGATACCTCCTTCGCGCGCGACGCATTGTCGCTGCCGATTTCCTGATCTTCCACGACGCAGTTTTCGGTGACGATATCTCCTTCGCGCGTGACGCAGTTTTCGGTGACGATATCTCCTTCGCGCGCGACGCAGTTGTTGTTGCCGATTCCTGATCTGCCCCGACGCAGTTTTCGGTGACGATATCTCCTTCGCGCGGGACGCAGTTTTCGCTTACGAAATCTCCATCGCGCGCGACGCAGTTGTCGCTTACCAAATCTCCTTCGCGCACGACGCAGTTGTCGCTGCCGATTTCCTGATCGGCCGCGACAAAGTTTTCATAAACGATATCTCCTTCGCGCGCGATGCAGTTTTCGGTGACGATATCTCCTTCGCGCGCGACACAGTTTTCGCTCACGATACCTCCTTCGCGCGCGACGCATTGTCACTGCCGATTTCCTAATCTTCCACGACGCAGTTTTCGGTGACGATATCTCCTTCGCGCGCGACGCAGTTTTCGGTGACGATATCTCCTTCGCGCGCGACGCAGTTTTCGGTGACGATATCTCCTTCCCGCGCGACGTAGTTGTCGTTGCCGATTCCTGATGGACCGCGACGCAGTTTTCGGTGACGATATCTCCTTCGCGCGCGACGCAGTTTTCGGTGACGATATCTCCTTCGCGCGCGACGCTGTTTTCGCTCACGATACCTCCTTCGCGCGCGACGCAGTTGTCGCTGCCGATTTCCTGATCGGCCGCGACAAAGTTTTCATTGACGATGTCTACTTCGTGCGCGACGGAGTTTTCAGTGACGATATCTCCTTCGCGCGCGACGCAGTTTTCGCTCACGATACCTCCTTCGCGCGCGACGCGGTTGTCGCTGCCGATTTCCTGATCTGCCGCGACGCCGTTTTCAGTGACGATATCTCCTTCGCGCGCGACGCAGTTTTCGCTTACGAAATCTCCCTCGCGCGCGACGCAGTTGTCGCTGCCGATTTCCTGATCGGCCACGACAAAGTTTTCGGTGACGATATCTACTTGGCGCGCGACGCAGTTTTCGGTGACGATATCTCCTTCGCGCGCTACGCAGTTTTCGGTGACGATATCTCCTTCGCGCGCGACGCAGTTTTCGCTCACGATACCTCCTTCACGCGCGACGCAGTTGTCGCTGCCGATTTCCTGATCTGCCGCGACGCCGTTTTCGGTGACGATATCTCCTTCACGCGCGATGCAGTTTTCGATCACGATACCTCCTTCGCGCGCGACGCAGTTGTCGCTGCCGATTTCCTGATCTGCCGCGACGCCGTTTTCGGTGACGATATCTCCTTCGCGCGCGACCCAATTTTCGCTCACGATACCTCCTTCGCGCGCGACGCATTGTCGCTGCCGATTTCCTGATCTTCCACAACGCAGTTTTCGGTGACGATATCTCCTTCGCGCGCGACGCAGTTTTCGGTGACGATATCTCCTTCGCGCGCGACGCAGTTTTCGCTTACGAAATCTCCCTCCCGCGCGACGCAGTTGTCGCTGCCGATTTCCTAATCGGCCACGACAAAGTTTTCGATGACGATATCTACTTGGCGCGCGACGCAGTTTTCGGTGACGATATCTCCTTCGCGCGCGACGCAGTTTTCGGTGACGATATCTCCTTCGCGCGCGACGCAGTTTTCGATCACGATACCTCCTTCACGCGCGACGCAGTTGTCGCTGCCGATTTCCTGATCTGTCGCGACGCCGTTTTCGGTGACGATATCTCCTTCACGCGCGATGCAGTTTTCGCTCACGATACCTCCTTCGCGCGGGACGCAGTTGTCGCTGCCGATTTCCTGATCTGCCGCGACGCCGTTTTCAGTGACGATATCTCCTTCGCGCTCGACGCAGTTTCCGTTTACGAAATCTCCCTCGCGCGCGACGCAGTTGTCGCTGCCGATTTCCTGATCGGCCACGACAAAGTTTTCGGTGACGATATCTACTTGGCGCGCGACGCAGTTTTCGGTGACGATATCTCCTTCGCGCGCGACGCAGTTTTCGGTGACGATATCTCCTTCGCGCGCGACGCAGTTTTCGCTCACGATACCTCCTTCACGCGCGACGCAGTTGTCGCTGCCGATTTCCTGATCTGCCGCGACGCCGTTTTCGGTGATGATATCTCCTTCACGCGCGATGCAGTTTTCGCTCCCGATACCTCCTTCGCGCGCGACGCAGTTGTCGCTGCCGATTTCCTGATCTGCCGCGACGCCGTTTTCGGTGACGATATCTCCTTCACGCGCGATGCAGTTTTCGCTCACGATACCTCCTTCACGCGCGACGCAATTGTCGCTGCCGATTTCCTGATCTGCCACGACGCAGTTTTTGGTTACGATATCTCCTTCGCGCGCGACGCAGTTTTTGGTGACGATATCTCCCTCGCGCGCGACGCAGTTTTCGGTCACGATATCTCCTTCGCGCGCGATGCAGTTTTCGCTCACGATACCTCCTTCGCGCGCGACGCATTTTTGTTGCCGATTTCCTGATCTTCCACAACGCAATTTTCGGTGACGATATCTCCTTCGCGCGCGACGCAGTTTTCGGTTACGATATCTCCTTCGCGCGCGACGCAGTTTTCGGTGACGATATCTCCTTCGCGCGCGACGCAGTTTTCGCTCACGATACCTCCTTCGCGCGCGACGCATTGTCGCTGCCGATTTCCTGATCTGCCACGACGCAGTTTTCGGTGACGATATCTCCTTCGCGCGCGACGCAGTTTTCGGTGACGATATATCCTTCTTCCACAACGCACTTTTCGGTGACCATATCTCCATCGCGCGCGACGCAGTTTTCGGTGACGATATCTCCTTCGTGCGCGACGCATTTGTCGCTGCCGATTTCCTGATCTGCCACGACGCAGTTTTCGGTGACGATATCTCCTTCGCGCGCGACGCAGTTTTCGGTGACGATATCTCCTTCGCGCGGGACGCAGTTTTCGCTTACGAAATCTCCATCGCGCGCGACGCAGTTGTCGCTTACCAAATCTCCTTCGCGCACGACGCAGTTGTCGCTGCCGATTTCCTGATCGACCGCGACAAAGTTTTCATAAACGATATCTCCTTCGCGCGCGATGCAGTTTTCGGTGACGATATCTCCTTCGCGCGCGACACAGTTTTCGCTCACGATACCTCCTTCGCGCGCGACGCATTGTCACTGCCGATTTCCTGATCTTCCACGACGCAGTTTTCGGTGACGATATCTCCTTCGCGCGCGACGCAGTTTTTGGTGACGATATCTCCTTCGCGCGCGATGCAGTTTTCGGTGACGATATCTCCTTCCCGCGCGACGCAGTTGTCGTTGCCGATTCCTGATGGACCGCGACGCAGTTTTCGGTGACGATATCTCCTTCGCGCGCGACGCAGTTTTCGCTTACGAAATGTCCTTCGCGCGCCACGCAGTTGTCGCTGCCGATTTCCTGATCGGCCGCGACAAAGTTTTCGTTGATGATATCTACTTCGCGCGCGATGTAGTTTTCGGTGACGATATCTCCTTCGCGCGCGACGCAGTGTTCGCTGCCGATTTCCTTCGCGCGCGGCGCAGTTGTCGCTGCCGATTTCTCACTGACGATATGTACTTCGCGACGCAGTTTGCGGTGACGATATCTCCTTCGCGCGCGACGCAGTTTTCGCTCACGATACCTCCTTCGCGCGCGACGCAGTTGTCGCTGCCGATTTCCTGATCGGCCGCGACAAAGTTTTCATTGACGATGTCTACTTCGTGCGCGACGGAGTTTTCAGTGACGATATCTCCTTCGCGCGCGACGCAGTTTTCGCTCACGATACCTCCTTCGCGCGCGACGCAGTTGTCGCTGCCGATTTCCTGATCTGCCGCGACGCCGTTTTCAGTGACGATATCTCCTTCGCGCGCGACGCAGTTTTCGCTTACGAAATCTCCCTCGCGCGCGACGCAGTTGTCGCTGCCGATTTCCTGATCGGCCACGACAAAGTTTTCAGTGACGATATCTACTTGGCGCGCGACGCAGTTTTCGGTGACGATATCTCCTTCGCGCGCGACGCAGTTTTCGGTGACGATATCTCCTTCGCGCGCGACGCAGTTTTCGATCACGATACCTCCTTCACGCGCGACGCAGTTGTCGCTGCCGATTTCCTGATCTGTCGCGACGCCGTTTTGGTGACGATATCTCCTTCACGCGCGATGCAGTTTTCGCTCACGATACCTCCTTCGTGCGCGACGCAGTTGTCGCTGCCGATTTCCTGATCTGCCGCGACGCCGTTTTCAGTGACGATATCTCCTTCGCGCTCGACGCAGTTTTCGTTTACGAAATCTCCCTCGCGCGCGACGCAGTTGTCGCTGCCGATTTCCTGATCGGCCACGACAAAGTTTTCGGTGACGATATCTACTTGGCGCGCGACGCAGTTTTCGGTGACGATATCTCCTTCGCGCGCGACGCAGTTTTCGGTGACGATATCTCCTTCGCGCGCGACGCAGTTTTCGGTCACGATATCTCCTTCGCGCGCGATGCAGTTTTCGCTCACGATACCTCGTTCGCGCGCGACGCATTTTTGTTGCCGATTTCCTGATCTTCCACAACGCAATTTTCGGTGACGATATCTCCTTCGCGCGCGACGCAGTTTTCGGTTACGATATCTCCTTCACGCGCCACGCAGTTTTCGGTGACGATATCTCCTTCGCGCGCGACGCAGTTTTCGGTGACGATATCTCCTTCGCGCGCGACGCAGTTTTCGCTCACGATACCTCCTTCGCGCGCGACGCATTGTCGCTGCCGATTTCCTGATCTGCCACGACGCAGTTTTCGGTGACGATATCTCCTTCGCGCGCGACGCAGTTTTCGGTGACGATATATCCTTCTTCCACAACGCACTTTTCGGTGACCATATCTCCATCGCGCGCGACGCAGTTTTCGGTGACGATATCTCCTTCGTGCGCGACGCATTTGTCGCTGCCGATTTCCTGATCTGCCACGACGCAGTTTTCGGTGACGATATCTCCTTCGCGCGCGACGCAGTTTTCGGTGACGATATCTCCTTCGCGCGGGACGCAGTTTTCACTTACGAAATCTCCATCGCGCGCGACGCAGTTGTCGCTTACCAAATCTCCTTCGCGCACGACGCAGTTGTCGCTGCCGATTTCCTGATCGGCCGCGACAAAGTTTTCATAAACGATATCTCCTTCGCGCGCGATGCAGTTTTCGGTGACGATATCTCCTTCGCGCGCGACACAGTTTTTGCTCACGATACCTCCTTCGCGCGCGACGCATTGTCACTGCCGATTTCCTGATCTTCCACGACGCAGTTTTCGGTGACGATATCTCCTTCGCGCGCGACGCAGTTTTCGGTGACGATATCTCCTTCGCGCGCGACGCAGTTTTCGGTGACGATATCTCCTTCCCGCGAGACGCAGTTGTCGTTGCCGATTCCTGATGGACCGCGACGCAGTTTTCGGTGACAATATCTCCTTCGCGCGCGACGCAGTTTTCGCTTACGAAATGTCCTTCGCGCGCCACGTAGTTGTCGCTGCCGATTTCCTGATCGGCCGCGACAAAGTTTTCGTTGACGATATCTACTTCGCGCGCGATGTAGTTTTCGGTGACGATATCTCCTTCGCGCGCGACGCAGTGTTCGCTGCCGATTTCCTTCGCGCGCGGCGCAGTTGTCGCTGCTGATTTCTCACTGACGATATGTACTTCGCGATGCAGTTTGCGGTGAGGATATCTCCTTCGCGCGCGACGCAGATTTCGGTGACGATATCTCCTTCGCGCGCGACGCTGTTTTCGCTCACGATACCTCCTTCGCGCGCGACGCAGTTGTCGCTGCCGATTTCCTGATCGGCCGCGACAAAGTTTTCATTGACGATGTCTACTTCGTGCGCGACGGAGTTTTCAGTGACGATATCTCCTTCGCGCGCGACGCAGTTTTCGCTCCCGATACCTCCTTCGCGCGCGACGCAGTTGTCGCTGCCGATTTCCTGATCTGCCGCGACGCCGTTTTCAGTGACGATATCTCCTTCGCGCGCGACGCAGTTTTCGCTTACGAAATCTCCCTCGCGCGCGACGCAGTTGTCGCTGCCGATTTCCTGATCGGCCACGACAAAGTTTTCGGTGACGATATCTACTTGGCGCGCGACGTAGTTTTCGGTGACGATATCTCCTTCACGCACGACGCAGTTTTCGGTGACGATATCTCCTTCGCGCGCGACGCAGTTTTCGCTCACGATACCTCCTTCACGCGCGACGCAGTTGTCGTTGCCGATTTCCTGATCTGCCGCGACGCCGTTTTCGGTGACGATATCTCCTTCACGCGCGATGCAGTTTTCGCTCACGATACCTCCTTCGCGCGCGACGCAGTTGTCGCTGCCGATTTCCTGATCTGCCGCGACGCCGTTTTCGGTGACGATATCTCCTTCGCGCGCGATGCAGTTTTCACTCAAGATACCTCCTTCGCGCGCGACGCATTATCGCTGCCGATTTCCTGATCTTCCACAACGCAATTTTCGGTGACGATATCTCCTTCGCGCGCGACGTAGTTTTCGGTGACGATATCTCCTTCGCGCGCGACGCAATTGTCGCTGCCGATTTCCTGATCTGCCACGACGCAGTTTTTGGTTACGATATCTCCTTCGCGCGCGACGCAGTTTTCGGTGACGATATCTCCTTCGCGCGCGATGCAGTTTTCGGTGACGATACCTCCTTCGCGCGCGACGCATTTTTGTTGCCGATTTCCTGATCTTCCACAACGCAATTTTCGGTGACGATATCTCCTTCGCGCGCGACGCAGTTTTCGGTTACGATATCTCCTTCACACGCGACGCAGTTTTCGGTGACGATATCTCCTTCTCGCGCGACGCAAATTTCGCTCACGATACCTCCTTCGCGCGCGACGCATTGTCGCTGCCGATTTCCTGATCTTCCACGACGCAGTTTTCGGTGACGATATCTCCTTCGCGCGTGACGCAGTTTTCGGTGACGATATCTCCTTCGCGCGCGACGCAGTTGTTGTTGCCGATTCCTGATCTGCCACGACGCAGTTTTCGGTGACGATATCTCCTTCGCGCGGGACGCAGTTTTCGCTTACGAAATCTCCATCGCGCGCGACGCAGTTGTCGCTTACCAAATCTCCTTCGCGCACGACGCAGTTGTCGCTGTCGATTTCCTGATCGGCCGCGACAAAGTTTTCATAAACGATATCTCCTTCGCGCGCGATGCAGTTTTCGGTGACGATATCTCCTTCGCGCGCGACACAGTTTTCGCTCACGATACCTCCTTCGCGCGCGACGCATTGTCACTGCCGATTTCCTAATCTTCCACGACGCAGTTTTCGGTGATGATATCTCCTTCACGCGCGACGCAGTTTTCGGTGACGATATCTCCTTCGCGCGCGACGCAGTTTTCGGTGACGATATCTCCTTCCCGCGCGACGTAGTTGTCGTTGCCGATTCCTGATGGACCGCGACGCAGTTTTCGGTGACGATATCTCCTTCGCGCGCGACGCAGTTTGCGGTGACGATATCTCCTTCGCGCGCGACGCAGTTTTCGGTGACGATATCTCCTTCGCGCGCGACGCTGTTTTCGCTCACGATACCTCCTTCGCGCGCGACGCAGTTGTCGCTGCCGATTTCCTGATCGGCCGCGACAAAGTTTTCATTGACGATGTCTACTTCGTGCGCGACGGAGTTTTCAGTGACGATATCTCCTTCGCGCGCGACGCAGTTTTCGCTCACGATACCTCCTTCGCGCGCGACGCGGTTGTCGCTGCCGATTTCCTGATCTGCCGCGACGCCGTTTTCAGTGACGATATCTCCTTCGCGCGCGACGCAGTTTTCGCTTACGAAATCTCCCTCGCGCGCGACGCAGTTGTCGCTGCCGATTTCCTGATCGGCCACGACAAAGTTTTCGGTGACGATATCTACTTGGCGCGCGACGCAGTTTTCGGTGACGATATCTCCTTCGCGCGCTACGCAGTTTTCGGTGACGATATCTCCTTCGCGCGCGACGCAGTTTTCGCTCACGATACCTCCTTCACGCGCGACGCAGTTGTCGCTGCCGATTTCCTGATCTGCCGCGACGCCGTTTTCGGTGACGATATCTCCTTCACGCGCGATGCAGTTTTCGATCACGATACCTCCTTCGCGCGCGACGCAGTTGTCGCTGCCGATTTCCTGATCTGCCGCGACGCCGTTTTCGGTGACGATATCTCCTTCGCGCGCGACCCAATTTTCGCTCACGATACCTCCTTCGCGCGCGACGCATTGTCGCTGCCGATTTCCTGATCTTCCACAACGCAGTTTTCGGTGACGATATCTCCTTCGCGCGCGACGCAGTTTTCGGTGACGATATCTCCTTCGCGCGCGACGCAGTTTTCGCTTACGAAATCTCCCTCCCGCGCGACGCAGTTGTCGCTGCCGATTTCCTAATCGGCCACGACAAAGTTTTCGATGACGATATCTACTTGGCGCGCGACGCAGTTTTCGGTGACGATATCTCCTTCGCGCGCGACGCAGTTTTCGGTGACGATATCTCCTTCGCGCGCGACGCAGTTTTCGATCACGATACCTCCTTCACGCGCGACGCAGTTGTCGCTGCCGATTTCCTGATCTGCCGCGACGCCGTTTTCAGTGACGATATCTCCTTCGCGCGCGACGCAGTTTTCGCTTACGAAATCTCCCTCGCGCGCGACGCAGTTGTCGCTGCCGATTTCCTGTTCGGCCACGACAAAGTTTTCAGTGACGATATCTACTTGGCGCGCGACGCAGTTTTCGGTGACGATATCTCCTTCGCGCGCGACGCAGTTTTCGGTGACGATATCTCCTTCGCGCGCGACGCAGTTTTCGCTCACGATACCTCCTTCACGCGCGACGCAGTTGTCGCTGCCGATTTCCTGATCTGCCGCGACGCCGTTTTCGGTGACGATATCTCCTTCACGCACGATGCAGTTTTCGCTCACGATACCTCCTTCGTGCGCGACGCAGTTGTCGCTGCCGATTTCCTGATCTGCCGCGACGCCGTTTTCGGTGACGATATCTCCTTCGCGCGCGACCCCATTTTCGCTCACGATCCTCCTTCGCGCGCGACGCATTGTCGCTGCCGATTTCCTGATCTTCCACGACGCAGTTTTCGGTGACGATATCTCCTTCGCGCGCGATGCAGGTTTCGGTGACGATATCTCCTTCGCGCGCGACGCAGTTTTCGGTGACGATATCTCCTTCCCGCGCGACGCAGTTGTCGTTGCCGATTCCGGATCGGCCGCGACGCAGTTTTCGGTGACGATATCTCCTTCGCGCTCGACGCAGTTGTCGCTTACGAAATGTCCTTCGCGCGCGACGCAGTTGTCGCTGCCGGTTTCCTGATCGGCCGCGTCAAAGTTTTCATTGACGATGTCTACTTCGTGCGCGACGGAGTTTTCAGTGACGATATCTCCTTCACGCGCGACGCAGTTTTCGATGACGATATCTCCTTCGCGCGCGACGCAGTTTTCGCTCACGATACCTCCTTCACGCGCGACGCAGTTGTCGCTGCCGATTTCCTGATCTGCCGCGACGCAGTTTTCGGTGACGATATCTCCTTCGCGCGCGACGCAGTTTTCGCTCACGATACCTCCTTCGCGCGTGACGCAGTTGTCGCTGCCGATTTCCTGATCTTCCACGACGCAGTTTTCGGTGACGATATCTCCTTCGCGCGTGACGCAGTTTTCGGTGACGATATCTCCTTCGCGCGCGACGCAGTTGTTGTTGCCGATTCCTGATCTGCCACGACGCAGTTTTCGGTGACGATATCTCCTTCGCGCGGGACGCAGTTTTCGCTTACGAAATCTCCATCGCGCGCGACGCAGTTGTCGCTTACCAAATCTCCTTCGCGCACGACGCAGTTGTCGCTGTCGATTTCCTGATCGGCCGCGACAAAGTTTTCATAAACGATATCTCCTTCGCGCGCGATGCAGTTTTCGGTGACGATATCTCCTTCGCGCGCGACACAGTTTTCGCTCACGATACCTCCTTCGCGCGCGACGCATTGTCACTGCCGATTTCCTAATCTTCCACGACGCAGTTTTCGGTGATGATATCTCCTTCACGCGCGACGCAGTTTTCGGTGACGATATCTCCTTCGCGCGCGACGCAGTTTTCGGTGACGATATCTCCTTCCCGCGCGACGTAGTTGTCGTTGCCGATTCCTGATGGACCGCGACGCAGTTTTCGGTGACGATATCTCCTTCGCGCGCGACGCAGTTTGCGGTGACGATATCTCCTTCGCGCGCGACGCAGTTTTCGGTGACGATATCTCCTTCGCGCGCGACGCTGTTTTCGCTCACGATACCTCCTTCGCGCGCGACGCAGTTGTCGCTGCCGATTTCCTGATCGGCCGCGACAAAGTTTTCATTGACGATGTCTACTTCGTGCGCGACGGAGTTTTCAGTGACGATATCTCCTTCGCGCGCGACGCAGTTTTCGCTCACGATACCTCCTTCGCGCGCGACGCGGTTGTCGCTGCCGATTTCCTGATCTGCCGCGACGCCGTTTTCAGTGACGATATCTCCTTCGCGCGCGACGCAGTTTTCGCTTACGAAATCTCCCTCGCGCGCGACGCAGTTGTCGCTGCCGATTTCCTGATCGGCCACGACAAAGTTTTCGGTGACGATATCTACTTGGCGCGCGACGCAGTTTTCGGTGACGATATCTCCTTCGCGCGCTACGCAGTTTTCGGTGACGATATCTCCTTCGCGCGCGACGCAGTTTTCGCTCACGATACCTCCTTCACGCGCGACGCAGTTGTCGCTGCCGATTTCCTGATCTGCCGCGACGCCGTTTTCGGTGACGATATCTCCTTCACGCGCGATGCAGTTTTCGATCACGATACCTCCTTCGCGCGCGACGCAGTTGTCGCTGCCGATTTCCTGATCTGCCGCGACGCCGTTTTCGGTGACGATATCTCCTTCGCGCGCGACCCAATTTTCGCTCACGATACCTCCTTCGCGCGCGACGCATTGTCGCTGCCGATTTCCTGATCTTCCACAACGCAGTTTTCGGTGACGATATCTCCTTCGCGCGCGACGCAGTTTTCGGTGACGATATCTCCTTCGCGCGCGACGCAGTTTTCGCTTACGAAATCTCCCTCCCGCGCGACGCAGTTGTCGCTGCCGATTTCCTAATCGGCCACGACAAAGTTTTCGATGACGATATCTACTTGGCGCGCGACGCAGTTTTCGGTGACGATATCTCCTTCGCGCGCGACGCAGTTTTCGGTGACGATATCTCCTTCGCGCACGACGCAGTTTTCGATCACGATACCTCCTTCACGCGCGACGCAGTTGTCGCTGCCGATTTCCTGATCTGCCGCGACGCCGTTTTCAGTGACGATATCTCCTTCGCGCGCGACGCAGTTTTCGCTTACGAAATCTCCCTCGCGCGCGACGCAGTTGTCGCTGCCGATTTCCTGTTCGGCCACGACAAAGTTTTCAGTGACGATATCTACTTGGCGCGCGACGCAGTTTTCGGTGACGATATCTCCTTCGCGCGCGACGCAGTTTTCGGTGACGATATCTCCTTCGCGCGCGACGCAGTTTTCGCTCACGATACCTCCTTCACGCGCGACGCAGTTGTCGCTGCCGATTTCCTGATCTGCCGCGACGCCGTTTTCGGTGACGATATCTCCTTCACGCGCGATGCAGTTTTCGCTCACGATACCTCCTTCGTGCGCGACGCAGTTGTCGCTGCCGATTTCCTGATCTGCCGCGACGCCGTTTTCGGTGACGATATCTCCTTCGCGCGCGACCCAATTTTCGCTCACGATCCTCCTTCGCGCGCGACGCATTGTCGCTGCCGATTTCCTGATCTTCCACGACGCAGTTTTCGGTGACGATATCTCCTTCGCGCGCGATGCAGGTTTCGGTGACGATATCTCCTTCGCGCGCGACGCAGTTTTCGGTGACGATATCTCCTTCCCGCGCGACGCAGTTGTCGTTGCCGATTCCGGATCGGCCGCGACGCAGTTTTCGGTGACGATATCTCCTTCGCGCTCGACGCAGTTGTCGCTTACGAAATGTCCTTCGCGCGCGACGCAGTTGTCGCTGCCGGTTTCCTGATCGGCCGCGTCAAAGTTTTCATTGACGATGTCTACTTCGTGCGCGACGGAGTTTTCAGTGACGATATCTCCTTCACGCGCGACGCAGTTTTCGATGACGATATCTCCTTCGCGCGCGACGCAGTTTTCGCTCACGATACCTCCTTCACGCGCGACGCAGTTGTCGCTGCCGATTTCCTGATCTGCCGCGACGCCGTTTTCGGTGACGATATCTCCTTCACGCGCGATGCAGTTTGCGCTCACGATACCTCCTTCGCGCGTGACGCAGTTGTCGCTGCCGATTTCCTGATCTGCCGCGACGCAGTTTTCGGTGACGATATATCCTTCTTCCACAACGCACTTTTCGGTGACCATATCTCCATCGCGCGCGACGCAGTTTTCGGTGACGATATCTCCTTCGTGCGCGACGCATTTGTCACTGCCGATTTCCTGATCTGCCACGACGCAGTTTTCGGTGACGATATCTCCTTCGCGCGCGACGCAGTTTTCGGTGACGATATCTCCTTCGCGCGGGACGCAGTTTTCGCTTACGAAATCTCCATCGCGCGCGACGCAGTTGTCGCTTACCAAATCTCCTTCGCGCACGACGCAGTTGTTGCTGCCGATTTCCTGATCGGCCGCGACAAAGTTTTCATAAACGATATCTCCTTCGCGCGCGATGCAGTTTTCGATGACGATATCTCCTTCGCGCGCGACACAGTTTTCGCTCACGATACCTCCTTCGCGCGCGACGCATTGTCACTGCCGATTTCCTGATCTTCCACGACGCAGTTTTCGGTGACGATATCTCCTTCGCGCGCGACGCAGTTTTCGCTCACGATACCTCCTTCGCGCGCGACGCAGTTGTCGCTGCCGATTTCCTGATCTGCCGCGACGCCGTTTTCAGTGACGATATCTCCTTCGCGCGCGACGCAGTTTTCGCTTACGAAATCTCCCTCGCGCGCGACGCAGTTGTGCCTGCCGATTTCCTGATCGGCCACGACAAAGTTTTCGGTGACGATATCTACTTGGCGCGCGACGCAGTTTTCGGTGACGATATCTCCTTCACGCACGACGCAGTTTTCGATGACGATAGCTCCTTCGCGCGCGACGCAGTTTTCGCTCACGATACCTCCTTCACGCGCGACGCAGTTGTCGCTGCCGATTTCCTGATCTGCCGCGACGCCGTTTTCGGTGACGATATCTCCTTCACGCGCGATGCAGTTTTCGCTCACGATACCTCCTTCGCGCGCGACGCAGTTGTCGCTGCCGATTTCCTGATCTGCCGCGACGCCGTTTTCGGTGACGATATCTCCTTCGCGCGCGATGCAGTTTTCACTCAAGATACCTCCTTCGCGCGCGACGCATTATCGCTGCCGATTTCCTGATCTTCCACAACGCAATTTTCGGTGACGATATCTCCTTCGCGCGCGACGTAGTTTTCGGTGACGATATCTCCTTCGCGCGCGACGCAATTGTCGCTGCCGATTTCCTAATCTGCCACGACGCAGTTTTTGGTTACGATATCTCCTTCGCGCGCGACGCAGTTTTCGGTGACGATATCTCCTTCGCGCGCGACGCAGTTGTCGGTGACGATATCTCCTTCGCGCGCGACGCAGTTTTCGGTGACGATATCTCCTTCGCGCGCGACGCAGTTTTCGATCACGATACCTCCTTCACGCGCGACGCAGTTGTCGCTGCCGATTTCCTGATCTGTCGCGACGCCGTTTTCGGTGACGATATCTCCTTCACGCGCGATGCAGTTTTCGCTCACGATACCTCCTTCGCGCGCGACGCAGTTGTCGCTGCCGATTTCCTGATCTGCCGCGACGCCGTTTTCAGTGACGATATCTCCTTCGCGCTCGACGCAGTTTTCGTTTACGAAATCTCCCTCGCGCGCGACGCAGTTGTCGCTGCCGATTTCCTGATCGGCCACGACAAAGTTTTCGGTGATGATATCTACTTGGCGCGCGACGCAGTTTTCGGTGACGATATCTCCTTCGCGCGCGACGCAGTTTTCGGTGACGATATCTCCTTCGCGCGCGACGCAGTTTTCGCTCACGATACCTCCTTCACGCGCGACGCAGTTGTCGCTGCCGATTTCCTGATCTGCCGCGACGCCGTTTTCGGTGAGGATATCTCCTTCACGCGCGATGCAGTTTTCGCTCCCGATACCTCCTTCGCGCGCGACGCAGTTGTCGCTGCCGATTTCCTGATCTGCCGCGACGCCGTTTTCGGTGACGATATCTCCTTCACGCGCGATGCAGTTTTCGCTCACGATACCTCCTTCACGCGCGACGCAATTGTCGCTGCCGATTTCCTGATCTGCCACGACGCAGTTTTTGGTTACGATATCTCCTTCGCGCGCGACGCAGTTTTTGGTGACGATATCTCCCTCGCGCGCGACGCAGTTTTCGGTCACGATATCTCCTTCGCGCGCGATGCAGTTTTCGCTCACGATACCTCCTTCGCGCGCGACGCATTTTTGTTGCCGATTTCCTGATCTTCCACAACGCAATTTTCGGTGACGATATCTCCTTCGCGCGCGACGCAGTTTTCGGTTACGATATCTCCTTCGCGCGCGACGCAGTTTTCGGTTACGATATCTCCTTCCCCCGCGACGCAGTTTTCGGTGACGATATCTCCTTCGCGCGCGACGCAGTTTTCGCTCACGATACCTCCTTCGCGCGCGACGCATTGTCGCTGCCGATTTCCTGATCTGCCACGACGCAGTTTTCGGTGACGATATCTCCTTCGCTCGCGACGCAGTTTTCGGTGACGATATATCCTTCTTCCACAACGCACTTTTCGGTGACCATATCTCCATCGCGCGCGACGCAGTTTTCGGTGACGATATCTCCTTCGTGCGCGACGCATTTGTCGCTGCCGATTTCCTGATCTGCCACGACGCAGTTTTCGGTGACGATATCTCCTTCGCGCGCGACGCAGTTTTCGGTGACGATATCTCCTTCGCGCGGGACGCAGTTTTCGCTTACGAAATCTCCATCGCGCGCGACGCAGTTGTCGCTTACCAAATCTCCTTCGCGCACGACGCAGTTGTCGCTGCCGATTTCCTGATCGACCGCGACAAAGTTTTCATAAACGATATCTCCTTCGCGCGCGATGCAGTTTTCGGTGACGATATCTCCTTCGCGCGCGACACAGTTTTCGCTCACGATACCTCCTTCGCGCGCGACGCATTGTCACTGCCGATTTCCTGATCTTCCACGACGCAGTTTTCGGTGACGATATCTCCTTCGCGCGCGACGCAGTTTTCGGTGACGATATCTCCTTCCCGCGCGACGCAGTTGTCGTTGCCGATTCCTGATGGACCGCGACGCAGTTTTCGGTGACGATATCTCCTTCGCGCGCGACGCAGTTTTCGCTTACGAAATGTCCTTCGCGCGCCACGCAGTTGTCGCTGCCGATTTCCTGATCGGCCGCGACAAAGTTTTCGTTGACGATATCTACTTCGCGCGCGATGTAGTTTTCGGTGACGATATCTCCTTCGCGCGCGACGCAGTGTTCGCTGCCGATTTCCTTCGCGCGCGGCGCAGTTGTCGCTGCCGATTTCTCACTGACGATATGTACTTCGCGACGCAGTTTGCGGTGACGATATCTCCTTCGCGCGCGACGCAGTTTTCGGTGACGATATCTCCTTCGCGCGCGACGCTGTTTTCGCTCACGATACCTCCTTCGCGCGCGACGCAGTTGTCGCTGCCGATTTCCTGATCGGCCGCGACAAAGTTTTCATTGACGATGTCTACTTCGTGCGCGACGGAGTTTTCAGTGACGATATCTCCTTCGCGCGCGACGCAGTTTTCGCTCACGATACCTCCTTCGCGCGCGACGCAGTTGTCGCTGCCGATTTCCTGATCTGCCGCGACGCCGTTTTCAGTGACGATATCTCCTTCGCGCGCGACGCAGTTTTCGCTTACGAAATCTCCCTCGCGCGCGACGCAGTTGTCGCTGCCGATTTCCTGATCGGCCACGACAAAGTTTTCAGTGACGATATCTACTTGGCGCGCGACGCAGTTTTCGGTGACGATATCTCCTTCGCGCGCGACGCAGTTTTCGGTGACGATATCTCCTTCGCGCGCGACGCAGTTTTCGCTCACGATACCTCCTTCCCGCGCGACGCAGTTGTCGCTGCCGATTTCCTGATCTGCCGCGACGCCGTTTTCGGTGACGATATCTCCTTCACGCGCGATGCAGTTTTCGCTCACGATACCTCCTTCGTGCGCGACGCAGTTGTCGCTGCCGATTTCCTGATCTGCCGCGACGCCGTTTTCGGTGACGATATCTCCTTCGCGCGCGACCCAATTTTCGCTCACGATCCTCCTTCGCGCGCGACGCATTGTCGCTGCCGATTTCCTGATCTTGCACGACGCAGTTTTCGGTGACGATATCTCCTTCGCGCGCGATGCAGGTTTCGGTGACGATATCTCCTTCGCGCGCGACGCAGTTTTCGGTGACGATATCTCCTTCCCGCGCGACGCAGTTGTCGTTGCCGATTCCGGATCGGCCGCGACGCAGTTTTCGGTGACGATATCTCCTTCGCGCTCGACGCAGTTGTCGCTTACGAAATGTCCTTCGCGCGCGACGCAGTTGTCGCTGCCGGTTTCCTGATCGGCTGCGTCAAAGTTTTCATTGACGATGTCTACTTCGTGCGCGACGGAGTTTTCAGTGACGATATCTCCTTCACGCGCGACGCAGTTTTCGATGACGATATCTCCTTCGCGCGCGACGCAGTTTTCGCTCACGATACCTCCTTCACGCGAGACGCAGTTGTCGCTGCCGATTTCCTGATCTGCCGCGACGCCGTTTTCGGTGACGATATCTCCTTCACGCGCGATGCAGTTTGCGCTCACGATACCTCCTTCGCGCGTGACGCAGTTGTCGCTGCCGATTTCCTGATCTGCCGCGACGCAGTTTTCGGTGACGATATATCCTTCTTCCACAACGCACTTTTCGGTGACCATATCTCCATCGCGCGCGACGCAGTTTTCGGTGACGATATCTCCTTCGTGCGCGACGCATTTGTCGCTGCCGATTTCCTGATCTGCCACGACGCAGTTTTCGGTGACGATATCTCCTTCGCGCGCGACGCAGTTTTCGGTGACGATATCTCCTTCGCGCGGGACGCAGTTTTCGCTTACGAAATCTCCATCGCGCGCGACGCAGTTGTCGCTTACCAAATCTCCTTCGCGCACGACGCAGTTGTTGCTGCCGATTTCCTGATCGGCCGCGACAAAGTTTTCATAAACGATATCTCCTTCGCGCGCGATGCAGTTTTCGATGACGATATCTCCTTCGCGCGCGACACAGTTTTCTCTCACGATACCTCCTTCGCGCGCGACGCATTGTCACTGCCGATTTCCTGATCTTCCACGACGCAGTTTTCGGTGACGATATCTCCTTCGCGCGCGACGCAGTTTTCGCTCACGATACCTCCTTCGCGCGCGACGCAGTTGTCGCTGCCGATTTCCTGATCTGCCGCGACGCCGTTTTCAGTGACGATATCTCCTTCGCGCGCGACGCAGTTTTCGCTTACGAAATCTCCCTCGCGCGCGACGCAGTTGTGGCTGCCGATTTCCTGATCGGCCACGACAAAGTTTTCGGTGACGATATCTACTTGGCGCGCGACGCAGTTTTCGGTGACGATATCTCCTTCACGCACGACGCAGTTTTCGTTGACGATATCTCCTTCGCGCGCGACGCAGTTTTCGCTCACGATACCTCCTTCACGCGCGACGCAGTTGTCGCTGCCGATTTCCTGATCTGCCGCGACGCCGTTTTCGGTGACGATATCTCCTTCACGCGCGATGCAGTTTTCGCTCACGATACCTCCTTCGCGCGCGACGCAGTTGTCGCTGCCGATTTCCTGATCTGCCGCGACGCCGTTTTCGGTGACGATATCTCCTTCGCGCGCGATGCAGTTTTCACTCAAGATACCTCCTTCGCGCGCGACGCATTATCGCTGCCGATTTCCTGATCTTCCACAACGCACTTTTCGGTGACGATATCTCCTTCGCGCGCGACGTAGTTTTCGGTGACGATATCTCCTTCGCGCGCGACGCAATTGTCGCTGCCGATTTCCTGATCTGCCACGACGCAGTTTTTGGTTACGATATCTCCTTCGCGCGCGACGCAGTTTTCGGTGACGATATCTCCTTCGCGCGCGACGCAGTTTTCGGTGACGATATCTCCTTCGCGCGCGATGCAGTTTTCGCTCACGATACCTCCTTCGCGCGCGACGCATTTTTGTTGCCGATTTCCTGATCTTCCACAACGCAATTTTCGGTGACGATATCTCCTTCGCGCGCGACGCAGTTTTCAGTTACGATATCTCCTTCACACGCGACGCAGTTTTCGGTGACGATATCTCCTTCGCGCGCGACGCAGTTTTCGCTCACGATACCTCCTTCGCGCGCGACGCATTGTCGCTGCCGATTTCCTGATCTTCCACGACGCAGTTTTCGGTGACGATATCTCCTTCGCGCGGGACGCAGTTTTCGGTGACGATATCTCCTTCGCGCGCGACGCAGTTGTTGTTGCCGATTCCTGATCTGCCACGACGCAGTTTTCGGTGACGATATCTCCTTCGCGCGGGACGCAGTTTTCGCTTACGAAATCTCCATCGCGCGCGACGCAGTTGTCGCTTACCAAATCTCCTTCGCGCACGACGCAGTTGTCGCTGCCGATTTCCTGATCGGCCGCGACAAAGTTTTCATAAAAGATATCTCCTTCGCGCGCGATGCAGTTTTCGGTGACGATATCTCCTTCGCGGGCGACACAGTTTTCGCTCACGATACCTCCTTCGCGCGCGACGCATTGTCACTGCCGATTTCCTGATCTTCCACGACGCAGTTTTCGGTGACGATATCTCCTTCGCGCGCGACGCAGTTTTCGGTGACGATATCTCCTTCGCGCGCGACGCAGTTTTCGGTGACGATATCTCCTTCCCGCGCGACGCAGTTGTCGTTGCCGATTCCTGATGGACCGCGACGCAGTTTTTGGTGACGATATCTCCTTCGCGCGCGACGCAGTTTTCGCTTACGAAATGTCCTTCGCGCGCGACGCAGTTGTCGCTGCCGATTTCCTGATCGGCCGCGACAAAGTTTTCGTTGACGATATCTACTTCGCGCGCGATGGAGTTTTCGGTGACGATATCTCCTTCGCGCGCGACGCAGTGTTCGCTGCCGATTTCCTTCGCGCGCGGCGCAGTTGTCGCTGCCGATTTCTCACTGACGATATGTACTTCGCGACGCAGTTTGCGGTGACGATATCTCCTTCGCGCGCGACGCAGTTTTCGGTGACGATATCTCCTTCGCGCGCGACGCTGTTTTCGCTCACGATACCTCCTTCGCGCGCGACGCAGTTGTCGCTGCCGATTTCCTGATCGGCCGCGACAAAGTTTTCATTGACGATGTCTACTTCGTGCGCGACGGAGTTTTCAGTGACGATATCTCCTTCGCGCGCGACGCAGTTTTCGCTCACGATACCTCCTTCGCGCGCGACGCAGTTGTCGCTGCCGATTTCCTGATCTGCCGCGACGCCGTTTTCAGTGACGATATCTCCTTCGCGCGCGACGCAGTTTTCGCTTACGAAATCTCCCTCGCGCGCGACGCAGTTGTCGCTGCCGATTTCCTGATCGGCCACGACAAAGTTTTCGGTGACGATATCTACTTGGCGCGCGACGCAGTTTTCGGTGACGATATCTCCTTCGCGCGCGACGCAGTTTTCGGTGACGATATCTCCTTCGCGCGCGATGCAGTTTTCGCTCACGATACCTCCTTCACGCGCGACGCAGTTGTCGCTGCCGATTTCCTGATCTGCCGCGACGCCGTTTTCGGTGACGATATCTCCTTCACGCGCGATGCAGTTTTCGCTCACGATACCTCCTTCGTGCGCGACGCAGTTGTCGCTGCCGATTTCCTGATCTGCCGCGACGCCGTTTTCGGTGACGATATCTCCTTCACGCGCGACCCAATTTTCGCTCACGATACCTCCTTCGCGCGCGACGCATTGTCGCTGCCGATTTCCTGATCTTCCACGACGCAGTTTTCGGTGACGATATCTCCTTCGCGCGCGATGCAGGTTTCGGTGACGATATCTCCTTCGCGCGCGACGCAGTTTTCGGTGACGATATCTCCTTCGCGCTCGACGCAGTTGTCGCTTACGAAATGTCCTTCGCGCGCGACGCAGTTGTCGCTGCCGGTTTCCTGATCGGCCGCGTCAAAGTTTTCATTGACGATGTCTACTTCGTGCGCGACGGAGTTTTCAGTGACGATATCTCCTTCGCGCCCGACGCAGTTGTCGCTGCCGATTTCCTGATCGGCCACGACAAAGTTTTCGGTGACGATATCTGCTTCGCGCGCGATGCACTTTTCGGTGACGATGTCTCCTTCGCGCGCGACGCAGTTTTCGGTGACGATATCTCCTTCGCGCGCGATGCAGTTTTCGCTCCCGATACCTCCTTCACGCGCGATGCAGTTGTCGCTGCCGATTTCCTGATCTACCGCGATGCAGTTTTCGGTGACGATATCTCCTTCGCGCGCGACGTAGTGTTCGCTGACGAAATCTCCTTCGCGCGCGACGCAGTTGTCGCTGCCGATTTCTTAATCGGCCGCGACAAAGTTTTCGGTGACGATATCTCCTTCGCGCGCGACACAGTTTTCGGTGACGATATCTCCTTCGCGCGCGACGCAGTTTTCGGTGACGATATCTCCTTCGCGCGCGACGCAGTTTTCGGTGACGATATATCCTTCTTCCACAACGCACTTTTCGGTGACCATATCTCCTTCGCGCGCGACGCAGTTTTCGGTGACGATATCTCCTTCGTGCGCGACGCAATTGTCGCTGCCGATTTCCTGATCTGCCACGACGCAGTTTTCGGTGACGATATCTCCTTCGCGCGCGACGCAGTTTTCGGTGACGATATCTCCTTCGCGCGGGACGCAGTTTTCGCTTACGAAATCTTCATCGCGCGCGACGCAGTTGTTGCTTACCAAATCTCCTTCGCGCACGACGCAGTTGTCGCTGCCGATTTCCTGATCGGCCGCGACAAAGTTTTCATAAACGATATCTCCTTCACGCGCGATGCAGTTGTCGCTGCCGATTTCCTGATCTGCCGCGACGCCGTTTTCGGTGACGATATCTCCTTCGCGCGCGACCCAATTTTCGCTCACGATCCTCCTTCGCGCGCGACGCATTGTCGCTGCTGATTTCCTGATCTTCCACGATGCAGTTTTCGGTGACGATATCTCCTTCGCGCGCGATGCAGGTTTCGGTGACGATATCTCCTTCGCGCGCGACGCAGTTTTCGGTGACGATATCTCCTTCCCGCGCGACGCAGTTGTCGTTGCCGATTCCGGATCGGCCGCGACGCAGTTTTCGGTGACGATATCTCCTTCGCGCTCGACGCAGTTGTCGCTTACGAAATGTCCTTCGCGCGCGACGCAGTTGTCGCTGCCGGTTTCCTGATCGGCCGCGTCAAAGTTTTCATTGACGATGTCTACTTCGTGCGCGACGGAGTTTTCAGTGACGATATCTCCTTCACGCGCGACGCAGTTTTCGATGACGATATCTCCTTCGCGCGCGACGCAGTTTTCGCTCACGATACCTCCTTCACGCGCGACGCAGTTGTCGCTGCCGATTTCCTGATCTGCCGCGACGCCGTTTTCGGTGACGATATCTCCTTCACGCGCGATGCAGTTTGCGCTCACGATACCTCCTTCGCGCGTGACGCAGTTGTCGCTGCCGATTTCCTGATCTGCCGCGACGCAGTTTTCGGTGACGATATATCCTTCTTCCACAACGCACTTTTCGGTGACCATATCTCCATCGCGCGCGACGCAGTTTTCGGTGACGATATCTCCTTCGTGCGCGACGCATTTGTCGCTGCCGATTTCCTGATCTGCCACGACGCAGTTTTCGGTGACGATATCTCCTTCGCGCGCGACGCAGTTTTCGGTGACGATATCTCCTTCGCGCGGTACGCAGTTTTCGCTTACAAAATCTCCATCGCGCGCGACGCAGTTGTCGCTTACCAAATCTCCTTCGCGCACGACGCAGTTGTTGCTGCCGATTTCCTGATCGGCCGCGACAAAGTTTTCATAAACGATATCTCCTTCGCGCGCGATGCAGTTTTCGATGACGATATCTCCTTCGCGCGCGACACAGTTTTCGCTCACGATACCTCCTTCGCGCGCGACGCATTGTCGCTGCTGATTTCCTGATCTTCCACGATGCAGTTTTCGGTGACGATATCTCCTTCGCGCGCGATGCAGGTTTCGGTGACGATATCTCCTTCGCGCGCGACGCAGTTTTCGGTGACGATATCTCCTTCGCCCGCGACGCAATTGTCGCTGCCGATTTCCTGATCTGCCACGACGCAGTTTTCGGTTACGATATCTCCTTCGCGCGTGACGCAGTTTTCGGTGACGATATCTCCTTCGCGCGCGACGCTGTTTTCGGTGACGATATCTCCTTCCCGCGCGACGCAGTTGTCGTTGCCGATTCCTGATGGACCGCGACGCAGTTTTCGGTGACAATATCTCCTTCGCGCGCGACGCAGTTTTCGCTTACGAAATGTCCTTCGCGCGCCACGTAGTTGTCGCTGCCGATTTCCTGATCGGCCGCGACAAAGTTTTCGTTGACGATATCTACTTCGCGCGCGATGTAGTTTTCGGTGACGATATCTCCTTCACGCGCGACGCAGTGTTCGCTGCCGATTTCCTTCGCGCGCGGCGCAGTTGTCGCTGCTGATTTCTCACTGACGATATGTACTTCGCGACGCAGTTTGCGGTGAGGATATCTCCTTCGCGCGCGACGCAGATTTCGGTGACGATATCTCCTTCGCGCGCGACGCTGTTTTCGCTCACGATACCTCCTTCGCGCGCGACGCAGTTGTCGCTGCCGATTTCCTGATCGGCCGCGACAAAGTTTTCATTGACGATGTCTACTTCGTGCGCGACGGAGTTTTCAGTGACGATATCTCCTTCGCGCGCGACGCAGTTTTCGCTCACGATACCTCCTTCACGCGCGACGCAGTTGTCGCTGCCGATTTCCTGATCTGCCGCGACGCCGTTTTCAGTGACGATATCTCCTTCGCGCGCGACGCAGTTTTCGCTTACGAAATCTCCCTCGCGCGCGACGCAGTTGTGGCTGCCGATTTCCTGATCGGCCACGACAAAGTTTTCGGTGACGATATCTACTTGGCGCGCGACGCAGTTTTCGGTGACGATATCTCCTTCACGCACGACGCAGTTTTCGATGACGATATCTCCTTCGCGCGCGACGCAGTTTTCGCTCACGATACCTCCTTCACGCGCGACGCAGTTGTCGCTGCCGATTTCCTGATCTGCCGCGACGCCGTTTTCGGTGACGATATCTCCTTCACGCGCGATGCAGTTTTCGCTCACGATACCTCCTTCGCGCGCGACGCAGTTGTCGCTGCCGATTTCCTGATCTGCCGCGACGCCGTTTTCGGTGACGATATCTCCTTCGCGCGCGATGCAGTTTTCACTCAAGATACCTCCTTCGCGCGCGACGCATTATCGCTGCCGATTTCCTGATCTTCCACAACGCAATTTTCGGTGACGATATCTCCTTCGCGCGCGACGTAGTTTTCGGTGACGATATCTCCTTCGCGCGCGACGCAATTGTCGCTGCTGATTTCCTGATCTGCCACGACGCAGTTTTTGGTTACGATATCTCCTTCGCGCGCGACGCAGTTTTCGGTGACGATATCTCCTTCGCGCGCGACGCAGTTTTCGGTGACGATATCTCCTTCGCGCGCGATGCAGTTTTCGCTCACGATACCTCCTTCGCGCGCGACGCATTTTTGTTGCTGATTTCCTGATCTTCCACAACGCAATTTTCGGTGACGATATCTCCTTCGCGCGCGACGCAGTTTTCAGTTACGATATCTCCTTCACACGCGACGCAGTTTTCGGTGACGATATCTCCTTCGCGCGCGACGCAGTTTTCGCTCACGATACCTCCTTCGCGCGCGACGCATTGTCGCTGCCGATTTCCTGATCTTCCACGACGCAGTTTTCGGTGACGATATCTCCTTCGCGCGGGACGCAGTTTTCGGTGACGATATCTCCTTCGCGCGCGACGCAGTTGTTGTTGCCGATTCCTGATCTGCCACGACGCAGTTTTCGGTGACGATATCTCCTTCGCGCGGGACGCAGTTTTCGCTTACGAAATCTCCATCGCGCGCGACGCAGTTGTCGCTTACCAAATCTCCTTCGCGCACGACGCAGTTGTCGCTGCCGATTTCCTGATCGGCCGCGACAAAGTTTTCATAAAAGATATCTCCTTCGCGCGCGATGCAGTTTTCGGTGACGATATCTCCTTCGCGCGCGACACAGTTTTCGCTCACGATACCTCATTCGCGCGCGACGCATTGTCACTGCCGATTTCCTGATCTTCCACGACGCAGTTTTCGGTGACGATATCTCCTTCGCGCGCGACGCAGTTTTCGGTGACGATATCTCCTTCGCGCGCGACGCAGTTTTCGGTGACGATATCTCCTTCCCGCGCGACGCAGTTGTCATTGCCGATTCCTGATGGACCGCGACGCAGTTTTCGGTGACGATATCTCCTTCGCGCGCGACGCAGTTTTCGCTTACGAAATGTCCTTCGCGCGCCACGCAGTTGTCGCTGCCGATTTCCTGATCGGCCGCGACAAAGTTTTCGTTGACGATATCTACTTCGCGCGCGATGTAGTTTTCGGTGACGATATCTCCTTCGCGCGCGACGCAGTGTTCGCTGCCGATTTCCTTCGCGCGCGGCGCAGTTGTCGCTGCCGATTTCTCACTGACGATATGTACTTCGCGACGCAGTTTGCGGTGACGATATCTCCTTCGCGCGCGATGCAGTTTTCGGTGACGATATCTCCTTCGCGCGCGACGCTGTTTTCGCTCACGATACCTCCTTCGCGCGCGACGCAGTTGTCGCTGCCGATTTCGTGATCGGCCACGACAAAGTTTTCATTGACGATGTCTACTTCGTGCGCGACGGAGTTTTCAGTGACGATATCTCCTTCGCGCGCGACGCAGTTTTCGCTCACGATACCTCCTTCGCGCGCGACGCAGTTGTCGCTGCCGATTTCCTGATCTGCCGCGACGCCGTTTTCAGTGACGATATCTCCTTCGCGCGCGACGCAGTTTTCGCTTACGAAATCTCCCTCGCGCGCGACGCAGTTGTCGCTGCCGATTTCCTGATCGGCCACGACAAAGTTTTCGGTGACGATATCTACTTGGCGCGCGACGCAGTTTTCGGTGACGATATCTCCTTCGCGCGCGACGCAGTTTTCGGTGACGATATCTCTTTCGCGCGCGATGCAGTTTTCGCTCACGATACCTCCTTCACGCGCGACGCAGTTGTCGCTGCCGATTTCCTGATCTGCCGCGACGCCGTTTTCGGTGACGATATCTCCTTCACGCGCGATGCAGTTTTCGCTCACGATACCTCCTTCGTGCGCGACGCAGTTGTCGCTGCCGATTTCCTGATCTGCCGCGACGCCGTTTTCGGTGACGATATCTCCTTCACGCGCGACCCAATTTTCGCTCACGATACCTCCTTCGTGCGCGACGCATTGTCGCTGCCGATTTCCTGATCTTCCACGACGCAGTTTTCGGTGACGATATCTCCTTCGCGCGCGATGCAGGTTTCGGTGACGATATCTCCTTCGCGCGCGACGCAGTTTTCGGTGACGATATCTCCTTCCCGCGCGACGCATTTGTCGTTGCCGATTCCGGATCGGCCGCGACGCAGTTTTCGGTGACGATATCTCCTTCGCGCTCGACGCAGTTGTCGCTTACGAAATGTCCTTCGCGCGCGACGCAGTTGTCGCTGCCGGTTTCCTGATCGGCCGCGTCAAAGTTTTCATTGACGATGTCTACTTCGTGCGCGACGGAGTTTTCAGTGACGATATCTCCTTCGCGCCCGACGCAGTTGTCGCTGCCGATTTCCTGATCGGCCACGACAAAGTTTTCGGTGACGATATCTGCTTCGCGCGCGATGCAGTTTTCGGTGACGATGTCTCCTTCGCGCGCGACGCAGTTTTCGGTGACGATATCTCCTTCGCGCGCGATGCAGTTTTCGCTCCCGATACCTCCTTCACGCGCGATGCAGTTGTCGCTGCCGATTTCCTGATCTACCGCGATGCAGTTTTCGGTGACGGTATCTCCTTCGCGCGCGACGTAGTGTTCGCTGACGAAATCTCCTTCGCGCGCGACGCAGTTGTCGCTGCCGATTTCTTAATCGGCCGCGACAAAGTTTTCGGTGACGATATCTCCTTCGCGCGCGACGCAGTTTTCGGTGACGATATCTCCTTCGCGCGCGACGCAGTTTTCGGTGACGATATATCCTTCTTCCACAACGCAGTTTTCGGTGACCATATCTCCTTCGCGCGCGACGCAGTTTTCGGTGACGATATCTCCTTCGCGCGGGACGCAGTTTTCGCTTACGAAATCTCCATCGCGCGCGACGCAGTTGTCGCTTACCAAATCTCCTTCGCGCACGACGCAGTTGTCGCTGCCGATTTCCTGATCGGCCGCGACAAAGTTTTCATAAACGATATCTCCTTCGCGCGCGATGCAGTTTTCGGTGACGATATCTCCTTCGCGCGCGACACAGTTTTCGCTCACGATACCTCCTTCGCGCGCGACGCATTGTCACTGCCGATTTCCTGATCTTCCACGACGCAGTTTTCGGTGACGATATCTCCTTCGCACGCGACGCAGTTTTCGGTGACGATATCTCCTTCGCGCGCGACGCAGTTTTCGGTGACGATATCTCCTTCCCGCGCGACGCAGTTGTCGTTGCCGTTTCCTGATGGACCGCGACGCAGTTTTCGGTGACGATATCTCCTTCTCGCGCGACGCAGTTTTCGCTTACGAAATGTCCTTCGCGCGCGACGCAGTTGTCGCTGCCGATTTCCTGATCGGCCGCGACAAAGTTTTTGTTGACGATATCTACTTCGCGCGCGATGTAGTTTTCGGTGACGATATCTCCTTCGCGCGCGACGCAGTGTTCGCTGCCGATTGCCTTCGCGCGCGGCGCAGTTGTCGCTGCCGATGTCTCACTGACGATATGTACTTCGCGACGCAGTTTGCGGTGATGATATCTCCTTCGCGCGCGACGCAGATTTCGGTGACGATATCTCCTTCGCGCGCGACGCTGTTTTCGCTCACGATACCTCCTTCGCGCGCGACGCAGTTGTCGCTGCCGATTTCCTGATCGGCCGCGACAAAGTTTTCATTGACGATGTCTACTTCGTGCGCGACGGAGTTTTCAGTGACGATATCTCCTTCGCGCGCGACGCAGTTTTCGCTCACGATACCTCCTTCGCGCGCGACGCAGTTGTCGCTGCCGATTTCCTGATCTGCCGCGACGCCGTTTTCAGTGACGATATCTCCGTCGCGCGCGACGCAGTTTTCGCTTACGAAATCTCCCTCGCGCGCGACGCAGTTGTCGCTGCCGATTTCCTGATCGGCCACGACAAAGTTTTCGGTGACGATATCTACTTGGCGCGCGACGCAGTTTTCGGTGACGATATCTCCTTCACGCGCGACGCAGTTTTCGATGATGATATCTCCTTCGCGCGCGACGCAGTTTTCGCTCACGATACCTCCTTCACGCGCGACGCAGTTGTCGCTGCTGATTTCCTGATCTGCCGCGACGCCGTTTTCGGTGACGATATCTCCTTCACGCGCGATGCAGTTTGCGCTCACGATACCTCCTTCGCGCGTGACGCAGTTGTCGCTGCCGATTTCCTGATCTGCCGCGACGCCGTTTTCGGTGACGATATCTCCTTCGCGCGCGATGCAGTTTTCGCTCAAGATACCTCCTTCGCGCGCGACGCATTATCGCTGCCGATTTCCTGATCTTCCACAACGCAGTTTTCGGTGACGATATCTCCTTCGCGCGCGACGTAGTTTTCGGTGACGATATCTCCTTCGCGCGCGACGCAATTGTCGCTGCCGATTTCCTGATCTGCCACGACGCAGTTTTTGGTTACGATATCTCCTTCGCGCGCGACGCAGTTTTCGGTGACGATATCTCCTTCGCGCGCGACGCAGTTTTCGGTGACGATATCTCCTTCGCGCGCGATGCAGTTTTCGCTCACGATACCTCCTTCGCGCGCGACGCATTTTTGTTGCCGATTTCCTGATCTTCCACAACGCAATTTTCGGTGACGATATCTCCTTCGCGCGCGACGCAGTTTTCGGTTACGATATCTCCTTCACGCGTGACGCAGTTTTCGGTGACGATATCTCCTTCGCGCGCGACGCAGTTTTCGCTCACGATACCTCCTTCGCGCGCGACGCATTGTCGCTGCCGATTTCCTGATCTTCCACGACGCAGTTTTCGGTGACGATATCTCCTTCGCGCGCGACGCAGTTTTTGGTGACGATATCTCCTTCGCGCGCGACGCAGTTGTTGTTGCCGATTCCTGATCTGCCACGACGCAGTTTTCGGTGACGATATCTCCTTCGCGCGCGACGCAGTTTTCGGTGACGATATCTCCTTCGCGCGGGACGCAGTTTTCGCTTACGAAATCTCCATCGCGCGCGACGCAGTTGTCGCTTACCAAATCTCCTTCGCGCACGACGCAGTTGTCGCTGCTGATTTCCTTATCGGCCGCGACAAAGTTTTCATAAACGATATCTCCTTCGCGCGCGATGCAGTTTTCGGTGACGATATCTCCTTCGCGCGCGACACAGTTTTCGCTCACGATACCTCCTTCGCGCGCGACGCATTGTCACTGCCGATTTCCTGATCTTCCACGACGCAGTTTTCGGTGACGATATCTCCTTCGCGCGCGACGCAGTTTTCGGTGACGATATCTCCTTCCCGCGCGACGCAGTTGTCGTTGCCGATTCCTGATGGACCGCGACGCAGTTTTCGGTGACGATATCTCCTTCGCGCGCGACGCAGTTTTCGCTTACGAAATGTCCTTCGCGCGCGATGTAGTTTTCGGTGACGATATCTCCTTCGCGCGCGACGCAGTGTTCGCTGCCGATTTCCTTCGCGCGCGGCGCAGTTGTCGCTGCCGATTTCTCACTGACGATATGTACTTCGCGACGCCGTTTGCGGTGACGATATCTCCTTCGCGCGCGACG
Source organism: Salix caprea (assembly GCA_964035475.1). Classification (NCBI taxonomy): domain Eukaryota; kingdom Viridiplantae; phylum Streptophyta; class Magnoliopsida; order Malpighiales; family Salicaceae; genus Salix; species Salix caprea. Next base: position 13,826,537 of record OZ037745.1, read on the forward strand.
CAGTTTTCGGTGACGATATCTCCTTCGCGCGCGACGCTGTTTTCGCTCACGATACCTCCTTCGCGCGCGACGCAGGTGTCGCTGCCGATTTCCTGATCGGCCGCGACAAAGTTTTCATTGACGATGTCTACTTCGTGCGCGACGGAGTTTTCAGTGACGATATCTCCTTCGCGCGCGACGCAGTTTTCGCTCACGATACCTCCTTCGCGCGCGACGCAGTTGTCGCTGCCGATTTCCTGATCTGCCGCGACGCCGTTTTCAGTGACGATATCTCCTTCGCGCGCGACGCAGTTTTCGCTTACGAAATCTCCCTCGCGCGCGACGCAGTTGTCGCTGCCGATTTCCTGATCGGCCACGACAAAGTTTTCGGTGACGATATCTACTTGGCGCGCGACGCAGTTTTCGGTGACGATATCTCCTTCGCGCGCGACGCAGTTTTCGGTGACGATATCTCCTTCGCGCGCGACGCAGTTTTCGCTCACGATACCTCCTTCACACGCGACGCAGTTGTCGCTGCCGATTTCCTGATCTGCCGCGACGCCGTTTTCGGTGACGATATCTCCTTCACGCGCGATGCAGTTTTCGCTCACGATACCTCCTTCGCGCGCGACGCAGTTGTCGCTGCCGATTTCCTGATCTGCCGCGACGCCGTTTTCGGTGACGATATCTCCTTCGCGCGCGACCCAATTTTCGCTCACGATACCTCCTTCGCGCACGACGCATTGTCGCTGCCGATTTCCTGATCTTCCACGACGCAGTTTTCGGTGACGATATCTCCTTCGCGCGCGATGCAGTTTTCGGTGACGATATCTCCTTCGCGCGCGACGCAGTTTTCGGTGACGATATCTCCTTCCCGCGCGACGCATTTGTCGTTGCCGATTCCGGATCGGCCGCGACGCAGTTTTCGGTGACGATATCTCCTTCGCGCTCGACGCAGTTGTCGCTTACGAAATGTCCTTCGCGCGCGACGCAGTTGTCGCTGCCGGTTTCCTGATCGGCCGCGTCAAAGTTTTCATTGACGATGTCTACTTCGTGCGCGACGGAGTTTTCAGTGACGATATCTCCTTCGCGCCCGACGCAGTTGTCGCTGCCGCTTTCCTGATCGGCCACGACAAAGTTTTCGGTGACGATATCTGCTTCGCGCGCGATGCAGTTTTCGGTGACGATGTCTCCTTCGCGCGCGACGCAGTTTTCGGTGACGATATCTCCTTCGCGCGCGATGCAGTTTTCGCTCCCGATACCTCCTTCACGCGCGACGCAGTTGTCGCTGCCGATTTCCTGATCTACCGCGATGCAGTTTTCGGTGACGATATCTCCTTCGCGCGCGACGTAGTGTTCGCTGACGAAATCACCTTCGCACGCGACGCAGTTGTCGCTGCCGATTTCTTAATCGGCCGCGACAAAGTTTTCGGTGACGATATCTCCTTCGCGCGCGACGCAGTTTTCGGTGACGATATCTCCTTCGCGCGCGACGCAGTTTTCGGTGACGATATATCCTTCTTCCACAACGCACTTTTCGGTGACCATATCTCCTTCGCGCGCGACGCAGTTTTCGGTGACGATATCTCCTTCGTGCGCGACGCAATTGTCGCTGCCGATTTCCTGATCTGCCACGACGCAGTTTTCGGTGACGATATCTCCTTCGCGCGCGACGCAGTTTTCGGTGACGATATCTCCTTCGCGCAGGACGCAGTTTTCGCTTACGAAATCTTCATCGCGCGCGACGCAGTTGTCGCTTACCAAATCTCCTTCGCGCACGACGCAGTTGTCGCTGCCGATTTCCTGATCGGCCGCGACAAAGTTTTCATAAACGATATCTCCTTCGCGCGCGATGCAGTTTTCGGTGACGTTATCTCCTTCGCGCGCGACACAGTTTTCGCTCACGATACCTCCTTCGCGCGCGACGCATTGTCACTGCCGATTTCCTGATCTTCCACGACGCAGTTTTCGGTGACGATATCTCCTTCGCGCGGGACGCAGTTTTCGCTTACGAAATCTCCATCGCGCGCGACGCAGTTGTCGCTTACCAAATCTCCTTCGCGCACGACGCAGTTGTCGCTGCCGATTTCCTTATCGGCCGCGACAAAGTTTTCATAAACGATATCTCCTTCGCGCGCGATGCAGTTTTCGGTGACGATATCTCCTTCGCGCGCGACACAGTTTTCGCTCACGATACCTCCTTCGCGCGCGACGCATTGTCACTGCCGATTTCCTGATCTTCCACGACGCAGTTTTCGGTGACGATATCTCCTTCGCACGCGACGCAGTTTTCGGTGACGATATCTCCTTCGCGCGCGACGCTGTTTTCGCTCACGATACCTCCTTCGCGCGCGACGCAGTTGTCGCTGCCGATTTCCTGATCGGCCGCGACAAAGTTTTCATTGACGATGTCTACTTCGTGCGCGACGGAGTTTTCAGTGACGATATCTCCTTCGCGCGCGACGCAGTTTTCGCTCACGATACCTCCTTCGCGCGCGACGCAGTTGTCGCTGCCGATTTCCTGATCTGCCGCGACGCCGTTTTCAGTGACGATATCTCCCTCGCGCGCGACGCAGTTGTCGCTGCCGATTTCCTGATCGGCCACGACAAAGTTTTCGGTGACGATATCTACTTGGCGCGCGACGCAGTTTTCGGTAACGATATCTCCTTCACGCGCGACGCAGTTTTCGATGACGATATCTCCTTCGCGCGCGACGCAGTTTTCGCTCACGATACCTCCTTCACGCGCGACGCAGTTGTCGCTTCCGATTTCCTGATCTGCCGCGACGCCGTTTTCGGTGACGATATCTCCTTCACGCGCGATGCAGTTTGCGCTCACGATACCTCCTTCGCGCGTGACGCAGTTGTCGCTGCCGATTTCCTGATCTGCCGCGACGCCGTTTTCGGTGACGATATCTCCTTCGCGCGCGATGCAGTTTTCGCTCAAGATACCTCCTTCGCGCGCGACGCATTATCGCTGCCGATTTCCTGATCTTCCACAACGCAGTTTTCGGTGACGATATCTCCTTCGCGCGCGACGTAGTTTTCGGTGACGATATCTCCTTCGCGCGCGACGCAATTGTCGCTGCCGATTTCCTGATCTGCCACGACGCAGTTTTTGGTTACGATATCTCCTTCGCGCGCGACGCAGTTTTCGGTGACGATATCTCCTTCGCGCGCGACGCAGTTTTCGGTGACGATATCTCCTTCGTGCGCGATGCAGTTTTCGCTCACGATACCTCCTTCGCGCGCGACGCATTTTTGTTGCCGATTTCCTGATCTTCCACAATGCAATTTTCGGTGACGATATCTCCTTCGCGCGCGACGCAGTTTTCGGTTACGATATCTCCTTCACGCGCGACGCAGTTTTCGGTGACGATATCTCCTTCGCGCGCGACACAGTTTTCGCTCACGATACCTCCTTCGCGCGCGACGCATTGTCACTGCCGATTTCCTGATCTTCCACGACACAGTTTTCGGTGACGATATCTCCTTCGCGCGCGACGCAGTTTTCGGTGACGATATCTCCTTCCCGCGTGACGCAGTTGTCGTTGCCGATTCCTGATGGACCGCGACGCAGTTTTCGGTGACGATATCTCCTTCGCGCGCGACGCAGTTTTCGCTTACGAAATGTCCTTCGCGCGCGACGCAGTTGTCGCTGCCGATTTCCTGATCGGCCGCGACAAAGTTTTCGTTGACGATATCTACTTCGCGCGCGATGTAGTTTTCGGTGACGATATCTCCTTCGTGCGCGATGCAGTTTTCGCTCACGATACCTCCTTCGCGCGCGACGCATTTTTGTTGCCGATTTCCTGATCTTCCACAATGCAATTTTCGGTGACGATATCTCCTTCGCGCGCGACGCAGTTTTCGGTGACGATATCTCCTTCGCGCGCGACGCAGTTTTCGGTGACGATATCTCCTTCGCGCGCGACACAGTTTTCGCTCACGATACCTCCTTCGCGCGCGACGCATTGTCACTGCCGATTTCCTGATCTTCCACGACACAGTTTTCGGTGACGATATCTCCTTCGCGCGCGACGCAGTTTTCGGTGACGATATCTCCTTCGCGCGCGACGCAGTTTTCGGTGACGATATCTCCTTCCCGCGTGACGCAGTTGTCGTTGCCGATTCCTGATGGACCGCGACGCAGTTTTCGGTGACGATATCTCCTTCGCGCGCGACGCAGTTTTCGCTTACGAAATGTCCTTCGCGCGCGACGCAGTTGTCGCTGCCGATTTCCTGATCGGCCGCGACAAAGTTTTCGTTGACGATATCTACTTCGCGCGCGATGTAGTTTTCGGTGACGATATCTCCTTCGCGCGCGACGCAGTGTTCGCTGCCGATTTCCTTCGCGCGCGGCGCAGTTGTCGCTGCCGATTTCTCACTGACGATATGTACTTCGCGACGCAGTTTGCGGTGATGATATCTCCTTCGCGCGCGACGCAGATTTCGGTGACGATATCTCCTTGGCGCGCGACGCTGTTTTCGCTCACGATACCTCCTTCGCGCGCGACGCAGTTGTCGCTGCCGATTTCCTGATCGGCCGCGACAAAGTTTTCATTGACGATGTCTACTTCGTGCGCGACGGAGTTTTCAGTGACGATATCTCCTTCGCGCGCGACGCAGTTTTCGCTCACGATACCTCCTTCGCGCGCGACGCAGTTGTCGCTGCCGATTTCCTGATCTGCCGCGACGCTGTTTTCAGTGACGATATCTCCTTCGCGCGCGACGCAGTTTTCGCTTACGAAATCTCCCTCGCGCGCGACGCAGTTGTCGCTGCCGATTTCCTGATCGGCCACGACAAAGTTTTCGGTGACGATATCTACTTGGCGCGCGACGCAGTTTTCGGTGACGATATCTCCTTCACGCGCGACGCAGTTTTCGATGACGATATCTCCTTCGCGCGCGACGCAGTTTTCGCTCACGATACCTCCTTCACGCGCGACGCAGTTGTCGCTGCCGATTTCCTGATCTGCCGCGACGCCGTTTTCGGTGACGATATCTCCTTCACGCGCGATGCAGTTTGCGCTCACGATACCTCCTTCGCGCGTGACGCAGTTGTCGCTGCCGATTTCCTGATCTGCCGCGACGCCGTTTTCGGTGACGATATCTCCTTCGCGCGCGATGCAGTTTTCGCTCAAGATACCTCCTTCGCGCGCGACGCATTATCGCTGCCGATTTCCTGATCTTCCACAACGCAATTTTCGGTGACGATATCTCCTTCGCGCGCGACGTAGTTTTCGGTGGCGATATCTCCTTCGCGCGCGACGCAATTGTCGCTGCGGATTTCCTGATCTGCCACGACGCAGTTTTCGGTGACGATATCTCCTTCGCGCGCGACGCAGTTTTCGGTGACGATATCTCCTTCGCGCGCGATGCAGTTTTCGCTCACGATACCTCCTTCGCGCGCGACGCATTTTTGTTGCCGATTTCCTGATCTTCCACAACGCAATTTTCGGTGACGATATCTCCTTCGCGCGCGACGCAGTTTTCGGTTACGATATCTCCTTCACGCGCGACGCAGTTTTCGGTGACGATATCTCCTTCGCGCGCGACGCAGTTTTCGCTCACGATACCTCCTTCGCGCGCGACGCATTGTCGCTGCCGATTTCCTGATCTTCCACTACGCAGTTTTCGGTGACGATATCTCCTTCGCGCGCGACGCAGTTGTTGTTGCCGATTCCTGATCTGCCACGACGCAGTTTTCGGTGACGATATCTCCTTCGCGCGCGACGCAGTTTTCGGTGACGATATCTCCTTCGCGCGGGACGCAGTTTTCGCTTACGAAATCTCCATCGCGCGCGACGCAGTTGTCCCTTACCAAATCTCCTTCGCGCCCGACGCAGTTGTCGCTGCCGATTTCCTGATCGGCCGCGACAAAGTTTTCATAAACGATATCTCCTTCGCGCGCGATGCAGTTTTCGGTGATGATATCTCCTTCGCGCGCGACACAGTTTTCGCTCACGATACCTCCTTCGCGCGCGACGCATTGTCACTGCCGATTTCCTGATCTTCCACGACGCAGTTTTCGGTGACGATATCTCCTTCGCGCGCGACGCAGTTTTCGGTGACGATATCTCCTTCGCGCGCGACGCAGTTTTCGGTGACGATATCTCCTTCCCGCGCGACGCAGTTGTCGCTGCCGATTTCCTGATCGGCCACGACAAAGTTTTCGATGACGATATCTACTTGGTGCGCGACGCAGTTTTCGGTGACGATATCTCCTTCGCGCGCGACGCAGTTTTCGGTGACGATATCTCCTTCGCGCGCGACGCAGTTTTCGCTCACGATACCTCCTTCACGCGCGACGCAGTTGTCGCTGCCGATTTCCTGATCTGCCGCGACGCCGTTTTCGGTGACGATATCTCCTTCACGCGCGATGCAGTTTTCGCTCACGATACCTCCTTCGCGCGCGACGCAGTTGTCGCTGCCAATTTCCTGATCTGCCGCGACGCCGTTTTCGGTGACGATATCTCCTTCGCGCGCGACCCAATTTTCGCTCACGATACCTCCTTCGCGCGCGACGCATTGTCGCTGCCGATTTCCTGATCTTCCACGACGCAGTTTTCGGTGACGATATCTCCTTCGCGCGCGATGCAGTTTTCGGTGACGATATCTCCTTCGCGCGCGACGCAGTTTTCGGTGACGATATCTCCTTCCCGCGCGACGCAGTTGTCGTTGCCGATTCCTGATGGACCGCGACGCAGTTTTCGGTGACGATATCTCCTTCGCGCGCGACGCAGTTTTCGCTTACGAAATGTCCTTCGCGCGCGACGCAGTTGTCGCTGCCGATTTCCTGATCGGCCGCGACAAAGTTTTCGTTGACGATATCTACTTCGCGCGCGATGTAGTTTTCGGTGACGATATCTCCTTCGCGCGCGACGCAGTGTTCGCTGCCGATTTCCTTCGCGCGCGGCGCAGTTGTCGCTGCCGATTTCTCACTGACGATATGTACTTCGCGACGCAGTTTGCGGTGACGATATCTCCTTCGCGCGCGACGCAGTTTTCGGTGACGATATCTCCTTCGCGCGCGACGCTGTTTTCGCTCACGATACCTCCTTCGCGCGCGACGCAGTTGTCGCTGCCGATTTCTTGATCGGCCGCGACAAAGTTTTCATTGACGATGTCTACTTCGTGCGCGACGGAGTTTTCAGTGACGATATCTCCTTCGCGCGCGACGCAGTTTTCGCTCACGATACCTCCTTCGCGCGCGACGCAGTTGTCGCTGCCGATTTCCTGATCTGCCGCGACGCCATTTTCAGTGACGATATCTCCTTCGCGCGCGACGCAGTTTTCGCTTACGAAATCTTCCTCGCGCGCGACGCAGTTGTCGCTGCCGATTTCCTGATCGGCCACGACAAAGTTTTCGGTGACGATATCTACTTGGCGCGCGACGCAGTTTTCGGTGACGATATCTCCTTCGCGCGCGACGCAGTTTTCGGTGACGATATCTCCTTCGCGCGCGACGCAGTTTTCGCTCACGATACCTCCTTCACGCGCGACGCAGTTGTCGCTGCCGATTTCCTGATCTGCCGCGACGCCGTTTTCGGTGACGATATCTCCTTCACGCGCGATGCAGTTTTCGCTCACGATACCTCCTTCGCGCGCGACGCAGTTGTCGCTGCCGATTTCCTGATCTGCCGCGACGCCATTTTCGGTGACGATATCTCCTTCGCGCGCGACCCAATTTTCGCTCACGATACCTCCTTCGCGCGCGACGCATTGTCGGTTCCGATTTCCTGATCTTCCACGACGCAGTTTTCGGTAACGATATCTCCTTCGCGCGCGATGCAGTTTTCGGTGACGATATCTCCTTCGCGCGCGACGCAGTTTTCGGTGACGATATCTCCTTCCCGCGCGACGCAGTTGTCGTTGCCGATTCCGGATCGGCCGCGACGCAGTTTTCGGTGACGATATCTCCTTCGCGCTCGACGCAGTTGTTGCTTACGAAATGTCCTTCGCGCGCGACGCAGTTGTCGCTGCCGGTTTCCTGATCGGCCGTGTCAAAGTTTTCATTGACGATGTCTACTTCGTGCGCGACGGAGTTTTCAGTGACGATATCTCCTTCGCGCCCGACGCAGTTGTCGCTGCCGATTTCCTGATCGGCCACGACACAGTTTTCGGTGACGATATCTGCTTCGCGCGCGATGCAGTTTTCGGTGATGATGTCTCCTTCGCGCGCGACGCAGTTTTCGGTGACGATATCTCCTTCGCGCGCGATGCAGTTTTCGCTCCCGATACCTCCTTCACGCGCGACGCAGTTGTCGCTGCCGATTTCCTGATCTACCGCCATGCAGTTTTCGGTGACGATATCTCCTTCGCGCGCGACGTAGTGTTCGCTGACGAAATCTCCTTCGCGCGCGACGCAGTTGTCGCTGCCGATTTCTTAATCGGCCGCGACAAAGTTTTCGGTGACGATATCTCCTTCGCGCGCGACGCAGTTTTCGGTGACGATATCTCCTTCGCGCGCGACGCAGTTTTCGGTGACGATATATCCTTCTTCCACAACGCACTTTTCGGTGACCATATCTCCTTCGCGCGCGACGCAGTTTTCGGTGACGATATCTCCTTCGTGCGCGACGCAATTGTCGCTGCCGATTTCCTGATCTGCCACGACGCAGTTTTCGGTGACGATATCTCCTTCGCGCGCGACGCAGTTTTCGGTGACGATATCTCCTTCGCGCGGGACGCAGTTTTCGCTTACGAAATCTGCATCGCGCGCGACGCAGTTGTCGCTTACCAAATCTCCTTCGCGCACGACGCAGTTGTCGCTGCCGATTTCCTGATCGGCCGCGACAAAGTTTTCATAAACGATATCTCCTTCGCGCGCGATGCAGTTTTCGGTGACGTTATCTCCTTCGCGCGCGACACAGTTTTCGCTCACGATACCTCCTTCGCGCGCGACGCATTGTCACTGCCGATTTCCTGATCTTCCACGACGCAGTTTTCGGTGACGATATCTCCTTCGCGCGGGACGCAGTTTTCGCTTACGAAATCTCCATCGCGCGCGACGCAGTTGTCGCTTACCAAATCTCCTTCGCGCACGACGCAGTTGTCGCTGCCGATTTCCTGATCGGCCGCGACAAAGTTTTCATAAACGATATCTCCTTCGCGCGCGATGCAGTTTTCGGTGACGATATCTCCTTCGCGCGCTACACAGTTTTCGCTCACGATACCTCCTTCGCGCGCGACGCATTGTCACTGCCGATTTCCTGATCTTCCACGATGCAGTTTTCGGTGACGATATCTCCTTCGCGCGCGACGCAGTTTTCGGTGACGATATCTCCTTCGCGCGCGATGCAGTTTTCGGTGACGATATCTCCTTCCCGCGCGACGCAGTTGTCGTTGCCGATTCCTGATGGACCGCGACGCAGTTTTCGGTGACAATATCTCCTTCGCGCGCGACGCAGTTTTCGCTTACGAAATGTCCTTCGCGCGCCACGCAGTTGTCGCTGCCGATTTCCTGATCGGCCGCGACAAAGTTTTCGTTGACGATATCTACTTCGCGCGCGATGTAGTTTTCGGTGACGATATCTCCTTCGCGCGCGACGCAGTGTTCGCTGCCGATTTCCTTCGCGCGCGGCGCAGTTGTCGCTGCCGATTTCTCACTGACGATATGTACTTCGCGACGCAGTTTGCGGTGATGATATCTCCTTCGCGCGCGACGCAGATTTCGGTGACGATATCTCCTTCGAGCGCGACGCTGTTTTCGCTCACGATACCTCCTTCGCGCGCGACGCAGTTGTCGCTGCCGATTTCCTGATCGGCCGCGACAAAGTTTTCATTGACGATGTCTACTTCGTGCGCGACGGAGTTTTCAGTGACGATATCTCCTTCGCGCGCGACGCAGTTTTCGCTCACGATACCTCCTTCGCGCGCGACGCAGTTGTCGCTGCCGATTTCCTGATCTGCCGCGACGCCGTTTTCAGTGACGATATCTCCTTCGCGCGCGACGCAGTTTTCGCTTACGAAATCTCCCTCGCGCGCGACGCAGTTTTCGCTTACGAAATCTCCCTCGCGCGCGACGCAGTTGTCGCTGCCGATTTCCTGATCAGCCACGACAAAGTTTTCGGTGACGATATCTACTTGGCGCGCGACGCAGTTTTCGGTGACGATATCTCCTTCGCGCGCGACGTAGTTGTCGCTGCCGATTTCCTGATCTGCCACGACACAGTTTTTGGTTACGATATCTCCTTCGCGCGCGACGCAGTTTTCGGTGACGATATCTCCTTCGCGCGCGACGCAGTTTTCGGTGACGATATCTCCTTCGCGCGCGATGCAGTTTTCGCTCACGATACCTCCTTCGCGCGCGACGCATTTTTGTTGCCGATTTCCTGATCTTCCACAACGCAATTTTCGGTGACGATATCTCCTTCGCGCGCGACGCAGTTTTCGGTTACGATATCTCCTTCACGCGCGACGCAGTTTTCGGTGACGATATCTCCTTCGCGCGCGACGCAGTTTTCGCTCACGATACCTCCTTCGCGCGCGACGCATTGTCGCTGCCGATTTCCGGATCTTCCACGACGCAGTTTTCGGTGACGATATCTCCTTCGCGCGCGACGCAGTTTTTGGTGACGATATCTCCTTCGCGCGCGACGCAGTTGTTGTTGCCGATTCCTGATCTGCCACGGCGCAGTTTTCGGTGACGATATCTCCTTCGCGCGCGATGCAGTTTTCGCTCCCGATACCTCCTTCACGCGCGACGCAGTTGTCGCTGCCGATTTCCTGATCTACCGCCATGCAGTTTTCGGTGACGATATCTCCTTCGCGCGCGACGTAGTGTTCGCTGACGAAATCTCCTTCGCGCGCGACGCAGTTGTCGCTGCCGATTTCTTAATCGGCCGCGACAAAGTTTTCGGTGACGATATCTCCTTCGCGCGCGACGCAGTTTTCGGTGACGATATCTCCTTCGCGCGCGACGCAGTTTTCGGTGACGATATATCCTTCTTCCACAACGCACTTTTCGGTGACCATATCTCCTTCGCGCGCGACGCAGTTTTCGGTGACGATATCTCCTTCGTGCGCGACGCAATTGTCGCTGCCGATTTCCTGATCTGCCACGACGCAGTTTTCGGTGACGATATCTCCTTCGCGCGCGACGCAGTTTTCGGTGACGATATCTCCTTCGCGCGGGACGCAGTTTTCGCTTACGAAATCTGCATCGCGCGCGACGCAGTTGTCGCTTACCAAATCTCCTTCGCGCACGACGCAGTTGTCGCTGCCGATTTCCTGATCGGCCGCGACAAAGTTTTCATAAACGATATCTCCTTCGCGCGCGATGCAGTTTTCGGTGACGTTATCTCCTTCGCGCGCGACACAGTTTTCGCTCACGATACCTCCTTCGCGCGCGACGCATTGTCACTGCCGATTTCCTGATCTTCCACGACGCAGTTTTCGGTGACGATATCTCCTTCGCGCGGGACGCAGTTTTCGCTTACGAAATCTCCATCGCGCGCGACGCAGTTGTCGCTTACCAAATCTCCTTCGCGCACGACGCAGTTGTCGCTGCCGATTTCCTGATCGGCCGCGACAAAGTTTTCATAAACGATATCTCCTTCGCGCGCGATGCAGTTTTCGGTGACGATATCTCCTTCGCGCGCTACACAGTTTTCGCTCACGATACCTCCTTCGCGCGCGACGCATTGTCACTGCCGATTTCCTGATCTTCCACGATGCAGTTTTCGGTGACGATATCTCCTTCGCGCGCGACGCAGTTTTCGGTGACGATATCTCCTTCGCGCGCGATGCAGTTTTCGGTGACGATATCTCCTTCCCGCGCGACGCAGTTGTCGTTGCCGATTCCTGATGGACCGCGACGCAGTTTTCGGTGACAATATCTCCTTCGCGCGCGACGCAGTTTTCGCTTACGAAATGTCCTTCGCGCGCCACGCAGTTGTCGCTGCCGATTTCCTGATCGGCCGCGACAAAGTTTTCGTTGACGATATCTACTTCGCGCGCGATGTAGTTTTCGGTGACGATATCTCCTTCGCGCGCGACGCAGTGTTCGCTGCCGATTTCCTTCGCGCGCGGCGCAGTTGTCGCTGCCGATTTCTCACTGACGATATGTACTTCGCGACGCAGTTTGCGGTGATGATATCTCCTTCGCGCGCGACGCAGATTTCGGTGACGATATCTCCTTCGAGCGCGACGCTGTTTTCGCTCACGATACCTCCTTCGCGCGCGACGCAGTTGTCGCTGCCGATTTCCTGATCGGCCGCGACAAAGTTTTCATTGACGATGTCTACTTCGTGCGCGACGGAGTTTTCAGTGACGATATCTCCTTCGCGCGCGACGCAGTTTTCGCTCACGATACCTCCTTCGCGCGCGACGCAGTTGTCGCTGCCGATTTCCTGATCTGCCGCGACGCCGTTTTCAGTGACGATATCTCCTTCGCGCGCGACGCAGTTTTCGCTTACGAAATCTCCCTCGCGCGCGACGCAGTTGTCGCTGCCGATTTCCTGATCAGCCACGACAAAGTTTTCGGTGACGATATCTACTTGGCGCGCGACGCAGTTTTCGGTGACGATATCTCCTTCGCGCGCGACGTAGTTGTCGCTGCCGATTTCCTGATCTGCCACGACACAGTTTTTGGTTACGATATCTCCTTCGCGCGCGACGCAGTTTTCGGTGACGATATCTCCTTCGCGCGCGACGCAGTTTTCGGTGACGATATCTCCTTCGCGCGCGATGCAGTTTTCGCTCACGATACCTCCTTCGCGCGCGACGCATTTTTGTTGCCGATTTCCTGATCTTCCACAACGCAATTTTCGGTGACGATATCTCCTTCGCGCGCGACGCAGTTTTCGGTTACGATATCTCCTTCACGCGCGACGCAGTTTTCGGTGACGATATCTCCTTCGCGCGCGACGCAGTTTTCGCTCACGATACCTCCTTCGCGCGCGACGCATTGTCGCTGCCGATTTCCTGATCTTCCACGACGCAGTTTTCGGTGACGATATCTCCTTCGCGCGCGACGCAGTTTTTGGTGACGATATCTCCTTCGCGCGCGACGCAGTTGTTGTTGCCGATTCCTGATCTGCCACGGCGCAGTTTTCGGTGACGATATCTCCTTCGCGCGCGACGCAGTTTTCGGTGACGATATCTCCTTCGCGCGGGACGCAGTTTTCGCTTACGAAATCTCCATCGCGCGCGACGCAGTTGTCGCTTACCAAATCTCCTTCGCGCACGACGCAGTTGTCGCTGCCGATTTCCTGATCGGCCGCGACAAAGTTTTCGTAAACGATATCTCCTTCGCGCGCGATGCAGTTTTCGGTGACGATATCTCCTTCGCGCGCGACACAGTTTTCGCTCACGATACCTCCTTCGCGCGCGACGCATTGTCACTGCCGATTTCCTGATCTTCCACGACACAGTTTTCGGTGACGATATCTCCTTCGCGCGCGACGCAGTTTTCGGTGACGATATCTCCTTCGCGCGCGACGCAGTTTTCGGTGACGATATCTCCTTCCCGCGTGACGCAGTTGTCGTTGCCGATTCCTGATGGACCGCGACGCAGTTTTCGGTGACGATATCTCCTTCGCGCGCGACGCATTTTTCGCTTACGAAATGTCCTTCGCGCGCGACGCAGTTGTCGCTGCCGATTTCCTGATCGGCCGCGACAAAGTTTTCGTTGACGATATCTACTTCGCGCGCGATGTAGTTTTCGGTGACGATATCTCCTTCGCGCGCGACGCAGTGTTCGCTGCCGATTTCCTTCGCGCGCGGCGCAGTTGTCGCTGCCGATTTCTCACTGACGATATGTACTTCGCGACGCAGTTTGCGGTGACGATATCTCCTTCGCGCGCGACGCAGTTTTCGGTGACGATATCTCCTTCGCGCGCGACGCTGTTTTCGCTCACGATACCTCCTTCGCGCGAGACGCAGTTGTCGCTGCCGATTTCCTGATCGGCCGCGACAAAGTTTTCATTGACGATGTCTACTTCGTGCGCGACGGAGTTTTCAGTGACGATATCTCCTTCGCGCGCGACGCAATTTTCGCTCACGATACCTCCTTCGCGCGCGACGCAGTTGTCGCTGCCGATTTCCTGATCGGCCACGACAAAGTTTTCGGCGACGATATCTACTTGGCGCGCGACGCAGTTTTCGGTGATGATATCTCCTTCGCGCGCGACGCAGTTTTCGGTGACGATATCTCCTTCGCGCGCGACGCAGTTTTCGCTCACGATACCTCCTTCACGCGCGACGCAGTTGTCGCTGCCGATTTCCTGATCTGCCGCGACGCCGTTTTCGGTGACGATATCTCCTTCACGCGCGATGCAGTTTTCGCTCACGATACCTCCTTCGCGCGCGACGCAGTTGTCGCTGCCGATTTCCTGATCTGCCGCGACGCCGTTTTTGGTGACGATATCTCCTTCGCGCGCGATGCAGTTTTCGCTCAAGATACCTCCTTCGCGCGCGACGCATTATCGCTGCCGATTTCCAGATCTTCCACAACGCAATTTTCGGTGACGATATCTCCTTCGCGCGCGACGTAGTTTTCGGTGACGATATCTCCTTCGCGCGCGACGCAATTGTCGCTGCCGATTTCCTGATCTGCCACGACGCAGTTTTTGGTTACGATATCTCCTTCGCGCGCGACGCAGTTTTCGGTGACGATATCTCCTTCGCGCGCGATGCAGTTTTCGGTGACGATATCTCCTTCGCGCGCGATGCAGTTTTCGCTCACGATACCTCCTTCGCGCGCGACGCATTTTTGTTGCCGATTTCCTGATCTTCCACAACGCAATTTTCGGTGACGATATCTCCTTCGCGCGCGACGCAGTTTTCGGTTACGATATCTCCTTCCCGCGTGACGCAGTTTTCGGTGACGATATCTCCTTCGCGCGCGACGCAGTTTTCGCTCACGATACCTCCTTCGCGCGCGACGCATTGTCGCTGCCGATTTCCTGATCTTCCACGACGCAGTTTTCGGTGACGATATCTCCTTCGCGCGCGACGCAGTTGTGGTTGCCGATTCCTGATCTGCCACGACGCAGTTTTCGGTGACGATATCTCCTTCGCGCGCGACGCAGTTTTCGGTGACGATATCTCCTTCGCGCGGGACGCAGTTTTCGCTTAGGAAATCTCCATCGCGCGCGACGCAGTTGTCGCTTACCAAATCTCCTTCGCGCACGACGCAGTTGTCGCTGCCGATTTCCTGATCGGCCGCGACAAAGTTTTCATAAACGATATCTCCTTCGCGCGCGATGCAGTTTTCGGTGACGATATCTCGTTCGCGCGCGACACAGTTTTCGCTCACGATACCTCCTTCGCGCGCTACGCATTGTCACTGCCGATTTCCTGATCTTCCACAACGCAGTTTTCGGTGACGATATCTCCTTCGCGCGCGACGCAGTTTTCGATGACGATATCTCCTTCGCGCGCGACGCAGTTTTCGGTGACGATATCTCCTTCGCGCGCGACGCAGTTTTCGCTCACGATACCTCCTTCACGCGCGACGCAGTTGTCGCTGCCGATTTCCTGATCTGCCGCGACGCCGTTTTCGGTGACGATATCTCCTTCACGCGCGATGCAGTTTTCGCTCACGATACCTCCTTCGCGCGCGACGCAGTTGTCGCTGCCGATTTCCTGATCTGCCGCGACGCCGTTTTCGGTGACAATATCTCCTTCGCGCGCGACCCAATTTTCGCTCACGATACCTCCTTCGCGCGCGACGCATTGTCGCTGCCGATTTCCTGATCTTCCACGACGCAGTTTTCGGTGACGATATCTCCTTCGCGCGCGAAGCAGTTTTCGGTGACGATATCTCCTTCGCGCGCGACGCAGTTTTCGGTGACGATATCTCCTTCGCGCGCGACGCAGTTTTCGGTGACGATATCTCCTTCCCGCGCGACGCAGTTGTTGTTGCCGATTCCGGATCGGCCGCGACGCAGTTTTCGGTGACGATATCTCCTTCGCGCTCGACGCAGTTGTCGCTTACGAAATGTCCTTCGCGCGCGACGCAGTTGTCGCTGCCGGTTTCCTGATCGGCCGCGTCAAAGTTTTCATTGACGATGTCTACTTCGTGCGCGACGGAGTTTTCAGTGACGATATCTCCTTCGCGCCCGACGCAGTTGTCGCTGCCGATTTCCTGATCGGCCACGACAAAGTTTTCGGTGACGATATCTGCTTCGCGCGCGATGCAGTTTTCGGTGACGATGTCTCCTTCGCGCACGACGCAGTTTTCGGTGACGATATCTCCTTCGCGCGCGATGCAGTTTTCGCTCCCGATACCTCCTTCACGCGCGACGCAGTTGTCGCTGCCGATTTCCTGATCTACCGCGATGCAGTTTTCGGTGACGATATCTCCTTCGCGCGCGACGTAGTGTTCGCTGACGAAATCTCCTTCGCGCGCGACGCAGTTGTCGCTGCCGATTTCTTAATCGGCCGCGACAAAGTTTTCGGTGACGATATCTCCTTCGCGCGCGACGCAGTTTTCGGTGACGATATCTCCTTCGCGCGCGACGCAGTTTTCGGTGACGATATATCCTTCTTCCACAACGCACTTTTCGGTGACCATATCTCCTTCGCGCGCGACGCAGTTTTCGGTGACGATAACTCCTTCGTGCGCGACGCACTTGTCGCTGCCGATTTCCTGATCTGCCACGACGCAGTTTTCGGTGACGATATCTCCTTCGCGCGCGACGCAGTTTTCGGTGACGATATCTCCTTCGCGCGCGACGCAGTTTTCGGTGACGATATCTCCTTTGCGCGGGACGCAGTTTTCGCTTACGAAATCTTCTTCGCGCGCGACGCAGTTGTCGCTTACCAAATCTCCTTCGCGCACGACGCAGTTGTCGCTGCCGATTTCCTGATCGGCCGCGACAAAGTTTTCATAAACGATATCTCCTTCGCGCGCGATGCAGTTTTCGGTGACGATATCTCCTTCGCGCGCGACACAGTTTTCGCTCACGATACCTCCTTCGCGCGCGACGCATTGTCACTGCCGATTTCCTGATCTTCCACAACGCAGTTTTCGGTGACGATATCTCCTTCGCGCGCGACGCAGTTTTCGGTGACGATATCTCCTTCGCGCGCGACGCAGTTTTCGGTGACGATATCTCCTTCCCGCGCGACGCAGTTGTCGTTGCCGATTCCTGATGGACCGCGACGCAGTTTTCGGTGACAATATCTCCTTCGCGCGCGACGCAGTTTTCGCTTACGAAATATCCTTCGCGCGCCACGCAGTTGTCGCTGCCGATTTCCTGATCGGCCGCGACAAAGTTTTCGTTGACGATATCTACTTCGCGCGCGATGTAGTTTTCGGTGACGATATCTCCTTCGCGCGCGACGCAGTGTTCGCTGCCGATTTCCTTCGCGCGCGGCGCAGTTGTCACTGCCGATTTCTCACTGACGATATGTACTTCGCAACGCAGTTTGCGGTGATGATATCTCCTTCGCGCGCGACGCAGATTTCGGTGACGATATCTCCTTCGCGCGCGACGCAGTTTTCGCTCACGATACCTCCTTCGCGCGCGACGCAGTTGTCGCTGCCGATTTCCTGATCTGCCGCGACGCCGTTTTCAGTGACGATATCTCCTTCGCGCGCGACGCAGTTTTCGCTTACGAAATCTCCCTCGCGCGCGACGCTGTTGTCGCTGCCGATTTCCTGATCGGCCACGACAAAGTTTTCGGTGACGATATCTACTTGGGCGCGACGCAGTTTTCGGTGACGATATCTCCTTCACGCACGACGCAGTTTTCGATGACGATATCTCCTTCGCGCGCGACGCAGTTTTCGCTCACGATACCTCCTTCACGCGCGACGTAGTTGTCGCTGCCGATTTCCTGATCTGCCGCGACGCCGTTTTCGGTGACGATATCTCCTTCACGCGCGATGCAGTTTTCGCTCACGATACCTCCTTCGCGCGCGACGCAGTTGTCGCTGCCGATTTCCTGATCTGCCGCGACGCCGTTTTCGGTGACGATATCTCCTTCGCGCGCGATGCAGTTTTCGCTCAAGATACCTCCTTCGCGCGCGACGCATTATCGCTGCCGATTTCCTGATCTTCCACAACGCAGTTTTCGGTGACGATATCTCCTTCGCGCGCGACGTAGTTTTCGGTGACGATATCTCCTTCGCGCGAGACGCAATTGTCGCTGCCGATTTCCTGATCTGCCACGACGCAGTTTTTGGTTACGATATCTCCTTCGCGCGCGACGCAGTTTTCGGTGACGATATCTCCTTCGCGCGCGACGCAGTTTTCGGTGATGATATCTCCTTCGCGCGCGATGCAGTTTTTGCTCACGATACCTCCTTCGCGCGCGACGCATTTTTGTTGCCGATTTCCTGATCTTCCACAACGCAATTTTCGGTGACGATATCTCCTTCGCGCGCGACGCAGTTTTCGGTTACGATATCTCCTTCACGCGCGACGCAGTTTTCGGTGACGATATCTCCTTCGCGCGCGACGCAGTTTTCGCTCACGATACCTCCTTCGCGCGCGACGCATTGTCGCTGCCGATTTCCTGATCTTCCACGACGCAGTTTTCGGTGACGATATCTCCTTCGCGCGCGATGCAGTTTTCGGTGACGATATCTCCTTCGCGCGCGACGCAGTTTTCGGTGACGATATCTCCTTCGCGCGCGACGCAGTTTTCGGTGACGATATCTCCTTCCCGCGCGACGCAGTTGTCGTTGCCGATTCCGGATCGGCCGCGACGCAATTTTCGGTGACGATATCTCCTTCGTGCTCGACGCAGTTGTCGCTTACGAAATGTCCTTCGCGCGCGACGCAGTTGTCGCTGCCGGTTTCCTGATCGGCCGCGTCAAAGTTTTCATTGACGATGTCTACTTCGTGCGCGACGGAGTTTTCAGTGACGATATCTCCTTCGCGCCCGACGCAGTTGTCGCTGCCGATTTCCTGATCGGCCACGACAAAGTTTTCGGTGACGATATCTGCTTCGCGCGCGATGCAGTTTTCGGTGACGATGTCTCCTTCGCGCGCGACGCAGTTTTCGGTGACGATATCTCCTTCGCGCGCGATGCAGTTTTCGCTCCCGATACCTCCTTCACGCGCGACGCAGTTGTCGCTGCCGATTTCCTGATCTACCGCGATGCAGTTTTCGGTGACGATATCTCCTTCGCGCGCGACGTAGTGTTCGCTGACGAAATCTCCTTCGCGCGCGACGCAGTTGTCGCTGCCGATTTCTTAATCGGCCGTGACAAAGTTTTCGGTGACGATATCTCCTTCGCGCGCGACGCAGTTTTCGGTGACGATATCTCCTTCGCGCGCGACGCAGTTTTCGGTGACGATATCTCCTTTGCGCGGGACGCAGTTTTCGCTTACGAAATCTTCTTCGCGCGCGACGCAGTTGTCGCTTACCAAATCTCCTTCGCGCACGACGCAGTTGTCGCTGCCGATTTCCTGATCGGCCGCGACAAAGTTTTCATAAACGATATCTCCTTCGCGCGCGATGCAGTTTTCGGTGACGTTATCTCCTTCGCGCGCGACACAGTTTTCGCTCACGATACCTCCTTCGCGCGCGACGCATTGTCACTGCCGATTTCCTGATCTTCCACGACGCAGTTTTCGGTGACGATATCTCCTTCGCGCGGGACGCAGTTTTCGCTTACGAAATCTCCATCGCGCGCGACGCAGTTGTCGCTTACCAAATCTCCTTCGCGCACGACGCAGTTGTCGCTGCCGATTTCCTGATCGGCCGCGACAAAGTTTTCATAAACGATATCTCCTTCGCGCGCGATGCAGTTTTCGCTGACGATACCTCCTTCGCGCGCGACGCATTGTCACTGCCGATTTCCTGATCTTCCACAACGCAGTTTTCGGTGACGATATCTCCTTCGCGCGCGACGCAGTTTTCGGTGACGATATCTCCTTCGCGCGCGACGCAGTTTTCAGTGACGATATCTCCTTCCCGCGCGACGCAGTTGTCGTTGCCGATTCCTGATGGACCGCGACGCAGTTTTCGGTGACAATATCTCCTTCGCGCGCGACGCAGTTTTCGCTTACGAAATATCCTTCGCGCGCCACGCAGTTGTCGCTGCCGATTTCCTGATCGGCCGCGACAAAGTTTTCGTTGACGATATCTACTTCGCGCGCGATGTAGTTTTCGGTGACGATATCTCCTTCGCGCGCGACGCAGTGTTCGCTGCCGATTTCCTTCGCGCGCGGCGCAGTTGTCACTGCCAATTTCTCACTGACGATATGTACTTCGCAACGCAGTTTGCGGTGATGATATCTCCTTCGCGCGCGACGCAGATTTCGGTGACGATATCTCCTTCGCGCGCGACGCAGTTTTCGCTCACGATACCTCCTTCGCGCGCGACGCAGTTGTCGCTGCCGATTTCCTGATCTGCCGCGACGCCGTTTTCAGTGACGATATCTCCTTCGCGCGCGACGCAGTTTTCGCTTACGAAATCTCCCTCGCGCGCGACGCTGTTGTCGCTGCCGATTTCCTGATCGGCCACGACAAAGTTTTCGGTGACGATATCTACTTGGGCGCGACGCAGTTTTCGGTGACGATATCTCCTTCACGCACGACGCAGTTTTCGATGACGATATCTCCTTCGCGCGCGACGCAGTTTTCGCTCACGATACCTCCTTCACGCGCGACGTAGTTGTCGCTGCCGATTTCCTGATCTGCCGCGACGCCGTTTTCGGTGACGATATCTCCTTCACGCGCGATGCAGTTTTCGCTCACGATACCTCCTTCGCGCGCGACGCAGTTGTCGCTGCCGATTTCCTGATCTGCCGCGACGCCGTTTTCGGTGACGATATCTCCTTCGCGCGCGATGCAGTTTTCGCTCAAGATACCTCCTTCGCGCGCGACGCATTATCGCTGCCGATTTCCTGATCTTCCACAACGCAGTTTTCGGTGACGATATCTCCTTCGCGCGCGACGTAGTTTTCGGTGACGATATCTCCTTCGTGCGAGACGCAATTGTCGCTGCCGATTTCCTGATCTGCCACGACGCAGTTTTTGGTTACGATATCTCCTTCGCGCGCGACGCAGTTTTCGGTGACGATATCTCCTTCGCGCGCGACGCAGTTTTCGGTGACGATATCTCCTTCGCGCGCGATGCAGTTTTCGCTCACGATACCTCCTTCGCGCGCGACGCATTTTTGTTGCCGATTTCCTGATCTTCCACAACGCAATTTTCGGTGACGATATCTCCTTCGCGCGCGACGCAGTTTTCGGTTACGATATCTCCTTCACGCGCGACGCAGTTTTCGGTGACGATATCTCCTTCGCGCGCGACGCAGTTTTCGCTCACGATACCTCCTTCGCGCGCGACGCATTGTCGCTGCCGATTTCCTGATCTTCCACGATGCAGTTTTCGGTGACGATATCTCCTTCGCGCGCGACGCAGTTGTTGTTGCCGATTCCTGATCTGCCACGACGCAGTTTTCGGTGACGATATCTCCTTCGCGCGCGACGCAGTTTTCGGTGACGATATCTCCTTCGCGCGGGACGCAGTTTTCGCTTACAAAATCTCCATCGCGCGCGACGCAGTTGTCGCTTACCAAATCTCCTTCGCGCACGACGCAGTTGTCGCTGCCGATTTCCTGATCGGCCGCGACAAAGTTTTCATAAACGATATCTCCTTCGCGCGCGATGCAGTTTTCGGTGACGATATCTCCTTCGCGCGCGACACAGTTTTCGCTCACGATACCTCCTTCGCGCGCGACGCATTGTCACTGCCGATTTCCTGATCTTCCACGACACAGTTTTCGGTGACGATATCTCCTTCGCGCGCGACGCAGTTTTCGGTGACGATATCTCCTTCGCGCGCGACGCATTTTTCGGTGACGATATCTCCTTCCCGCGCGACGCAGTTGTCGTTGCCGATTCCTGATGGACCGCGACGCAGTTTTCGGTGACGATATCTCCTTCGCGCGCGACGTAGTTTTCGCTTACGAAATGTCCTTCGCGCGCGACGCAGTTGTCGCTGCCGATTTCCTGATCGGCCGCGACAAAGTTTTCGTTGACGATATCTACTTCGCGCGCGATGTAGTTTTCGGTGACGATATCTCCTTCGCGCGCGACGCAGTGTTCGCTGCCGATTTCCTTCGCGCGCGGCGCAGTTGTCGCTGCCGATTTCTCACTGACGATATGTACTTCGCGACGCAGTTTGCGGTGACGATATCTCCTTCGCGCGCGACGCAGTTTTCGCTCACGATACCTCCTTCGCGCGCGACGCAGTTGTCGCTGCCGATTTCCTGATCGGCCGTGACAAAGTTTTCATTGACGATGTCTACTTCGTGCGCGACGGAGTTTTCAGTGACGATATCTCCTTCGCGCGCGACGCAGTTTTCGCTCACGATACCTCCTTCGCGCGCGACGCAGTTGTCGCTGCCGATTTCCTGATCTGCCGCGACGCCGTTTTCAGTGACGATATCTCCTTCGCGCGCGACGCAGTTTTCGCTTACGAAATCTCCCTCGCGCGCGACCAGTTGTCGCTGCCGATTTCCTGATCGGCCACGACAAAGTTTTCGGCGACGATATCTACTTGGCGCGCGACGCAGTTTTCGGTGACGATATCTCCTTCGCGCGCGACGCAGTTTTCGGTGACGATATCTCCTTCGCGCGCGACGCAGTTTTCGCTCACGATACCTCCTTCACGCGCGACGCAGTTGTCGCTGCCGATTTCCTGATCTGCCGCGACGCCGTTTTCGGTGACGATATCTCCTTCACGCGCGATGCAGTTTTCGCTCACGATACCTCCTTCGCGCGCGACGCAGTTGTCGCTGCCGATTTCCTGATCGGCCGCGACAAAGTTTTCGTTGACGATATCTACTTCGCGCGCGATGTAGTTTTCGGTGACGATATCTCCTTCGCGCGCGACGCAGTGTTCGCTGCCGATTTCCTTCGCGCGCGGCGCAGTTGTCGCTGCCGATTTCTCACTGACGATATGTACTTCGCGACGCAGTTTGCGGTGACGATATCTCCTTCGCGCGCGACGCAGTTTTCGCTCACGATACCTCCTTCGCGCGCGACGCAGTTGTCGCTGCCGATTTCCTGATCGGCCGCGACAAAGTTTTCATTGACGATGTCTACTTCGCGCGCGACGCAGTTTTCGCTCACGATACCTCCTTCGCGCGCGACGCAGTTGTCGCTGCCGATTTCCTGATCTGTCGCGACGCCGTTTTCAGTGACGATATCTCCTTCGCGCGCGACGCAGTTTTCGCTTACGAAATCTCCCTCGCGCGCGACCAGTTGTCGCTGCCGATTTCCTGATCGGCCACGACAAAGTTTTCGGCGACGATATCTACTTGGCGCGCGACGCAGTTTTCGGTGACGATATCTCCTTCGCGCGCGACGCAGTTTTCGGTGACGATATCTCCTTCGCGCGCGACGCAGTTTTCGCTCACGATACCTCCTTCACGCGCGACGCAGTTGTCGCTGCCGATTTCCTGATCTGCCGCGACGCCGTTTTCGGTGACGATATCTCCTTCACGCGCGATGCAGTTTTCGCTCACGATACCTCCTTCGCGCGCGACGCAGTTGTCGCTGCCGATTTCCTGATCTGCCGCGACGCCGTTTTCGGTGACGATATCTCCTTCGCGCGCGATGCAGTTTTCGCTCAAGATACCTCCTTCGCGTGCGACGCATTATCGCTGCCGATTTCCTGATCTTCCACAACGCAGTTTTCGCTTACGAAATCTCCCTCGCGCGCGACGCAGTTGTCGCTGCCGATTTCCTGATCGGCCACGACAAAGTTTTCATTGACGATGTCTACTTCGTGCGCGACGGAGTTTTCAGTGACGATATCTCCTTCGCGCGCGACGCAGTTTTCGCTCACGATACCTCCTTTGCGCGCGACGCAGTTGTCGCTGCCGATTTCCTGATCTGCCGCGACGCCGTTTTCAGTGACGATATCTCCTTCGCGCGCGACGCAGTTTTCGCTTACGAAATCTCCCTCGCGAGCGACCAGTTGTCGCTGCCGATTTCCTGATCGGCCACGACAAAGTTTTCGGCGACGATATCTACTTGGCGCGCGACGCAGTTTTCGGTGACGATATCTCCTTCGCGCGCGACGCAGTTTTCGGTGACGATATCTCCTTCGCGCGGGACGCAGTTTTCGCTTACGAAATCTCCATCGCGCGCGACGCAGTTGTCGCTTACCAAATCTCCTTCGCGCACGACGCAGTTGTCGCTGCCGATTTCCTGATCGGCCGCGACAAAGTTTTCATAAACGATATCTCCTTCGCGCGCGATGCAGTTTTCGGTGACGATATCTCCTTCGCGCGCGACACAGTTTTCGCTCACGATACCTCCTTCGCGCGCGACGCATTGTCACTGCCGATTTCCTGATCTTCCACGACGCAGTTTTCGGTGACGATATCTCCTTCGCGCGCGACGCAGTTTTCGGTGACGATATCTCCTTCGCGCGCGACGCAGTTTTCGGTGACGATATCTCCTTCCCGCGCGACGCAGTTGTCGTTGCCGATTCCTGATGGACCGCGACGCAGTTTTCGGTGACGATATCTCCTTCGCGCGCGACGCAGTTTTCGCTTACGAAATGTCCTTCGCGCGCGACGCAGTTGTCGCTGCCGATTTCCTGATCGGCCGCGACAAAGTTTTCGTTGACGATATCTACTTCGCGCGCGATGTAGTTTTCGGTGACGATATCTCCTTCGCGCGCGACGCAGTGTTCGCTGCCGATTTCCTTCGCGCGCGGCGCAGTTGTCGCTGCCGATTTCTCACTGACGATATGTACTTCGCGACGCAGTTTGCGGTGACGATATCTCCTTCGCGCGCGACGCAGTTTTCGGTGACGATATCTCCTTCGCGCGCGACGCTGTTTTCGCTCACGATACCTCCTTCGCGCGCGACGCAGTTGTCGCTGCCGATTTCCTGATCGGCCGCGACAAAGTTTTCATTGACGATGTCTACTTCGTGCGCGACGGAGTTTTCAGTGACGATATCTCCTTCGCGCGCGACGCAGTTTTCGCTCACGATACCTCCTTCGCGCGCGACGCAGTTGTCGCTGCCGATTTCCTGATCTGCCGCGACGCCGTTTTCAGTGACGATATCTCCTTCGCGCGCGACGCAGTTTTCGCTTACGAAATCTCCCTCGCGCGCGACGCAGTTGTCGCTGCCGATTTCCTGATCGGCCACGACAAAGTTTTCGGTGACGATATCTACTTGGCGCGCGACGCAGTTTTCGGTGACGATATCTCCTTCGCGCGCGACGCAGTTTTCGGTGACGATATCTCCTTCGCGCGCGACGCAGTTTTCGGTGACGATATCTCCTTCGCGCGCGACGCAGTTTTCGCTCACGATACCTCCTTCACGCGCGACGCAGTTGTCGCTGCCGATTTCCTGATCTGCCGCGACGCCGTTTTCGGTGACGATATCTCCTTCACGCGCGATGCAGTTTTCGCTCACGATACCTCCTTCGCGCGCGACGCAGTTGTCGCTGCCGATTTCCTGATCTGCCGCGACGCCGTTTTCGGTGACAATATCTCCTTCGCGCGCGACCCAATTTTCGCTCACGATACCTCCTTCGCGCGCGACGCATTGTCGCTGCCGATTTCCTGATCTTCCACGACGCAGTTTTCGGTGACGATATCTCCTTCGCGCGCGATGCAGTTTTCGGTGACGATATCTCCTTCGCGCGCGACGCAGTTTTCGGTGACGATATCTCCTTCCCGCGCGACGCAGTTGTCGTTGCCGATTCCGGATCGGCCGCGACGCAGTTTTCGGTGACGATATCTCCTTCGCGCTCGACGCAGTTGTCGCTTACGAAATGTCCTTCGCGCGCGACGCAGTTGTCGCTGCCGGTTTCCTGAGCGGCCGCGTCAAAGTTTTCATTGACGATGTCTACTTCGTGCGCGATGGAGTTTTCAGTGACGATATCTCCTTCGCGCCCGACGCAGTTGTCGCTGCCGATTTCCTGATCGGCCACGACAAAGTTTTCGGTGACGATATCTGCTTCGCGCGCGATGCAGTTTTCGGTGACGATGTCTCCTTCGCGCGCGACGCAGTTTTCGGTGACGATATCTCCTTCGCGCGCGATGCAGTTTTCGCTCCCGATACCTCCTTCACGCGCGACGCAGTTGTCGCTGCCGATTTCCTGATCTACCGCGATGCAGTTTTCGGTGACGATATCTCCTTCGCGCGCGACGTAGTGTTCGCTGACGAAATCACCTTCGCGCGCGACGCAGTTGTCGCTGCCGATTTCTTAATCGGCCGCGACAAAGTTTTCGGTGACGATATCTCCTTCGCGCGCGACGCAGTTTTCGGTGACGATATCTCCTTCGCGCGCGACGCAGTTTTCGGTGACGATATATCCTTCATCCACAACGCACTTTTCGGTGACCATATCTCCTTCGCGCGCGACGCAGTTTTCGGTGACGATAACTCCTTCGTGCGCGACGCACTTGTCGCTGCCGATTTCCTGATCTGCCACGACGCAGTTTTCGGTGACGATATCTCCTTCGCGCGCGACGCAGTTTTCGGTGACGATATCTCCTTTGCGCGGGACGCAGTTTTCGCTTACGAAATCTTCTTCGCGCGCGACGCAGTTGTCGCTTACCAAATCTCCTTCGCGCACGACGCAGTTGTCGCTGCCGATTTCCTGATCGGCCGCGACAAAGTTTTCATAAACGATATCTCCTTCGCGCGCGATGCAGTTTTCGGTGACGTTATCTCCTTCGCGCGCGACACAGTTTTCGCTCACGATACCTCCTTCGCGCGCGACGCATTGTCACTGCCGATTTCCTGATCTTCCACGACGCAGTTTTCGGTGACGATATCTCCTTCGCGCGCGACGCAGTTTTCGGTTACGATATCTCCTTCACGCGCGACGCAGTTTTCGGTGACGATATCTCCTTCGCGCGCGACGCAGTTTTCGCTCACGATACCTCCTTCGCGCGCGACGCATTGTCGCTGCCGATTTCCTGATCTTCCACGATGCAGTTTTCGGTGACGATATCTCCTTCGCGCGCGACGCAGTTTTTGGTGACGATATCTCCTTCGCGCGCGACGCAGTTGTTGTTGCCGATTCCTGATCTGCCACGACGCAGTTTTCGGTGACGATATCTCCTTCGCGCGCGATGCAGTTTTCGGTGACGATATCTCCTTCGCGCGCGACACAGTTTTCGCTCACGATACCTCCTTCGCGCGCGACGTATTGTCACTGCCGATTTCCTGATCTTCCACAACGCAGTTTTCGGTGACGATATCTCCTTCGCGCGCGACGCAGTTTTCGGTGACGATATCTCCTTCGCGCGCGACGCAGTTTTCGGTGACGATATCTCCTTCCCGCGCGACGCAGTTGTCGTTGCCGATTCCTGATGGACCGCGACGCAGTTTTCGGTGACAATATCTCCTTCGCGCGCGACGCAGTTTTCGCTTACGAAATGTCCTTCGCGCGCCACGCAGTTGTCGCTGCCGATTTCCTGATCGGCCGCGACAAAGTTTTCGTTGACGATATCTACTTCGCGCGCGATGTAGTTTTCGGTGACGATATCTCCTTCGCGCGCGACGCAGTGTTCGCTGCCGATTTCCTTCGCGCGCGGCGCAGTTGTCGCTGCCGATTTCTCACTGACGATATGTACTTCGCGACGCAGTTTGCGGTGATGATATCTCCTTCGCGCGCGACGCAGATTTCGGTGACGATATCTCCTTCGCGCGCGACGCAGTTTTCGCTCACGATACCTCCTTCGCGCGCGACGCAGTTGTCGCTGCCGATTTCCTGATCTGCCGCGACGCCGTTTTCAGTGACGATATCTCCTTCGCGCGCGACGCAGTTTTCGCTTATGAAATCTCCCTCGCGCGCGACGCTGTTGTCGCTGCCGATTTCCTGATCGGCCACGACAAAGTTTTCGAGGACGATATCTACTTGGGCGCGACGCAGTTTTCGGTGACGATATCTCCTTCACGCACGACGCAGTTTTCGATGACGATATCTCCTTCGCGCGCGACGCAGTTTTCGCTCACGATACCTCCTTCACGCGCGACGTAGTTGTCGCTGCCGATTTCCTGATCTGCCGCGACGCCGTTTTCGGTGACGATATCTCCTTCACGCGCGATGCAGTTTTCGCTCACGATACCTCCTTCGCGCGCGACGCAGTTGTCGCTGCCGATATCCTGATCTGCCGCGACGCCGTTTTCGGTGACGATATCTCCTTCGCGCGCGATGCAGTTTTCGCTCAAGATACCTCCTTCGCGCGCGACGCATTATCGCTGCCGATTTCCTGATCTTCCACAACGCAGTTTTCGGTGACGATATCTCCTTCGCGCGCGACGTAGTTTTCGGTGACGATATCTCCTTCGCGCGAGACGCAATTGTCGCTGCCGATTTCCTGATCTGCCACGACGCAGTTTTTGGTTACGATATCTCCTTCGCGCGCGACGCAGTTTTCGGTGACGATATCTCCTTCGCGCGCGACGCAGTTTTCGGTGACGATATCTCCTTCGCGCGCGATGCAGTTTTCGCTCACGATACCTCCTTCGCGCGCGACGCATTTTTGTTGCCGATTTCCTGATCTTCCACAACGCAATTTTCGGTGACGATATCTCCTTCGCGCGCGACGCAGTTTTCGGTGACGATATCTCCTTCGCGCGCGACGCAGTTTTTGGTGACGATATCTCCTTCGCGCGCGACGCAGTTGTTGTTGCCGATTCCTGATCTGCCACGACGCAGTTTTCGGTGACGATATCTCCTTCGCGCGCGACGCAGTTTTCGGTGACGATATCTCCTTCGCGCGGGACGCAGTTTTCGCTTACAAAATCTCCATCGCGCGCGACGCAGTTGTCGCTTACCAAATCTCCTTCGCGCACGACGCAGTTGTTGCTGCCGATTTCCTGATCGGCCGCGACAAAGTTTTCATAAACGATATCTCCTTCGCGCGCGATGCAGTTTTCGGTGACGATATCTCCTTCGCGCGCGACACAGTTTTCGCTCACGATACCTCCTTCGCGCGCGACGCATTGTCACTGCCGATTTCCTGATCTTCCACGACACAGTTTTCGGTGACGATATCTCCTTCACGCGCGACGCAGTTTTCGGTGACGATATCTCCTTCGCGCGCGACGCAGTTTTCGGTGATGATATCTCCTTCCCGCGCGACGCAGTTGTCGTTGCCGATTCCTGATGGACCGCGACGCAGTTTTCGGTGACGATATCTCCTTCGCGCGCGACGTAGTTTTCGCTTACGAAATGTCCTTCGCGCGCGACGCAGTTGTCGCTGCCGATTTCCTGATCGGCCGCGACAAAGTTTTCGTTGACGATATCTACTTCGCGCGCGATGTAGTTTTCGGTGACGATATCTCCTTCGCGCGCGACGCAGTGTTCGCTGCCGATTTCCTTCGCGCGCGGCGCAGTTGTCACTGCCGATTTCTCACTGACGATATGTACTTCGCGACGCAGTTTGCGGTGACGATATCTCCTTCGCGCGCGACGCAGTTTTCGCTCACGATACCTCCTTCGCGCGCGACGCAGTTGTCGCTGCCGATTTCCTGATCGGCCGTGACAAAGTTTTCATTGACGATGTCTACTTCGTGCGCGACGGAGTTTTCAGTGACGATATCTCCTTCGCGCGCGACGCAGTTTTCGCTCACGATACCTCCTTCACGCGCGACGTAGTTGTCGCTGCCGATTTCCTGATCTGCCGCGACGCCGTTTTCGGTGACGATATCTCCTTCACGCGCGATGCAGTTTTCGCTCACGATACCTCCTTCGCGCGCGACGCAGTTGTCGCTGCCGATATCCTGATCTGCCGCGACGCCGTTTTCGGTGACGATATCTCCTTCGCGCGCGATGCAGTTTTCGCTCAAGATACCTCCTTCGCGCGCGACGCATTATCGCTGCCGATTTCCTGATCTTCCACAACGCAGTTTTCGGTGACGATATCTCCTTCGCGCGCGACGTAGTTTTCGGTGACGATATCTCCTTCGCGCGAGACGCAATTGTCGCTGCCGATTTCCTGATCTGCCACGACGCAGTTTTTGGTTACGATATCTCCTTCGCGCGCGACGCAGTTTTCGGTGACGATATCTCCTTCGCGCGCGACGCAGTTTTCGGTGACGATATCTCCTTCGCGCGCGATGCAGTTTTCGCTCACGATACCTCCTTCGCGCGCGACGCATTTTTGTTGCCGATTTCCTGATCTTCCACAACGCAATTTTCGGTGACGATATCTCCTTCGCGCGCGACGCAGTTTTCGGTTACGATATCTCCTTCACGCGCGACGCAGTTTTCGGTGACGATATCTCCTTCGCGCGCGACGCAGTTTTCGCTCACGATACCTCCTTCGCGCGCGACGCATTGTCGCTGCCGATTTCCTGATCTTCCACGATGCAGTTTTCGGTGACGATATCTCCTTCGCGCGCGACGCAGTTTTTGGTGACGATATCTCCTTCGCGCGCGACGCAGTTGTTGTTGCCGATTCCTGATCTGCCACGACGCAGTTTTCGGTGACGATATCTCCTTCGCGCGCGACGCAGTTTTCGGTGACGATATCTCCTTCGCGCGGGACGCAGTTTTCGCTTACAAAATCTCCTTCGCGCGCGACGCAGTTGTCGCTTACCAAATCTCCTTCGCGCACGACGCAGTTGTCGCTGCCGATTTCCTGATCGGCCGCGACAAAGTTTTCATAAACGATATCTCCTTCGCGCGCGATGCAGTTTTCGGTGACGATATCTCCTTCGCGCGCGACACAGTTTTCGCTCACGATACCTCCTTCGCGCGCGACGCATTGTCACTGCCGATTTCCTGATCTTCCACGACACAGTTTTCGGTGACGATATCTCCTTCGCGCGCGACGCAGTTTTCGGTGACGATATCTCCTTCGCGCGCGACGCAGTTTTCGGTGATGATATCTCCTTCCCGCGCGACGCAGATGTCGTTGCCGATTCCTGATGGACCGCGACGCAGTTTTCGGTGACGATATCTCCTTCGCGCGCGACGCAGTTTTCGGTGACGATATCTCCTTCGCGCGCGACGCAGTTTTCGCTCACGATACCTCCTTCACGCGCGACGCAGTTGTCGCTGCCGATTTCCTGATCTGCCGCGACGCCGTTTTCGGTGATGATATCTCCTTCACGCGCGATGCAGTTTTCGCTCCCGATACCTCCTTCACGCGCGACGCAGTTTTCGGTGACGATATCTCCTTCCCGCGCGACGCAGTTGTCGTTGCCGATTCCTGATGGACCGCGACGCAGTTTTCGGTGACGATATCTCCTTCGCGCGCGACGCAGTTTTCGCTTACGAAATGTCCTTCGCGCGCGACGCAGTTGTCGCTGCCGATTTCCTGATCGGCCGCGACAAAGTTTTCGTTGACGATATCTACTTCGCGCGCGATGTAGTTTTCGGTGACGATATCTCTTTCGCGCGCGACGCAGTGTTCGCTGCCGATTTCCTTCGCGCGCGGCGCAGTTGTCACTGCCGATTTCTCACTGACGATATGTACTTCGCGACGCAGTTTGCGGTGACGATATCTCCTTCGCGCGCGACGCAGTTTTCGCTCACGATACCTCCTTCGCGCGCGACGCAGTTGTCGCTGCCGATTTCCTGATCGGCCGTGACAAAGTTTTCATTGACGATGTCTACTTCGTGCGCGACGGAGTTTTCAGTGACGATATCTCCTTCGCGCGCGACGCAGTTTTCGCTCACGATACCTCCTTCGCGCGCGACGCAGTTGTCGCTGCCGATTTCCTGATCTGCCGCGACGCCGTTGTCAGTGACGATATCTCCTTCGCGCGCGACGCAGTTTTCGCTTACGAAATCTCCCTCGCGCGCGACCAGTTGTCGCTGCCGATTTCCTGATCGGCCACGACAAAGTTTTCGGCGACGATATCTACTTGGCGCGCGACGCAGTTTTCGGTGACGATATCTCCTTCGCGCGCGACGCAGTTTTCGGTGACGATATCTCCTTCGCGCGCGACGCAGTTTTCGCTCACGATACCTCCTTCACGCGCGACGCAGTTGTCGCTGCCGATTTCCTGATCTGCCGCGACGCCGTTTTCGGTGACGATATCTCCTTCACGCGCGATGCAGTTTTCGCTCACGATACCTCCTTCGCGCGCGACGCAGTTGTCGCTGCCGATTTCCTGATCTGCCGCGACGCCGTTTTCGGTGACGATATCTCCTTCGCGCGCGATGCAGTTTTCGCTCAAGATACCTCCTTCGCGTGCGACGCATTATCGCTACCGATTTCCTGATCTTCCACAACGCAGTTTTCGCTTACGAAATCTCCCTCGCGCGCGACGCAGTTGTCGCTGCCGATTTCCTGATCGGCCACGACAAAGTTTTCGGTGACGATATCTACTTGGCGCGCGACGCAGTTTTCGGTGACGATATCTCCTTCGCGCGCGACGCAGTTTTCGGTGACGATATCTCCTTCGCGCGCGACGCAGTTTTCGCTCACGATACCTCCTTCGCGCGCGACGCAGTTGTCGCTGCCGATTTCCTGATCTGCCGCGACGCCGTTTTCAGTGACGATATCTCCTTCGCGCGCGACGCAGTTTCGCTTACGAAATCTCCCTCGCGCGCGACGCAGTTGTCGCTGCCGATTTCCTGATCGGCCCCGACAAAGTTTTCGGTGACGATATCTACTTGGCGCGCGACGCAGTTTTCGGTGACGATATCTCCTTCGCGCGCGACGCAGTTTTCGGTGACGATATCTCCTTCGCGCGCGACGCAGTTTTCGGTGACGATATCTCCTTCGCGCGCGACGCAGTTTTCGCTCACGATACCTCCTTCACGCGCGACGCAGTTGTCGCTGCCGATTTCCTGATCTGCCGCGACGCCGTTTTCGGTGACGATATCTCCTTCACGCGCGATGCAGTTTTCGCTCACGATACCTCCTTCGCGCGCGACGCAGTTGTCGCTGCCGATTTCCTGATCTGCCGCGACGCCGTTTTCGGTGACGATATCTCCTTCGCGCGCGATGCAGTTTTCGCTCAAGATACCTCCTTCGCGTGCGACGCATTATCGCTGCCGATTTCCTGATCTTCCACAACGCAGTTTTCGCTTACGAAATCTCCCTCGCGCGCGACGCAGTTGTCGCTGCCGATTTCCTGATCGGCCACGACAAAGTTTTCATTGACGATGTCTACTTCGTGCGCGACGGAGTTTTCAGTGACGATATCTCCTTCGCGCGCGACGCAGTTTTCGCTCACGATACCTCCTTTGCGCGCGACGCAGTTGTCGCTGCCGATTTCCTGATCTGCCGCGACGCCGTTTTCAGTGACGATATCTCCTTCGCGCGCGACGCAGTTTTCGCTTACGAAATCTCCCTCGCGAGCGACCAGTTGTCGCTGCCGATTTCCTGATCGGCCACGACAAAGTTTTCGGCGACGATATCTACTTGGCGCGCGACGCAGTTTTCGGTGACGATATCTCCTTCGCGCGCGACGCAGTTTTCGGTGACGATATCTCCTTCGCGCGGGACGCAGTTTTCGCTTACGAAATCTCCATCGCGCGCGACGCAGTTGTCGCTTACCAAATCTCCTTCGCGCACGACGCAGTTGTCGCTGCCGATTTCCTGATCGGCCGCGACAAAGTTTTCATAAACGATATCTCCTTCGCGCGCGATGCAGTTTTCGGTGACGATATCTCCTTCGCGCGCGACACAGTTTTCGCTCACGATACCTCCTTCGCGCGCGACGCATTGTCACTGCCGATTTCCTGATCTTCCACGACGCAGTTTTCGGTGACGATATCTCCTTCGCGCGCGATGCAGTTTTCGGTGACGATATCTCCTTCCCGCGCGACGCAGTTGTCGTTGCCGATTCCGGATCGGCCGCGACGCAGTTTTCGGTGACGATATCTCCTTCGCGCTCGACGCAGTTGTCGCTTACGAAATGTCCTTCGCGCGCGACGCAGTTGTCGCTGCCGGTTTCCTGAGCGGCCGCGTCAAAGTTTTCATTGACGATGTCTACTTCGTGCGCGACGGAGTTTTCAGTGACGATATCTCCTTCGCGCCCGACGCAGTTGTCGCTGCCGATTTCCTGATCGGCCACGACAAAGTTTTCGGTGACGATATCTGCTTCGCGCGCGATGCAGTTTTCGGTGACGATGTCTCCTTCGCGCGCGACACAGTTTTCGGTGACGATATCTCCTTCGCGCGCGATGCAGTTTTCGCTCCCGATACCTCCTTCACGCGCGACGCAGTTGTCGCTGCCGATTTCCTGATCTACCGCGATGCAGTTTTCGGTGACGATATCTCCTTCGCGCGCGACGTAGTGTTCGCTGACGAAATCTCCTTCGCGCGCGACGCAGTTGTCGCTGCCGATTTCTTAATCGGCCGCGACAAAGTTTTCGGTGACGATATCTCCTTCGCGCGCGACGCAGTTTTCGGTGACGATATCTCCTTCGCGCGCGACGCAGTTTTCGGTGACGATATATCCTTCATCCACAACGCACTTTTCGGTGACCATATCTCCTTCGCGCGCGACGCAGTTTTCGGTGACGATAACTCCTTCGTGCGCGACGCACTTGTCGCTGCCGATTTCCTGATCTGCCACGACGCAGTTTTCGGTGACGATATCTCCTTCGCGCGCGACGCAGTTTTCGGTGACGATATCTCCTTTGCGCGGGACGCAGTTTTCGCTTACGAAATCTTCTTCGCGCGCGACGCAGTTGTCGCTTACCAAATCTCCTTCGCGCACGACGCAGTTGTCGCTGCCGATTTCCTGATCGGCCGCGACAAAGTTTTCATAAACGATATCTCCTTCGCGCGCGATGCAGTTTTCGGTGACGTTATCTCCTTCGCGCGCGACACAGTTTTCGCTCACGATACCTCCTTCGCGCGCGACGCATTGTCACTGCCGATTTCCTGATCTTCCACGACGCAGTTTTCGGTGACGATATCTCCTTCGCGCGCGACGCAGTTTTCGGTTACGATATCTCCTTCACGCGCGACGCAGTTTTCGGTGACGATATCTCCTTCGCGCGCGACGCAGTTTTCGCTCACGATACCTCCTTCGCGCGCGACGCATTGTCGCTGCCGATTTCCTGATCTTCCACGATGCAGTTTTCGGTGACGATATCTCCTTCGCGCGCGACGCAGTTTTTGGTGACGATATCTCCTTCGCGCGCGACGCAGTGGTTGTTGCCGATTCCTGATCTGCCACGACGCAGTTTTCGGTGACGATATCTCCTTCGCGCGCGATGCAGTTTTCGGTGACGATATCTCCTTCGCGCGCGACACAGTTTTCGCTCACGATACCTCCTTCGCGCGCGACGTATTGTCACTGCCGATTTCCTGATCTTCCACAACGCAGTTTTCGGTGACGATATCTCCTTCGCGCGCGACGCAGTTTTCGGTGACGATATCTCCTTCGCGCGCGACGCAGTTTTCGGTGACGATATCTCCTTCCCGCGCGACGCAGTTGTCGTTGCCGATTCCTGATGGACCGCGACGCAGTTTTCGGTGACAATATCTCCTTCGCGCGCGACGCAGTTTTCGCTTACGAAATGTCCTTCGCGCGCCACGCAGTTGTCGCTGCCGATTTCCTGATCGGCCGCGACAAAGTTTTCGTTGACGATATCTACTTCGCGCGCGATGTAGTTTTCGGTGACGATATCTCCTTCGCGCGCGACGCAGTGTTCGCTGCCGATTTCCTTCGCGCGCGGCGCAGTTGTCGCTGCCGATTTCTCACTGACGATATGTACTTCGCGACGCAGTTTGCGGTGATGATATCTCCTTCGCGCGCGACGCAGATTTCGGTGACGATATCTCCTTCGCGCGCGACGCAGTTTTCGCTCACGATACCTCCTTCGCGCGCGACGCAGTTGTCGCTGCCGATTTCCTGATCTGCCGCGACGCCGTTTTCAGTGACGATATCTCCTTCGCGCGCGACGCAGTTTTCGCTTACGAAATCTCCCTCGCGCGCGACGCTGTTGTCGCTGCCGATTTCCTGATCGGCCACGACAAAGTTTTCGAGGACGATATCTACTTGGGCGCGACGCAGTTTTCGGTGACGATATCTCCTTCACGCACGACGCAGTTTTCGATGACGATATCTCCTTCGCGCGCGACGCAGTTTTCGCTCACGATACCTCCTTCACGCGCGACGTAGTTGTCGCTGCCGATTTCCTGATCTGCCGCGACGCCGTTTTCGGTGACGATATCTCCTTCACGCGCGATGCAGTTTTCGCTCACGATACCTCCTTCGCGCGCGACGCAGTTGTCGCTGCCGATATCCTGATCTGCCGCGACGCCGTTTTCGGTGACGATATCTCCTTCGCGCGCGATGCAGTTTTCGCTCAAGATACCTCCTTCGCGCGCGACGCATTATCGCTGCCGATTTCCTGATCTTCCACAACGCAGTTTTCGGTGACGATATCTCCTTCGCGCGCGACGCAATTGTCGCTGCCGATTTCCTGATATGCCACGACGC
Organism: Salix caprea; assembly: GCA_964035475.1. Taxonomy (NCBI): domain Eukaryota; kingdom Viridiplantae; phylum Streptophyta; class Magnoliopsida; order Malpighiales; family Salicaceae; genus Salix; species Salix caprea. The sequence continues at coordinate 13,862,840 of OZ037745.1, forward strand.
AGTTTTTGGTTACGATATCTCCTTCGCGCGCGACGCAGTTTTCGGTGACGATATCTCCTTCGCGCGCGACGCAGTTATCGGTGACGATATCTCCTTCGCGCGCGATGCAGTTTTCGCTCACGATACCTCCTTCGCGCGCGACGCATTTTTGTTGCCGATTTCCTGATCTTCCACAACGCAATTTTCGGTGACGATATCTCCTTCGCGCGCGACGCAGTTTTCGGTGACGATATATCCTTCGCGCGCGACGCAGTTTTTGGTGACGATATCTCCTTCGCGCGCGACGCAGTTGTTGTTGCCGATTCCTGATCTGCCACGACGCAGTTTTCGGTGACGATATCTCCTTCGCGCGCAACGCAGTTTTCGGTGACGATATCTCCTTCGCGCGGGACGCAGTTTTCGCTTACAAAATCTCCATCGCGCGCGACGCAGTTGTCGCTTACCAAATCTCCTTCGCGCACGACGCAGTTGTTGCTGCCGATTTCCTGATCGGCCGCGACAAAGTTTTCATAAACGATATCTCCTTCGCGCGCGATGCAGTTTTCGGTGACGATATCTCCTTCGCGCGCGACACAGTTTTCGCTCACGATACCTCCTTCGCGCGCGACGCATTGTCACTGCCGATTTCCTGATCTTCCACGACACAGTTTTCGGTGACGATATCTCCTTCACGCGCGACGCAGTTTTCGGTGACGATATCTCCTTCGCGCGCGACGCAGTTTTCGGTGATGATATCTCCTTCCCGCGCGACGCAGTTGTCGTTGCCGATTCCTGATGGACCGCGACGCAGTTTTCGGTGACGATATCTCCTTCGCGCGCGACGTAGTTTTCGCTTACGAAATGTCCTTCGCGCGCGACGCAGTTGTCGCTGCCGATTTCCTGATCGGCCGCGACAAAGTTTTCGTTGACGATATCTACTTCGCGCGCGATGTAGTTTTCGGTGACGATATCTCCTTCGCGCGCGACGCAGTGTTCGCTGCCGATTTCCTTCGCGCGCGGCGCAGTTGTCGCTGCCGATTTCTCACTGACGATATGTACTTCGCGACGCAGTTTGCGGTGATGATATCTCCTTCGCGCGCGACGCAGATTTCGGTGACGATATCTCCTTCGCGCGCGACGCAGTTTTCGCTCACGATACCTCCTTCGCGCGCGACGCAGTTGTCGCTGCCGATTTCCTGATCTGCCGCGACGCCGTTTTCAGTGACGATATCTCCTTCGCGCGCGACGCAGTTTTCGCTTATGAAATCTCCCTCGCGCGCGACGCTGTTGTCGCTGCCGATTTCCTGATCGGCCACGACAAAGTTTTCGTTGACGATATCTCCTTCGCGCGCGATGCAGTTTTCGGTGACGATATCCCCTTCGCGCGCGACACAGTTTTCGCTCACGATACCTCCTTCGCGCGCGACGCATTGTCACTGCCGATTTCCTGATCTTCCACGACACAGTTTTCGGTGACGATATCTCCTTCGCGCGCGACGCAGTTTTCGGTGACGATATCTCCTTCGCGCGCGACGCAGTTTTCGGTGATGATATCTCCTTCCCGCGCGACGCAGTTGTCGTTGCCGATTCCTGATGGACCGCGACGCAGTTTTCGGTGACGATATCTCCTTCGCGCGCGACGCAGTTTTCGGTGACGATATCTCCTTCGCGCGCGACGCAGTTTTCGCTCACGATACCTCCTTCACGCGCGACGCAGTTGTCGCTGCCGATTTCCTGATCTGCCGCGACGCCGTTTTCGGTGATGATATCTCCTTCACGCGCGATGCAGTTTTCGCTCCCGATACCTCCTTCACGCGCGACGCAGTTTTCGGTGACGATATCTCCTTCCCGCGCGACGCAGTTGTCGTTGCCGATTCCTGATGGATCGCGACGCAGTTTTCGGTGACGATATCTCCTTCGCGCGCGACGCAGTTTTCGCTTACGAAATGTCCTTCACGCGCGACGCAGTTGTCGCTGCCGATTTCCTGATCGGCCGCGACAAAGTTTTCGTTGACGATATCTACTTCGCGCGCGATGTAGTTTTCGGTGACGATATCTCCTTCGCGCGCGACGCAGTGTTCGCTGCCGATTTCCTTCGCGCGCGGCGCAGTTGTCACTGCCGATTTCTCACTGACGATATGTACTTCGCGACGCAGTTTGCGGTGACGATATCTCCTTCGCGCGCGACGCAGTTTTCGCTCACGATACCTCCTTCGCGCGCGACGCAGTTGTCGCTGCCGATTTCCTGATCGGCCGTGACAAAGTTTTCATTGACGATGTCTACTTCGTGCGCGACGGAGTTTTCAGTGACGATATCTCCTTCGCGCGCGACGCAGTTTTCGCTCACGATACCTCCTTCGCGCGCGACGCAGTTGTCGCTGCCGATTTCCTGATCTGCCGCGACGCCGTTGTCAGTGACGATATCTCCTTCGCGCGCGACGCAGTTTTCGCTTACGAAATCTCCCTCGCGCGCGACCAGTTGTCGCTGCCGATTTCCTGATCGGCCACGACAAAGTTTTCGGCGACGATATCTACTTGGCGCGCGACGCAGTTTTCGGTGACGATATCTCCTTCGCGCGCGACGCAGTTTTCGGTGACGATATCTCCTTCGCGCGCGACGCAGTTTTCGCTCACGATACCTCCTTCACGCGCGACGCAGTTGTCGCTGCCGATTTCCTGATCTGCCGCGACGCCGTTTTCGGTGACGATATCTCCTTCACGCGCGATGCAGTTTTCGCTCACGATACCTCCTTCGCGCGCGACGCAGTTGTCGCTGCCGATTTCCTGATCTGCCGCGACGCCGTTTTCGGTGACGATATCTCCTTCGCGCGCGATGCAGTTTTCGCTCAAGATACCTCCTTCGCGTGCGACGCATTATCGCTGCCGATTTCCTGATCTTCCACAACGCAGTTTTCGCTTACGAAATCTCCCTCGCGCGCGACGCAGTTGTCGCTGCCGATTTCCTGATCGGCCACGACAAAGTTTTCGGTGACGATATCTACTTGGCGCGCGACGCAGTTTTCGGTGACGATATCTCCTTCGCGCGCGACGCAGTTTTCGGTGACGATATCTCCTTCGCGCGCGACGCAGTTTTCGGTGACGATATCTCCTTCGCGCGCGACGCAGTTTTCGCTCACGATACCTCCTTCACGCGCGACGCAGTTGTCGCTGCCGATTTCCTGATCTGCCGCGACGCCGTTTTCGGTGATGATATCTCCTTCACGCGCGATGCAGTTTTCGCTCCCGATACCTCCTTCACGCGCGACGCAGTTTTCGGTGACGATATCTCCTTCGCGCGCGACGCAGTTTTCGCTCACGATACCTCCTTCACGCGCGACGCAGTTGTCGCTGCCGATTTCCTGATCTGCCGCGACGCCGTTTTCGGTGACGATATCTCCTTCACGCGCGATGCAGTTTTCGCTCACGATACCTCCTTCACGCGCGACGTAGTTGTCGCTGCCGATTTCCTGATCTGCCGCGACGCCGTTTTCGGTGATGATATCTCCTTCACGCGCGATGCAGTTTTCGCTCACGATACCTCCTTCGCGCGCGACGCAGTTGTCGCTGCCGATATCCTGATCTGCCGCGACGCCGTTTTCGGTGACGATATCTCCTTCGCGCGCGATGCAGTTTTCGCTCAAGATACCTCCTTCGCGCGCGACGCATTATCGCTGCCGATTTCCTGATCTTCCACAACGCAGTTTTCGGTGACGATATCTCCTTCGCGCGCGACGTAGTTTTCGGTGACGATATCTCCTTCGCGCGAGACGCAATTGTCGCTGCCGATTTCCTGATCTGCCACGACGCAGTTTTTGGTTACGATATCTCCTTCGCGCGCGACGCAGTTTTCGGTGACGATATCTCCTTCGCGCGCGACGCAGTTTTCGGTGACGATATCTCCTTCGTGCGCGATGCAGTTTTCGCTCACGATACCTCCTTCGCGCGCGACGCATTTTTGTTGCCGATTTCCTGATCTTCCACAACGCAATTTTCGGTGACGATATCTCCTTCGCGCGCGACGCAGTTTTCGGTTACGATATCTCCTTCACGCGCGACGCAGTTTTCGGTGACGATATCTCCTTCGCGCGCGACGCAGTTTTCGCTCACGATACCTCCTTCGCGCGCGACGCATTGTCGCTGCCGATTTCCTGATCTTCCACGATGCAGTTTTCGGTGACGATATCTCCTTCGCGCGCGACGCAGTTTTTGGTGACGATATCTCCTTCGCGCGCGACGCAGTTGTTGTTGCCGATTCCTGATCTGCCACGACGCAGTTTTCGGTGACGATATCTCCTTCGCGCGCGACGCAGTTTTCGGTGACGATATCTCCTTCGCGCGGGACGCAGTTTTCGCTTACAAAATCTCCATCGCGTGCGACGCAGTTGTCGCTTACCAAATCTCCTTCGCGCACGACGCAGTTGTCGCTGCCGATTTCCTGATCGGCCGCGACAAAGTTTTCATAAACGATATCTCCTTCGCGCGCGATGCAGTTTTCGGTGACGATATCTCCTTCGCGCGCGACACAGTTTTCGCTCACGATACCTCCTTCGCGCGCGACGCATTGTCACTGCCGATTTCCTGATCTTCCACGACACAGTTTTCGGTGACGATATCTCCTTCGCGCGCGACGCAGTTTTCGGTGACGATATCTCCTTCGCGCGCGACACAGTTTTCGGTGATGATATCTCCTTCCCGCGCGACGCAGTTGTCGTTGCCGATTCCTGATGGACCGCGACGCAGTTTTCGGTGACGATATCTCCTTCGCGCGCGACGTAGTTTTCGCTTACGAAATGTCCTTCGCGCGCGACGCAGTTGTCGCTGCCGATTTCCTGATCGGCCGCGACAAAGTTTTCGTTGACGATATCTACTTCGCGCGCGATGTAGTTTTCGGTGACGATATCTCCTTCGCGCGCGACGCAGTGTTCGCTGCCGATTTCCTTCGCGCGCGGCGCAGTTGGCACTGCCGATTTCTCACTGACGATATGTACTTCGCGACGCAGTTTGCGGTGACGATATCTCCTTCGCGCGCGACGCAGTTTTCGCTCACGATACCTCCTTCGCGCGCGACGCAGTTGTCGCTGCCGATTTCCTGATCGGCCGTGACAAAGTTTTCATTGACGATGTCTACTTCGTGCGCGACGGAGTTTTCAGTGACGATATCTCCTTCGCGCGCGACGCAGTTTTCGCTCACGATACCTCCTTCGCGCGCGACGCAGTTGTCGCTGCCGATTTCCTGATCTGCCGCGACGCCGTTGTCAGTGACGATATCTCCTTCGCGCGCGACGCAGTTTTCGCTTACGAAATCTCCCTCGCGCGCGACCAGTTGTCGCTGCCGATTTCCTGATCGGCCACGACAAAGTTTTCGGCGACGATATCTACTTGGCGCGCGACGCAGTTTTCGGTGACGATATCTCCTTCGCGCGCGACGCAGTTTTCGGTGACGATATCTCCTTCGCGCGCGACGCAGTTTTCGCTCACGATACCTCCTTCACGCGCGACGCAGTTGTCGCTGCCGATTTCCTGATCTGCCGCGACGCCGTTTTCGGTGACGATATCTCCTTCACGCGCGATGCAGTTTTCGCTCACGATACCTCCTTCGCGCGCGACGCAGTTGTCGCTGCCGATTTCCTGATCTGCCGCGACGCCGTTTTCGGTGACGATATCTCCTTCGCGCGCGACACAGTTTTCGCTCACGATACCTCCTTCGCGCGCGACGCATTGTCACTGCCGATTTCCTGATCTTCCACGACACAGTTTTCGGTGACGATATCTCCTTCGCGCGCGACGCAGTTTTCGGTGACGATATCTCCTTCGCGCGCGACGCAGTTTTCGGTGATGATATCTCCTTCCCGCGCGACGCAGTTGTCGTTGCCGATTCCTGATGGACCGCGACGCAGTTTTCGGTGACGATATCTCCTTCGCGCGCGACGTAGTTTTCGCTTACGAAATGTCCTTCGCGCGCGACGCAGTTGTCGCTGCCGATTTCCTGATCGGCCGCGACAAAGTTTTCGTTGACGATATCTACTTCGCGCGCGATGTAGTTTTCGGTGACGATATCTCCTTCGCGCGCGACGCAGTGTTCGCTGCTGATTTCCTTCGCGCGCGGCGCAGTTGGCACTGCCGATTTCTCACTGACGATATGTACTTCGCGACGCAGTTTGCGGTGACGATATCTCCTTCGCGCGCGACGCAGTTTTCGCTCACGATACCTCCTTCGCGCGCGACGCAGTTGTCGCTGCCGATTTCCTGATCGGCCGCGACAAAGTTTTCATTGACGATGTCTACTTCGTGCGCGACGGAGTTTTCAGTGACGATATCTCCTTCGCGCGCGACGCAGTTTTCGCTCACGATACCTCCTTCGCGCGCGACGCAGTTGTCGCTGCCGATTTCCTGATCTGCCGCGACGCCGTTGTCAGTGACGATATCTCCTTCGCGCGCGACGCAGTTTTCGCTTACGAAATCTCCCTCGCGCGCGACCAGTTGTCGCTGCCGATTTCCTGATCGGCCACGACAAAGTTTTCGGCGACGATATCTACTTGGCGCGCGACGCAGTTTTCGGTGACGATATCTCCTTCGCGCGCGACGCAGTTTTCGGTGACGATATCTCCTTCGCGCGCGACGCAGTTTTCGCTCACGATACCTCCTTCACGCGCGACGCAGTTGTCGCTGCCGATTTCCTGATCTGCCGCGACGCCGTTTTCGGTGACGATATCTCCTTCACGCGCGATGCAGTTTTCGCTCACGATACCTCCTTCGCGCGCGACGCAGTTGTCGCTGCCGATTTCCTGATCTGCCGCGACGCCGTTTTCGGTGACGATATCTCCTTCGCGCGCGATGCAGTTTTCGCTCAAGATACCTCCTTCGCGTGCGACGCATTATCGCTGCCGATTTCCTGATCTTCCACAACGCAGTTTTCGCTTACGAAATCTCCCTCGCGCGCGACGCAGTTGTCGCTGCCGATTTCCTGATCGGCCACGACAAAGTTTTCGGTGACGATATCTACTTGGCGCGCGACGCAGTTTTCGGTGACGATATCTCCTTCGCGCGCGACGCAGTTTTCGGTGACGATATCTCCTTCGCGCGCGACGCAGTTTTCGGTGACGATATCTCCTTCGCGCGCGACGCAGTTTTCGCTCACGATACCTCCTTCACGCGCGACGCAGTTGTCGCTGCCGATTTCCTGATCTGCCGCGACGCCGTTTTCGGTGATGATATCTCCTTCACGCGCGATGCAGTTTTCGCTCCCGATACCTCCTTCACGCGCGACGCAGTTTTCGGTGACGATATCTCCTTCCCGCGCGACGCAGTTGTCATTGCCGATTCCTGATGGACCGCGACGCAGTTTTCGGTGACGATATCTCCTTCGCGCGCGACGCAGTTTTCGCTTACGAAATGTCCTTCGCGCGCGACGCAGTTGTCGCTGCCGATTTCCTGATCGGCCGCGACAAAGTTTTCGTTGACGATATCTACTTCGCGCGCGATGTAGTTTTCGGTGACGATATCTCCTTCGCGCGCGACGCAGTGTTCGCTGCCGATTTCCTTCGCGCGCGGCGCAGTTGTCGCTGCCGATTTCTCACTGACGATATGTACTTCGCGACGCAGTTTGCGGTGACGATATCTCCTTCGCGCGCGACGCAGTTTTCGCTCACGATACCTCCTTCGCGCGCGACGCAGTTGTCGCTGCCGATTTCCTGATCGGCCGCGACAAAGTTTTCATTGACGATGTCTACTTCGTGCGCGACGGAGTTTTCAGTGACGATATCTCCTTCGCGCGCGACGCAGTTTTCGCTCACGATACCTCCTTCGCGCGCGACGCAGTTGTCGCTGCCGATTTCCTGATCTGCCGCGACGCCGTTTTCAGTGACGATATCTCCTTCGCGCGCGACGCAGTTTTCGCTTACGAAATCTCCCTCGCGCGCGACCAGTTGTCGCTGCCGATTTCCTGATCGGCCACGACAAAGTTTTCGGCGACGATATCTACTTGGCGCGCGACGTAGTTTTCGGTGACGATATCTCCTTCGCGCGCGACGCAGTTTTCGGTGACGATATCTCCTTCGCGCGCGACGCAGTTTTCGCTCACGATACCTCCTTCACGCGCGACGCAGTTGTCGCTGCCGATTTCCTGATCTGCCGCGACGCCGTTTTCGGTGACGATATCTCCTTCACGCGCGAAGCAGTTTTCGCTCACGATACCTCCTTCGCGCGCGACGCAGTTGTCGCTGCCGATTTCCTGATCTGCCGCGACGCCGTTTTCGGTGACGATATCTCCTTCGCGCGCGACGCAGTTTTCGCTCACGATACCTCCTTCGCGCGCGACGCAGTTGTCGCTGCCGATTTCCTGATCTGCCGCGACGCCGTTTTCAGTGACGATATCTCCTTCGCGCGCGACGCAGTTTTCGCTTACGAAATCTCCCTCGCGCGCGACGCAGTTGTCGCTGCCGATTTCCTGATCGGCCACGACAAAGTTTTCGGTGACGATATATACTTGGCGCGCGACGCAGTTTTCGGTGACGATATCTCCTTCGCGCGCGACGCAGTTTTCGGTGACGATATCTCCTTCGCGCGCGACGCAGTTTTCGGTGACGATATCTCCTTCGCGCGCGACCCAATTTTCGCTCACGATACCTCCTTCGCGCGCGACGCATTGTCGCTGCCGATTTCCTGATCTTCCACGACGCAGTTTTCGGTGACGATATCTCCTTCGCGCGCGATGCAGTTTTCGGTGACGATATCTCCTTCGCGCGCGACGCAGTTTTCGGTGACGATATCTCCTTCCCGCGCGACGCAGTTGTCGTTGCCGATTCCGGATCGGCCGCGACGCAGTTTTCGGTGACGATATCTCCTTCGCGCTCGACGCAGTTGTCGCTTACTAAATGTCCTTCGCGCGCGACGCAGTTGTCGCTGCCGGTTTCCTGATCGGCCGCGTCAAAGTTTTCATTGACGATTTCTACTTCGTGCGCGACGGAGTTTTCAGTGACGATATCTCCTTCGCGCCCGACGCAGTTGTCGCTGCCGATTTCCTGATCGGCCACGACAAAGTTTTCGGTGACGATATCTGCTTCGCGCGCGATGCAGTTTTCGGTGACGATGTCTCCTTCGCGCGCGACGCAATTTTCGGTGATGATATCTCCTTCGCGCGCGATGCAGTTTTCGCTCCCGATACCTCCTTCACGCGCGACGCAGTTGTCGCTGCCGATTTCCTGATCTACCGCGATGCAGTTTTCGGTGACGATATCTCCTTCGCGCGCGACGTAGTCTTCGCTGACGAAATCTCCTTCGCGCGCGACGCAGTTGTCGCTGCCGATTTCTTAATCGGCCGCGACAAAGTTTTCGGTGACGATATCTCCTTCGCGCGCGACGCAGTTGGCGGTGACGATATCTCCTTCGCGCGCGACGCAGTTTTCGGTGACGATATCTCCTTCGCGCGCGACGCAGTTTTCGGTGACGATATATCCTTCTTCCACAACGCACTTTTCGGTGACCATATCTCCTTCGCGCGCGACGCAGTTTTCGGTGACGATAACTCCTTCGTGCGCGACGCAATTGTCGCTGCCGATTTCCTGATCTGCCACGACGCAGTTTTCGGTGACGATATCTCCTTCGCGCGCGACGCAGTTTTCGGTGACGATATCTCCTTTGCGCGGGACGCAGTTTTCAGTGACGATATCTCCTTCGCGCGGGACGCAGTTTTCGCTTACGAAATCTTCTTCGCGCGCGACGCAGTTGTCGCTTACCAAATCTCCTTCGCGCACGACGCAGTTGTCGCTGCCGATTTCCTGATCGGCCGCGACAAAGTTTTCATAAACGATATCTCCTTCGCGCGCGATGCAGTTTTCGGTGACGTTATCTCCTTCGCGCGCGACACAGTTTTCGCTCACGATACCTCCTTCGCGCGCGACGCATTGTCACTGCCGATTTCCTGATCTTCCACGACGCAGTTTTCGGTGACGATATCTCCTTCGCGCGGGACGCAGTTTTCGCTTACGAAATCTCCATCGCGCGCGACGCAGTTGTCGCTTACCAAATCTCCTTCGCGCACGACGCAGTTGTCGCTGCCGATTTCCTGATCGGCCGCGACAAAGTTTTCATAAACGATATCTCCTTCGCGCGCGATGCAGTTTTCGGTGACGATATCTCCTTCGCGCGCGACACAGTTTTCGCTCACGATACCTCCTTCGCGCGCGACGTATTGTCACTGCCGATTTCCTGATCTTCCACAACGCAGTTTTCGGTGACGATATCTCCTTCGCGCACGACGCAGTTTTCGGTGACGATATCTCCTTCGCGCGATACGCAGTTTTCGGTGACGATATCTCCTTCCCGCGCGACGCAGTTGTCGTTGCCGATTCCTGATGGACCGCGACGCAGTTTTCGGTGACAATATCTCCTTCGCGCGCGACGCAGTTTTCGCTTACGAAATGTCCTTCGCGCGCCACGCAGTTGTCGCTGCCGATTTCCTGATCGGCCGCGACAAAGTTTTCGTTGACGATATCTACTTCGCGCGCGATGTAGTTTTCGGTGACGATATCTCCTTCGCGCGCGACGCAGTGTTCGCTGCCGATTTCCTTCGCGCGCGGCGCAGTTGTCGCTGCCGATTTCTCACTGACGATATGTACTTCGCGACGCAGTTTGCGGTGATGATATCTCCTTCGCGCGCGACGCAGATTTCGGTGACGATATCTCCTTCGCGCGCGACGCTGTTTTCGCTCACGATACCTCCTTCGCGCGCGACGCAGTTGTCGCTGCCGATTTCCTGATCGGCTGCGACAAAGTTTTCATTGACGATGTCTACTTCGTGCGCGACGGAGTTTTCAGTGACGATATCTCCTTCGCGCGCGACGCAGTTTTCGCTCACGATACCTGCTTCGCGCGCGACGCAGTTGTCGCTGCCGATTTCCTGATCTGCCGCGACGCCGTTTTCAGTGACGATATCTCCTTCGCGCGCGACGCAGTTTTCGCTTACGAAATCTCCCTCGCGCGCGACGCTGTTGTCGCTGCCGATTTCCTGATCGGCCACGACAAAGTTTTCGGTGACGATATCTACTTGGGCGTGACGCAGTTTTCGGTGACGATATCTCCTTCACGCACGACGCAGTTTTCGATGACGATATCTCCTTCGCGCGCGACGCAGTTTTCGCTCACGATACCTCCTTCACACGCGACGCAGTTGTCGCTGCCGATTTCCTGATCTGCCGCGACGCCGTTTTCGGTGACGATATCTCCTTCACGCGCGATGCAGTTTTCGCTCACGATACCTCCTTCGCGCGCGACGCAGTTGTCGCTGCCGATTTCCTGATCTGCCGCGACGTCGTTTTCGGTGATGATATCTCCTTCGCGCGCGACGCATTATCGCTGCCGATTTCCTGATCTTCCACAATGCAGTTTTCGGTGACGATATCTCCTTCGCGCGCGACGTAGTTTTCGGTGACGATATCTCCTTCGCGCGAGACGCAATTGTCGCTGCCGATTTCCTGATCTGCCACGACGCAGTTTTTGGTTACGATATCTCCTTCGCGCGCGACGCAGTTTTCGGTGACGATATCTCCTTCGCGCGCGATGCAGTTTTCGCTCACGATACCACCTTCGCGCGCGACGCATTTTTGTTGCCGATTTCCTGATCTTCCACAACGCAATTTTCGGTGACGATATCTCCTTCGCGCGCGACGCAGTTTTCGGTTACGATATCTCCTTCACGCGCGACGCAGTTTTCGGTGACGATATCTCCTTCGCGCGCGACGCAGTTTTCGCTCACGATACCTCCTTCGCGCGCGACGCATTGTCGCTGCCGATTTCCTGATCTTCCACGACGCAGTTTTCGGTGACGATATCTCCTTCGCGCGCGACGCAGTTTTTGGTGACGATATCTCCTTCGCGCGCGACGCAGTTGTTGTTGCCGATTCCTGATCTGCCACGACGCAGTTTTCGGTGACGATATCTCCTTCGCGCGCGACGCAGTTTTCGGTGACGATATCTCCTTCGCGCGCGACGCAGTTTTCGGTGACGATATCTCCTTCCCGCGCGACGCAGTTGTCGTTGCCGATTCCTGATGGACCGCGACGCAGTTTTCGGTGACGATATCTCCTTCGCGCGCGACGCAGTTTTCGCTTACGAAATGTCCTTCGCGCGCGACGCAGTTGTCGCTGCCGATTTCCTGATCGGCCGCGACAAAGTTTTCGTTGACGATATCTACTTCGCGCGCGATGTAGTTTTCGGTGACGATATCTCCTTCGCGCGCGACGCAGTGTTCGCTGCCGATTTCCTTCGCGCGCGGCGCAGTTGTCGCTGCCGATTTCTCACTGACGATATGTACTTCGCGACGCAGTTTGCGGTGACGATATCTCCTTCGCGCGCGACGCAGTTTTCGCTCACGATACCTCCTTCGCGCGCGACGCAGTTGTCGCTGCCGATTTCCTGATCGGCCGCGACAAAGTTTTCATTGACGATGTCTACTTCGTGCGCGACGGAGTTTTCAGTGACGATATCTCCTTCGCGCGCGACGCAGTTTTCGCTCACGATACCTCCTTCGCGCGCGACGCAGTTGTCGCTGCCGATTTCCTGATCTGCCGCGACGTCGTTTTCGGTGATGATATCTCCTTCGCGCGCGACGCATTATCGCTGCCGATTTCCTGATCTTCCACAATGCAGTTTTCGGTGACGATATCTCCTTCGCGCGCGACGTAGTTTTCGGTGACGATATCTCCTTCGCGCGAGACGCAATTGTCGCTGCCGATTTCCTGATCTGCCACGACGCAGTTTTTGGTTACGATATCTCCTTCGCGCGCGACGCAGTTTTCGGTGACGATATCTCCTTCGCGCGCGATGCAGTTTTCGCTCACGATACCACCTTCGCGCGCGACGCATTTTTGTTGCCGATTTCCTGATCTTCCACAACGCAATTTTCGGTGACGATATCTCCTTCGCGCGCGACGCAGTTTTCGGTTACGATATCTCCTTCACGCGCGACGCAGTTTTCGGTGACGATATCTCCTTCGCGCGCGACGCAGTTTTCGCTCACGATACCTCCTTCGCGCGCGACGCATTGTCGCTGCCGATTTCCTGATCTTCCACGACGCAGTTTTCGGTGACGATATCTCCTTCGCGCGCGACGCAGTTTTTGGTGACGATATCTCCTTCGCGCGCGACGCAGTTGTTGTTGCCGATTCCTGATCTGCCACGACGCAGTTTTCGGTGACGATATCTCCTTCGCGCGCGACGCAGTTTTCGGTGACGATATCTCCTTCGCGCGCGACGCAGTTTTCGGTGACGATATCTCCTTCCCGCGCGACGCAGTTGTCGTTGCCGATTCCTGATGGACCGCGACGCAGTTTTCGGTGACGATATCTCCTTCGCGCGCGACGCAGTTTTCGCTTACGAAATGTCCTTCGCGCGCGACGCAGTTGTCGCTGCCGATTTCCTGATCGGCCGCGACAAAGTTTTCGTTGACGATATCTACTTCGCGCGCGATGTAGTTTTCGGTGACGATATCTCCTTCGCGCGCGACGCAGTGTTCGCTGCCGATTTCCTTCGCGCGCGGCGCAGTTGTCGCTGCCGATTTCTCACTGACGATATGTACTTCGCGACGCAGTTTGCGGTGATGATATCTCCTTCGCGCGCGACGCAGATTTCGGTGACGATATCTCCTTCGCGCGCGACGCTGTTTTCGCTCACGATACCTCCTTCGCGCGCGACGCAGTTGTCGCTGCCGATTTCCTGATCGGCCGCGACAAAGTTTTCATTGACGATGTCTACTTCGTGCGCGACGGAGTTTTCAGTGACGATATCTCCTTCGCGCGCGACGCAGTTTTCGCTCACGATACCTCCTTCGCGCGCGACGCAGTTGTCGCTGCCGATTTCCTGATCTGCCGCGACGCCGTTTTCAGTGACGATATCTCCTTCGCGCGCGACGCAGTTTTCGCTTACGAAATCTCCCTCGCGCGCGACCAGTTGTCGCTGCCGATTTCCTGATCGGCCACGACAAAGTTTTCGGCGACGATATCTACTTGGCGCGCGACGCAGTTTTCGGTGACGATATCTCCTTCGCGCGCGACGCAGTTTTCGCTCACGATACCTCCTTCACGCGCGACGCAGTTGTCGCTGCCGATTTCCTGATCTGCCGCGACGCCGTTTTCGGTGACGATATCTCCTTCACGCGCGATGCAGTTTTCGCTCACGATACCTCCTTCGCGCGCGACGCAGTTGTCGCTGCCGATTTCCTGATCTGCCGCGACGCCGTTTTCGGTGACGATATCTCCTTCGCGCGCGATGCAGTTTTCGCTCAAGATACCTCCTTCGCGTGCGACGCATTATCGCTGCCGATTTCCTGATCTTCCACAACGCAGTTTTCGCTTACGAAATCTCCCTCGCGCGCGACGCAGTTGTCGCTGCCGATTTCCTGATCGGCCACGACAAAGTTTTCGGTGACGATATCTACTTGGCGCGCGACGCAGTTTTCGGTGACGATATCTCCTTCGCGCGCGACGCAGTTTTCGGTGACGATATCTCCTTCGCGCGCGACGCAGTTTTCGGTGATGATATCTCCTTCGCGCGCGACGCAGTTTTCGCTCACGATACCTCCTTCACGCGCGACGCAGTTGTCGCTGCCGATTTCCTGATCTGCCGCGACGCCGTTTTCGGTGACGATATCTCCTTCACGCGCGATGCAGTTTTCGCTCACGATACCTCCTTCGCGCGCGACGCAGTTGTCGCTGCCGATTTCCTGATCTGCCGCGACGCAGTTTTCGGTGACGATATCTCCTTCGCGCGCGATGCAGTTTTCGGTGACGATATCTCCTTCGCGCGCGACGCAGTTTTCGGTGACGATATCTCCTTCCCGCGCGACGCAGTTGTCGTTGCCGATTCCGGATCGGCCGCGACGCAGTTTTCGGTGACGATATCTCCTTCGCGCTCGACGCAGTTGTCGCTTACTAAATGTCCTTCGCGCGCGACGCAGTTGTCGCTGCCGGTTTCCTGATCGGCCGCGTCAAAGTTTTCATTGACGATGTCTACTTCGTGCGCGACGGAGTTTTCAGTGACGATATCTCCTTCGCGCCTGACGCAGTTGTCGCTGCCGATTTCCTGATCGGCCACGACAAAGTTTTCGGTGACGATATCTGCTTCGCGCGCGATGCAGTTTTCGGTGACGATGTCTCCTTCGCGCGCGACGCAGTTTTCGGTGACGATATCTCCTTCACGCGCGACGCAGTTGTCGCTGCCGATTTCCTGATCTACCGCGATGCAGTTTTCGGTGACGATATCTCCTTCGCGCGCGACGTAGTGTTCGCTGACGAAATCTCCTTCGCGCGCGACGCAGTTGTCGCTGCCGATTTCTTAATCGGCCGCGACAAAGTTTTCGGTGACGATATCTCCTTCGCGCGCGACGCAGTTGGCGGTGACGATATCTCCTTCGCGCGCGACGCAGTTTTCGGTGACGATATCTCCTTCGCGCGCGACGCAGTTTTCGGTGACGATATATCCTTCTTCCACAACGCACTTTTCGGTGACCATATCTCCTTCGCGCGCGACGCAGTTTTCGGTGACGATAACTCCTTCGTGCGCGACGCAATTGTCGCTGCCGATTTCCTGATCTGCCACGACGCAGTTTTCGGTGACGATATCTCCTTCGCGCGCGACGCAGTTTTCGGTGACGATATCTCCTTCGCGCGGGACGCAGTTTTCGCTTACGAAATCTTCTTCGCGCGCGACGCAGTTGTCGCTTACCAAATCTCCTTCGCGCACGACGCAGTTGTCGCTGCCGATTTCCTGATCGGCCGCGACAAAGTTTTCATAAACGATATCTCCTTCGCGCGCGATGCAGTTTTCGGTGACGTTATCTCCTTCGCGCGCGACACAGTTTTCGCTCACGATACCTCCTTCGCGCGCGACGCATTGTCACTGCCGATTTCCTGATCTTCCACGACGCAGTTTTCGGTGACGATATCTCCTTCGCGCGGGACGCAGTTTTCGCTTACGAAATCTCCATCGCGCGCGACGCAGTTGTCGCTTACCAAATCTCCTTCGCGCACGACGCAGTTGTCGCTGCCGATTTCCTGATCGGCCGCGACAAAGTTTTCATAAACGATATCTCCTTCGCGCGCGATGCAGTTTTCGGTGACGATATCTCCTTCGCGCGCGACACAGTTTTCGCTCACGATACCTCCTTCGCGCGCGACGTATTGTCACTGCCGATTTCCTGATCTTCCACAACGCAGTTTTCGGTGACGATATCTCCTTCGCGCGCGACGCAGTTTTCGGTGACGATATCTCCTTCGCGCGCGACGCAGTTTTCGGTGACGATATCTCCTTCCCGCGCGACGCAGTTGTCGTTGCCGATTCCTGATGGACCGCGACGCAGTTTTCGGTGACAATATCTCCTTCGCGCGCGACGCAGTTTTCGCATACGAAATGTCCTTCACGCGCCACGCAGTTGTCGCTGCTGATTTCCTGATCGGCCGCGACAAAGTTTTCGTTGACGATATCTACTTCGCGCGCGATGTAGTTTTCGGTGACGATATCTCCTTCGCGCGCGACGCAATGTTCGCTGCCGATTTCCTTCGCGCGCGGCGCAGTTGTCGCTGCCGATTTCTCACTGACGATATGTACTTCGCGACGCAGTTTGCGGTGATGATATCTCCTTCGCGCGCGACGCAGATTTCGGTGACGATATCTCCTTCGCGCGCGACGCTGTTTTCGCTCACGATACCTCCTTCGCGCGCCACGCAGTTGTCGCTGCCGATTTCCTGATCGGCTGCGACAAAGTTTTCATTGACGATGTCTACTTCGTGCGCGACGGAGTTTTCAGTGACGATATCTCCTTCGCGCGCGACGCAGTTTTCGCTCACGATACCTGCTTCGCGCGCGACGCAGTTGTCGCTGCCGATTTCCTGATCTGCCGCGACGCCGTTTTCAGTGACGATATCTCCTTCGCGCGCGACGCAGTTTTCGCTTACGAAATCTCCCTCGCGCGCGACGCTGTTGTCGCTGCCGATTTCCTGATCGGCCACGACAAAGTTTTCGGTGACGATATCTACTTGGGCGCGACGCAGTTTTCGGTGACGATATCTCCTTCACGCACGACGCAGTTTTCGATGACGATATCTCCTTCGCGCGCGACGCAGTTTTCGCTCACGATACCTCCTTCACACGCGACGCAGTTGTCGCTGCCGATTTCCTGATCTGCCGCGACGCCGTTTTCGGTGACGATATCTCCTTCACGCGCGATGCAGTTTTCGCTCACGATACCTCCTTCGCGCGCGACGCAGTTGTCGCTGCCGATTTCCTGATCTGCCGCGACGTCGTTTTCGGTGACGATATCTCCTTCGCGCGCGATGCAGTTTTCGCTCAAGATACCTCCTTCGCGCGCGACGCATTATCGCTGCCGATTTCCTGATCTTCCACAACGCAGTTTTCGGTGACGATATCTCCTTCGCGCGAGACGCAATTGTCGCTGCCGATTTCCTGATCTGCCACGACGCAGTTTTTGGTTACGATATCTCCTTCGCGCGCGACGCAGTTTTCGGTGACGATATCTCCTTCGCGCGCGATGCAGTTTTCGCTCACGATACCTCCTTCGCGCGCGACGCATTTTTGTTGCCGATTTCCTGATCTTCCACAACGCAATTTTCGGTGACGATATCTCCTTCGCGCGCGACGCAGTTTTCGGTTACGATATCTCCTTCACGCGCGACGCAGTTTTCGGTGACGATATCTCCTTCGCGCGCGACGCAGTTTTCGCTCACGATACCTCCTTCGCGCGCGACGCATTGTCGCTGCCGATTTCCTGATCTACCGCGATGCAGTTTTCGGTGACGATATCTCCTTCGCGCGCGACGTAGTGTTCGCTGACGAAATCTCCTTCGCGCGCGACGCAGTTGTCGCTGCCGATTTCTTAATCGGCCGCGACAAAGTTTTCGGTGACGATATCTCCTTCGCGCGCGACACAGTTTTCGGTGACGATATCTCCTTCGCGCGCGACGCAGTTTTTGGTGACGATATCTCCTTCGCGCGCGACGCAGTTGTTGTTGCCGATTCCTGATCTGCCACGACGCAGTTTTCGGTGACGATATCTCCTTCGCGCGCGACGCAGTTTTCGGTGACGATATCTCCTTCGCGCGCGACGCAGTTTTCGGTGACGATATCTCCTTCCCGCGCGACGCAGTTGTCGTTGCCGATTCCTGATGGACCGCGACGCAGTTTTCGGTGACGATATCTCCTTCGCGCGCGACGCAGTTTTCGCTTACGAAATGTCCTTCGCGCGCGACGCAGTTGTCGCTGCCGATTTCCTGATCGGCCGCGACAAAGTTTTCGTTGACGATATCTACTTCGCGCGCGATGTAGTTTTCGGTGACGATATCTCCTTCGCGCGCGACGCAGTGTTCGCTGCCGATTTCCTTCGCGCGCGGCGCAGTTGTCGCTGCCGATTTCTCACTGACGATATGTACTTCGCGACGCAGTTTGCGGTGACGATATCTCCTTCGCGCGCGACGCAGTTTTCGCTCACGATACCTCCTTCGCGCGCGACGCAGTTGTCGCTGCCGATTTCCTGATCGGCCGCGACAAAGTTTTCATTGACGATGTCTACTTCGTGCGCGACGGAGTTTTCAGTGACGATATCTCCTTCGCGCGCGACGCAGTTTTCGCTCACGATACCTCCTTCGCGCGCGACGCAGTTGTCGCTGCCGATTTCCTGATCTGCCGCGACGCCGTTTTCAGTGACGATATCTCCTTCGCGCGCGACGCAGTTTTCGCTTACGAAATCTCCCTCGCGCGCGACGCAGTTGTCGCTGCCGATTTCCTGATCGGCCACGACAAAGTTTTCGGCGACGATATCTACTTGGCGCGCGACGCAGTTTTCGGTGACGATATCTCCTTCACGCGCGATGCAGTTTTCGCTCACGATACCTCCTTCGCGCGCGACGCAGTTGTCGCTGCCGATTTCCTGATCTGCCGCGACGTCGTTTTCGGTGACGATATCTCCTTCGCGCGCGATGCAGTTTTCGCTCAAGATACCTCCTTCGCGCGCGACGCATTATCGCTGCCGATTTCCTGATCTTCCACAATGCAGTTTTCGGTGACGATATATCCTTCGCGCGCGACGTAGTTTTCGGTGACGATATCTCCTTCGCGCGAGACGCAATTGTCGCTGCCGATTTCCTGATCTGCCACGACGCAGTTTTTGGTTACGATATCTCCTTCGCGCGCGACGCAGTTTTCGGTGACGATATCTCCTTCGCGCGCGATGCAGTTTTCGCTCACGATACCACCTTCGCGCGCGACGCATTTTTGTTGCCGATTTCCTGATCTTCCACAACGCAATTTTTGGTTACGATATCTCCTTCGCGCGCGACGCAGTTTTCGGTTACGATATCTCCTTCACGCGCGACGCAGTTTTCGGTGACGATATCTCCTTCGCGCGCGACGCAGTTTTCGCTCACGATACCTCCTTCGCGCGCGACGCATTGTCGCTGCCGATTTCCTGATCTTCCACGACGCAGTTTTCGGTGACGATATCTCCTTCGCGCGCGACGCAGTTTTTGGTGACGATATCTCCTTCGCGCGCGACGCAGTTGTTGTTGCCGATTCCTGATCTGCCACGACGCAGTTTTCGGTGACGATATCTCCTTCGCGCGCGACGCAGTTTTCGGTGACGATATCTCCTTCGCGCGCGACGCAGTTTTCGGTGACGATATCTCCTTCCCGCGCGACGCAGTTGTCGTTGCCGATTCCTGATGGACCGCGACGCAGTTTTCGGTGACGATATCTCCTTCGCGCGCGACGCAGTTTTCGCTTACGAAATGTCCTTCGCGCGCGACGCAGTTGTCGCTGCCGATTTCCTGATCGGCCGCGACAAAGTTTTCGTTGACGATATCTACTTCGCGCGCGATGTAGTTTTCGGTGACGATATCTCCTTCGCGCGCGACGCAGTGTTCGCTGCCGATTTCCTTCGCGCGCGGCGCAGTTGTCGCTGCCGATTTCTCACTGACGATATGTACTTCGCGACGCAGTTTGCGGTGACGATATCTCCTTCGCGCGCGACGCAGTTTTCGCTTACGAAATCTCCCTCGCGCGCGACGCAGTTGTCGCTGCCGATTTCCTGATCGGCCACGACAAAGTTTTCATTGACGATGTCTACTTCGTGCGCGACGGAGTTTTCAGTGACGATATCTCCTTCGCGCGCGACGCAGTTTTCGCTCACGATACCTCCTTTGCGCGCGACGCAGTTGTCGCTGCCGATTTCCTGATCTGCCGCGACGCCGTTTTCAGTGACGATATCTCCTTCGCGCGCGACGCAGTTTTCGCTTACGAAATCTCCCTCGCGCGCGACCAGTTGTCGCTGCCGATTTCCTGATCGGCCACGACAAAGTTTTCGGCGACGATATCTACTTGGCGCGCGACGCAGTTTTCGGTGACGATATCTCCTTCGCGCGCGACGCAGTTTTCGGTGACGATATCTCCTTCGCGCGCGACGCAGTTTTCGCTCACGATACCTCCTTCACGCGCGACGCAGTTGTCGCTGCCGATTTCCTGATCTGCCGCGACGCCGTTTTCGGTGACGATATCTCCTTCACGCGCGATGCAGTTTTCGCTCACGATACCTCCTTCGCGCGCGACGCAGTTGTCGCTGCCGATTTCCTGATCTGCCGCGACGCCGTTTTCGGTGACGATATCTCCTTCGCGCGCGATGCAGTTTTCGCTCAAGATACCTCCTTCGCGTGCGACGCATTATCGCTGCCGATTTCCTGATCTTCCACAACGCAGTTTTCGCTTACGAAATCTCCCTCGCGCGCGACGCAGTTGTCGCTGCCGATTTCCTGATCGGCCACGACAAAGTTTTCGGTGACGATATCTACTTGGCGCGCGACGCAGTTTTCGGTGACGATATCTCCTTCGCGTGCGACGCAGTTTTCGGTGACGATATCTCCTTCGCGCGCGACGCAGTTTTCGGTGATGATATCTCCTTCGCGCGCGACGCAGTTTTCGCTCACGATACCTCCTTCACGCGCGACGCAGTTGTCGCTGCCGATTTCCTGATCTGCCACGACGCCGTTTTCGGTGACGATATCTCCTTCACGCGCGATGCAGTTTTCGCTCACGATACCTCCTTCGCGCGCGACGCAGTTGTCGCTGCCGATTTCCTGATCTGCCGCGACGCCGTTTTCGGTGACAATATCTCCTTCGCGCGCGACCCAATTTTCGCTCACGATACCTCCTTCGCGCGCGACGCATTGTCGCTGCCGATTTCCTGATCTTCCACGACGCAGTTTTCGGTGACGATATCTCCTTCGCGCACGATGCAGTTTTCGGTGACGATATCTCCTTCGCGCGCGACGCAGTTTTCGGTGACGATATCTCCTTCCCGCGCGACGCAGTTGTCGTTGCCGATTCCGGATCGGCCGCGACGCAGTTTTCGGTGACGATATCTCCTTCGCGCTCGACGCAGTTGTCGCTTACGAAATATCCTTCGCGCGCGACGCAGTTGTCGCTGCCGGTTTCCTGATCGGCCGCGTCAAAGTTTTCATTGACGATGTCTACTTCGTGCGCGACGGAGTTTTCAGTGACGATATCTCCTTCGCGCCCGACGCAGTTGTCGCTGCCGATTTCCTGATCGGCCACGACAAAGTTTTCGGTGACGATATCTGCTTCGCGCGCGATGCAGTTTTCGGTGACGATGTCTCCTTCGCGCGCGACGCAGTTTTCGGTGACGATATCTCCTTCGCGCGCGACGCAGTTTTCGGTGACGATATATCCTTCTTCCACAACGCACTTTTCGGTGACCATATCTCCTTCGCGCGCGACGCAGTTTTCGGTGACGATAACTCCTTCGTGCGCGACGCAATTGTCGCTGCCGATTTCCTGATCTGCCACGACGCAGTTTTCGGTGACGATATCTCCTTCGCGCGCGACGCAGTTTTCGGTGACGATATCTCCTTCGCGCGGGACGCAGTTTTCGCTTACGAAATCTTCTTCGCGCGCGACGCAGTTGTCGCTTACCAAATCTCCTTCGCGCACGACGCAGTTGTCGCTGCCGATTTCCTGATCGGCCGCGACAAAGTTTTCATAAACGATATCTCCTTCGCGCGCGATGCAGTTTTCGGTGACGTTATCTCCTTCGCGCGCGACACAGTTTTCACTCACGATACCTCCTTCGCGCGCGACGCATTGTCACTGCCGATTTCCTGATCTTCCACGACGCAGTTTTCGGTGACGATATCTCCTTCGCGCGGGACGCAGTTTTCGCTTACGAAATCTCCATCGCGCGCGACGCAGTTGTCGCTTACCAAATCTCCTTCGCGCACGACGCAGTTGTCGCTGCCGATTTCCTGATCGGCCGCGACAAAGTTTTCATAAACGATATCTCCTTCGCGCGCGATGCAGTTTTCGGTGACGATATCTCCTTCGCGCGCGACACAGTTTTCGCTCACGATACCTCCTTCGCGCGCGACGTATTGTCACTGCCGATTTCCTGATCTTCCACAACGCAGTTTTCGGTGACGATATCTCCTTCGCGCGCGACGCAGTTTTCGGTGACGATATCTCCTTCGCGCGCGACGCAGTTTTCGGTGACGATATCTCCTTCCCGCGCGACGCAGTTGTCGTTGCCGATTCCTGATGGACCGCGACGCAGTTTTCGGTGACAATATCTCCTTCGCGCGCGACGCAGTTTTCGCATACGAAATGTCCTTCACGCGCCACGCAGTTGTCGCTGCTGATTTCCTGATCGGCCGCGACAAAGTTTTCGTTGACGATATCTACTTCGCGCGCGATGTAGTTTTCGGTGACGATATCTCCTTCGCGCGCGACGCAGTGTTCGCTGCCGATTTCCTTCGCGCGCGGCGCAGTTGTCGCTGCCGATTTCTCACTGACGATATGTACTTCGCGACGCAGTTTGCGGTGATGATATCTCCTTCGCGCGCGACGCAGATTTCGGTGACGATATCTCCTTCGCGCGCGACGCTGTTTTCGCTCACGATACCTCCTTCGCGCGCCACGCAGTTGTCGCTGCCGATTTCCTGATCGGCTGCGACAAAGTTTTCATTGACGATGTCTACTTCGTGCGCGACGGAGTTTTCAGTGACGATATCTCCTTCGCGCGCGACGCAGTTTTCGCTCACGATACCTGCTTCGCGCGCGACGCAGTTGTCGCTGCCGATTTCCTGATCTGCCGCGACGCCGTTTTCAGTGACGATATCTCCTTCGCGCGCGACGCAGTTTTCGCTTACGAAATCTCCCTCGCGCGCGACGCTGTTGTCGCTGCCGATTTCCTGATCGGCCACGACAAAGTTTTCGGTGACGATATCTACTTGGGCGCGACGCAGTTTTCGGTGACGATATCTCCTTCACGCACGACGCAGTTTTCGATGACGATATCTCCTTCGCGCGCGACGCAGTTTTCGCTCACGATACCTCCTTCACACGCGACGCAGTTGTCGCTGCCGATTTCCTGATCTGCCGCGACGCCGTTTTCGGTGACGATATCTCCTTCACGCGCGATGCAGTTTTCGCTCACGATACCTCCTTCGCGCGCGACGCAGTTGTCGCTGCCGATTTCCTGATCTGCCGCGACGTCGTTTTCGGTGACGATATCTCCTTCGCGCGCGATGCAGTTTTCGCTCAAGATACCTCCTTCGCGCGCGACGCATTATCGCTGCCGATTTCCTGATCTTCCACAACGCAGTTTTCGGTGACGATATCTCCTTCGCGCGAGACGCAATTGTCGCTGCCGATTTCCTGATCTGCCACGACGCAGTTTTTGGTTACGATATCTCCTTCGCGCGCGACGCAGTTTTCGGTGACGATATCTCCTTCGCGCGCGATGCAGTTTTCGCTCACGATACCTCCTTCGCGCGCGACGCATTTTTGTTGCCGATTTCCTGATCTTCCACAACGCAATTTTCGGTGACGATATCTCCTTCGCGCGCGACGCAGTTTTCGGTTACGATATCTCCTTCACGCGCGACGCAGTTTTCGGTGACGATATCTCCTTCGCGCGCGACGCAGTTTTCGCTCACGATACCTCCTTCGCGCGCGACGCATTGTCGCTGCCGATTTCCTGATCTACCGCGATGCAGTTTTCGGTGACGATATCTCCTTCGCGCGCGACGTAGTGTTCGCTGACGAAATCTCCTTCGCGCGCGACGCAGTTGTCGCTGCCGATTTCTTAATCGGCCGCGACAAAGTTTTCGGTGACGATATCTCCTTCGCGCGCGACACAGTTTTCGGTGACGATATCTCCTTCGCGCGCGACGCAGTTTTTGGTGACGATATCTCCTTCGCGCGCGACGCAGTTGTTGTTGCCGATTCCTGATCTGCCACGACGCAGTTTTCGGTGACGATATCTCCTTCGCGCGCGACGCAGTTTTCGGTGACGATATCTCCTTCGCGCGCGACGCAGTTTTCGGTGACGATATCTCCTTCCCGCGCGACGCAGTTGTCGTTGCCGATTCCTGATGGACCGCGACGCAGTTTTCGGTGACGATATCTCCTTCGCGCGCGACGCAGTTTTCGCTTACGAAATGTCCTTCGCGCGCGACGCAGTTGTCGCTGCCGATTTCCTGATCGGCCGCGACAAAGTTTTCGTTGACGATATCTACTTCGCGCGCGATGTAGTTTTCGGTGACGATATCTCCTTCGCGCGCGACGCAGTGTTCGCTGCCGATTTCCTTCGCGCGCGGCGCAGTTGTCGCTGCCGATTTCTCACTGACGATATGTACTTCGCGACGCAGTTTGCGGTGACGATATCTCCTTCGCGCGCGACGCAGTTTTCGCTCACGATACCTCCTTCGCGCGCGACGCAGTTGTCGCTGCCGATTTCCTGATCGGCCGCGACAAAGTTTTCATTGACGATGTCTACTTCGTGCGCGACGGAGTTTTCAGTGACGATATCTCCTTCGCGCGCGACGCAGTTTTCGCTCACGATACCTCCTTCGCGCGCGACGCAGTTGTCGCTGCCGATTTCCTGATCTGCCGCGACGCCGTTTTCAGTGACGATATCTCCTTCGCGCGCGACGCAGTTTTCGCTTACGAAATCTCCCTCGCGCGCGACGCAGTTGTCGCTGCCGATTTCCTGATCGGCCACGACAAAGTTTTCGGCGACGATATCTACTTGGCGCGCGACGCAGTTTTCGGTGACGATATCTCCTTCACGCGCGATGCAGTTTTCGCTCACGATACCTCCTTCGCGCGCGACGCAGTTGTCGCTGCCGATTTCCTGATCTGCCGCGACGTCGTTTTCGGTGACGATATCTCCTTCGCGCGCGATGCAGTTTTCGCTCAAGATACCTCCTTCGCGCGCGACGCATTATCGCTGCCGATTTCCTGATCTTCCACAATGCAGTTTTCGGTGACGATATATCCTTCGCGCGCGACGTAGTTTTCGGTGACGATATCTCCTTCGCGCGAGACGCAATTGTCGCTGCCGATTTCCTGATCTGCCACGACGCAGTTTTTGGTTACGATATCTCCTTCGCGCGCGACGCAGTTTTCGGTGACGATATCTCCTTCGCGCGCGATGCAGTTTTCGCTCACGATACCACCTTCGCGCGCGACGCATTTTTGTTGCCGATTTCCTGATCTTCCACAACGCAATTTTTGGTTACGATATCTCCTTCGCGCGCGACGCAGTTTTCGGTTACGATATCTCCTTCACGCGCGACGCAGTTTTCGGTGACGATATCTCCTTCGCGCGCGACGCAGTTTTCGCTCACGATACCTCCTTCGCGCGCGACGCATTGTCGCTGCCGATTTCCTGATCTTCCACGACGCAGTTTTCGGTGACGATATCTCCTTCGCGCGCGACGCAGTTTTTGGTGACGATATCTCCTTCGCGCGCGACGCAGTTGTTGTTGCCGATTCCTGATCTGCCACGACGCAGTTTTCGGTGACGATATCTCCTTCGCGCGCGACGCAGTTTTCGGTGACGATATCTCCTTCGCGCGCGACGCAGTTTTCGGTGACGATATCTCCTTCCCGCGCGACGCAGTTGTCGTTGCCGATTCCTGATGGACCGCGACGCAGTTTTCGGTGACGATATCTCCTTCGCGCGCGACGCAGTTGTCGCTTACGAAATGTCCTTCGCGCGCGACGCAGTTGTCGCTGCCGATTTCCTGATCGGCCGCGACAAAGTTTTCGTTGACGATATCTACTTCGCGCGCGATGTAGTTTTCGGTGACGATATCTCCTTCGCGCGCGACGCAGTGTTCGCTGCCGATTTCCTTCGCGCGCGGCGCAGTTGTCGCTGCCGATTCTCACTGACGATATGTACTTCGCGACGCAGTTTGCGGTGACGATATCTCCTTCGCGCGCGACGCAGTTTTCGCTTACGAAATCTCCCTCGCGCGCGACGCAGTTGTCGCTGCCGATTTCCTGATCGGCCACGACAAAGTTTTCATTGACGATGTCTACTTCGTGCGCGACGGAGTTTTCAGTGACGATATCTCCTTCGCGCGCGACGCAGTTTTCGCTCACGATACCTCCTTTGCGCGCGACGCAGTTGTCGCTGCCGATTTCCTGATCTGCCGCGACGCCGTTTTCAGTGACGATATCTCCTTCGCGCGCGACGCAGTTTTCGCTTACGAAATCTCCCTCGCGCGCGACCAGTTGTCGCTGCCGATTTCCTGATCGGCCACGACAAAGTTTTCGGCGACGATATCTACTTGGCGCGCGACGCAGTTTTCGGTGACGATATCTCCTTCGCGCGCGACGCAGTTTTCGGTGACGATATCTCCTTCGCGCGCGACGCAGTTTTCGCTCACGATACCTCCTTCACGCGCGACGCAGTTGTCGCTGCCGATTTCCTGATCTGCCGCGACGCCGTTTTCGGTGACGATATCTCCTTCACGCGCGATGCAGTTTTCGCTCACGATACCTCCTTCGCGCGCGACGCAGTTGTCGCTGCCGATTTCCTGATCTGCCGCGACGCCGTTTTCGGTGACGATATCTCCTTCGCGCGCGATGCAGTTTTCGCTCAAGATACCTCCTTCGCGTGCGACGCATTATCGCTGCCGATTTCCTGATCTTCCACAACGCAGTTTTCGCTTACGAAATCTCCCTCGCGCGCGACGCAGTTGTCGCTGCCGATTTCCTGATCGGCCACGACAAAGTTTTCGGTGACGATATCTACTTGGCGCGCGACGCAGTTTTCGGTGACGATATCTCCTTCGCGTGCGACGCAGTTTTCGGTGACGATATCTCCTTCGCGCGCGACGCAGTTTTCGGTGATGATATCTCCTTCGCGCGCGACGCAGTTTTCGCTCACGATACCTCCTTCACGCGCGACGCAGTTGTCGCTGCCGATTTCCTGATCTGCCACGACGCCGTTTTCGGTGACGATATCTCCTTCACGCGCGATGCAGTTTTCGCTCACGATACCTCCTTCGCGCGCGACGCAGTTGTCGCTGCCGATTTCCTGATCTGCCGCGACGCCGTTTTCGGTGACAATATCTCCTTCGCGCGCGACCCAATTTTCGCTCACGATACCTCCTTCGCGCGCGACGCATTGTCGCTGCCGATTTCCTGATCTTCCACGACGCAGTTTTCGGTGACGATATCTCCTTCGCGCACGATGCAGTTTTCGGTGACGATATCTCCTTCGCGCGCGACGCAGTTTTCGGTGACGATATCTCCTTCCCGCGCGACGCAGTTGTCGTTGCCGATTCCGGATCGGCCGCGACGCAGTTTTCGGTGACGATATCTCCTTCGCGCTCGACGCAGTTGTCGCTTACGAAATATCCTTCGCGCGCGACGCAGTTGTCGCTGCCGGTTTCCTGATCGGCCGCGTCAAAGTTTTCATTGACGATGTCTACTTCGTGCGCGACGGAGTTTTCAGTGACGATATCTCCTTCGCGCCCGACGCAGTTGTCGCTGCCGATTTCCTGATCGGCCACGACAAAGTTTTCGGTGACGATATCTGCTTCGCGCGCGATGCAGTTTTCGGTGACGATGTCTCCTTCGCGCGCGACGCAGTTTTCGGTGACGATATCTCCTTCGCGCGCGATGCAGTTTTCGCTCCCGATACCTCCTTCACGCGCGACGCAGTTGTCGCTGCCGATTTCCTGATCTACCGCGATGCAGTTTTCGGTGACGATATCTCCTTCGCGCGCGACGTAGTGGTCGCTGACGAAATCTCGTTCGCGCGCGACGCAGTTGTCGCTGCCGATTTCTTAATCGGCCGCGACAAAGTTTTCGGTGACGATATCTCCTTCGCGCGCGACGCAGTTGGCGGTGACGATATCTCCTTCGCGCGCGACGCAGTTTTCGGTGACGATATCTCCTTCGCGCGCGACGCAGTTTTCGGTGACGATATATCCTTCTTCCACAACGCACTTTTCGGTGACCATATCTCCTTCGCGCGCGACGCAGTTTTCGGTGACGATAACTCCTTCGTGCGCGACGCAATTGTCGCTGCCGATTTCCTGATCTGCCACGACGCAGTTTTCGGTGACGATATCTCCTTCGCGCGCGACGCAGTTTTCGGTGACGATATCTCCTTCGCGCGGGACGCAGTTTTCGCTTACGAAATCTTCTTCGCGCGCGACGCAGTTGTCGCTTACCAAATCTCCTTCGCGCACGACGCAGTTGTCGCTGCCGATTTCCTGATCGGCCGCGACAAAGTTTTCATAAACGATATCTCCTTCGCGCGCGATGCAGTTTTCGGTGACGTTATCTCCTTCGCGCGCGACACAGTTTTCGCTCACGATACCTCCTTCGCGCGCGACGCATTGTCACTGCCGATTTCCTGATCTTCCACGACGCAGTTTTCGGTGACGATATCTCCTTCGCGCGGGACGCAGTTTTCGCTTACGAAATCTCCATCGCGCGCGACGCAGTTGTCGCTTACCAAATCTCCTTCGCGCACGACGCAGTTGTCGCTGCCGATTTCCTGATCGGCCGCGACAAAGTTTTCATAAACGATAACTCCTTCGCGCGCGATGCAGTTTTCGGTGACGATATCTCCTTCGCGCGCGACACAGTTTTCGCTCACGATACCTCCTTCGCGCGCGACGTATTGTCACTGCCGATTTCCTGATCTTCCACAACGCAGTTTTCGGTGACGATATCTCCTTCGCGCGCGACGCAGTTTTCGGTGACGATATCTCCTTCGCGCGCGACGCAGTTTTCGGTGACGATATCTCCTTCCCGCGCGACGCAGTTGTCGTTGCCGATTCCTGATGGACCGCGACGCAGTTTTCGGTGACAATATCTCCTTCGCGCGCGACGCAGTTTTCGCTTACGAAATGTCCTTCGCGCGCCACGCAGTTGTCGCTGCCGATTTCCTGATCGGCCGCGACAAAGTTTTCGTTGACGATATCTACTTCGCGCGCGATGTAGTTTTCGGTGACGATATCTCCTTCGCGCGCGACGCAGTGTTCGCTGCCGATTTCCTTCGCGCGCGGCGCAGTTGTCGCTGCCGATTTCTCACTGACGATATGTACTTCGCGACGCAGTTTGCGGTGATGATATCTCCTTCGCGCGCGACGCAGATTTCGGTGACGATATCTCCTTCGCGCGCGACGCTGTTTTCGCTCACGATACCTCCTTCGCGCGCGACGCAGTTGTCGCTGCCGATTTCCTGATCGGCTGCGACAAAGTTTTCATTGACGATGTCTACTTCGTGCGCGACGGAGTTTTCAGTGACGATATCTCCTTCGCGCGCGACGCAGTTTTCGCTCACGATACCTGCTTCGCGCGCGACGCAGTTGTCGCTGCCGATTTCCTGATCTGCCACGACGCCGTTTTCAGTGACGATATCTCCTTCGCGCGCGACGCAGTTTTCGCTTACGAAATCTCCCTCGCGCGCGACGCTGTTGTCGCTGCCGATTTCCTGATCGGCCACGACAAAGTTTTCGGTGACGATATCTACTTGGGCGCGACGCAGTTTTCGGTGACGATATCTCCTTCACGCACGACGCAGTTTTCGATGACGATATCTCCTTCGCGCGCGACGCAGTTTTCGCTCACGATACCTCCTTCACACGCGACGCAGTTGTCGCTGCCGATTTCCTGATCTGCCGCGACGCCGTTTTCAGTGACGATATCTCCTTCGCGCACGACGCAGTTGTCGCTGCCGATTTCCTGATCGGCCGCGACAAAGTTTTCATAAACGATATCTCCTTCGCGCGCGATGCAGTTTTCGGTGACGTTATCTCCTTCGCGCGCGACACAGTTTTCGCTCACGATACCTCCTTCGCGCGCGACGCATTGTCACTGCCGATTTCCTGATCTTCCACGACGCAGTTTTCGGTGACGATATCTCCTTCGCGCGGGACGCAGTTTTCGCTTACGAAATCTCCATCGCGCGCGACGCAGTTGTCGCTTACCAAATCTCCTTCGCGCACGACGCAGTTGTCGCTGCCGATTTCCTGATCGGCCGCGACAAAGTTTTCATAAACGATATCTCCTTCGCGCGCGATGCAGTTTTTGGTGACGATATCTCCTTCGCGCGCGACACAGTTTTCGCTCACGATACCTCCTTCGCGCGCGACGTATTGTCACTGCCGATTTCCTGATCTTCCACAACGCAGTTTTCGGTGACGATATCTCCTTCGCGCGCGACGCAGTTTTCGGTGACGATATCTCCTTCGCGCGCGACGCAGTTTTCGGTGACGATATCTCCTTCCCGCGCGACGCAGTTGTCGTTGCCGATTCCTGATGGACCGCGACGCAGTTTTCGGTGACAATATCTCCTTCGCGCGCGACGCAGTTTTCGCTTACGAAATGTCCTTCGCGCGCCACGCAGTTGTCGCTGCCGATTTCCTGATCGGCCGCGACAAAGTTTTCGTTGACGATATCTACTTCGCGCGCGATGTAGTTTTCGGTGACGATATCTCCTTCGCGCGCGACGCAGTGTTCGCTGCCGATTTCCTTCGCGCGCGGCGCAGTTGTCGCTGCCGATTTCTCACTGACGATATGTACTTCGCGACGCAGTTTGCGGTGATGATATCTCCTTCGCGCGCGACGCAGATTTCGGTGATGATATCTCCTTCGCGCGCGACGCTGTTTTCGCTCACGATACCTCCTTCGCGCGCGACGCAGTTGTCGCTGCCGATTTCCTGATCGGCTGCGACAAAGTTTTCATTGACGATGTCTACTTCGTGCGCGACGGAGTTTTCAGTGACGATATCTCCTTCGCGCGCGACGCAGTTTTCGCTCACGATACCTGCTTCGCGCGCGACGCAGTTGTCGCTGCCGATTTCCTGATCTGCCGCGACGCCGTTTTCAGTGACGATATCTCCTTCGCGCGCGACGCAGTTTTCGCTTACGAAATCTCCCTCGCGCGCGACGCTGTTGTCGCTGCCGATTTCCTGATCGGCCACGACAAAGTTTTCGGTGACGATATCTACTTGGGCGCGACGCAGTTTTCGGTGACGATATCTCCTTCACGCACGACGCAGTTTTCGATGACGATATCTCCTTCGCGCGCGACGCAGTTTTCGCTCACGATACCTCCTTCACACGCGACGCAGTTGTCGCTGCCGATTTCCTGATCTGCCGCGACGCCGTTTTCGGTGACGATATCTCCTTCACGCGCGATGCAGTTTTCGCTCACGATACCTCCTTCGCGCGCGACGCAGTTGTCGCTGCCGATTTCCTGATCTGCCGCGACGTCGTTTTCGGTGACGATATCTCCTTCGCGCGCGATGCAGTTTTCGCTCAAGATACCTCCTTCGCGCGCGACGCATTATCGCTGCCGATTTCCTGATCTTCCACAACACAGTTTTCGGTGACGATATCTCCTTCGCGCGCGACGTAGTTTTCGGTGACGATATCTCCTTCGCGCGAGACGCAATTGTCGCTGCCGATTTCCTGATCTGCCACGACGCAGTTTTTGGTTACGATATCTCCTTCGCGCGCGACGCAGTTTTCGGTGACGATATCTCCTTCGCGCGCGATGCAGTTTTCGCTCACGATACCTCCTTCGCGCGCGACGCATTTTTGTTGCCGATTTCCTGATCTTCCACAACGCAATTTTCGGTGACGATATCTCCTTCGCGCGCGACGCAGTTTTCGGTTACGATATCTCCTTCACGCGCGACGCAGTTTTCGGTGACGATATCTCCTTCGCGCGCGACGCAGTTTTCGCTCACGATACCTCCTTCGCGCGCGACGCATTGTCGCTGCCGATTTCCTGATCGGCCACGACAAAGTTTTCGGTGACGATATCTACTTGGGCGCGACGCAGTTTTCGGTGACGATATCTCCTTCACGCACGACGCAGTTTTCGATGACGATATCTCCTTCGCGCGCGACGCAGTTTTCGCTCACGATACCTCCTTCACACGCGACGCAGTTGTCGCTGCCGATTTCCTGATCTGCCGCGACGCCGTTTTCGGTGACGATATCTCCTTCACGCGCGATGCAGTTTTCGCTCACGATACCTCCTTCGCGCGCGACGCAGTTGTCGCTGCCGATTTCCTGATCTGCCGCGACGTCGTTTTCGGTGACGATATCTCCTTCGCGCGCGATGCAGTTTTCGCTCACGATACCTCCTTCGCGCGCGACGCATTTTTGTTGCCGATTTCCTGATCTTCCACAACGCAATTTTCGGTGACGATATCTCCTTCGCGCGCGACGCAGTTTTCGGTTACGATATCTCCTTCACGCGCGACGCAGTTTTCGGTGACGATATCTCCTTCGCGCGCGACGCAGTTTTCGCTCACGATACCTCCTTCGCGCGCGACGCATTGTCACTGCCGATTTCCTGATCTTCCACGACACAGTTTTCGGTGACGATATCTCCTTCGCGCGCGACGCAGTTTTCGGTGACGATATCTCCTTCGCGCGCGACGCAGTTTTCGGTGACGATATCTCCTTCCCGCGCGACGCAGTTGTCGTTGCCGATTCCTGATGGACCGCGACGCAGTTTTCGGTGACGATATCTCCTTCGCGCGCGACGCAGTTTTCGCTTACGAAATGTCCTTCGCGCGCGACGCAGTTGTCGCTGCCGATTTCCTGATCGGCCGCGACAAAGTTTTCGTTGACGATATCTACTTCGCGCGCGATGTAGTTTTCGGTGACGATATCTCCTTCGCGCGCGACGCAGTGTTCGCTGCCGATTTCCTTCGCGCGCGGCGCAGTTGTCGCTGCCGATTTCTCACTGACGATATGTACTTCGCGACGCAGTTTGCGGTGACGATATCTCCTTCGCGCGCGACGCAGTTTTCGCTCACGATACCTCCTTCGCGCGCGACGCAGTTGTCGCTGCCGATTTCCTGATCGGCCGCGACAAAGTTTTCATTGACGATGTCTACTTCGTGCGCGACGGAGTTTTCAGTGACGATATCTCCTTCGCGCGCGACGCAGGTTTCGCTCACGATACCTCCTTCGCGCGCGACGCAGTTGTCGCTGCCGATTTCCTGATCTGCCGCGACGCCGTTTTCAGTGACGATATCTCCTTCGCGCGCGACGCAGTTTTCGCTTACGAAATCTCCCTCGCGCGCGACGCAGTTGTCGCTGCCGATTTCCTGATCGGCCACGACAAAGTTTTCGGCGACGATATCTACTTGGCGCGCGACGCAGTTTTCGGTGACGATATCTCCTTCGCGCGCGACGCAGTTTTCGGTGACGATATCTCCTTCGCGCGCGACGCAGTTTTCGCTCACGATACCTCCTTCACGCGCGACGCAGTTGTCGCTGCCGATTTCCTGATCTGCCGCGACGCCGTTTTCGGTGACGATATCTCCTTCCCGCGCGATGCAGTTTTCGCTCACGATACCTCCTTCGCGCGCGACGCAGTTGTCGCTGCCGATTTCCTGATCTGCCGCGACGCCGTTTTCGGTGACGATATCTCCTTCGCGCGCGATGCAGTTTTCGCTCAAGATACCTCCTTCGCGCGCGACGCATTATCGCTGCCGATTTCCTGATCTTCCACAACGCAATTTTCGGTGACGATATCTCCTTCGCGCGCGACGCAATTGTCGCTGCCGATATCCTGATCTGCCACGACGCAGTTTTTGGTTACGATATCTCCTTCGCGCGCGACGCAGTTTTCGGTGACGATATCTCCTTCGCGCGCGATGCAGTTTTCGCTCACGATACCTCCTTCGCGCGCGACGCATTTTTGTTGCCGATTTCCTGATCTTCCACAACGCAATTTTCGGTGACGATATCTCCTTCGCGCGCGACGCAGTTTTCGGTTACGATATCTCCTTCACGCGCGACGCAGTTTTCGGTGACGATATCTCCTTCGCGCGCGACGCAGTTTTCGCTCACGATACCTCCTTCGCGCGGGACGCATTGTCGCTGCCGATTTCCTGATCTTCCACGACGCAGTTTTCGGTGACGATATCTCCTTCGCGCGCGACGCAGTTGTTGTTGCCGATTCCTGATCTGCCACGACGCAGTTTTCGGTGACGATATCTCCTTCGCGCGCGACGCAGTTTTCGGTGACGATATCTCCTTCGCGCGGGACGCAGTTTTCGCTTACGAAATCTCCATCGCGCGCGACGCAGTTGTCGCTTACCAAATCTCCTTCGCGCACGACGCAGTTGTCGCTGCCGATTTCCTGATCGGCCGCGACAAAGTTTTCATAAACGATATCTCCTTCGCGCGCGATGCAGTTTTCGGTGACGATATCTCCTTCGCGCACGACACAGTTTTCGCTCACGATACCTCCTTCGCGCGCGACGCATTGTCACTGCCGATTTCCTGATCTTCCACGACGCAGTTTTCGGTGACGATATCTCCTTCGCGCGCGACGCAGTTTTCGGTGACGATATCTCCTTCGCGCGCGACGCAGTTTTCGGTGACGATATATCCTTCTTCCATAACGCACTTTTCGGTGACCATATCTCCTTCGCGCGCGACGCAGTTTTCGGTGACGATATCTCCTTCGTGCGCGACGCAATTGTCGCTGCCGATTTCCTAATCTGCCACGACGCAGTTTTCGGTGACGATATCTCCTTCGCGCGTGACGCAGTTTTCGGTGACGATATCTCCTTCGCGCGGGACGCAGTTTTCGCTTACGAAATCTGCATCGCGCGCGACGCAGTTGTCGCTTACCAAATCTCCTTCGCGCACGACGCAGTTGTCGCTGCCGATTTCCTGATCGGCCGCGACAAAGTTTGCATAAACGATATCTCCTTCGCGCGCGATGCAGTTTTCGGTGACGTTATCTCCTTCGCGCGCGACACAGTTTTCGCTCACGATACCTCCTTCGCGCGCGACGCATTGTCACTGCCGATTTCCTGATCTTCCACGACGCAGTTTTCGGTGACGATATCTCCTTCGCGCGGGACGCAGTTTTCGCTTACGAAATCTCCATCGCGCGCGACGCAGTTGTCGCTTACCAAATCTCCTTCGCGCACGACGCAGTTGTCGCTGCCGATTTCCTGATCGGCCGCGACAAAGTTTTCATAAACGATATCTCCTTCGCGCGCGATGCAGTTTTCGGTGACGATATCTCCTTCGCGCGCGACACAGTTTTCGCTCACGATACCTCCTTCGCGCGCGACGCATTGTCACTGCCGATTTCCTGATCTTCCACGACGCAATTTTCGGTGACGATATGTCCTTCGCGCGCGACGCAGTTTTCGGTGACGATATCTCCTTCGCGCGCGACGCAGTTTTCGGTGACGATATCTCCTTCCCGCGCGACGCAGTTGTCGTTGCCGATTCCTGATGGACCGCGACGCAGTTTTCGGTGACGATATCTCCTTCCCGCGCGACGCAGTTGTCGTTGCCGATTCCTGATGGACCGCGACGCAGTTTTCGGTGACAATATCTCCTTCGCGCGCGACGCAGTTTTCGCTTACGAAATGTCCTTCGCGCGCCACGCAGTTGTCGCTGCCGATTTCCTGATCGGCCGCGACAAAGTTTTCGTTGACGATATCTACTTCGCGCGCGATGTAGTTTTCGGTGACGATATCTCCTTCGCGCGCGACGCAGTGTTCGCTGCCGATTTCCTTCGCGCGCGGCGCAGTTGTCGCTGCCGATTTCTCACTGACGATATGTACTTCGCGACGCAGTTTGCGGTGATGATATCTCCTTCGCGCGCGACGCAGATTTCGGTGACGATATCTCCTTCGCGCGCGACGCTGTTTTCGCTCACGATACCTCCTTCGCGCGCGACGCAGTTGTCGCTGCCGATTTCCTGATCGGCCGCGACAAAGTTTTCATTGACGATGTCTACTTCGTGCGCGACGGAGTTTTCAGTGACGATATCTCCTTCGCGCGCGACGCAGTTTTCGCTCACGATACCTCCTTCGCGCGCGACGCAGTTGTCGCTGCCGATTTCCTGATCTGCCGCGACGCCGTTTTCAGTGACGATATCTCCCTCGCGCGCGACGCAGTTTTCGCTTACGAAATCTCCCTCGCGCGCGACGCAGTTGTCGCTGCTGATTTCCTGATCGGCCACGACAAAGTTTTCGGTGACGATATCTACTTGGCGCGCGACGCAGTTTTCGGTGATGATATCTCCTTCGCGCGCGACGTAGTTGTCGCTGCCGATTTCCTGATCTGCCACGACGCAGTTTTTGGTTACGATATCTCCTTCGCGCGCGATGCAGTTTTCGGTGACGATATCTCCTTCGCGCGCGACGCAGTTTTCGGTGACGATATCTCCTTCGCGCGCGACGCAGTTTTCGGTGACGATATCTCCTTCGCGCGCGACGCAGTTTTTGGTTACGATATCTCCTTCGCCCGCGACGCAGTTTTCGGTGACGATATCTCCTTCGCGCGCGACGCAGTTTTCGGTGACGATATCTCCTTCGCGCGCGATGCAGTTTTCGCTCACGATACCTCCTTCGCGCGCGATGCATTTTTGTTGCCGATTTCCTGATCTTCCACAACGCAATTTTCGGTGATGATATCTCCTTCGCGCGCGACGCAGTTTTCGGTTACGATATCTCCTTCACGCGCGACGCAGTTTTCGGTGACGATATCTCCTTCGCGCGCGACGCAGTTTTCGCTCACGATACCTCCTTCGCGCGCGACGCAGTTGTCGCTGCCGATTTCCTGATCGGCCGCGACAAAGTTTTCATTGACGATGTCTACTTCGTGCGCGACGGAGTTTTCAGTGACGATATCTCCTTCGCGCGCGACGCAGTTTTCGCTCACGATACCTCCTTCGCGCGCGACGCAGTTGTCGCTGCCGATTTCCTGATCTGCCGCGACGCCGTTTTCAGTGACGATATCTCCTTCGCGCGCGACGCAGTTTTCGCTTACGAAATCTCCCTCGCGCGCGACGTAGTTGTCGCTGCTGATTTCCTGATCGACCACGACAAAGTTTTCGGTGACGATATCTACTTGGCGCGCGACGCAGTTTTCGGTGACGATATCTCCTTCGCGCGCGACGTAGTTGTCGCTGCCGATTTCCTGATCTGCCACGACGCAGTTTTTGGTTACGATATCTCCTTCGCGCGCGATGCAGTTTTCGGTGACGATATCTCCTTCGCGCGCGACGCAGTTTTCGGTGACGATATCTCCTTCGCGCGCGACGCAGTTTTCGGTGACGATATCTCCTTCGCGCGCGACGCAGTTTTTGGTTACGATATCTCCTTCGCCCGCGACGCAGTTTTCGGTGACGATATCTCCTTCGCGCGCGACGCAGTTTTCGGTGACGATATCTCCTTCGCGCGCGATGCAGTTTTCGCTCACGATACCTCCTTCGCGCGCGATGCATTTTTGTTGCCGATTTCCTGATCTTCCACAACGCAATTTTCGGTGATGATATCTCCTTCGCGCGCGACGCAGTTTTCGGTGATGATATCTCCTTCGCGCGCGACGCAGTTTTCGGTTACGATATCTCCTTCACGCGCGACGCAGTTTTCGGTGACGATATCTCCTTCGCGCGCGACGCAGTTTTCGGTGACGATATCTCCTTCGCGCGCGACGCAGTTTTCGGTGACGATATCTCCTTCGCGCGCGACGCAGTTTTTGGTTACGATATCTCCTTCGCCCGCGACGCAGTTTTCGGTGACGATATCTCCTTCGCGCGCGACGCAGTTTTCGGTGACGATATCTCCTTCGCGCGCGATGCAGTTTTCGCTCACGATACCTCCTTCGCGCGCGATGCATTTTTGTTGCCGATTTCCTGATCTTCCACAACGCAATTTTCGGTGATGATATCTCCTTCGCGCGCGACGCAGTTTTCGGTTACGATATCTCCTTCACGCGCGACGCAGTTTTCGGTGACGATATCTCCTTCACGCGCGACGCAGTTTTCGGTGACGATACCTCCTTCGCGCGCGACGCATTGTCGCTGCCGATTTCCTGATCTTCCACGACGCAGTTTTCGGTGACGATATCTCCTTCGCGCGCGACGCAGTTTTTGGTGACGATATCTCCTTCGCGCGCGACGCAGTTGTTGTTGCCGATTCCTGATCTGCCACGACGCAGTTTTCGGTGACGATATCTCCTTCGCGCGCGACGCAGTTTTCGGTGACGATATCTCCTTCGCGCGGGACGCAGTTTTCGCTTACGAAATCTCCATCGCGCGCGACGCAGTTGTCGCTTACCAAATCTCCTTCGCGCACGACGCAGTTGTCGCTGCCGATTTCCTGATCGGCCGCGACAAAGTTTTCATAAACGATATCTCCTTCGCGCGCGATGCAGTTTTCGGTGACGATATCTCCTTCGCGCGCGACACAGTTTTCGCTCACGATACCTCCTTCGCGCGCGACGCATTGTCACTGCCGATTTCCTGATCTTCCACGACACAGTTTTCGGTGACGATATCTCCTTCGCGCGCGACGCAGTTTTCGGTGACGATATCTCCTTCGCGCGCGACGCAGTTTTCGGTGACGATATCTCCTTCCCGCGCGACGCAGTTGTCGTTGCCGATTCCTGATGGACCGCGACGCAGTTTTCGGTGACGATATCTCCTTCGCGCGCGACGCAGTTTTCGCTTACGAAATGTCCTTCGCGCGCGACGTAGTTGTCGTTGCCGATTTCCTGATCGGCCGCGACAAAGTTTTCGTTGACGATATCTACTTCGCGCGCGATGTAGTTTTCGGTGACGATATCTCCTTCGCGCGCGACGCAGTGTTCGCTGCCGATTTCCTTCGCGCGCGGCGCAGTTGTCGCTGCCGATTTCTCACTGACGATATGTACTTCGCGACGCAGTTTGCGGTGACGATATCTCCTTCGCGCGCGACGCAGTTTTCGGTGACGATATCTCCTTCGCGCGCGACGCTGTTTTCGCTCACGATACCTCCTTCGCGCGCGACGCAGTTGTCGCTGCCGATTTCCTGATCGGCCGCGACAATGTTTTCATTGACGATGTCTACTTCGTGCGCGACGGAGTTTTCAGGGACGATATCTCCTTCGCGCGCGACGCAATTTTCGCTCACGATACCTCCTTCGCGCGCGACGCAGTTGTCGCTGCCGATTTCCTGATCTGCCGCGACGCCGTTTTCAGTGACGATATCTCCTTCGCGCGCGACGCAGTTTTCGCTTACGAAATCTCCCTCGCGCGCGACGCAGTTGTCGCTGCCGATTTCTTGATCGGCCACGACAAAGTTTTCGGCGACGATATCTACTTGGCGCGCGACGCAGTTTTCGGTGACGATATCTCCTTCGCGCGCGACGCTGTTTTCGCTCACGATACCTCCTTCGCGCGCGACGCAGTTGTCGCTGCCGATTTCCTGATCGGCCGCGACAAAGTTTTCATTGACGATGTCTACTTCGTGCGCGACGGAGTTTTCAGTGACGATATCTCCTTCGCGCGCGACGCAGTTTTCGCTCACGATACCTCCTTCGCGCGCGACGCAGTTGTCGCTGCCGATTTCCTGATCTGCCGCGACGCCGTTTTCGGTGACGATATCTCCTTCGCGCGCGATGCAGTTTTCGCTCAAGATACCTCCTTCGCGCGCGACGCATTATCGCTGCCGATTTCCTGATCTTCCAAACGCAATTTTCGGTGACGATATCTCCTTCGCGCGCGACGTAGTTTTCGGTGACGATATCTCCTTCGCGCGCGACGCAATTGTCGCTGCCGATTTCCTGATCTGCCACGACGCAGTTTTTGGTTACGATATCTCCTTCGCGCGCGACGCAGTTTTCGGTGACGATATCTCCTTCGTGCGCGACGCAGTTTTCGGTGACGATATCTCCTTCGCGCGCGACGCAGTTTTCGCTCACGATACCTCCTTCACGCGCGACGCAGTTGTCGCTGCCGATTTCCTGATCTGCCGCGACGCCGTTTTCGGTGACGATATCTCCTTCACGCGCGATGCAGTTTTCGCTCACGATACCTCCTTCGCGCGCGACGCAGTTGTCGCTGCCGATTTCCTGATCTGCCGCGACGCCGTTTTCGGTGACGATATCTCCTTCGCGCGCGATGCAGTTTTCGCTCAAGATACCTCCTTCGCGCGCGACGCATTATCGCTGCCGATTTCCTGATCTTCCACAACGCAATTTTCGGTGACGATATCTCCTTCGCGCGCGACGTAGTTTTCGGTGACGATATCTCCTTCGCGCGCGACGCAATTGTCGCTGCCGATTTCCTGATCTGCCACGACGCAGTTTTTGGTTACGATATCTCCTTCGCGCGCGACGCAGTTTTCGGTGACGATATCTCCTTCGCGCGCGATGCAGTTTTCGCTCACGATACCTCCTTCGCGCGCGACGCATTTTTGTTGCCGATTTCCTGATCTTCCACAACGCAATTTTCGGTGACGATATCTCCTTCGCGCGCGACGCAGTTTTCGGTTACGATATCTCCTTCACGCGCGACGCAGTTTTCGGTGACGATATCTCCTTCGCGCGCGACGCAGTTTTCGCTCACGATACCTCCTTCGCGCGCGACGCATTGTCACTGCCGATTTCCTGATCTTCCACGACACAGTTTTCGGTGACGATATCTCCTTCGCGCGCGACGCAGTTTTCGGTGACGATATCTCCTTCGCGCGCGACGCAGTTTTCGGTGACGATATCTCCTTCCCGCGCGACGCAGTTGTCGTTGCCGATTCCTGATGGACCGCGACGCAGTTTTCGGTGACGATATCTCCTTCGCGCGCGACGCTGTTTTCGCTCACGATACCTCCTTCGCGCGCGACGCAGTTGTCGCTGCCGATTTCCTGATCGGCCGCGACAATGTTTTCATTGACGATGTCTACTTCGTGCGCGACGGAGTTTTCAGTGACGATATCTCCTTCGCGCGCGACGCAATTTTCGCTCACGATACCTCCTTCGCGCGCGACGCAGTTGTCGCTGCCGATTTCCTGATCTGCCGCGACGCCGTTTTCAGTGACGATATCTCCTTCGCGCGCGACGCAGTTTTCGCTTACGAAATCTCCCTCGCGCGCGACGCAGTTGTCGCTGCCGATTTCTTGATCGGCCACGACAAAGTTTTCGGCGACGATATCTACTTGGCGCGCGACGCAGTTTTCGGTGACGATATCTCCTTCGCGCGCGACGCAGTTTTCGGTGACGATATCTCCTTCGCGCGCGACGCAGTTTTCGCTCACGATACCTCCTTCACGCGCGACGCAGTTGTCGCTGCCGATTTCCTGATCTGCCGCGACGCCGTTTTCGGTGACGATATCTCCTTCACGCGCGATGCAGTTTTCGCTCACGATACCTCCTTCGCGCGCGACGCAGTTGTCGCTGCCGATTTCCTGATCTGCCGCGACGCCGTTTTCGGTGACGATATCTCCTTCGCGC
The DNA here is from genome assembly GCA_964035475.1 of Salix caprea. NCBI lineage: Eukaryota > Viridiplantae > Streptophyta > Magnoliopsida > Malpighiales > Salicaceae > Salix > Salix caprea. Next base: position 13,904,414 of record OZ037745.1, read on the forward strand.
GCGATGCAGTTTTCGCTCAAGATACCTCCTTCGCGCGCGACGCATTATCGCTGCCGATTTCCTGATCTTCCAAACGCAATTTTCGGTGACGATATCTCCTTCGCGCGCGACGTAGTTTTCGGTGACGATATCTCCTTCGCGCGCGACGCAATTGTCGCTGCCGATTTCCTGATCTGCCACGACGCAGTTTTCGGTGACGATATCTCCTTCGCGCGCGACGCAGTTTTCGGTGACGATATCTCCTTCGCGCGCGACGCAGTTTTCGCTCACGATACCTCCTTCACGCGCGACGCAGTTGTCGCTGCCGATTTCCTGATCTGCCGCGACGCCGTTTTCGGTGACGATATCTCCTTCACGCGCGATGCAATTTTCGCTCACGATACCTCCTTCGCGCGCGACGCAGTTGTCGCTGCCGATTTCCTGATCTGCCGCGACGCCGTTTTCGGTGACGATATCTCCTTCGCGCGCGATGCAGTTTTCGCTCAAGATACCTCCTTCGCGCGCGACGCATTATCGCTGCCGATTTCCTGATCTTCCACAACGCAATTTTCGGTGACGATATCTCCTTCGCGCGCGACGTAGTTTTCGGTGACGATATCTCCTTCGCGCGCGACGCAATTGTCGCTGCCGATTTCCTGATCTGCCACGACGCAGTTTTTGGTTACGATATCTCCTTCGCGCGCGACGCAGTTTTCGGTGACGATATCTCCTTCGCGCGCGATGCAGTTTTCGCTCACGATACCTCCTTCGCGCGCGACGCATTTTTGTTGCCGATTTCCTGATCTTCCACAACGCAATTTTCGGTGACGATATCTCCTTCGCGCGCGACGCAGTTTTCGGTTACGATATCTCCTTCACGCGCGACGCAGTTTTCGGTGACGATATCTCCTTCGCGCGCGACGCAGTTTTCGCTCACGATACCTCCTTCGCGCGCGACGCATTGTCACTGCCGATTTCCTGATCTTCCACGACACAGTTTTCGGTGACGATATCTCCTTCGCGCGCGACGCAGTTTTCGGTGACGATATCTCCTTCGCGCGCGACGCAGTTTTCGGTGACGATATCTCCTTCCCGCACGACGCAGTTGTCGTTGCCGATTCCTGATGGACCGCGACGCAGTTTTCGGTGACGATATCTCCTTCGCGCGCGACGCTGTTTTCGCTCACGATACCTCCTTCGCGCGCGACGCAGTTGTCGCTGCCGATTTCCTGATCGGCCGCGACAATGTTTTCATTGACGATGTCTACTTCGTGCGCGACGGAGTTTTCAGTGACGATATCTCCTTCGCGCGCGACGCAATTTTCGCTCACGATACCTCCTTCGCGCGCGACGCAGTTGTCGCTGCCGATTTCCTGATCTGCCGCGACGCCGTTTTCAGTGACGATATCTCCTTCGCGCGCGACGCAGTTTTCGCTTACGAAATCTCCCTCGCGCGCGACGCAGTTGTCGCTGCCGATTTCTTGATCGGCCACGACAAAGTTTTCGGCGACGATATCTACTTGGCGCGCGACGCAGTTTTCGGTGACGAGATCTCCTTCGCGCGCGACGCAGTTTTCGGTGACGATATCTCCTTCGCGCGCGACGCAGTTTTCGCTCACGATACCTCCTTCACGCGCGACGCAGTTGTCGCTGCCGATTTCCTGATCTGCCGCGACGCCGTTTTCGGTGACGATATCTCCTTCACGCGCGATGCAGTTTTCGCTCACGATACCTCCTTCGCGCGCGACGCAGTTGTCGCTGCCGATTTCCTGATCTGCCGCGACGCCGTTTTCGGTGACGATATCTCCTTCGCGCGCGATGCAGTTTTCGCTCAAGATACCTCCTTCGCGCGCGACGCATTATCGCTGCCGATTTCCTGATCTTCCAAACGCAATTTTCGGTGACGATATCTCCTTCGCGCGCGACGTAGTTTTCGGTGACGATATCTCCTTCGCGCGCGACGCAATTGTCGCTGCCGATTTCCTGATCTGCCACGACGCAGTTTTCGGTGACGATATCTCCTTCGCGCGCGACGCAGTTTTCGGTGACGATATCTCCTTCGCGCGCGACGCAGTTTTCGCTCACGATACCTCCTTCACGCGCGACGCAGTTGTCGCTGCCGATTTCCTGATCTGCCGCGACGCCGTTTTCGGTGACGATATCTCCTTCACGCGCGATGCAATTTTCGCTCACGATACCTCCTTCGCGCGCGACGCAGTTGTCGCTGCCGATTTCCTGATCTGCCGCGACGCCGTTTTCGGTGACGATATCTCCTTCGCGCGCGATGCAGTTTTCGCTCAAGATACCTCCTTCGCGCGCGACGCATTATCGCTGCCGATTTCCTGATCTTCCACAACGCAATTTTCGGTGACGATATCTCCTTCGCGCGCGACGTAGTTTTCGGTGACGATATCTCCTTCGCGCGCGACGCAATTGTCGCTGCCGATTTCCTGATCTGCCACGACGCAGTTTTTGGTTACGATATCTCCTTCGCGCGCGACGCAGTTTTCGGTGACGATATCTCCTTCGCGCGCGATGCAGTTTTCGCTCACGATACCTCCTTCGCGCGCGACGCATTTTTGTTGCCGATTTCCTGATCTTCCACAACGCAATTTTCGGTGACGATATCTCCTTCGCGCGCGACGCAGTTTTCGGTTACGATATCTCCTTCACGCGCGACGCAGTTTTCGGTGACGATATCTCCTTCGCGCGCGACGCAGTTTTCGCTCACGATACCTCCTTCGCGCGCGACGCATTGTCACTGCCGATTTCCTGATCTTCCACGACACAGTTTTCGGTGACGATATCTCCTTCGCGCGCGACGCAGTTTTCGGTGACGATATCTCCTTCGCGCGCGACGCAGTTTTCGGTGACGATATCTCCTTCCCGCGCGACGCAGTTGTCGTTGCCGATTCCTGATGGACCGCGACGCAGTTTTCGGTGACGATATCTCCTTCGCGCGCGACGCTGTTTTCGCTCACGATACCTCCTTCGCGCGCGACGCAGTTGTCGCTGCCGATTTCCTGATCGGCCGCGACAATGTTTTCATTGACGATGTCTACTTCGTGCGCGACGGAGTTTTCAGTGACGATATCTCCTTCGCGCGCGACGCAATTTTCGCTCACGATACCTCCTTCGCGCGCGACGCAGTTGTCGCTGCCGATTTCCTGATCTGCCGCGACGCCGTTTTCAGTGACGATATCTCCTTCGCGCGCGACGCAGTTTTCGCTTACGAAATCTCCCTCGCGCGCGACGCAGTTGTCGCTGCCGATTTCTTGATCGGCCACGACAAAGTTTTCGGCGACGATATCTACTTGGCGCGCGACGCAGTTTTCGGTGACGATATCTCCTTCGCGCGCGACGCAGTTTTCGGTGACGATATCTCCTTCGCGCGCGACGCAGTTTTCGCTCACGATACCTCCTTCACGCGCGACGCAGTTGTCGCTGCCGATTTCCTGATCTGCCGCGACGCTGTTTTCGGTGACGATATCTCCTTCACGCGCGATGCAGTTTTCGCTCACGATACCTCCTTCGCGCGCGACGCAGTTGTCGCTGCCGATTTCCTGATCTGCCGCGACGCCGTTTTCGGTGACGATATCTCCTTCGCGCGCGATGCAGTTTTCGCTCAAGATACCTCCTTCGCGCGCGACGCATTATCGCTGCCGATTTCCTGATCTTCCAAACGCAATTTTCGGTGACGATATCTCCTTCGCGCGCGACGTAGTTTTCGGTGACGATATCTCCTTCGCGCGCGACGCAATTGTCGCTGCCGATTTCCTGATCTGCCACGACGCAGTTTTTGGTTACGATATCTCCTTCGCGCGCGACGCAGTTTTCGGTGACGATATCTCCTTCGCGCGCGACGCAGTTTTCGGTGGCGATATCTCCTTCGCGCGCGACGCAGTTTTCGCTGCCGATTTCTTGATCTGCCGCGACGCCGTTTTCGGTGACGATATCTCCTTCACGCGCGATGCAATTTTCGCTCACGATACCTCCTTCGCGCGCGACGCAGTTGTCGCTGCCGATTTCCTGATCTGCCGCGACGCCGTTTTCGGTGACGATATCTCCTTCGCGCGCGATGCAGTTTTCGCTCAAGATACCTCCTTCGCGCGCGACGCATTATCGCTGCCGATTTCCTGATCTTCCACAACGCAATTTTCGGTGACGATATCTCCTTCGCGCGCGACGTAGTTTTCGGTGACGATATCTCCTTCGCGCGCGACGCAATTGTCGCTGCCGATTTCCTGATCTGCCACGACGCAGTTTTTGGTTACGATATCTCCTTCGCGCGCGACGCAGTTTTCGGTGACGATATCTCCTTCGCGCGCGATGCAGTTTTCGCTCACGATACCTCCTTCGCGCGCGACGCATTTTTGTTGCCGATTTCCTGATCTTCCACAACGCAATTTTCGGTGACGATATCTCCTTCGCGCGCGACGCAGTTTTCGGTTACGATATCTCCTTCACGCGCGACGCAGTTTTCGGTGACGATATCTCCTTCGCGCGCGACGCAGTTTTCGCTCACGATACCTCCTTCGCGCGCGACGCATTGTCACTGCCGATTTCCTGATCTTCCACGACACAGTTTTCGGTGACGATATCTCCTTCGCGCGCGACGCAGTTTTCGGTGACGATATCTCCTTCGCGCGCGACGCAGTTTTCGGTGACGATATCTCCTTCCCGCACGACGCAGTTGTCGTTGCCGATTCCTGATGGACCGCGACGCAGTTTTCGGTGACGATATCTCCTTCGCGCGCGACGCTGTTTTCGCTCACGATACCTCCTTCGCGCGCGACGCAGTTGTCGCTGCCGATTTCCTGATCGGCCGCGACAATGTTTTCATTGACGATGTCTACTTCGTGCGCGACGGAGTTTTCAGTGACGATATCTCCTTCGCGCGCGACGCAATTTTCGCTCACGATACCTCCTTCGCGCGCGACGCAGTTGTCGCTGCCGATTTCCTGATCTGCCGCGACGCCGTTTTCAGTGACGATATCTCCTTCGCGCGCGACGCAGTTTTCGCTTACGAAATCTCCCTCGCGCGCGACGCAGTTGTCGCTGCCGATTTCTTGATCGGCCACGACAAAGTTTTCGGCGACGATATCTACTTGGCGCGCGACGCAGTTTTCGGTGACGATATCTCCTTCGCGCGCGACGCAGTTTTCGGTGACGATATCTCCTTCGCGCGCGACGCAGTTTTCGCTCACGATACCTCCTTCACGCGCGACGCAGTTGTCGCTGCCGATTTCCTGATCTGCCGCGACGCCGTTTTCGGTGACGATATCTCCTTCACGCGCGATGCAGTTTTCGCTCACGATACCTCCTTCGCGCGCGACGCAGTTGTCGCTGCCGATTTCCTGATCTGCCGCGACGCCGTTTTCGGTGACGATATCTCCTTCGCGCGCGATGCAGTTTTCGCTCAAGATACCTCCTTCGCGCGCGACGCATTATCGCTGCCGATTTCCTGATCTTCCAAACGCAATTTTCGGTGACGATATCTCCTTCGCGCGCGACGTAGTTTTCGGTGACGATATCTCCTTCGCGCGCGACGCAATTGTCGCTGCCGATTTCCTGATCTGCCACGACGCAGTTTTCGGTGACGATATCTCCTTCGCGCGCGACGCAGTTTTCGGTGACGATATCTCCTTCGCGCGCGACGCAGTTTTCGCTCACGATACCTCCTTCACGCGCGACGCAGTTGTCGCTGCCGATTTCCTGATCTGCCGCGACGCCGTTTTCGGTGACGATATCTCCTTCACGCGCGATGCAATTTTCGCTCACGATACCTCCTTCGCGCGCGACGCAGTTGTCGCTGCCGATTTCCTGATCTGCCGCGACGCCGTTTTCGGTGACGATATCTCCTTCGCGCGCGATGCAGTTTTCGCTCAAGATACCTCCTTCGCGCGCGACGCATTATCGCTGCCGATTTCCTGATCTTCCACAACGCAATTTTCGGTGACGATATCTCCTTCGCGCGCGACGTAGTTTTCGGTGACGATATCTCCTTCGCGCGCGACGCAATTGTCGCTGCCGATTTCCTGATCTGCCACGACGCAGTTTTTGGTTACGATATCTCCTTCGCGCGCGACGCAGTTTTCGGTGACGATATCTCCTTCGCGCGCGATGCAGTTTTCGCTCACGATACCTCCTTCGCGCGCGACGCATTTTTGTTGCCGATTTCCTGATCTTCCACAACGCAATTTTCGGTGACGATATCTCCTTCGCGCGCGACGCAGTTTTCGGTTACGATATCTCCTTCACGCGCGACGCAGTTTTCGGTGACGATATCTCCTTCGCGCGCGACGCAGTTTTCGCTCACGATACCTCCTTCGCGCGCGACGCATTGTCACTGCCGATTTCCTGATCTTCCACGACACAGTTTTCGGTGACGATATCTCCTTCGCGCGCGACGCAGTTTTCGGTGACGATATCTCCTTCGCGCGCGACGCAGTTTTCGGTGACGATATCTCCTTCCCGCGCGACGCAGTTGTCGTTGCCGATTCCTGATGGACCGCGACGCAGTTTTCGGTGACGATATCTCCTTCGCGCGCGACGCTGTTTTCGCTCACGATACCTCCTTCGCGCGCGACGCAGTTGTCGCTGCCGATTTCCTGATCGGCCGCGATAATGTTTTCATTGACGATGTCTACTTCGTGCGCGACGGAGTTTTCAGTGACGATATCTCCTTCGCGCGCGACGCAATTTTCGCTCACGATACCTCCTTCGCGCGCGACGCAGTTGTCGCTGCCGATTTCCTGATCTGCCGCGACGCCGTTTTCAGTGACGATATCTCCTTCGCGCGCGACGCAGTTTTCGCTTACGAAATCTCCCTCGCGCGCGACGCAGTTGTCGCTGCCGATTTCTTGATCGGCCACGACAAAGTTTTCGGCGACGATATCTACTTGGCGCGCGACGCAGTTTTCGGTGACGATATCTCCTTCGCGCGCGACGCAGTTTTCGGTGACGATATCTCCTTCGCGCGCGACGCAGTTTTCGCTCACGATACCTCCTTCACGCGCGACGCAGTTGTCGCTGCCGATTTCCTGATCTGCCGCGACGCTGTTTTCGGTGACGATATCTCCTTCACGCGCGATGCAGTTTTCGCTCACGATACCTCCTTCGCGCGCGACGCAGTTGTCGCTGCCGATTTCCTGATCTGCCGCGACGCCGTTTTCGGTGACGATATCTCCTTCGCGCGCGATGCAGTTTTCGCTCAAGATACCTCCTTCGCGCGCGACGCATTATCGCTGCCGATTTCCTGATCTTCCAAACGCAATTTTCGGTGACGATATCTCCTTCGCGCGCGACGTAGTTTTCGGTGACGATATCTCCTTCGCGCGCGACGCAATTGTCGCTGCCGATTTCCTGATCTGCCACGACGCAGTTTTTGGTTACGATATCTCCTTCGCGCGCGACGCAGTTTTCGGTGACGATATCTCCTTCGCGCGCGACGCAGTTTTCGGTGGCGATATCTCCTTCGCGCGCGACGCAGTTTTCGCTCACGATACCTCCTTCCCGCGCGACGCAGTTGTCGCTGCCGATTTCCTGATCTGCCGCGACGCCGTTTTCGGTGACGATATCTCCTTCACGCGCGATGCAGTTTTCGCTCACGATACCTCCTTCGCGCGCGACGCAGTTGTCGCTGCCGATTTCCTGATCTGCCGCGACGCCGTTTTCGGTGACGATATCTCCTTCGCGCGCGATGCAGTTTTCGCTCAAGATACCTCCTTCGCGCGCGACGCATTATCGCTGCCGATTTCCTGATCTTCCACAACGCAATTTTCGGTGACGATATCTCCTTCGCGCGCGACGTAGTTTTCGGTGACGATATCTCCTTCGCGCGCGACGCAATTGTCGCTGCCGATTTCCTGATCTGCCACGACGCAGTTTTTGGTTACGATATCTCCTTCGCGCGCGACGCAGTTTTCGGTGACGATATCTCCTTCGCGCGCGATGCAGTTTTCGCTCACGATACCTCCTTCGCGCGCGACGCATTTTTGTTGCCGATTTCCTGATCTTCCACAACGCAATTTTCGGTGACGATATCTCCTTCGCGCGCGACGCAGTTTTCGGTTACGATATCTCCTTCACGCGCGACGCAGTTTTCGGTGACGATATCTCCTTCGCGCGCGACGCAGTTTTCGCTCACGATACCTCCTTCGCGCGCGACGCATTGTCACTGCCGATTTCCTGATCTTCCACGACACAGTTTTCGGTGACGATATCTCCTTCGCGCGCGACGCAGTTTTCGGTGACGATATCTCCTTCGCGCGCGACGCAGTTTTCGGTGACGATATCTCCTTCCCGCGCGACGCAGTTGTCGTTGCCGATTCCTGATGGACCGCGACGCAGTTTTCGGTGACGATATCTCCTTCGCGCGCGACGCTGTTTTCGCTCACGATACCTCCTTCGCGCGCGACGCAGTTGTCGCTGCCGATTTCCTGATCGGCCGCGACAATGTTTTCATTGACGATGTCTACTTCGTGCGCGACGGAGTTTTCAGTGACGATATCTCCTTCGCGCGCGACGCAATTTTCGCTCACGATACCTCCTTCGCGCGCGACGCAGTTGTCGCTGCCGATTTCCTGATCTGCCGCGACGCCGTTTTCAGTGACGATATCTCCTTCGCGCGCGACGCAGTTTTCGCTTACGAAATCTCCCTCGCGCGCGACGCAGTTGTCGCTGCCGATTTCTTGATCGGCCACGACAAAGTTTTCGGCGACGATATCTACTTGGCGCGCGACGCAGTTTTCGGTGACGATATCTCCTTCGCGCGCGACGCAGTTTTCGGTGACGATATCTCCTTCGCGCGCGACGCAGTTTTCGCTCACGATACCTCCTTCACGCGCGACGCAGTTGTCGCTGCCGATTTCCTGATCTGCCGCGACGCCGTTTTCGGTGACGATATCTCCTTCACGCGCGATGCAGTTTTCGCTCACGATACCTCCTTCGCGCGCGACGCAGTTGTCGCTGCCGATTTCCTGATCTGCCGCGACGCCGTTTTCGGTGACGATATCTCCTTCGCGCGCGATGCAGTTTTCGCTCAAGATACCTCCTTCGCGCGCGACGCATTATCGCTGCCGATTTCCTGATCTTCCAAACGCAATTTTCGGTGACGATATCTCCTTCGCGCGCGACGTAGTTTTCGGTGACGATATCTCCTTCGCGCGCGACGCAATTGTCGCTGCCGATTTCCTGATCTGCCACGACGCAGTTTTTGGTTACGATATCTCCTTCGCGCGCGACGCAGTTTTCGGTGACGATATCTCCTTCGCGCGCGACGCAGTTTTCGGTGACGATATCTCCTTCGCGCGCGACGCAGTTTTCGCTCACGATACCTCCTTCACGCGCGACGCAGTTGTCGCTGCCGATTTCCTGATCTGCCGCGACGCCGTTTTCGGTGACGATATCTCCTTCACGCGCGATGCAGTTTTCGCTCACGATACCTCCTTCGCGCGCGACGCAGTTGTCGCTGCCGATTTCCTGATCTGCCGCGACGCCGTTTTCGGTGACGATATCTCCTTCGCGCGCGATGCAGTTTTCGCTCAAGATACCTCCTTCGCGCGCGACGCATTATCGCTGCCGATTTCCTGATCTTCCACAACGCAATTTTCGGTGACGATATCTCCTTCGCGCGCGACGTAGTTTTCGGTGACGATATCTCCTTCGCGCGCGACGCAATTGTCGCTGCCGATTTCCTGATCTGCCACGACGCAGTTTTTGGTTACGATATCTCCTTCGCGCGCGACGCAGTTTTCGGTGACGATATCTCCTTCGCGCGCGATGCAGTTTTCGCTCACGATACCTCCTTCGCGCGCGACGCATTTTTGTTGCCGATTTCCTGATCTTCCACAACGCAATTTTCGGTGACGATATCTCCTTCGCGCGCGACGCAGTTTTCGGTTACGATATCTCCTTCACGCGCGACGCAGTTTTCGGTGACGATATCTCCTTCGCGCGCGACGCAGTTTTCGCTCACGATACCTCCTTCGCGCGCGACGCATTGTCACTGCCGATTTCCTGATCTTCCACGACACAGTTTTCGGTGACGATATCTCCTTCGCGCGCGACGCAGTTTTCGGTGACGATATCTCCTTCGCGCGCGACGCAGTTTTCGGTGACGATATCTCCTTCCCGCGCGACGCAGTTGTCGTTGCCGATTCCTGATGGACCGCGACGCAGTTTTCGGTGACGATATCTCCTTCGCGCGCGACGCTGTTTTCGCTCACGATACCTCCTTCGCGCGCGACGCAGTTGTCGCTGCCGATTTCCTGATCGGCCGCGACAATGTTTTCATTGACGATGTCTACTTCGTGCGCGACGGAGTTTTCAGTGACGATATCTCCTTCGCGCGCGACGCAATTTTCGCTCACGATACCTCCTTCGCGCGCGACGCAGTTGTCGCTGCCGATTTCCTGATCTGCCGCGACGCCGTTTTCAGTGACGATATCTCCTTCGCGCGCGACGCAGTTTTCGCTTACGAAATCTCCCTCGCGCGCGACGCAGTTGTCGCTGCCGATTTCTTGATCGGCCACGACAAAGTTTTCGGCGACGATATCTACTTGGCGCGCGACGCAGTTTTCGGTGACGATATCTCCTTCGCGCGCGACGCAGTTTTCGGTGACGATATCTCCTTCGCGCGCGACGCAGTTTTCGCTCACGATACCTCCTTCACGCGCGACGCAGTTGTCGCTGCCGATTTCCTGATCTGCCGCGACGCCGTTTTCGGTGACGATATCTCCTTCACGCGCGATGCAGTTTTCGCTCACGATACCTCCTTCGCGCGCGACGCAGTTGTCGCTGCCGATTTCCTGATCTGCCGCGACGCCGTTTTCGGTGACGATATCTCCTTCGCGCGCGATGCAGTTTTCGCTCAAGATACCTCCTTCGCGCGCGACGCATTATCGCTGCCGATTTCCTGATCTTCCAAACGCAATTTTCGGTGACGATATCTCCTTCGCGCGCGACGTAGTTTTCGGTGACGATATCTCCTTCGCGCGCGACGCAATTGTCGCTGCCGATTTCCTGATCTGCCACGACGCAGTTTTTGGTTACGATATCTCCTTCGCGCGCGACGCAGTTTTCGGTGACGATATCTCCTTCGCGCGCGACGCAGTTTTCGGTGGCGATATCTCCTTCGCGCGCGACGCAGTTTTCGCTCACGATACCTCCTTCCCGCGCGACGCAGTTGTCGCTGCCGATTTCCTGATCTGCCGCGACGCCGTTTTCGGTGACGATATCTCCTTCACGCGCGATGCAGTTTTCGCTCACGATACCTCCTTCGCGCGCGACGCAGTTGTCGCTGCCGATTTCCTGATCTGCCGCGACGCCGTTTTCGGTGACGATATCTCCTTCGCGCGCGATGCAGTTTTCGCTCAAGATACCTCCTTCGCGCGCGACGCATTATCGCTGCCGATTTCCTGATCTTCCACAACGCAATTTTCGGTGACGATATCTCCTTCGCGCGCGACGTAGTTTTCGGTGACGATATCTCCTTCGCGCGCGACGCACTTGTCGCTGCCGATTTCCTGATCTGCCACGACGCAGTTTTTGGTTACGATATCTCCTTCGCGCGCGACGCAGTTTTCGGTGACGATATCTCCTTCGCGCGCGATGCAGTTTTCGCTCACGATACCTCCTTCGCGCGCGACGCATTTTTGTTGCCGATTTCCTGATCTTCCACAACGCAATTTTCGGTGACGATATCTCCTTCGCGCGCGACGCAGTTTTCGGTTACGATATCTCCTTCACGCGCGACGCAGTTTTCGGTGACGATATCTCCTTCGCGCGCGACGCAGTTTTCGCTCACGATACCTCCTTCGCGCGCGACGCATTGTCACTGCCGATTTCCTGATCTTCCACGACACAGTTTTCGGTGACGATATCTCCTTCGCGCGCGACGCAGTTTTCGGTGACGATATCTCCTTCGCGCGCGACGCAGTTTTCGGTGACGATATCTCCTTCCCGCGCGACGCAGTTGTCGTTGCCGATTCCTGATGGACCGCGACGCAGTTTTCGGTGACGATATCTCCTTCGCGCGCGACGCAGTTTTCGCTTACGAAATGTCCTTCGCGCGCGACGTAGTTGTCGCTGCCGATTTCCTGATCGGCCGCGACAAAGTTTTCATAAACGATATCTCCTTCGCGCGCGATGCAGTTTTCGGTGACGATATCTCCTTCGCGCGCGACACAGTTTTCGCTCACGATACCTCCTTCGCGCGCGACGCATTGTCACTGCCGATTTCCTGATCTTCCACGACACAGTTTTCGGTGACGATATCTCCTTCGCGCGCGACGCAGTTTTCGGTGACGATATCTCCTTCGCGCGCGACGCAGTTTTCGGTGACGATATCTCCTTCCCGCGCGACGCAGTTGTCGTTGCCGATTCCTGATGGACCGCGACGCAGTTTTCGGTGACGATATCTCCTTCGCGCGCGACGCAGTTTTCGCTTACGAAATGTCCTTCGCGCGCGACGCAGTTGTCGCTGCCGATTTTTTGATCGGCCGCGACAAAGTTTTCGTTGACGATATCTACTTCGCGCGCGATGTAGTTTTCGGTGACGATATCTCCTTCGCGCGCGACGCAGTGTTCGCTGCCGATTTCCTTCGCGCGTGGCGCAGTTGTCGCTGCCGATTTCTCACTGACGATATGTACTTCGCGACGCAGTTTGCGGTGACGATATCTCCTTCGCGCGCGACGCAGTTTTCGGTGACGATATCTCCTTCGCGCGCGATGCTGTTTTCGCTCACGATACCTCCTTCGCGCGCGACGCAGTTGTCGCTGCCGATTTCCTGATCGGCCGCGACAAAGTTTTCATTGACGATGTCTACTTCGTGCGCGACGGAGTTTTCAGTGACGATATCTCCTTCGCGCGCGACGCAGTTTTCGCTCACGATACCTCCTTCGCGCGCGACGCAGTTGTCGCTGCCGATTTCCTGATCTGCCGCGACGCCGTTTTCAGTGACGATATCTCCTTCGCGCGCGACGCAGTTTCGCTTACGAAATCTCCCTCGCGCGCGACGCAGTTGTCGCTGCCGATTTCCTGATCGGCCCCGACAAAGTTTTCGGTGACGATATCTCCTTCGCGCTCGACGCAGTTGTCGCTTACGAAATGTCCTTCGCGCGCGACGCAGTTGTCGCTGTCGGTTTCCTGAGCGGCCGCGTCAAAGTTTTCATTGACGATGTCTACTTCGTGCGCGACGGAGTTTTCAGTGACGATATCTCCTTCGCGCCCGACGCAGTTGTCGCTGCCGATTTCCTGATCGGCCACGACAAAGTTTTCGGTGACGATATCTGCTTCGCGCGCGATGCAGTTTTCGGTGACGATGTCTCCTTCGCGCGCGACGCAGTTTTCGGTGACGATATCTCCTTCGCGCGCGATGCAGTTTTCGCTCCCGATACCTCCTTCACGCGCGACGCAGTTGTCGCTGCCGATTTCCTGATCTACCGCGATGCAGTTTTCGGTGACGATATCTCCTTCGCGCGCGACGTAGTGTTCGCTGACGAAATCTCCTTCGCGCGCGACGCAGTTGTCGCTGCCGATTTCTTAATCGGCCACGACAAAGTTTTCGGTGACGATATCTCCTTCGCGCGCGACGCAGTTTTCGGTGACGATATCTCCTTCGCGCGCGACGCAGTTGTCGCTGCAGATTTCCTGATCGGCCGCGACAAAGTTTTCATTGACGATGTCTACTTCGTGCGCGACGGAGTTTTCAGTGACGATATCTCCTTCGCGCGCGACGCAATTTTCGCTCACGATACCTCCTTCGCGCGCGACGCAGTTGTCGCTGCCGATTTCCTGATCTGCCGCGACGCCGTTTTCAGTGACGATATCTCCTTCGCGCGCGACGCAGTTTTCGCTTACGAAATCTCCCTCGCGCGCGACGCAGTTGTCGCTGCCGATTTCCTGATCGGCCACGACAAAGTTTTCGGCGACGATATCTACTGGGCGCGCGACGCAGTTTTCGGTGACGATATCTCCTTCGCGCGCAACGCAGTTTTCGGTGACGATATCTCCTTCGCGCGCGACGCAGTTTTCGCTCACGATACCTCCTTCACGCGCGACGCAGTTGTCGCTGCCGATTTCCTGATCTGCCGCGACGCCGTTTTCGGTGACGATATCTCCTTCACGCGCGATGCAGTTTTCGCTCACGATACCTCCTTCGCGCGCGACGCAGTTGTCGCTGCCGATTTCCTGATCTGCCGCGACGCCGTTTTCGGTGACGATATCTCCTTCGCGCGCGATGCAGTTTTCGCTCAAGATACCTCCTTCGCGCGCGACGCATTATCGCTGCCGATTTCCTGATCTTCCACAACGCAATTTTCGGTGACGATATCTCCTTCGCGCGCGACGTAGTTTTTGGTGACGATATCTCCTTCGCGCGCGACGCAATTGTCGCTGCCGATTTCCTGATCTGCCACGACGCAGTTTTTGGTTACGATATCTCCTTCGCGCGCGACGCAGTTTTCGGTGACGATATCTCCTTCGCGCGCGACGCAGTTTTCGCTCACGATACCTCCTTCGCGCGCGACGCATTTTTGTTGCCGATTTCCTGATCTTCCACAACGCAATTTTCGGTGACGATATCTCCTTCGCGCGCGACGCAGTTTTCGGTTACGATATCTCCTTCACGCGCGACGCAGTTTTCGGTGACGATATCTCCTTCGCGCGCGACGCAGTTTTCGCTCACGATACCTCCTTCGCGCGCGACGCATTGTCGCTGCCGATTTCCTGATCTTCCACGACGCAGTTTTCGGTGACGATATCTCCTTCGCGCGCGACGCAATTGTCGCTGCCGATTTCCTGATCTGCCACGACGCAGTTTTTGGTTACGATATCTCCTTCGCGCGCGACGCAGTTTTCGGTGACGATATCTCCTTCGCGCGCGACGCAGTTTTCGCTCACGATACCTCCTTCGCGCGCGACGCATTTTTGTTGCCGATTTCCTGATCGGCCGCGACAAAGTTTTCATAAACGATATCTCCTTCGCGCGCGATGCAGTTTTCGGTGATGATATCTCCTTCGCGCGCGACACAGTTTTCGCTCACGATACCTCCTTCGCGCGCGACGCATTGTCACTGCCGATTTCCTGATCTTCCACGAGCAGTTTTCGGTGACGATATCTCCTTCGCGCGCGACGCAGTTTTCGGTGACGATATCTCCTTCGCGCGCGACGCAGTTTTCGGTGACGATATCTCCTTCCCGCGCGACGCAGTTGTCGTTGCCGATTCCTGATGGACCGCGACGCAGTTTTCGGTGACGATATCTCCTTCGCGCGCGACGCAGTTTTCGCTTACGAAATGTCCTTCGCGCGCGACGCAGTTGTCGCTGCCGATTTCCTGATCGGCCGCGACAAAGTTTTCGTTGACGATATCTACTTCGCGCGCGATGTAGTTTTCGGTGACGATATCTCCTTCGCGCGCGACGCAGTGTTCGCTGCCGATTTCCTTCGCGCGCGGCGCAGTTGTCGCTGCCGATTTCTCACTGACGATATGTACTTCGCGACGCAGTTTGCGGTGACGATATCTCCTTCGCGCGCGACGCAGTTTTCGGTGACGATATCTCCTTCGCGCGCGACGCTGTTTTCGCTCACGATACCTCCTTCGCGCGCGACGCAGTTGTCGCTGCCGATTTCCTGATCGGCCGCGACAAAGTTTTCATTGACGATGTCTACTTCGTGCGCGATGGAGTTTTCAGTGACGATATCTCCTTCGCGCGCGACGCAGTTTTCGCTCACGATACCACCTTCGCGCGCGACGCAGTTGTCGCTGCCGATTTCCTGATCTGCCGCGACGCCGTTTTCAGTGACGATATCTCCTTCGCGCGCGACGCAGTTTTCGCTTACGAAATCTCCCTCGCGCGCGACGCAGTTGTCGCTGCCGATTTCCTGATCGGCCACGACAAAGTTTTCGGTGACGATATCTCCTTCGCGCTCGACGCAGTTGTCGCTTACGAAATGTCCTTCGCGCGCGACGCAGTTGTCGCTGCCGGTTTCCTGATCGGCCGCGTCAAAGTTTTCCTTGACGATGTCTACTTCGTGCGCGACGGAGTTTTCAGTGACGATATCTCCTTCGCGCCCGACGCAGTTGTCGCTGCCGATTTCCTGATCGGCCACGACAAAGTTTTCGGTGACGATATCTGCTTCGCGCGCGACGTAGTTTTCGGTGACGATGTCTCCTTCGCGCGCGACGCAGTTTTCGGTGACGATTTCCTGATCTACCGCGATGCAGTTTTCGGTGACGATATCTCCTTCGCGCGCGACGTAGTGTTCGCTGACGAAATCTCCTTCGCGCGCGACGCAGTTGTCGCTGCCGATTTCTTAATCGGCCGCGACGCAGTTTTCGGTGACGATATCTCCTTCGCGCGCGACGCAGTTTTCGGTGACGATATCTCCTTCGCGCGCGACGCAGTTTTCGGTGACGATATCTCCTTCGCGCGCGACGCAGTTTTCGGTGACCATATCTCCTTCGCGCGCGACGCCGTTTTCGGTGACGATATCTCCTTCGTGCGCGACGCACTTGTCGCTGCCGATTTCCTGATCTGCCACGACGCAGTTTTCGGTGACGATATCTCCTTCGCGCGCGACGCAGTTTTCGGTGACGATATCTCCTTCGCGCGGGACGCAGTTTTCGCTTACGAAATCTTCTTCGCGCGCGACTCAGTTGTCGCTTACCAAATCTCCTTCGCGCACGACGCAGTTGTCGCTGCCGATTTCCTGATCGGCCGCGACAAAGTTTTCATAAACGATATCTCCTTCGCGCGCGATGCAGTTTTCGGTGACGTTATCTCCTTCGCGCGCGACACAGTTTTCGCTCACGATACCTCCTTCGCGCGCGACGCATTGTCACTGCCGATTTCCTGATCTTCCACGACGCAGTTTTCGGTGACGATATCTCCTTCACGCGGGACGCAGTTTTCGCTTACGAAATCTCCATCGCGCGCGACGCAGTTGTCGCTTACCAAATCTCCTTCGCGCACGACGCAGTTGTCGCTGCCGATTTCCTGATCGGCCGCGACAAAGTTTTCATAAACGATATCTCCTTCGCGCGCGATGCAGTTTTCGGTGACGATATCATCTTCGCGCGCGACACAGTTTTCGCTCACGATACCTCCTTCGCGCGCGACGCATTGTCACTGCCGATTTCCTGATCTTCCACAACGCAGTTTTCGGTGACGATATCTCCTTCGCGCGTGACGCAGTTTTCGGTGACGATATCTCCTTCGCGCGCGACGCAGTTTTCGGTGACGATATCTCCTTCCCGCGCGACGCAGTTGTCGTTGCCGATTCCTGATGGACCGCGACGCAGTTTTCGGTGACAATATCTCCTTCGCGCGCGACGCAGTTTTCGCTTACGAAATGTCCTTCGCGCGCCACGCAGTTGTCGCTGCCGATTTCCTGATCGGCCGCGACAAAGTTTTCGTTGACGATATCTACTTCGCGCGCGATGTAGTTTTCGGTGACGATATCTCCTTCGCGCGCGACGCAGTGTTCGCTGCCGATTTCCTTCGCGCGCGGCGCAGTTTTCGCTCACGATACCTCCTTCACGCGCGACGCAGTTGTCGCTGCCGATTTCCTGATCTGCCGCGACGCCGTTTTCGGTGACGATATCTCCTTCACGCGCGATGCAGTTTTCGCTCACGATACCTCCTTCGCGCGCGACGCAGTTGTCGCTGCCGATTTCCTGATCTGCCGCGACGCCGTTTTCGGTGACGATATCTCCTTCGCGCGCGACCCAATTTTCGCTCACGATACCTCCTTCGCGCGCGACGCATTGTCGCTGCCGATTTCCTGATCTTCCACGACGCAGTTTTCGGTGACGATATCTCCTTCGCGCGCGAGGCAGTTTTCGGTGACGATATCTCCTTCGCGCGCGACGCAGTTTTCGGTGACGATATCTCCTTCCCGCGCGACACAGTTGTCGTTGCCGATTCCGGATCGGCCGCGACGCAGTTTTCGGTGACGATATCTCCTTCGCGCTCGACGCAGTTGTCGCTTACGAAATGTCCTTCGCGCGCGACGCAGTTGTCGCTGCCGGTTTGCTGATCGGCCGCGTCAAAGTTTTCGTAGACGATATCTACTTCGCGCGCGACGTAGTTTTCGTTTGACGATATCTCCTTCGCGCGCGACGCAGTGTTCGCTGCCGATTTCCTTCGCGCGCGGCGCAGTTGTCGCTGCCGATTTCTCACTGACGATATGTACTTCGCGCGCGACGCAGTTTGCGGTGACGATATCTCCTTCGCGCGCGACGCAGTTTTCGCTCACGATATCTCCTTCGCGCGCGACGCAGTTGTCGCTGCCGATTTCCTGATCGGCCGCGACAAAGTTTTCATTGACGATGTCTACTTCGGGCGCGACGGAGTTTTCAGTGACGATATCTCCTTCGCGCCCGACGCAGTTGTCGCTGCCGATTTCCTGATCGGCCACGACAAAGTTTTCGGTGACGATATCTCCTTCGCGCGGGACGCAGTTTTCGCTTACGAAATCTCCATCGCGCGCGACGCAGTTGTCGCTTACCAAATCTCCTTCGCGCTCGACGCAGTTGTCGCTGCCGATTTCCTGATCGGCCGCGACAAAGTTTTCATAAACGATATCTCCTTCGCGCGCGATGCAGTTTTCGGTGACGATATCTCCTTCGCGCGCGACGCATGGTCACTGTCGATTTCCTGATCTTCCACGACGCAGTTTTCGGTGACGATATCTCCTTCGCGCACGACGCAGTTTTCGGTGACGATATCTCCTTCGCGCGCGACGCAGTTTTCGCTTACGAAATCTCCCTCGCGCGCGACGCAGTTGTCGCTGCCGATTTCCTGATCGGCCACGACAAAGTTTTCGGTGACGATATCTACTTGGCGCGCGACGCAGTTTTCGGTGACGATATCTCCTTCGCGCGCGACGCAGTTTTCGGTGACGATATCTCCTTCGCGCGCGACGCAGTTTTCGCTCACGATACCTCCTTCGCGCGCGACGCAGTTTTCGCTCACGATACCTCCTTCACGCGCGACGCAGTTGTCGCTGCCGATTTCCTGATCTGCCGCGACGCCGTTTTCGGTGATGATATCTCCTTCACGTGCGATGCAGTTTTCGCTCCCGATACCTCCTTCGCGCGCGACGCAGTTGTCGCTGCCGATTTCCTGATCTGCCGCGACGCCGTTTTCGGTGACGATATCTCCTTCACGCGCGATGCAGTTTTCGCTCACGATACCTCCTTCACGCGCGACGTATTATCGCTGCCGATTTCCTGATCTTCCACAACGCAATTTTCAGTGACGATATCTCCTTCGCGCGCGACGCAGTTTTCGGTGACGATATCTCCTTCGCGCGCGACGCAGTTTTCGGTGACGATATCTCCTTCGCGCGCGATGCAGTTTTCGCTCACGATACCTCCTTCGCGCGCGACGCAGTTGTCGCTGCCGATTTCCTGATCTGCCGCGACGCCGTTTTCGGTGACGATATCTCCTTCGCGCGCGATGCAGTTTTCGCTCACGATACCTCCTTCGCGCGCGACGCATTATCGCTGCCGATTTCCTGATCTTCCACAACGCAATTTTCGGTGATGATATCTCCTTCGCGCGCGACGCAGTTTTCGGTGACGATAACTCCTTCGCGCGCGACGCAGTTTTCGGTGACGATATCTCCTTCCCGCGCGACGCAGTTTTCGCTCACGATACCTCCTTCTCGCGTGATGCAGTTTTTGGTTACGATATCTCCTTCACGCGCGATGCAGTTTTCGCTCCCGATACCTCCTTCGCGCGCGACGCAGTTGTCGCTGCCGATTTCCTGATCTGCCGCGACGCCGTTTTCGGTGACGATATCTCCTTCGCGCGCGATGCAGTTTTCGCTCCCGATACCTCCTTCGCGCGCGACGCATTATCGATGCCGATTTCCTGATCTTCCACAACGCAATTTTCGGTGACGATATCTCCTTCGCGCGCGACGTAGTTTTCGGTGACGATATCTCCTTCGCGCGCGACGCAATTGTCGCTGCCAATTTCCTGATCTGCCACGACGCAGTTTTTGGTAACGATATCTCCTTCGCGCGCGACGCAGTTTTCGGTGACGATATCTCCTTCGCGCGCGACGCAGTTTTCGGTGACGATAGCTCCTTCGCGCGCGATGCAGTTTTCGCTCACGATACCTCCTTCGCGCGCGACGCAGTTGTCGCTGCCGATTTCCTGATCTGCCGCGACGCCGTTTTCGGTGACGATATGTCCTTCGCGCGCGATGCAGTTTTCGCTCACGATACCTCCTTCGCGCGCGACGCATTGTCACTGTCGATTTCCTGATCTGCCGCGACGCCGTTTTCGGTGACGATATCTCCTTCACGCGCGATGCAGTTTTCGCTCCCGATACCTCCTTCGCGCGCGACGCAGTTGTCGCTGCCGATTTCCTGATCTGCCGCGACGCCGTTTTCGGTGACGATATCTCCTTCGCGCGAGACGCAGTTTTCGCTCCCGATACCTCCTTCGCGCGCGACGCAGTTGTCGCTGCCGATTTCCTGATCTGCCGCGACGCCGTTTTCGGTGACGATATCTCCTTCGCGCGCGATGCAGATTTCGCTCACGATACCTCCTTCGCGCGCGACGCATTATCGCTGCCGATTTCCTGATCTTCCACAACGCAATTTTCGGTGACGATATCTCCTTCGCGCGCGACGTAGTTTTCGGTGACGATATCTCCTTCGCGCGCGACGCAATTGTCGCTGCCGATTTCCTGATCTGCCACGACGCAGTTTTTGGTTACGATATCTCCTTCGCGCGCGACGTAGTTTACGGTGACGATATCTCCTTCGCGCGCGATGCAGTTTTCGGTGACGATATCTCCTTCGCGCGCGATGCAGTTTTCGCTCACGATACCTCCTTCGCGCGCGACGCATTGTCGCTGCCGATTTCCTGATCTTCCACGACGCAGTTTTCGGTGACGATATCTCCTTCGCGCGCGACGCAGTTTTCGGTGACGATATCTCCTTCGCGCGCGACGCAGTTTTCGCTTACGAAATCTCCCTCGCGCGCGACGCAGTTGTCGCTGCCGATTTCCTGATCGGCCACGACAAAGTTTTCGGTGACGATATCTCCTTCGCGCGCGACGCAGTTTTCGGTGACGATATCTCCTTCGCGCGCGACGCAGTTTTCGCTCACGATACCTCCTTCACGCGCGACGCAGTTGTCGCTGCCGATTTCCTGATCTGCCGCGATGCCGTTTTCGGTGACGATATCTCCTTCACGCGCGATGCAGTTTTCGCTCACGATACCTCCTTCGCGCGCGACGCAGTTGTCGCTGCCGATTTCCTGATCTGCCGCGACGCCGTTTTCAGTGACGATATCTCCTTCGCGCGCGACGCAGTTTTCGCTTACGAAATCTCCCTCGCGCGCGACGCAGTTGTCGCTGCCGATTTCCTGATCGGCCACGACAAAGTTTTCGGTGACGATATCTACTTGGCGCGCGACGCAGTTTTCGGTGACGATACCTCCTTCGCGCGCGACGCATTTTTGTTGCCGATTTCCTGATCTTCCACAACGCAATTTTCGGTGATGATATCTCCTTCGCGCGCGACGCAGTTTTCGGTTACGATATCTCCTTCCCGCGCGACGCAGTTTTCGGTGACGATATCTCCTTCGCGCGCGACGCAGTTTTCGCTCACGATACCTCCTTCGCGCGCGACGCATTGTCGCTGCCGATTTCCTGATCTGCCACGACGCAGTTTTCGGTGACGATATCTCCTTCGCGCGCGACGCAGTTTTCGGTGACGATATATCCTTCTTCCACAACGCACTTTTCGGTGACCATATCTCCATCGCGCGCGACGCAGTTTTCGGTGACGATATCTCCTTCGGGCGCGACGCATTTGTCGCTGCCGATTTCCTGATCTGCCACGACGCAGTTTTCGGTGACGATATCTCCTTCGCGCGCGACGCAGTTTTCGGTGACGATATCTCCTTCGCGCGGGACGCAGTTTTCGCTTACGAAATCTCCATCGCGCGCGACGCAGTTGTCGCTTACCAAATCTCCTTCGCGCACGACGCAGTTGTCGCTGCCGATTTCCTGATCGGCCGCGACAAAGTTTTCATAAACGATATCTCCTTCGCGCGCGATGCAGTTTTTGGTGACGATATCTCCTTCGCGCGCGACACAGTTTTCGCTCACGATAACTCCTTCGCGCGCGACGCATTGTCACTGCCGATTTCCTGATCTTCCACGACGCAGTTTTCGGTGACGATATCTCCTTCGCGCGCGACGCAGTTTTCGGTGACGATATCTCCTTCGCGCGCGACGCAGTTTTCGGTGACGATATCTCCTTCCCGCGCGACGCAGTTGTCGTTGCCGATTCCTGATGGACCGCGACGCAGTTTTCGGTGACGATATCTCCTTCGCGCGCGACGCAGTTTTCGCTTACGAAATGTCCTTCGCGCGCGACGCAGTTGTCGCTGCCGATTTCCTGATCGACCGCGACAAAGTTTTCGTTGACGATATCTACTTCGCGCGCGATGTAGTTTTCGGTGACGATATCTCCTTCACGCGCGATGCAGTTTTCGCTCACGATACCTCCTTCACGCGCGACGCATTATCGCTGCCGATTTCCTGATCTTCCACAACGCAATTTTCGGTGACGATATCTCCTTCGCGCGCGACGTAGTTTTCGGTGACGATATCTCCTTCGCGCGCGACGCAATTGTCGCTGCCGATTTCCTGATCTGCCACGACGCAGTTTTTGGTTACGATATCTCCTTCGCGCGCGACGCAGTTTTCGGTGATGATATCTCCTTCGCGCGCGACGCATTTTTCGGTAACAATATCTCCTTCGCGCGCGATGCAGTTTTCGCTCACGATACCTCCTTCGCGCGCGACGCATTTTTGTTGCCGATTTCCTGATCTTCCACAACGCAATTTTCAGTGATGATATCTCCTTCGCGCGCGACGCAGTTTTCGGTGACGATATCTCCTTCGCGCGCGACGCAGTTTTCGCTCACGATACCTCCTTCGCGCGCGACGCATTGTCGCTGCCGATTTCCTGATCTGCCACGACGCAATTTTCGGTGACGATATCTCCTTCGCGCGCGACGCAGTTTTCGATGACGATATATCCTTCTTCCACAACGCACTTTTCGGTGACCATATCTCCATCGCGCGCGACGCAGTTTTCGGTGACGATATCTCCTTCGTGCGCGACGCATTTGTCGCTGTCGATTTCCTGATCTGCCACGACGCAGTTTTCGGTGACGATATCTCCTTCGCGCGCGACGCAGTTTTCGGTGACGATATCTCCTTCGCGCGGGACGCAGTTTTCGCTTACGAAATCTCCATCGCGCGCGACGCAGTTGTCGCTTACCAAATCTCCTTCGCGCACGACGCAGTTGTCGCTGCCGATTTCCTAATCGGCCGCGACAAAGTTTTCATAAACGATATCTCCTTCGCGCGCGATGCAGTTTTCGGTGACGATATCTCCTTCGCGCGCGACACAGTTTTCGCTCACGATACCTCCTTCGCGCGCGACGCATTGTCACTGCCGATTTCCTGATCTTCCACGACGCAGTTTTCGGTGACGATATCTCCTTCGCGCGCGACGCAGTTTTCGGTGACGATATCTCCTTCCCGCGCGACGCAGTTGTCGTTGCCGATTCCTGATGGACCGCGATGCAGTTTTCGGTGACGATATCTCCTTCGCGCGCGACGCAGTTTTCGCTTACGAAATGTCTTTCGCGCGCGACGCAGTTGTCGCTGCCGATTTCCTGATCGGCCGCGACAAAGTTTTCGTTGACGATATCTACTTCGCGCGCGATGTAGTTTTCGGTGACGATATCTCCTTCGCGCGCGATGCAGTGTTCGCTGCCGATTTCCTTCGCGCGCGGCGCAGTTGTCGCTGCCGATTTCTCACTGACGATATGTACTTCGCGACGCAGTTTTGCGGTGACGATATCTCCTTCGCGCGCGACGCAGTTTTCGGTGACGATATCTCCTTCGCGCGCGACGCTGTTTTCGCTCACGATACCTCCTTCGCGCGCGACGCAGTTGTCGCTGCCGATTTCCTGATCGGCCGCGACAAAGTTTTCATTGACGATGTCTACTTCACGCGCGACGCAGTTTTCAGTGACGATATCTCCTTCGTGCGCGACGCAGTTTTCGCTCACGATACCTCCTTCACGCGCGACGCAGTTGTCGCTGCCGATTTCCTGATCTGCCGCGACGCCGTTTTCGGTGACGATATCTCCTTCACGCGCGATGCAGTTTTCGCTCACGATACCTCCTTCGCGCGCGACGCAGTTGTCGCTGCCGATTTCCTGATCTGCCGCGACGCCGTTTTCGGTGACGATATCTCCTTCGCGCGCGATGCAGTTTTCGCTCACGATACCTCCTTCGCGCGCGACGCATTATCGCTGCCGATTTCCTGATCTTCTACAATGCAATTTTCGGTGACGATATCTCCTTCGCGCGCGACGTAGTTTTCGGTGACGATATCTCCTTCGCGCGCGACGCAATTGTCGCTGCCGATTTCCTGATCTGCCACGACGCAGTTTTTGGTTACGATATCTCCTTCGCGCGCGACGCAGTTTTCGGTGACGATATCTCCTTCGCGCGCGATGCAGTTTTCGCTCACGATACCTCCTTCGCGCGCGACGCTTTTTTGTTGTCGATTTCCTGATCTTCCACAACGCAATTTTCGGTGACGATATCTCCTTCGCGCGCGACGCAGTTTTCGGTTACGATATCTCCTTCACGCGCGACGCAGTTTTCGGTGACGATATCTCCTTCGCGCGCGACGCAGTTTTCGGTGACGATATCTCCTTCGCGCGCGACGCAGTTTTCGCTCACGATACCTCCTTCGCGCGCGACGCATTGTCGCTGCCGATTTCCTGATCTTCCACGACGCAGTTTTCGGTGACGATATCTCCTTCGCGCGCGACGCAGTTTTCGGTGATGATATCTCCTTCGCGCGCGACGCAGTTGTCGTTGCCGATTCCTGCTCGGCCGTGACGCAGTTTTCGGTGATGATATCTCCTTCGCGCGCGACGCAGTTGTCGCTTACGAAATGTCCTTCGCGCGCGACGCAGTTGTCGCTGCCAATTTCCTGATCGGCCGCGACAAAGTTTTCGTAGATGATATCTACTTCGCGCGCGACGTAGTTTTCGGTGACGATATCTCCTTCGCGCGCGACACAGTGTTCGCTGCCGATTTCCTTCGCGCGCGGCGCAGTTGTCGCTGCCGATTTCCTGATCGGCCGCGACAAAGTTTTCATTGACGATATCTACTTCGCGGGCGACGTAGTTTTCGGTGACGATATCTCCTTCGCGCGCGACGCAGTGTTCGCTGCCGATTTCCTTCGCGCGCGGTGCAGTTGTCGCTGCCGATTTCTCGCTGACGATATGTACTTCGCGCGCGACGCAGTTTGCGGTGACGATATCTCCTTCGCGCGCGAAGCAGTTTTCGGTGACGATATCTCCTTCGCGCGCGACGCAATTGTCGCTGCCGATTTCCTGATCTGCCACGACGCAGTTTTTGGATACGATATCTCCTTCACGCGCGACGCAGTTTTCGGTGACGATATCTCCTTCGCGCGCGACGCAGTTTTCGGTGACGATATCTCCTTCGCGCGCGACCCAGTTTTCGCTCACGATACCTCCTTCGCGCGCGACGCATTGTCGCTGCCGATTTCCTGATCTTCCACGACGCAGTTTTCGGTGACGATATCTCCTTCGCGGGCGACGCAGTTTTCGGTGACGATATCTCCTTCGCGCGCGACGCAGTTTTCGGTGACGATATCTCCTTCCCGCGCGACGCAGTTGTCGTTGCTGATTCCGGATCGGCCACGACGCAGTTTTCGGTGACGATATCTCCTTGGCGCTCGACGCAGTTGTCGCTTACGAAATGTCCTTCGCGCGCGACGCAGTTGTCGCTGCCGGTTTCCTGAACGGCCGCGTCAAAGTTTTCGTAGACGATATCTACTTCGCGCGCGACGTAGTTTTCGGTGACGATATCTCCTTCGCGCGCGACGCAGTGTTCGCTGCCGATTTCCTTCGCGCGCGGCACAGTTGTCGCTGCCGATTTCTCACTGACGATATGTACTTCGCGCGCGACGCAGTTTGCGGTGACGATATCTCCTTCGCGCGCGACGCAGTTTTCGCTCACGATATCTCCTTCGCGCGCGACGCAGTTGTCGCTGCCGATTTCCTGATCGGCCGCGACAAAGTTTTCATTGACGATGTCTACTTCGTGCGCGACGGAGTTTTCAGTGACGATATCTCCTTCGCGCCCGACGCAGTTGTCGCTGCCGATTTCCTGATCGGCCACGACAAAGTTTTCGGTGACGATATCTGCTTCGCGCGCGATGCAGTTTTCGGTGACGATGTCTCCTTCGCGCGCGACGCAGTTTTCGGTGACGATATCTCCTTCGCGCGCGACGCAGTTTTCGCTCCCGATACCTCCTTCACGCGCGACGCAGTTGTCGCTGCCGATTTCCTGATCTACCGCGATGCAGTTTTTGGTGACGATATCTCCTTCGCGCGCGACGTAGTGTTCGCTGACGAAATCTCCTTCGCGCGCGCCGCAGTTGTCGCTGCCGATTTCTTAATCGGCCGCGACAAAGTTTTCGGTGACGATATCTCCTTCGCGCGCGACGCAGTTTTCGGTGACGATATCTCCTTCGCGCGCGACGCAGTTTTCGGTGACGATATATCCTTCTTCCCCAACGCACTTTTCGGTGACCATATCTCCTTCGCGCGCGACGCAGTTTTCGGTGACGATATCTCCTTCGTGCGCGACGCAATTGTCGCTGCCGATTTCCTGATCTGCCACGACGCAGTTTTAAGTGACGATATCTCCTTCGCGCGCGACGCAGTTTTCGGTGACGATATCTCCTTCGCGCGGGACGCAGTTTTCGCTTACGAAATCTCCATCGCGCGCGACGCAGTTGTCGCTTACCAAATCTCCTTCGCGCACGACGCAGTTGTCGCTGTCGATTTCCTGATCGGCCGCGACAAAGTTTTCATAAACGATATCTCCTTCGCGCGCGATGCAGTTTTCGGTGACGATATCTCCTTCGCGTGCGACACAGTTTTCGCTCACGATACCTCCTTCGCGCGCGACGCATTGTCACTGCCGATTTCCTGATCTTCCACGACGCAGTTTTCGGTGACGATATCTCCTTCGCGCGGGACGCAGTTTTCGCTTACGAAATCTCCATCGCGCGCGACGCAGTTGTCGCTTACCAAATCTCCTTCGCGCACGACGCAGTTGTCGCTGCCGATTTCCTGATCGGCCGCGACAAAGTTTTCATAAACGATATCTCCTTCGCGCGCGATGCAGTTTTCGGTGACGATATCTCCTTCGCGTGCGACACAGTTTTCGCTCACGATACCTCCTTCGCGCGCGACGCATTGTCACTGCCGATTTCCTGATCTTCCACGACGCAGTTTTTGGTGACGATATCTCCTTCGCGCGCGACGCAGTTTGCGGTGACGATATCTCCTTCGCGCGCGACGCAGTTTTCGGTGACGATATCTCCTTCGCGCGCGACGCTGTTTTCGCTCACGATACCTCCTTCGCGCGCGACGCAGTTGTCGCTGCCGATTTCCTGATCGGCCGCGACAAAGTTTTCATTGACGATGTCTACTTCATGCGCGACGGAGTTTTCAGTAACGATATCTCCTTCGCGCGCGACGCAGTTTTCGCTCACGATACCTCCTTCGCGCGCGACGCAGTTGTCGCTGCCGATTTCCTGATATGCCGCGACGCCGTTTTCAGTGACGATATCTCCTTCGCGCGCGACGCAGTTTTCGCTTACGAAATCTCCCTCGCGCGCGACGCAGTTGTCGCTGCCGATTTCCTGATCGGCCACGACAAAGTTTTCGGTGACGATATCTACTTGGCGCGCGACGCAGTTTTCGGTGACGATATCTCCCTCCCGCGCGACGCAGTTTTCGGTGACGATATCTCCTTCGCGCGCGACGCAGTTTTCGCTCACGATACCTCCTTCACGCGCGACGCAGTTGTCGCTGCCGATTTCCTGATCTGCCGCGACGCCGTTTTCGGTGACGATATCTCCTTCACGCGCGATGCAGTTTTCGCTCACGATACCTCCTTCGCGCGCGACGCAGTTGTCGCTGCCGATTTCCTGATCTGCCGCGACGCTGTTTTCGGTGACGATATCTCCTTCGCGCGCGATTTTGTTTTCGCTCACGATACCTCCTTCGCGCGCGACGCATTATCGCTGCCGATTTCTTGATCTTCTACAATGCAATTTTCGGTGACGATATCTCCTTCGCGCGCGACGTAGTTTTCGGTGACGATATCTCCTTCGCGCGCGACGCATTTGTCGCTGCCGATTTCCTGATCGGCCACGACAAAGTTTTCGGTGACAATATCTGCTTCGCGCGTGACGCAGTTTTTGGTGACGATATCTCCTTCGCGCGCGATGCAGTTTTCGGTGACGATATCTCCTTCGCGCGCGATGCAGTCTTCGCTCACGATACCTCCTTCACGCGCGACGCATTGTCGCTGCCGATTTCCTGATCTTCCACAACGCAATTTTCAGTGATGATATCTCCTTCGCGCGGGACGCAGTTTTCGGTGACGATATCTCCTTCGCGCGCGACGCAGTTTTCGCTCACGATACCTCCTTCACGCGCGACGCAGTTGTCGCTTCCGATTTCCTGATCTGCCGCGACGCCGTTTTCGCTGACGATATCTCCTTCGCGAGCGACGCAGTTTTCGCTCCCGATACCTCCTTCGCGCGCGACGCAGTTGTCGCTGCCGATTTCATGATCGGCCGCGACAAAGTTTTCATTGACGATGTCTACTTCGCGCGCGACGGAGTTTTCAGTGACGATATCTCCTTCGCGCGCGACGCAGTTGTCGCTGCCGATTTCCTGATCGGCCACGACAAAGTTTTCGGTGACGATATATGCTTCGCGCGTGACGCAGTTTTTGGTGACGATATCTCCTTCGCGCGCGACGCAGTTTTCGGTGACGATATCTCCTTCGCGCGCGATGCAGTCTTCGCTCACGATACCTCCTTCGCGCGCGACGCATTGTCGCTGCCGATTTCCTGATCTTCCACAACGCAATTTTCAGTGACGATATCTCCTTCGCGCGGGACGCAGTTTTCGGTGACGATATCTCCTTCGCGCGCGACGCAGTTTTCGCTCACGATACCTCCTTCGCGCGCGACGCAGTTGTCGCTTCCGATTTCCTGATCTGCCGCGACGCCGTTTTCGCTGACGATATCTCCTTCGCGAGCGACGCAGTTTTCGCTTACGAAATCTCCCTCGCGCGCGACGCAGTTGTCGCTGCCGATTTCCTGATCGCCACGACAAAGTTTTCGGTGAGGATATCTACTTGGCGCGCGACGCAGTTTTCGGTGACGATATATCCTTGGCGCGCGACGCAGTTTTCGGTGACAATATCTCCTTCGCGCGCGACCCAGTTTTTGCTCACGATACCTCCTTCGCGCGCGACGCATTGTCGCTGCCGATTTCCTGATATTCCACAACACAGTTTTCGGTGACGATATCTCCTTCGCGCCCGACGCAGTTGTCGGTGACGATATCTCCTTCGCGCGCGACGCAGTTTTCGGTGACGATATCTCCTTCGCGCGCGACGCAGTTTTCGCTCACGATACCTCCTTCGCGCGCGACGCAGTTTGTCGCTGCCGATTTCGTGATCGGCCGCGACAAAGTTTTCATTGACGATGTCTACTTCGCGCGCGACGGAGTTTTCAGTGACGATATCTCCTTCGCGCGCGACGCAGTTGTCGCTGCCGATTTCCTGATCGGCCACGACAAAGTTTTCGGTGACGATATCTGCTTCGCGCGGGACGCAGTTTTGGGTGACGATATCTCCTTCGCGCGCGACGCAGTTTTCGGTGACGATATCTCCTTCGCGCGCGATGCAGTCTTCGCTCACGATACCTCCTTCACGCGCGACGCATTGTCGCTGCCGATTTCCTGATCTTCCACAACGCAATTTTCAGTGACGATATCTCCTTCGCGCGGGACGTAGTTTTCGGTGACGATATCTCCTTCGAGCGCGACGCAGTTTTCGCTCACGATACCTCCTTCGCGCACGACGCAGTTGTCGCTTCCGATTTCCTGATCTGCCGCGACGCCGTTTTCGCTGACGATATCTCCTTCGCGAGCGACGCAGTTTTCGCTTACGAAATCTCCCTCGCGCGCGACGCAGTTGTCGCTGCCGATTTCCTGATCGCCACGACAAAGTTTTCGGTGACGATATCTCCTTGGCGCGCGACGCAGTTTTCGGTGACGATATCTCTTTCGCGCGCGACGCAGTTTTCGGTGACTATATCTCCTTCGCGCGCGACCCAGGTTTTGCTCACGATACCTCCTTCGCGCGCGACGCATTGTCGCTGCCGATTTCCTGATATTCCACGACACATTTTCGGTGACGATATCTCCTTCGCGCCCGACGCAGTTGTCGGTGACGATATCTCCTTCGCGCGCGACGCAGTTTTCGGTGACGATATCTCCTTCGCGCGCGACGCAGTTTTCGCTCACGATACCTCCTTCACGCGCGACGCAGTTGTCGCTGCAGATTTCGTGATCGGCCGCGACAAAGTTTTCATTGACGATGTCTACTTCGCGCGCGACGGAGTTTTCAGTGACGATATCTCCTTCGCGCGCGACGCAGTTGTCGCTGCCGATTTCCTGATCGGCCACGACAAAGTTTTCGGTGACGATATCTGCTTCGCGCGTGACGCAGTTTTTGGTGACGATATCTCCTTCGCGCGCGACGCAGTTTTCGGTGACGATATCTCCTTCGCGCGCGATGCAGTCTTCGCTCACGATACCTCCTTCACGCGCGACGCATTGTCGCTGCCGATTTCCTGATCTGCCGCGACGCCGTTTTCGGTGACGATATCTCCTTCACGCGCGATGCAGTTTTCGCTCACGATATGTCCTTCGCGCGCGACGCAGTTTTCGCTCACGATACCTCCTTCACGCGCGACGCAGTTGTCGCTTCCGATTTCCTGATCTGCCGCGACGCCGTTTTCGCTGACGATATCTCCTTCGCGAGCGACGCAGTTTTCGCTCCCGATACCTCCTTCGCGCGCGACGCAGTTGTCGCTGCCGATTTCGTGATCGGCCGCGACAAAGTTTTCATTGACGATGTCTACTTCGCGCGCGACGGAGTTTTCAGTGACGATATCTCCTTCGCGCGCGACGCAGTTGTCGCTGCCGATTTCCTGATCGGCCACGACAAAGTTTTCGGTGACGATATCTGCTTCGCGCGGGACGCAGTTTTTGGTGACGATATCTCCTTCGCGCGCGACGCAGTTTTTGGTGACGATATCTCCTTCGCGCGCGATGCAGTCTTCGCTCACGATACCTCCTTCACGCGCGACGCATTGTCGCTGCCGATTTCCTGATCTTCCACAACGCAATTTTCAGTGACGATATCTCCTTCGCGCGGGACGTAGTTTTCGGTGACGATATCTCCTTCGCGCGCGACGCAGTTTTCGCTCACGATACCTCCTTCGCGCGCGACGCAGTTGTCGCTTCCGATTTCCTGATCTGCCACGACGCCGTTTTCGCTGACGATATCTCCTTCGCGAGCGACGCAGTTTTCGCTTACGAAATCTCCCTCGCGCGCGACGCAGTTGTCGCTGCCGATTTCCTGATCGCCACGACAAAGTTTTCGGTGAGGATATCTACTTGGCGCGCGACGCAGTTTTCGGTGACCATATCTCCTTGGCGCGCGACGCAGTTTTCGGTGACTATATCTCCTTCGCGCGCGACCCAGTTTTTGCTCACGATACCTCCTTCGCGCGCGACGCATTGTCGCTGCCGATTTCCTGATATTCCACAACACAGTTTTCGGTGACGATATCTCCTTCGCGCCCGACGCAGTTGTCGGTGACGATATCTCCTTCGCGCGCGACGCAGTTTTCGGTGACGATATCTCCTTCATGCGCGACGCAGTTTTCGCTCACGATACCTCCTTCGCGCGCGACGCAGTTTGTCGCTGCCGATTTCGTGATCGGCCGCGACAAAGTTTTCATTGACGATGTCTACTTCGCGCGCGACGGAGTTTTCAGTGACGATATCTCCTTCGCGCGCGACGCAGTTGTCGCTGCCGATTTCCTGATCGGCCACGACAAAGTTTTCGGTGACGATATCTGCTTCGCGCGGGACGCAGTTTTTGGTGACGATATCTCCTTCGCGCGCGACGCAGTTTTCGGTGACGATATCTCCTTCGCGCGCGATGCAGTCTTCGCTCACGATACCTCCTTCACGCGCGACGCATTGTCGCTGCCGATTTCCTGATCTTCCACAACGCAATTTTCAGTGACGATATCTCCTTCGCGCGGGACGCAGTTTTCGGTGACGATATCTCCTTCGCGCGCGACGCAGTTTTCGCTCACGATACCTCCTTCGCGCAAGACGCAGTTGTCGCTTCCGATTTCCTGATCTGCCGCGACGCCGTTTTCGCTGACGATATCTCCTTCGCGAGCGACGCAGTTTTCGCTTACGAAATCTCCCTCGCGCGCGACGCAGTTGTCGCTGCCGATTTCCTGATCGCCACGACAAAGTTTTCGGTGACGATATCTCCTTGGCGCGCGACGCAGTTTTCGGTGACGATATCTCTTTCGCGCGCGACGCAGTTTTCGGTGACTATATCTCCTTCGCGCGCGACCCAGGTTTTGCTCACGATACCTCCTTCGCGCGCGACGCATTGTCGCTGCCGATTTCCTGATATTCCACGACACATTTTCGGTGACGATATCTCCTTCGCGCCCGACGCAGTTGTCGGTGACGATATCTCCTTCGCGCGCGACGCAGTTTTCGGTGACGATATCTCCTTCGCGCGCGACGCAATTTTCGCTCACGATACCTCCTTCGCGCGCGACGCAGTTGTCGCTGCCGATTTCCTGATCGGCCACGACAAAGTTTTTGGTGACGATATCTCCTTCGCGCGCGACGCAGTTTTCGATGACGATATCTCCTTCGCGCGCGATGCAGTCTTCGCTCACGATACCTCCTTCACGCGCGACGCATTGTCGCTGCCGATTTCCTGATCTTCCACAACGCAATTTTCAGTGACGATATCTCCTTCGCGCGGGACGCAGTTTTCGGTGACGATATCTCCTTCGCGCGCGACGCAGTTTTCGCTCACGATACCTCCTTCGCGCACGACGCAGTTGTCGCTTCCGATTTCCTGATCTGCCGCGACGCCGTTTTCGCTGACGATATCTCCTTCGCGAGCGACGCAGTTTTCGCTTACGAAATCTCCCTCGCGCGCGACGCAGTTGTCGCTGCCGATTTCCTGATCGCCACGACAAAGTTTTCGGTGACGATATGTCCTTCGCGCGCGACGCAGTTTTCGCTCACGATACCTCCTTCACGCGCGACGCAGTTGTCGCTTCCGATTTCCTGATCTGCCGCGACGCCGTTTTCGCTGACGATATCTCCTTCGCGAGCGACGCAGTCTTCGCTCACGATACCTCCTTCGCGCGCGACGCATTGTCGCTGCCGATTTCCTGATCTTCCACAACGCAATTTTCAGTGACGATATCTCCTTCGCGCGGGACGCAGTTTTCGGTGACGATATCTCCTTCGCGCGCGATGCAGTCTTCGCTCACGATACCTCCTTCACGCGCGACGCATTGTCGCTGCCGATTTCCTGATCTTCCACAACGCAATTTTCAGCGACGATATCTCCTTCGCGCGGGACGCAGTTTTCGGTGACGATATCTCCTTCGCGCGCGACGCAGTTTTCGCTCACGATACCTCCTTCGCGCGCGACGCAGTTGTCGCTTCCGATTTCCTGATCTGCCGCGACGCCGTTTTCGCTGACGATATCTCCTTCGTGAGCGACGCAGTTTTCGCTTACGAAATCTCCCTCGCGCGCGACGCAGTTGTCGCTGCCGATTTCCTGATCGGCCACGACAAAGTTTTCGGTGAGGATATCTACTTGGCGCGCGACGCAGTTTTCGGTGACGATATCTCCTTCGCGCTCGACGTAGTTTTCGGTGACGATATCTCCTTCGCGCGCGATGCAGTTTTCGGTGATGATATCTCCTTCGCGCGCGACGCAGTTTTCGCTCACGATACGTCCTTCGCGCGCGACGCAGTTGTCGCTGCCGATTTCCTGATCAGCCGCGACAAAGTTTTCATTGACGATGTCTACTTCGCGCGCGATGGAGTTTTCAGTGACGATATCTCCTTCGCGCGCGACGCAGTTGTCGCTGCCGATTTCCTGATCGGCCATGACAAAGTTTTCGGTGACGATATCTGCTTCGCGCGTGACGCAGTTTTCGGTGACGATATCTCCTTCGCGCGCGACGCAGTTTTTGGTGACGATATCTCCTTCCCGCGCGACGCAGTTTTCGCTCCCGATACCTCCTTCGCGAGCGACGCAGTTGTCGCTGCCGATTTCCTGATCTACCGCGACGCAGTTTTCGGTGACGATATCTCCTTAGCGCGCGACGCGTTTTTCGCTTACAATATCTCCTTCGCGCGCGACGCAGTGTTCGCTGACGAAATCTCCTTCGCGCGCGACGCAGTTGTTGCTGCCGATTTCCTGATCGGCCGCGACAAAGTTTTCGGTGACGATATCTACTTCGCGCGCGACGCAGTTTTCGGTGACGATATCTCCTTCGCGCGCGACGTAGTTTTCGGTGACGATATCTCCTTCGCGCGTGACGCAGTTGTCGCTTACCAAATCTCCTTCGCGCACGACGCAGTTGTCGCTTACCAAATCTCCTTCGCGCACGACGCAGTTGTCGCTGCCGATTTCCTGTCGGCCGCGACAAAGTTTTCATAAACGATATCTCCTTCGCGCGCGACGCAGTTTTCGGTGATGTAATCTCGTTCGCGCGCGACGCAGTTTTCGCTCACGATACCTCCTTCGCGCGTGACGCAGTTGTCGCTGCCGATTTCCTGACCTGCCGCGACGCCGTTTTCGGTGACGATATCTCCTTCGCGTGCGACGCAGTTTTCGCTTACGAAATTTTCCTCGCGTGCGACGCAGTTGTCGCTGCCGATTTCCTGATCGGCCACGACAAAGTTTTCGGTGACTATATCTACTTGGCGCGCAACGCAGTTTTCGGTGACGATATCTCCTTCGCGCGCGACGCAGTTTTCGGTGACGATATCTCCTTGGCGCGCGACGCAGTTGTCGCTTACCAAA
This sequence comes from Salix caprea, assembly GCA_964035475.1. Lineage (NCBI taxonomy): Eukaryota > Viridiplantae > Streptophyta > Magnoliopsida > Malpighiales > Salicaceae > Salix > Salix caprea. The sequence goes on from OZ037745.1 coordinate 13,939,531, forward strand.
TCTCCTTCGCGCACGACGCAGTTGTCGCTGCCGATTTCCTGATCTTCCACAACGCAATTTTCGGTGACGATATCTCCTTCGCGCGCGACGCAGTTTTCGGTGACGATATCTCCTTCGCGCGCGACGCACTTGTCGCTGCCGATTTCCTAATCTGCCACGACGCAGTTTTCGCTCCCGATACCTCCTTCGCGCGCGAAGCATTGTCGCTGCTGATTTCCTGATCTTCCACGATGCAGTTTTCGGTGACGATATCTCCTTCGCGCGCGATGCAGTTTTCGCTCCCGATACCTCCTTCGCGCGCGACGCATTGTCGCTGCCGATTTCCTGATCTTCCACGACGCAGTTTTCGGTGACGATATCTCCTTCGCGAGCGACGCAGTTTTCGGTGACGATATCTCCTTCGCGCGCGACGCAGTTGTCGGTGACGATATCTCCTTCCCGCGTGATGCAGTTGTCGTTGCCGATTCCTGATCGGCCGCGACGCAGTTTTCGGTGACGATATCTCCTTGGCGCGCGACGCAGTTGTCGCTTACCAAATCTCCTTCGCGCACGACGCAGTTGTCGCTGCCGATTTCCTGATCTTCCACAACGCAATTTTCGGTGACGATATCTCCTTCGCGCGCGACGCAGTTTTCGGTGACGATATCTCCTTCGCGCGCGACGCACTTGTCGCTGCCGATTTCCTAATCTGCCACGACGCAGTTTTCGCTCCCGATACCTCCTTCGCGCGCGAAGCATTGTCGCTGCTGATTTCCTGATCTTCCACGATGCAGTTTTCGGTGACGATATCTCCTTCGCGCGCGATGCATTTTTCGCTCCCGATACCTCCTTCGCGCGCGACGCATTGTCGCTGCCGATTTCCTGATCTTCCACGACGCAGTTTTCGGTGACGATATCTCCTTCGCGAGCGACGCAGTTTTCGGTGACGATATCTCCTTCGCGCGCGACGCAGTTGTCGGTGATGATATCTCCTTCCCGCGTGATGCAGTTGTCGTTGCCGATTCCTGATCGGCCGCGACGCAGTTTTCGGTGACGATATCTCCTTCGCGCGCGACGCAGTTGTCGCTTACGAAATGTCCTTCGCGCGCGACGCAGTTGTCGCTGCCGATTTCCTGATCGGCCGCGACAAAGTTTTTGTTGACGATATCTACTTGCCGCGCGACGTAGTTTTCGGTGACGATATCTCCTTCGCGCGCGACGCAGTTTTCGGTGACGATATCTCCTTCGCGCGCGACGCAATTGTCGCTGCCGATTTCCTGATCTGCCACGACGCAGTTTTTGGTTACGATATCTCCTTCACGCGCGACGCAGTTTTTGGTGACGATATCTCCTTCGCGCGCGACACAGTTTTCGCTCACGATACCTCCTTCACGCGCGACGCATTGTCGCTGCCGATTTCCTGATCTTCCACGACGCAGTTTTCGGTGACGATATCTCCTTCGCGCGCGACGCAGTTGTCGGTGACGATATCTCCTTCCCGCGTGATGCAGTTGTCGTTGCCGATTCCTGATCGGCCGCGACGCAGTTTTCGGTGACGATATCTCCTTCGCGCGCGACGCAGTTGTCGCTTACGAAATGTCCTTCGCGCGCGACGCAGTTGTCGCTGCTGATTTCCTGATCAGCCGCAACAAAGTTTTCGTTGACGATATCTACTTCGCGCGCGATGTAGTTTTCGGTGACGATATCTCCTTCGCGCGCGACGCAGTGTTCGCTGCCGATTTCCTTCGCGCGCGGCGCAGTTGTCGCTGCCGATTTCTCACTGACGATATGTACTTCGCGCGCGACGCAGTTTGCGGTGACGATATCTCCTTCGCGCGCGACGCAGTTTTCGGTGACGATATCTCCTTCGCGCGCGACGCAGTTTTCGGTGATGATATCTCCTTCGCGCGCGACGCAGTTGTTGCTTACCAAATCTCCTTCGTGCCCGACGCAGTTGTTGCTGCCGATTTCCTGATCGGCCGCGACAAAGTTTTCAGTGACGATATCTACTTGGCGCGCGAGGCAGTTTTCGGTGACGATATCTCCTTCGCGCGCGACGCAGTTTTCGGTGACGATATCTCCTTCTCGCGCGATGCAGTTTTCGCTCACGATACCTCCTTCGCGCGCGATGCAGTTTTCGCTGCCGATTTCCTGATCTACCACAACGCAATTTTCGGTGACGATATCTCCTTCGCGCGCGACGCAGTTTTCGGTGATGATATCTCATTCGCGCGCGACGCACTTGTCGCTGCCGATTTCCTGATCTGCCACGACGCAGTTTTCGGTTACGATATCTCCTTCGCGCGCGACGCAGTTTTCGGTGACGATATCTCCTTCGCGCGCGACGCAGTTTTCGGTGACGATATCTCCTTCGCGCGCGACACAGTTGTCGCTGCGGATTTCCTGATCGGCCGCGACAAAGTTTTCATAAATGATATCTCCTTCGCGCGCGACGCAGTTTTCGGTGACGTTATCTCCTTCGCGCGCGATGCAGTTTTCGCTCACGATACCTCCTTCGCGCGCGACGCAGTTTTCGGTGACGATATCTCCTTCGCGCGCGACGCAGTTTTTGGTGACGATATCTCCTTCGCGCGCGACCTAGTTTTTGCTCACGATACCTCCTTCGCGCGCGACGCATTGTCGCTGCCGATTTCGTGATATTCCACGACACAGTTTTCGGTGACGATATCTCCTTCGCGCGCGATGCAGTCTTCGCTCACGATACCTCCTTCACGCGCGACGCATTGTCGCTGCCGATTTCCTGATCTTCCACAACGCAATTTTCGGTGACGATATCTCCTTCGCGCGCGACGCAGTTTCGGTGACGATATCTCCTTCGCGCGAGACGCAATTGTCGCTGCCGATTTCCTGATCTGCCACGACGCAGTTTTTGGTTACGATATCTCCTTCACGCGCGACACAGTTTTTTGTGACGATATCTCCTTCGCGCGCGACACAGTTTTCGCTCACGATACCTCCTTCACGCGCGACGCATTGTCGCTGCTGATTTCCTGATCTTCCACGACGCAGTTTTCGGTGACGATATCTACTTTGCGCGCGACGCAGTTTGCGTTGCCGATTCCTGATCAGCCGCGACGCAGTTTTCGGTGACGATATCTCCTTCGCGCGCGACGCAGTTGTCGCTTACGAAATGTCCTTCGCGCGCGACGCAGTTGTCGCTGCTGATTTCCTGATCAGCCGCGACAAAGTTTTCATTGACGATATCTACTTCGCGCGCGACGTAGTTTTCGGTGACGATATCTCCTTCGCGCGCGACGCAGTGTTCGCTGCCGATTTCCTTCGCGCGCGGCGCAGTTGTCGCTGCCGATTTCTCACTGACGATATGTACTTCGCGCGCGACGCAGTTTGCGGTGACGATATCTCCTTCGCGCGCGACGCAGTTTTCGCTCACGATACCTCCTTCGCGCACGACGCAGTTGTCGCTGCCGATTTCCTGATCGGCCGCGACAAAGTTTTCATTGACGATGTCTACTTCGTGCGCGACGGAGTTTTCAGTGACGATATCTCCTTCGCGCGCGACGCAGTTGTCGCTGCCGATTTCCTGATCGGCCACGACAAAGTTTTCGGTGACGACGCATTTTTCGCTTACAATATCTCCTTCGCGCGCGACGCAGTGTTCGCTGACGAAATCTCCTTCGCGCGCGACGCAGTTGTTGCTGCCGATTTCCTGATCGGCCGCGACAAAGTTTTCGGTGACGATATCTCCTTCGCGCGCGACGCAATTGTCGTTGCCGATTTCCTGATCTGCCACGACGCAGTTTTTGTTACGATATCTCCTTCACGCGCGACGCAGTTTTTGGTGACGATATCTCCTTCGCGCGCGACACAGTTTTCGCTCACGATACCTCCTTCGCGCGCGACGCATTGTCGCTGCCAATTTCCTGATCTTCCACGACGCAGTTTTCGGTGACGATATCTCCTTCGCGCGCGACGCAGTTTTCGGTGACGATATCTCCTTCGCGGGCGACGCAGTTTTTGGTGACGATATCTCCTTCCCGCGCGACGCAGTTGTCGTTGCCGATTCCTGATCGGCCGTGACGCAGTTTTCGGTGACGATATCTCCTTCGCGCGCGACGCAGTTGTCGCTTACAAAATGTCCTTCGCGCGCGACGCAGTTGTCGCTGCTGATTTCCTGATCGGCCGCGACAAATGTTTCGTTGACGATATCTACTTCGCGCGCGACATAGTTTTCGGTGACGATATCTCCTTCGCGCGCGACGCAGTGTTCGCTGCCGATTTCCTTCGCGCGCGGCGCAGTTGTCGCTGCCGATTTCTCACTGACGATATGTACTTCGAGCGCGACGCAGTTTGCGGTGACGATATCTCCTTCGCGCTCGACGCAGTTTTCGCTCACGATACCTCCTTCGCGCGCGACGCAGTTGTCGCTGCCGATTTCCTGATCGGCCGCGACAAAGTTTTCATTGACGATGTCTACTTCGTGCGCGACGGAGTTTTCAGTGACGATATCTCCTTCGCGCGCGACGCAGTTGTCGCTGCCGATTTCCTGATCGGCCACGACAAAGTTTTCGGAGACGATATCTGCTTCGCGCGCGACGCAGTTTTCGGTGACGATATCTCCTTCGCGCGCGATGAAGTTTTCGGTGACGATATCTCCTTCCCGCGCGACGCAGTTTTCGCTCCCGATACCTCCTTCACGCGCGACGCAGTAGTCGCTGCCGATTTCCTGATCTACCGCGATGCAGTTTTCGGTGACGATATCTCCTACGCGCGCGACGCATTTTTCGCTTACAATATCTCCTTCGCGCGCTACGCAGTGTTCGCTGACGAAATCTCCTTCACGCGCGACGCAGTTGTCGCTGCCGATTTCCTGATCGGCCGCGACAAAGTTTTCGGTGACGATATCTCCTTCGCGCGCGACGCAGTTTTCGGTGACGATATCTCCTTCGCGGGCGACGCAGTTTTCGGTGACGATATCTCCTTCGCGCGCGACGCAGTTGTTGCTTACCAAATCTCCTTCGTGCCCGACGCAGTTGTCGCTGCCGATTTCCTGATCGGCCGCGACAAAGTTTTCATAAACGATATCTCCTTCGCGCGCGACGCAGTTTTCGGTGACGTTAACTCCTTCGCGCGCGACGCAGTTTTCGCTCACGATACCTCCTTCGCGCGCGACGCAGTTGTCGCTGCCGATTTCCTGATCTGCCGCGACGCCGTTTTCAGTGACGATATCTCCTTCGCGCGCGACGCAGTTTTCGCTTACGAAATCTCCCTCGCGCGCGACGCAGTTGTCGCTGCCGATTTCCTGATCGGCCGCGACAAAGTTTTCGGTGACGATATCTACTTGGCGCGCGATGCAGTTTTCGGTGACGATATCTCCTTCGCGCGCGACGCAGTTTTCGGTGACGATATCTCCTTCTCGCGCGATGCAGTTTTCGCTCACGATACCTCCTTCGCGCGCGATGCAGTTTTCGCTGCCGATTTCCTGATCTTCCACAACGCAATTTTCGGTGACGATATCTCCTTCGCGCGCGACGCAGTTTTCGGTGACGATATCTCATTCGCGCGCGACGCACTTGTCGCTGCCTATTTCCTGATCTGCCACGACGCAGTTTTCGGTGACGATATCTCCTTCGCGCGCGACGCAGTTTTCGGTGACGATATCTCCTTCGCGCGCGACACAGTTGTTGCTGCGGATTTCCTGATCGGCCGCGACAAAGTTTTCATAAACGATATCTCCTTCGCGCGCGACGCAGTTTTCGGTGACGTTATCTCCGTCGCGCGCGTCGTAGTTTTCGCTCACGATACCTCCTTCGCGCGCGACGCAGTTGTCGCTGCCGATTTCCTGATCTGCCGCGACGCCGTTTTCGGTGACGATATCTCCTTCACGCGCGACGCAGTTTTCGCTTACGAAATCTCCCTCGCGCCCGACGCAGTTGTCGTTGCCGATTTCCTGATCGGCCACGACAAAGTTTTCGGTGACGATATCTACTTGGCGCGCGACGCAGTTTTCGGTGACGATATCTCCTTCGCGTGCGATGCAGTTTTCGGTGACGATACCTCCTTCGCGCGCGACGCATTGTCGCTGCCGATTTCCTGATCTTCCACATCGCAATTTTCGGTGACGATATCTCCTTCGCGCGCGACGCAGTTTTCGGTGACGATATCTCCTTCGCGCGCGACGCAATTGTCGCTGCCGATTTCCTGATCTGCCACGACGCAGTTTTCGGTGACGATATCTCCTTCGCGCGGGACGCAGTTTTCGGTGACGATATCTCCTTCGCGCGCGACGCAGTTTTCGGTGACGATATCTCCTTCGCGCGCGACGCAGTTTTCGGTGACGATATCTCCTTCCCGTGCGACGCAGTTTCGGCTCCCGATACCTCCTTCGCGAGCGACGCAGTTGTCGCTGCCGATTTTCGCGCGCGATGCAGTTGTCGCTGCCGATTTCCTGATCGGCCGCGTAAAAGTTTTCGGTGACGATATCTCCTTCGCGCGCGACGCAGTTTTCGGTGACGATATCTCCTTCGCGCGCGACGCAGTTGTCGCTTACCAAATCTCCTTCGCGCGCGACGCAGTTGTCGCTTACCAAATCTCCTTCGCGCCCGACGCAGTGGTCGCTGCCGATTTCCTGATCGGCCGCGACAAAGTTTTCATAAACGATATCTCCTTCGCGCGCGACGCAGTTTTCGGTGACGTTATCTCCTTCGCGCGCGCCGCAGTTTTCGCTCACGATACCTCCTTCGCGCGCGACGTAGTTGTCGCTGCCGATTTCCTGATCTGCCGCGACGCCGTTTTCGATGACGATAACTCCTTCGCGCGCGACGCAGTTTTCGCTTACGAAATCTCCCTCGCGTGCGACGCAGTTGTCGCTGCCGATTTCCTGATCGGCCACGACAAAGTTTTCGGTGACGATATCTATTTGGCGCGCGACGCAGTTTTCGGTGACGATATCTCCTTCGCGCGCGACGCAGTTTTCGGTGACGATATCTCCTTCGCGCGCGATGCAGTTTTCGCTCACGATACCTCCTTCGCGCGCGACGCATTGTCGCTGCCGATTTCCTGATCTTCCACAACGTAATTTTCGGTGACGATATCTCCTTCGCGCGCGACGCAGTTTTCGGTGACGATATCTCCTTCGCGCGCGACGCAAATGTCGCTGCCGATTTCCTGATCTGCCACGACGCAGTTTTGGGTTACGATATCTCCTTCACGCGCGACGCAGTTTTCGGTGACGATATCTCCTTCGTGCGCGACGCAGTTTTCGGTGACAATAACTCCTTCGCGCGCGACCTAGTTTTCGCTCACGATACCTCCTTCGCGCGCAAGGCATTGTCGCTGCCGATTTCCTGATATTCCACGATGCAGTTTTCGGTGACGATATCTCCTTCGCGCGCGTTGCAGTTTTCGCTCACGATACCTCCTTCGCGCGCGACGCATTGTCGCTGCCGATTTCCTAATCTTGCACAACGCAATTTTCGGTGACGATATCTCCTTCGCGCGCGACGCACTTGTCGCTGCCGATTTCCTGATCTGCCACGACGTAGTTTTTGGTTACGATATCTCCTTCGCGCGCGACGCAGTGTTCGCTGCCGATTTCCTTCGCGCGCGGCGCAGTTGTCGCTGCCGATTTCTCACTGACGATATGTACTTCGCGCGCGATGCAGTTGGCGGTGATGATATCTCCTTCGCGCGCGACGCAGTTTTCGGTGACGATATATCCTTCGCGCGCGACGCAGTTCTCGCTCATGGTACCTCCTTCGCGAGCGACGCAGTTGTCGCTGCCGATTTCCTGATCGGCCGCGACAAAGTTTTCATTGACGATGTCTACTTCGCGCGCGACGGAGTTTTCAGTGATGATATCTCCTACGCGCGAGACGCAGTTGTCGCTGCCGATTTCCTGATCGGCCACGACAAAGTTTTCGGTGACGATATCTGCTTCGCGCGTGACGCAGTTTTTGGTGACGATATCTCCTTCGCGCGCGACGCAGTTTTCGGTGACGATATCTCCTTCCCGCGCGATGCAGTTTTCGCTCTCGATACCTCCTTCGCGCGCGATGCAGTTGTCGCTGTCGAGTTCCTGATCTACCGCGACGCAGTTTTCGGTGACGATATCTCCTTAGCGCGCGACGCATTTTTCGCTTACAATATCTCCTTCGCGCGTGACGCAGTGTTCGCTGACGAAATCTCCTTCGCGCGCGACGCAGTTGTCGCTGCCGATTTCCTGATCGGCCGCGACAAAGTTTTCGATGATGATATCTACTTCGCGCGCGATGCATTTTTCGGTGACGATATCTCCTTCGCGCACGACGCAGTTTTCGGTGACGATATCTCATTCGCGCGCGATGCAGTTTGCACTCACGATACCTCCTTCGCGCGCGACGCATTGTCGCTGCCGATTTCCTGATCTTCCACAACGCAATTTTCGGTGACGATATCTCCTTCGCGCGCGACGCAGTTTTCGGTGACGATATCTCCTTCGCGCACGACGCAATTGTCGCTGCCGATTTCCTGATCTGCCACGACGTAGTTTTTGGTTACGATATCTCCTTCGCGCGCGACGCAGTTTTCGGTGACGATATCTCCTTCGCGCGCGACGCAGTTTTTGGTGACGATATCTCCTTCGCGCGCGACGCATTGTCACTGCCGATTTCCTGATCTTCCACGACGCAGTTTTCGGTGACGATATCTCCTTCGCGAGCGACGCAGTTTTCGGTGACGATATCTCCTTCGCGCGCGACGCAGTTGTCGGTGATGATATCTCCTTCCCGCGTGATGCAGTTGTCGTTGCCGATTCCTGATCGGCCGCGACGCAGTTTTCGGTGACGATATCTCCTTCGCGCGCGACGCAGTTGTCGCTTACGAAATGTCCTTCGCGCGCGACGCAGTTGTCGCTGCCGATTTCCTGATCGGCCGCGACAAAGTTTTTGTTGACGATATCTACTTGCCGCGCGACGTAGTTTTCGGTGACGATATCTCCTTCGCGCGCGACGCAGTTTTCGGTGACGATATCTCCTTCGCGCGCGACGCAATTGTCGCTGCCGATTTCCTGATCTGCCACGACGCAGTTTTTGGTTACGATATCTCCTTCACGCGCGACGCAGTTTTTGGTGACGATATCTCCTTCGCGCGCGACACAGTTTTCGCTCACGATACCTCCTTCACGCGCGACGCATTGTCGCTGCCGATTTCCTGATCTTCCACGACGCAGTTTTCGGTGACGATATCTCCTTCGCGCGCGACGCAGTTGTCGGTGACGATATCTCCTTCCCGCGTGATGCAGTTGTCGTTGCCGATTCCTGATCGGCCGCGACGCAGTTTTCGGTGACGATATCTCCTTCGCGCGCGACGCAGTTGTCGCTTACGAAATGTCCTTCGCGCGCGACGCAGTTGTCGCTGCTGATTTCCTGATCAGCCGCAACAAAGTTTTCGTTGACGATATCTACTTCGCGCGCGATGTAGTTTTCGGTGACGATATCTCCTTCGCGCGCGACGCAGTGTTCGCTGCCGATTTCCTTCGCGCGCGGCGCAGTTGTCGCTGCCGATTTCTCACTGACGATATGTACTTCGCGCGCGACGCAGTTTGCGGTGACGATATCTCCTTCGCGCGCGACGCAGTTTTCGGTGACGATATCTCCTTCGCGCGCGACGCAGTTTTCGGTGATGATATCTCCTTCGCGCGCGACGCAGTTGTTGCTTACCAAATCTCCTTCGTGCCCGACGCAGTTGTTGCTGCCGATTTCCTGATCGGCCGCGACAAAGTTTTCAGTGACGATATCTACTTGGCGCGCGATGCAGTTTTCGGTGACGATATCTCCTTCGCGCGCGACGCAGTTTTCGGTGACGATATCTCCTTCTCGCGCGATGCAGTTTTCGCTCACGATACCTCCTTCGCGCGCGATGCAGTTTTCGCTGCCGATTTCCTGATCTACCACAATGCAATTTTCGGTGACGATATCTCCTTCGCGCGCGACGCAGTTTTCGGTGATGATATCTCATTCGCGCGCGACGCACTTGTCGCTGCCGATTTCCTGATCTGCCACGACGCAGTTTTCGGTTACGATATCTCCTTCGCGCGCGACGCAGTTTTCGGTGACGATATCTCCTTCGCGCGCGACGCAGTTTTCGGTGACGATATCTCCTTCGCGCGCGACACAGTTGTCGCTGCGGATTTCCTGATCGGCCGCGACAAAGTTTTCATAAATGATATCTCCTTCGCGCGCGACGCAGTTTTCGGTGACGTTATCTCCTTCGCGCGCGATGCAGTTTTCGCTCACGATACCTCCTTCGCGCGCGACGCAGTTTTCGGTGACGATATCTCCTTCGCGCGCGACGCAGTTTTTGGTGACGATATCTCCTTCGCGCGCGACCTAGTTTTTGCTCACGATACCTCCTTCGCGCGCGACGCATTGTCGCTGCCGATTTCGTGATATTCCATGACACAGTTTTCGGTGACGATATCTCCTTCGCGCGCGATGCAGTCTTCGCTCACGATACCTCCTTCACGCGCGACGCATTGTCGCTGCCGATTTCCTGATCTTCCACAACGCAATTTTCGGTGACGATATCTCCTTCGCGCGCGACGCAGTTTCGGTGACGATATCTCCTTCGCGCGAGACGCAATTGTCGCTGCCGATTTCCTGATCTGCCACGACGCAGTTTTTGGTTACGATATCTCCTTCACGCGCGACACAGTTTTTTGTGACGATATCTCCTTCGCGCGCGACACAGTTTTCGCTGCTGATTTCCTGATCTTCCACGACGCAGTTTTCGGTGACGATATCTACTTTGCGCGCGACGCAGTTTGCGTTGCCGATTCCTGATCAGCCGCGACGCAGTTTTCGGTGACGATATCTCCTTCGCGCGCGACGCAGTTGTCGCTTACGAAATGTCCTTCGCGCGCGACGCAGTTGTCGCTGCTGATTTCCTGATCAGCCGCGACAAAGTTTTCATTGACGATATCTACTTCGCGCGCGACGTAGTTTTCGGTGACGATATCTCCTTCGCGCGCGACGCAGTGTTCGCTGCCGATTTCCTTCGCGCGCGGCGCAGTTGTCGCTGCCGATTTCTCACTGACGATATGTACTTCGCGCGCGACGCAGTTTGCGGTGACGATATCTCCTTCGCGCGCGACGCAGTTTTCGCTCACGATACCTCCTTCGCGCACGACGCAGTTGTCGCTGCCGATTTCCTGATCGGCCGCGACAAAGTTTTCATTGACGATGTCTACTTCGTGCGCGACGGAGTTTTCAGTGACGATATCTCCTTCGCGCGCGACGCAGTTGTCGCTGCCGATTTCCTGATCGGCCACGACAAAGTTTTCGGTGACGACGCATTTTTCGCTTACAATATCTCCTTCGCGCGCGACGCAGTGTTCGCTGACGAAATCTCCTTCGCGCGCGACGCAGTTGTTGCTGCCGATTTCCTGATCGGCCGCGACAAAGTTTTCGGTGACGATATCTCCTTCGCGCGCGACGCAATTGTCGTTGCCGATTTCCTGATCTGCCACGACGCAGTTTTTGTTACGATATCTCCTTCACGCGCGACGCAGTTTTTGGTGACGATATCTCCTTCGCGCGCGACACAGTTTTCGCTCACGATACCTCCTTCGCACGCGACGCATTGTCGCTGCCAATTTCCTGATCTTCCACGACGCAGTTTTCGGTGACGATATCTCCTTCGCGCGCGACGCAGTTTTCGGTGACGATATCTCCTTCGCGGGCGACGCAGTTTTTGGTGACGATATCTCCTTCCCGCGCGACGCAGTTGTCGTTGCCGATTCCTGATCGGCCGTGACGCAGTTTTCGGTGACGATATCTCCTTCGCGCGCGACGCAGTTGTCGCTTACAAAATGTCCTTCGCGCGCGACGCAGTTGTCGCTGCTGATTTCCTGATCGGCCGCGACAAATGTTTCGTTGACGATATCTACTTCGCGCGCGACATAGTTTTCGGTGACGATATCTCCTTCGCGCGCGACGCAGTGTTCGCTGCCGATTTCCTTCGCGCGCGGCGCAGTTGTCGCTGCCGATTTCTCACTGACGATATGTACTTCGAGCGCGACGCAGTTTGCGGTGACGATATCTCCTTCGCGCTCGACGCAGTTTTCGCTCACGATACCTCCTTCGCGCGCGACGCAGTTGTCGCTGCCGATTTCCTGATCGGCCGCGACAAAGTTTTCATTGACGATGTCTACTTCGTGCGCGACGGAGTTTTCAGTGACGATATCTCCTTCGCGCGCGACGCAGTTGTCGCTGCCGATTTCCTGATCGGCCACGACAAAGTTTTCGGAGACGATATCTGCTTCGCGCGCGACGCAGTTTTCGGTGACGATATCTCCTTCGCGCGCGATGAAGTTTTCGGTGACGATATCTCCTTCCCGCGCGACGCAGTTTTCGCTCCCGATACCTCCTTCACGCGCGACGCAGTAGTCGCTGCCGATTTCCTGATCTACCGCGATGCAGTTTTCGGTGACGATATCTCCTACGCGCGCGACGCATTTTTCGCTTACAATATCTCCTTCGCGCGCTACGCAGTGTTCGCTGACGAAATCTCCTTCACGCGCGACGCAGTTGTCGCTGCCGATTTCCTGATCGGCCGCGACAAAGTTTTCGGTGACGATATCTCCTTCGCGCGCGACGCAGTTTTCGGTGACGATATCTCCTTCGCGGGCGACGCAGTTTTCGGTGACGATATCTCCTTCGCGCGCGACGCAGTTGTTGCTTACCAAATCTCCTTCGTGCCCGACGCAGTTGTCGCTGCCGATTTCCTGATCGGCCGCGACAAAGTTTTCATAAACGATATCTCCTTCGCGCGCGACGCAGTTTTCGGTGACGTTAACTCCTTCGCGCGCGACGCAGTTTTCGCTCACGATACCTCCTTCGCGCGCGACGCAGTTGTCGCTGCCGATTTCCTGATCTGCCGCGACGCCGTTTTCAGTGACGATATCTCCTTCGCGCGCGACGCAGTTTTCGCTTACGAAATCTCCCTCGCGCGCGACGCAGTTGTCGCTGCCGATTTCCTGATCGGCCGCGACAAAGTTTTCGGTGACGATATCTCCTTCGCGCGCGACGCAGTTTTCGGTGACGATATCTCCTTCTCGCGCGATGCAGTTTTCGCTCACGATACCTCCTTCGCGCGCGATGCAGTTTTCGCTGCCGATTTCCTGATCTTCCACAACGCAATTTTCGGTGACGATATCTCCTTCGCGCGCGACGCAGTTTTCGGTGACGATATCTCATTCGCGCGCGACGCACTTGTCGCTGCCTATTTCCTGATCTGCCACGACGCAGTTTTCGGTGACGATATCTCCTTCGCGCGCGACGCAGTTTTCGGTGACGATATCTCCTTCGCGCGCGACACAGTTGTTGCTGCGGATTTCCTGATCGGCCGCGACAAAGTTTTCATAAACGATATCTCCTTCGCGCGCGACGCAGTTTTCGGTGACGTTATCTCCGTCGCGCGCGTCGTAGTTTTCGCTCACGATACCTCCTTCGCGCGCGACGCAGTTGTCGCTGCCGATTTCCTGATCTGCCGCGACGCCGTTTTCGGTGACGATATCTCCTTCACGCGCGACGCAGTTTTCGCTTACGAAATCTCCCTCGCGCCCGACGCAGTTGTCGTTGCCGATTTCCTGATCGGCCACGACAAAGTTTTCGGTGACGATATCTACTTGGCGCGCGACGCAGTTTTCGGTGACGATATCTCCTTCGCGTGCGATGCAGTTTTCGGTGACGATACCTCCTTCGCGCGCGACGCATTGTCGCTGCCGATTTCCTGATCTTCCACATCGCAATTTTCGGTGACGATATCTCCTTCGCGCGCGACGCAGTTTTCGGTGACGATATCTCCTTCGCGCGCGACGCAATTGTCGCTGCCGATTTCCTGATCTGCCACGACGCAGTTTTCGGTGACGATATCTCCTTCGCGCGGGACGCAGTTTTCGGTGACGATATCTCCTTCGCGCGCGACGCAGTTTTCGGTGACGATATCTCCTTCGCGCGCGACGCAGTTTTCGGTGACGATATCTCCTTCCCGTGCGACGCAGTTTCGGCTCCCGATACCTCCTTCGCGAGCGACGCAGTTGTCGCTGCCAATTTTCGCGCGCGATGCAGTTGTCGCTGCCGATTTCCTGATCGGCCGCGTAAAAGTTTTCGGTGACGATATCTCCTTCGCGCGCGACGCAGTTTTCGGTGACGATATCTCCTTCGCGCGCGACGCAGTTGTCGCTTACCAAATCTCCTTCGCGCGCGACGCAGTTGTCGCTTACCAAATCTCCTTCGCGCCCGACGCAGTGGTCGCTGCCGATTTCCTGATCGGCCGCGACAAAGTTTTCATAAACGATATCTCCTTCGCGCGCGACGCAGTTTTCGGTGACGTTATCTCCTTCGCGCGCGCCGCAGTTTTCGCTCACGATACCTCCTTCGCGCGCGACGTAGTTGTCGCTGCCGATTTCCTGATCTGCCGCGACGCCGTTTTCGATGACGATAACTCCTTCGCGCGCGACGCAGTTTTCGCTTACGAAATCTCCCTCGCGTGCGACGCAGTTGTCGCTGCCGATTTCCTGATCGGCCACGACAAAGTTTTCGGTGACGATATCTACTTGGCGCGCGACGCAGTTTTCGGTGACGATATCTCCTTCGCGCGCGACGCAGATTTCGGTGACGATATCTCCTTCGCGCGCGATGCAGTTTTCGCTCACGATACCTCCTTCGCGCGCGACGCATTGTCGCTGCCGATTTCCTGATCTTCCACAACGTAATTTTCGGTGACGATATCTCCTTCGCGCGCGACGCAGTTTTCGGTGACGATATCTCCTTCGCGCGCGACGCAAATGTCGCTGCCGATTTCCTGATCTGCCACGACGCAGTTTTGGGTTACGATATCTCCTTCACGCGCGACGCAGTTTTCGGTGACGATATCTCCTTCGTGCGCGACGCAGTTTTCGGTGACGATAACTCCTTCGCGCGCGACCTAGTTTTCGCTCACGATACCTCCTTCGCGCGCAAGGCATTGTCGCTGCCGATTTCCTGATATTCCACGATGCAGTTTTCGGTGACGATATCTCCTTCGCGCGCGTTGCAGTTTTCGCTCACGATACCTCCTTCGCGCGCGACGCATTGTCGCTGCCGATTTCCTAATCTTGCACAACGCAATTTTCGGTGACGATATCTCCTTCGCGCGCGACGCACTTGTCGCTGCCGATTTCCTGATCTGCCACGACGTAGTTTTTGGTTACGATATCTCCTTCGCGCGCGACGCAGTGTTCGCTGCCGATTTCCTTCGCGCGCGGCGCAGTTGTCGCTGCCGATTTCTCACTGACGATATGTACTTCGCGCGCGATGCAGTTGGCGGTGATGATATCTCCTTCGCGCGCGACGCAGTTTTCGGTGACGATATATCCTTCGCGCGCGACGCAGTTCTCGCTCATGGTACCTCCTTCGCGAGCGACGCAGTTGTCGCTGCCGATTTCCTGATCGGCCGCGACAAAGTTTTCATTGACGATGTCTACTTCGCGCGCGACGGAGTTTTCAGTGATGATATCTCCTACGCGCGAGACGCAGTTGTCGCTGCCGATTTCCTGATCGGCCACGACAAAGTTTTCGGTGACGATATCTGCTTCGCGCGTGACGCAGTTTTTGGTGACGATATCTCCTTCGCGCGCGACGCAGTTTTCGGTGACGATATCTCCTTCCCGCGCGATGCAGTTTTCGCTCTCGATACCTCCTTCGCGCGCGATGCAGTTGTCGCTGTCGAGTTCCTGATCTACCGCGACGCAGTTTTCGGTGACGATATCTCCTTAGCGCGCGACGCATTTTTCGCTTACAATATCTCCTTCGCGCGTGACGCAGTGTTCGCTGACGAAATCTCCTTCGCGCGCGACGCAGTTGTCGCTGCCGATTTCCTGATCGGCCGCGACAAAGTTTTCGATGATGATATCTACTTCGCGCGCGATGCATTTTTCGGTGACGATATCTCCTTCGCGCACGACGCAGTTTTCGGTGACGATATCTCATTCGCGCGCGATGCAGTTTGCACTCACGATACCTCCTTCGCGCGCGACGCATTGTCGCTGCCGATTTCCTGATCTTCCACAACGCAATTTTCGGTGACGATATCTCCTTCGCGCGCGACGCAGTTTTCGGTGACGATATCTCCTTCGCGCGCGACGCAATTGTCGCTGCCGATTTCCTGATCTGCCACGACGTAGTTTTTGGTTACGATATCTCCTTCGCGCGCGACGCAGTTTTCGGTGACGATATCTCCTTCGCGCGCGACGCAGTTTTTGGTGACGATATCTCCTTCGCGCGCGACGCATTGTCACTGCCGATTTCCTGATCTTCCACGACCCAGTTTTCGGTGACGATATCTTCTTCGCGCGCGACGCATTTTTCGGTGATGATATCTCCTTCCCGCGCGACGCAGTTGTCGTTGCCGATTCCTGATCGGCCGCGACGCAGTTTTCGGTGACGATATCTCCTTCGCGCGCGACGCAGTTGTCGCTTACGAAATCGCCTTCGCGCGCGACGCAGTTGTCGCTGCCGATATCCTGATCGGCCGCGACAAAGTTTTCGTTGATGATATCTACTTCGCGCGCGACGTAGTTATCGGTGATGATATCTCCTTCGCGCGCGACGCAGTGTCGCTGCCGATTTCCTGATCTTCCACAACGCAATTTTCGGTGACGATTTCTCTATCGCGCGCGACGCAGTTTTCGGTGACGATATCTCCTTCACGCGCGACGCAGTTTTCGGTGACGATATCTCCTTCTTGCGTGAAGCAGTTGTCGTTGCCGATTCCTGATCGGCCGCGACGCAGTTTTCGGTGATGATATCTCCTTCGCGCGCGACGCAGTTGTCGCTTACGAAATCTCCTTCGCGCGCGACGCAGTTGTCGCTCCTGATTTCCTGATCGGCCGCGACAAAGTTTTCGTTGACGATATCTACTTCGCGCGCGACGTAGTTTTCGGTGACGATATCTCCTTCGCCCGCGACGCAGTTTTCGGTGACGATATCTCCTTCGCGTGCGACGCAGTTTTCGCTCACGATACCTCCTTCGCGCGCGACGCAGTTGTCGCTGCCGATTTCCTGATCGGCCGCGACAAAGTTTTCATTGACGATGTCTACTTCGCGCGCGACGGAGTTTTCAGTGTCGATATCTCCTTCGCGCGCGACGCAGTTGTCACTGCCGATTTCCTGATCGGCCACGACAAAGTTTTCGGTGACGATATCTGCTTCGCGCGCGAAGCAGTTTTTGATGACGATATCTCCTTCGCGCGCGACGCAATTGTCGCTGCCGATTTCCTGATTTGCCACGACACAGTTTTCGGTGACGATATCTCCTTCGCGAGCGACGCAGTTGTCGCTGCCGATTTCCTGATCGGCCACGACAAAGTTTTCGGTGATGATATCTGCTTCGCGCGCGACGTAGTTATCGGTGACGATATCTCCTTGGCGCGCGACGCAGTTTTCGCTCCCGATACCTCCTTCACGCGCGACGCAGTTGTCGCTGCCGATTTCCTGATCTACCGCGACGCAGTTTTCGGTGACGATATCTCCTTAGCACGCGACGCATTTTTCGCTTACAATATCTCCTTCGCGCGCGACGCAGTTGTCGCTGCCGATCTCCTGATCGGCCGCGACAAAGTTTTCGGTGACGATATCTCCTTCGCGCGCGACGTAGTTTTCGGTGACGATATCTCCTTCGCGCGGGACGCAGTTTTCGCTTACGAAATCTCCTTCGCGCGCGACGCAGTTGTCACTTACCAAATCTCCTTCGCGCCCGACGCAGTTGTCGCTGCCGATTTCCTGATCGGCCGCGACAAAGTTTTCGGTGACGATATCTATTTCGCGCGCAACGCAGTGTTCGCTGACGAAATCTCCTTCGTGCGCGACGCAGTTGTCGCTGCCGATTTCCTGATCGGCCGCGACAAAGTTTTCATAAACGATATCTCCTTCGCGCGCGACGCAGTTTTCGGTGACGTTATCTCCTTCGCCCGCGACGCAGTTTTCGCTCACGATACCTCCTTCGCGCGCGACGCAGTTGTCGCTGCCGATTTCCTGATCTGCCGCGACGCCGTTTTCGGTGACGATATCTCCTTCGCGCGCGGCGCAGTTTTCGCTTACGAAATCTCCCTCGCGTGCGACGCAGTTGTCGCTGCCGATTTCCTGATCGGCCACGACAAAGTTTTCGGTGACGATATCTACTTGGCGCGCGACGCAGTTTTCGGTGACGATATCTTCGTCGCGCGCGACGCAGTTTTCGGTGACGATATCTCCTTCGCGCGCGATGCAGTTTTCGCTCCCGATACCTCCTTCGCGCGCGACACATTGTCGCTGCCGATTTCCTGATCTTCCAGAACGCAATTTTCGGTGACGATATCTCCTTCGCGCGCGACGCAGTTTTCGGTGACGATATCTCCTTCGCGCGCGACGCAGTTTTCGGTGACGATATCTCCTTCGCGCGCGACGCAGTTTTCGGTGACGATATCTCCTTCGCGCGCGACGCAATTGTTGCTGCCGATTTCCTGATCTGCCACGACGCAGTTTTTGGTTACGATATCTCCTTCACGCGCGACGCAGTTTTCGGTGACGATATCTCCTTCGCGCGCGACGCAGTTTTCGGTGACCATAACTCCTTCGCGCGCGACACAGTTTTCGCTCCCGATACCTCCTTTGCGCGCGAAGCATTGTCGCTGCCGATTTCCTGATCTTCCACGATGCAGTTTTCGGTGACGATATCTCCTTCGCGCGCGACGCAGTTTTCGGTGAAGATATCTCCTTCGCGCGCGACGCACTTGTCGCTGCCGATTTCCTGATCTGCCACGACGTAGTTTTTGGTTACGATATCTCCTTCGCGCGCGACGCAGTGTTCGCTGCCGATTTCCTTCGCGCGCGGCGCAGTTGTCGCTGCCGATTTCTCACTGACGATATGTACTTCGCGCGCGACGCAGTTTGCGGTGACGATATCTCCTTCGTGCGCGACGCAGTTTTCGGTGACGATATCTCCTTCGCGCGCGACGCAGTTCTCGCTCACGATACCTCCTTCGCGAGCGACGCAGTTGTCGCTGCCGATTTCCTGATCGGCCGCGACAAAGTTTTCATTGACGATGTCTACTTCGCGCGCGACGGAGTTTTCAGTGATGATATCTCCTTCGCGCGCGACGCAGTTGTCGCTGCCGATTTCCTGATCGGCCACGACAAAGTTTTCGGTGACGATATCTGCTTCGCGCGTGACGCAGTTTTTGGTGACGATATCTCCTTCGCGCGCGACGCAGTTTTCGGTGACGATATCTCCTTCCCGCGCGATGCAGTTTTGGCTCTCGATACCTCCTTCGCGCGCGATGCAGTTGTCGCTGTCGATTTCCTGATCTACCGCGACGCAGTTTTCGGTGACGATATCTCCTTAGCGCGCGACGCATTTTTCGCTTACAATATCTCCTTCGCGCGCGACGCAGTGTTCGCTGACGAAATCTCCTTCGCGCGCGACGCAGTTGTCGTTGCCGATTTCCTGATCGGCCGCGACAAAGTTTTCGATGATGATATCTACTTCGCGCGCGACGCATTTTTCGGTGACGATATCTCCTTCGCGCACGACGCAGTTTTCAGTGACGATATCTCATTCGCGCGCGATGCAGTTTTCACTCACGATACCTCCTTCGGGCGCGACGCATTGTCGCTGCCGATTTCCTGATCTTCCACAACGCAATTTTCGGTGACGATATCTCCTTCGCGCGCGACGCGGTTTTCGGTGAGGATATCTCCTTCGCGCGCGACGCAATTGTCGCTGACGATTTCCTGATCTGCCACGACGCAGTTTTGGGTTACGATATCTCCTTCGCGCGCGACGCAGTTTTCGGTGACGATATCTCCTTCGCGCGCGACGCAGTTTTTGGTGACGATATCTCCTTCGCGCGCGACCCAGTTTTCGCTCACGATACCTCCTTCGCGCGCGACGCATTGTCACTGCCGATTCCCTGATCTTCCACGACCCAGTTTTCGGTGACGATATCTCCTTCGCGCGCGACGCAGTTTTCGGTGATGATATCTCCTTCCCGCGCGACGCAGTTGTCGTTGCCGATTCCTGATCGGCCGCGACGCATTTTTCGGTGACGATATCTCCTTCGTGCGCGACGCAGTTGTCGCTTACGAAATCTCCTTCGCGCGCGACGCAGTTTTCGGTGACCATATCTCCTTCGCGCGCGACACAGTTTTCGCTCACGATACCTCCTTCGCGCGCGATGCATTGTCGCTGCCGATTTCCTGATCTTCCACGACGCAGTTTTCGGTAACGATATCTCCTTCGCGCGCGACGCAGTTTTCGGTGACGATATCTCCTTCGCGCGTGACGCAGTTGTCGTTGCCGATTCCTGATCGGCCGCGACGCAGTTTTCGGTGACGATATCTCCTTCGCGCGTGACGCAGTTGTCGTTGCCGATTTCCTGATCGGCCGCGACAAAGTTTTCATTGACGATATCTATTTCGCGCGCGACGTAGTTTTCGGTGATGATATCTCCTTCGCGCGCGACGCAGTTTTCGCTGCCGACCTCCTTCGCGCGCGACGCAGTTGTCGCTGCCGATTTCCTGATCGGCCACGACAAAGTTTTCGGTGACGATATCTACTTGGCGCGCGACGCAGTTTTCGGTGACGATATCTACTTGGCGCGCGACGCAGTTTTCGGTGACGATATCTCCGTCGCGCGCGACGCAGTTTTCGGTGACGATATCTCCTTCGCGCGCGATGCAGTTTTCGCTCCCGATACCTCCTTCGCGCGCGACACATTGTCGCTGCCGATTTCCTGATCTTCCAGAACGCAATTTTCGGTGACGATATCTCCTTCGCGCGCGACGCAGTTTTCGGTGACGATATCTCCTTCGCGCGCGACGCAGTTTTCGGTGACGATATCTCCTTCGCGCGCGACGCAATTGTTGCTGCCGATTTCCTGATCTGCCACGACGCAGTTTTTGGTTACGATATCTCCTTCACGCGCGACGCAGTTTTCGGTGACGATATCTCCTTCGCGCGCGACGCAGTTTTCGGTGACCATAACTCCTTCGCGCGCGACACAGTTTTCGCTCCTGATACCTCCTTTGCGCGCGAAGCATTGTCGCTGCCGATTTCCTGATCTTCCACGATGCAGTTTTCGGTGACGATATCTCCTTCGCGCGCGACGCAGTTTTCGGTGAAGATATCTCCTTCGCGCGCGACGCAATTGTCGCTGCCGATTTCCTGATCTGCCACGACGTAGTTTTTGGTTACGATATCTCCTTCGCGCGCGACGCAGTGTTCGCTGCCGATTTCCTTCGCGCGCGGTGCAGTTGTCGCTGCCGATTTCTCACTGACGATATGTACTTCGCGCGCGACGCAGTTTGCGGTGACGATATCTCCTTCGCGCGCGACGCAGTTTTCGGTGACGATATCTCCTTCGCGCGCGACGCAGTTCTCGCTCACGATACCTCCTTCGCGAGCGACGCAGTTGTCGCTGCCGATTTCCTGATCGGCCGCGACAAAGTTTTCATTGACGATGTCTACTTCGCGCGCGACGGAGTTTTCAGTGATGATATCTCCTTCGCGCGCGACGCAGTTGTCGCTGCCGATTTCCTGATCGGCCACGACAAAGTTTTCGGTGACGATATCTGCTTCGCGCGGGACGCAGTTTTTGGTGACGATATCTCCTTCGCGCGCGACGCAGTTTTCGGTGACGATATCTCCTTAGCGCGCGACGCATTTTTCGCTTACAATATCTCCTTCGCGCGCGACGCAGTGTTCGCTGACGAAATCTCCTTCGCGCGCGACGCAGTTGTCGTTGCCGATTTCCTGATCGGCCGCGACAAAGTCTTCGATGATGATATCTACTTCGCGCGCGACGCATTTTTCGGTGACGATATCTCCTTCGCGCACGACGCAGTTTTCGGTGACGATATCTCATTCGCGCGCGATGCAGTTTCACTCACGATACCTCCTTCGCGCGCGACGCATTGTCGCTGCCGATTTCCTGATCTTCCACAACGCAATTTTCGGTGACGATATCTCCTTCGCGCGCGACGCAGTTTTCGGTGACGATATCTCCTTCGCGCGCGACGCAATTGTCGCTGACGATTTCCTGATCTGCCACGACGCAGTTTTTGGTTACGATATCTCCTTCGCGCGCGACGCAGTTTTCGGTGACGATACCTCCTTCGCGCGCGACGCATTGTCACTGCCGATTTCCTGATCTTCCACGACCCAGTTTTCGGTGACGATATCTCCTTCGCGCGCGACGCAGTTTTCGGTGATGATATCTCCTTCCCGCGCGATGCAGTTGTCGTTGCCGATTCCTGCTCGGCCGCGACGCAGTTTTCGGTGACGATATCTCCTTCGCGCGCGACGCAGTTGTCGCTTACGAAATCTCCTTCGCGCGCGACGTAGTTGTCGCTGCCGATTTCCTGATCGGCCGCGACAAAGTTTTCGTTGATGATATCTACTTCGCGCGCGACGTAGTTTTCGGTGATGATATCTCCTTCGCGCGCGACGCAGTGTCGCTGCCGATTTCCTGATCTTCCACAACGCAATTTTCGGTGACGATTTCTCTATCGCGCGCGACGCAGTTTTCGGTGACGATATCTCCTTCACGCGCGACGCATTTTTCGGTGATGATATCTCCTTCCTGCGTGAAGCAGTTGTCGTTGCCGATTCCTGATCGGCCGCGACGCAGTTTTCGGTGATGATATCTCCTTCGCGCGCGACGCAGTTGTCGCTTACGAAATCTCCTTCGCGCGCGACGTAGTTGTCGCTGCCGATTTCCTGATCGGCCGCGACAAAGTTTTCGTTGACGATATCTACTTCGCGCGCGACGTAGTTTTCGGTGACGATATCTCCTTCGCTCGCGACGCAGTTTTCGCTCACGATACCTCCTTCGCGCGCGACGCAGTTGTCGCTGCCGATTTCCTGATCGGCCGCGACAAAGTTTTCATTGACGATGTCTACTTCGCGCGCGACGGAGTTTTCAGTGACGATATCTCCTTCGCGCGCGACGCAGTTGTCACTGCCGATTTCCTGATCGGCCACGACAAAGTTTTCGGTGACGATATCTGCTTCGCGCGCGACGCAGTTTTTGACGACTATATCTCCTTCGCGCGCGACGCAATTGTCGCTGCCGATTTCCTGATTTGCCACGACACAGTTTTCGGTGACGATATCTCCTTCGCGCGCGACGCAGTTTTCGGTGACGATATCTCCTTCGCGCGCGACGCAGTTTTCGCTCACGATACCTCCTTCGCGCGCGACGCATTGTCGCTGCCGATTTCCTGATCTGCCGTGACGCCGTTTTCGGTGACGATATCTCCTTCGCGCGCGACGCAGTTTTCGCTTACGAAATCTCCCTCGTGCGCGACGCAGTTGTCGCTGCCGATTTCCTGATCGGCCATGACAAAGTTTTCGGTGACGATATCTACCTGGCACGCGACGCAGGTTTCGTTGACGATATCTCCTTCGCGCGCGACGCACTTTTCGGTGACGATATCTCCTTCGCGCGCGATGCAGTTTTCGCTCACGATACCTCCTTCGCGCGCGACGCATTGTCGCTGCCGATTTCCTGATCTTCCACAACGCAATTTTCGGTGACGATATCTCCTTCGGGCGCGACGCAGTGTTCGGTGATGATATTTGCTTCGCGCGGGACGCAATTGTCGCTGCCGATTTCCTGATCTGCCACGACGCAGTTTTGGGTTACGATATCTCCTTCACGGGCGACGCAGTTTTCGGTGACGATATCTCCTTCGCGCGCGACGCAGTTTTCGGTGACCATATCTCCTTCGCGCGCGACACAGTTTTCGCTCACGATACCTCCTTCGCGCGCGATGCATTGTCGCTGCCGATTTCCTGATCTTCCACGACGCAGTTTTCGGTAACGATATCTCCTTCGCGCGCGACGCAGTTTTCGGTGACGATATCTCCTTCGCGCGTGACGCAGTTGTCGTTGCCGATTCCTGATCGGCCGCGACGCAGTTTTCGGTGACGATATCTCCTTCGCGCGTGACGCAGTTGTCGCTGCCGATTTCCTGATCGGCCGCGACAAAGTTTTCATTGACGATATCTACTTCGCGCGCGACGTAGTTTTCGGTGATGATATCTCCTTCGCGCGCGACGCAGTTTTCGCTGCCGACCTCCTTCGCGCGCGACGCAGTTGTCGCTGCCGATTTCCTGATCGGCCGCGACAAAGTTTTCATTGACGATGTCTACTTCGCGCGCGACGGAGTTTTCAGTGACGATATCTCCTTTGCGAGCGACGCAGTTGTCGCTCCGATTTCCTGATCGGCCACGACAAAGTTTTCGGTGACGATATCTGCTTCGCGCGCGACGCAGTTATCGGTGACGATATCTCCTTGGCGCGCGACGCAGTTTTCGCTCCTGATACCTCCTTCACGCGCGACGCAGTTGTCGCTGTCGATTTCCTGATCTACCGCGACGCAGTTTTCGGTGACGATATCTCCTTAGCGCGCGACGCATTTTTCGCTTACAATATCTCCTTCGCGCGCGACACAGTGTTCGCTGACGAAATCTCCTTCGTGCGCGATGCAGTTGTCGCTGCCGATTTCCTGATCAGCCGCGACAAAGTTTTCGGTGACGATATCTCCTTCGCGCGCGACGCAGTTTTCGGTGACGATATCTCTTTCGCGCGGGACGCAGTTTTCGCTTACGAAATCTCCTTCGCGCGCGACGCAGTTGTCGCTTACCAAATCTCCTTCGCGCACGACGCAGTTTTCGCTGTCGATTTCCTGATCGGCCGCGACAAAGTTTTCGGTGACGATATCTACTTCGCGCGCAACGCAATTTTCGGTGACGATATCTCCTTCGCGCGCGACGCAGTTTTCGGTGACGATATCTCCTTCGCGCGGGACGCAGTTTTCGGTGACGATATCTCCTTCCCGTGCGACGCAGTTTTCGCTCCCGATACCTCCTTCATGCGCGACGCAGTTGTCGCTGCCGATTTCCTGATCTATCGCGATGCAGTTTTCGGTGACGATATCTCCTTCGCGCGGGACGCATTTTTCGCTTACAATATCTCCTTCGCGCGCGATGCAGTGTTCGCTGACGAAATCTCCTTCGCGCGCGACGCAGTTGTCGCTGCCGATTTCCTGATCGGCCGCGACAAAGTTTTCATAAACGATATCTCCTTCGCGCGCGACGCAGTTTTCGGTGACGTTATCTCCTTCGCCCGCGACGCAGTTTTCGCTCACGATACCTCCTTCGCGCGCGACGCAGTTGTCGCTGCCGATTTCCTGATCTGCCGCGACGCCGTTTTCGGTGACGATATCTCCTTCGCGCGGGACGCAGTTTTCGGTGACGATATCTCCTTCCCGTGCGACGCAGTTTTCGCTCCCGATACCTCCTTCATGCGCGACGCAGTTGTCGCTGCCGATTTCCTGATCTATCGCGATGCAGTTTTCGGTGACGATATCTCCTTCGCGCGCGACGCATTTTTCGCTTACAATATCTCCTTCGCGCGCGACGCAGTGTTCGCTGACGAAATCTCCTTCGCGCGCGACGCAGTTGTCGTTGCCGATTTCCTGATCGGCCGCGACAAAGTCTTCGATGATGATATCTACTTCGCGCGCGACGCATTTTTCGGTGACGATATCTCCTTCGCGCACGACGCAGTTTTCGGTGACGATATCTCATTCGCGCGCGATGCAGTTTTCACTCACGATACCTCCTTCGCGCGCGACGCATTGTCGCTGCCGATTTCCTGATCTTCCACAACGCAATTTTCGGTGACGATATCTCCTTCGCGCGCGACGCAGTTTTCGGTGACGATATCTCCTTCGCGCGCGACGCAATTGTCGCTGACGATTTCCTGATCTGCCACGACGCAGTTGTCGCTGCCGATTTCC
This sequence comes from Salix caprea, assembly GCA_964035475.1. NCBI lineage: Eukaryota > Viridiplantae > Streptophyta > Magnoliopsida > Malpighiales > Salicaceae > Salix > Salix caprea. The sequence goes on from OZ037745.1 coordinate 13,965,354, forward strand.
TGATCTATCGCGATGCAGTTTTCGGTGACGATTTGTCTATCGCGCGCGACGCAGTTTTCGGTGACGATATCTCCTTCACGCGCGACGCAGTTTTCGGTGACGATATCTCCTTCCTGCGTGAAGCAGTTGTCGTTGCCGATTCCTGATCGGCCGCGACGCAGTTTTCGGTGATGATATCTCCTTCGCGCGCGACGCAGTTGTCGCTTACGAAATCTCCTTCGCGCGCGACGTAGTTGTCGCTGCCGATTTCCTGATCGGCCGCGACAAAGTTTTCGTTGACGATATCTACTTCGCGCGCGACGTAGTTTTCGGTGACGATATCTCCTTCGCTCGCGACGCAGTTTTCGCTCACGATACCTCCTTCGCGCGCGACGCAGTTGTCGCTGCCGATTTCCTGATCGGCCGCGACAAAGTTTTCATTGACGATGTCTACTTCGCGCGCGACGGAGTTTTCAGTGACGATATCTCCTTCGCGCGCGACGCAGTTGTCACTGCCGATTTCCTGATCGGCCACGACAAAGTTTTCGGTGACGATATCTGCTTCGCGCGCGACGCAGTTTTTGACGACTATATCTCCTTCGCGCGCGACGCAATTGTCGCTGCCGATTTCCTGATTTGCCACGACACAGTTTTCGGTGACGATATCTCCTTCGCGCGCGACGCAGTTTTCGGTGACGATATCTCCTTCACGCGCGACGCAGTTTTCGGTGACGATATCTCCTTCCTGCGTGAAGCAGTTGTCGTTGCCGATTCCTGATCGGCCGCGACGCAGTTTTCGGTGATGATATCTCCTTCGCGCGCGACGCAGTTGTCGCTTACGAAATCTCCTTCGCGCGCGACGCAGTTGTCGCTGCCGATTTCCTGATCGGCCGCGACAAAGTTTTCGTTGACGATATCTACTTCGCGCGCGACGTAGTTTTCGGTGACGATATCTCCTTCGCTCGCGACGCAGTTTTCGCTCACGATACCTCCTTCGCGCGCGATGCAGTTTTCGCTCACGATACCTCCTTCATGCGCGACGCAGTTGTCGCTGCCGATTTCCTGATCTATCGCGATGCAGTTTTCGGTGACGATATCTCCTTCGCACGGGACGCATTTTTCGCTTACAATATCTCCTTCGCGCGCGATGCAGTGTTCGCTGACGAAATCTCCTTCGCGCGCGACGCAGTTGTCGCTGCCGATTTCCTGATCGGCCGCGACAAAGTTTTCATAAACGATATCTCCTTCGCGCGCGACGCAGTTTTCGGTGACGTTATCTCCTTCGCCCGCGACGCAGTTTTCGCTCACGATACCTCCTTCGCGCGCGACGCAGTTGTCGCTGCCGATTTCCTGATCTGCCGCGACGCCGTTTTCGGTGACGATATCTCCTTCGCGCGGGACGCAGTTTTCGGTGACGATATCTCCTTCCCGTGCGACGCAGTTTTCGCTCCCGATACCTCCTTCATGCGCGACGCAGTTGTCGCTGCCGATTTCCTGATCTATCGCGATGCAGTTTTCGGTGACGATATCTCCTTCGCGCGCGACGCATTTTTTGCTTACAATATCTCCTTCGCGCGCGATGCAGTGTTCGCTGACGAAATCTCCTTCGCGTGCGACGCAGTTGTCGCTACCGATTTCCTGATCGGCCGCGACAAAGTTTTCATAAACGATATCTCCTTCGCGCGCGACGCAGTTTTCGGTGACGTTATCTCCTTCGCCCGCGACGCAGTTTTCGCTCACGATACCTCCTTCGCGCGCGACGCAGTTGTCGCTGCCGATTTCCTGATCTGCCGCGACGCAGTTTTCGCTTACGAAATCTCCCTCGCGTGCGACGCAGTTGTCGCTGCCTATTTCCTGATCGGCCACGACAAAGTTTTCGGTGACGATATCTACTTGGCGCGCGACGCAGTTTTCGGTGACGATATCTCTGTCGCGCGCGACGCAGTTTTCGGTGACGATATCTCCTTCGCGCGCGATGCAGTTTTCGCTCCCGATACCTCCTTCGCGCGACACATTGTCGCTGCCGATTTCCTGATCTTCCAGAACGCAATTTTCGGTGACGATATCTCCTTCGCGCGCGACGCAGTTTTCGGTGACGATATCTCCTTCGCGCGCGACGCAGTTTTCGGTGACGATATCTCCTTCGCGCGCGACGCAGTTTTCGGTGACGATATCTCCTTCGCGCGCGACGCAATTGTTGCTGCCGATTTCCTGATCTGCCACGACGCAGTTTTTGGTTACGATATCTCCTTCACGCGCGACGCAGTTTTCGGTGACGATATCTCCTTCGCGCGCGACGCAGTTTTCGGTGACCATAACTCCTTCGCGCGCGACACAGTTTTCGCTCCCGATACCTCCTTTGCGCGCGAAGCATTGTCGCTGCCGATTTCCTGATCTTCCACGATGCAGTTTTCGGTGACGATATCTCCTTCGCGCGCGACGCAGTTTTCGGTGAAGATATCTCCTTCGCGCGCGACGCAATTGTCGCTGCCGATTTCCTGATCTGCCACGACGTAGTTTTTGGTTACGATATCTCCTTCGCGCGCGACGCAGTGTTCGCTGCCGATTTCCTTCGCGCGCGGTGCAGTTGTCGCTGCCGATTTCTCACTGACGATATGTACTTCGCGCGCGACGCAGTTTGCGGTGACGATATCTCCTTCGCGCGCGACGCAGTTTTCGGTGACGATATCTCCTTCGCGCGCGACGCAGTTCTCGCTCACGATACCTCCTTCGCGAGCGACGCAGTTGTCGCTGCCGATTTCCTGATCGGCCGCGACAAAGTTTTCATTGACGATGTCTACTTCGCGCGCGACGGAGTTTTCAGTGATGATATCTCCTTCGCGCGCGACGCAGTTGTCGCTGCCGATTTCCTGATCGGCCACGACAAAGTTTTCGGTGACGATATCTGCTTCGCGCGTGACGCAGTTTTTGGTGACGATATCTCCTTCGCGCGCGACACAGTTTTCGGTGACGATATCTCCTTAGCGCGCGACGCATTTTTCGCTTACAATATCTCCTTCGCGCGCGACGCAGTGTTCGCTGACGAAATCTCCTTCGCGCGCGACGCAGTTGTCGTTGCCGATTTCCTGATCGGCCGCGACAAAGTCTTCGATGATGATATCTACTTCGCGCGCGACGCATTTTTCGGTGACGATATCTCCTTCGCGCACGACGCAGTTTTCGGTGACGATATCTCATTCGCGCGCGATGCAGTTTTCACTCACGATACCTCCTTCGCGCGCGACGCATTGTCGCTGCCGATTTCCTGATCTTCCACAACGCAATTTTCGGTGACGATATCTCCTTCGCGCGCGACGCAGTTTTCGGTGACGATATCTCCTTCGCGCGCGACGCAATTGTCGCTGACGATTTCCTGATCTGCCACGACGCAGTTTTTGGTTACGATATCTCCTTCGCGCGCGACGCAGTTTTCGGTGACGATATCTCCTTCGCGCGCGACGCAGTTTTCGGTGACGATACCTCCTTCGCGCGCGACGCATTGTCACTGCCGATTTCCTGATCTTCCACGACCCAGTTTTCGGTGACGATATCTCCTTCGCGCGCGACGCAGTTTTCGGTGATGATATCTCCTTCCCGCGCGATGCAGTTGTCGTTGCCGATTCCTGATCGGCCGCGACGCAGTTTTCGGTAACGATATCTCCTTCGCGCGTGACGCAGTTGTCGCTTACGAAATCTCCTTCGCGCGCGACGTAGTTGTCGCTGCCGATTTCCTGATCGGCCGCGACAAAGTTTTCGTTGATGATATCTACTTCGCGCGTGACGTAGTTTTCGGTGACGATATCTCCTTCGCGCGGGATGCAGTTTTCGGTGACGATATCTCCTTCCCGTGCGACGCAGTTTTCGCTCCCGATACCTCCTTCATGCGCGACGCAGTTGTCGCTGCCAATTTCCTGATCTATCGCGATGCAGTTTTCGGTGACGATATCTCCTTCGCGCGCGACGCATTTTTCGCTTACCATATCTCCTTCGCGCGCGATGCAGTGTTCGGTGACGATATCTCCTTCGCGCGCGACGCAGTTGTCGCTGCCGATTTCCTGATCGGCCGCGACAAAGTTTTCATAAACGATATCTCCTTCGCGCGCGACGCAGTTTTCGGTGACGATATCTCCTTCGCCCGCGACGCAGTTTTCGCTCACGATACCTCCTTCGCGCGCGACACATTGTCGCTGCCGATTTCCTGATCTTCCAGAACGCAATTTTCGGTGACGATATCTCCTTCGCGCGCGACGCAGTTTTCGGTGACGATATGTCCTTCGCGCGCGACGCAGTTTTCGGTGACGATATCTCCTTCGCGCGCGACGCAATTGTTGCTGCCGATTTCCTGATCTGCCACGACGCAGTTTTTGGTTACGATATCTCCTTCACGCGCGACGCAGTTTTCGGTGACGATATCTCCTTCGCGCGCGACGCAGTTTTCGGTGACCATAACTCCTTCGCGCGCGACACAGTTTTCGCTCCCGATACCTCCTTTGCGCGCGAAGCATTGTCGCTGCCGATTTCCTGATCTTCCACGATGCAGTTTTCGGTGACGATATCTCCTTCGCGCGCGACGCAGTTTTCGGTGAAGATATCTCCTTCGCGCGCGACGCAATTGTCGCTGCCGATTTCCTGATCTGCCACGACGTAGTTTTTGGTTACGATATCTCCTTCGCGCGCGACGCAGTGTTCGCTGCCGATTTCCTTCGCGCGCGGCGCAGTTGTCGCTACCGATTTCTCACTGACGATATGTACTTCGCGCGCGACGCAGTTTGCGGTGACGATATCTCCTTTTTTGCGCGACGCAGTTTTCGGTGACGATATCTCCTTCGCGCGCGACGCAGTTGTCGCTGCCGATTTCCTGATCGGCCGCGACAAAGTTTTCATTGACGATGTCTACTTCGTGCGCGACGGAGTTTTCAGTGACGATATCTCCTTCGCGCGCGACGCAGTTGTCACTGCCGATTTCCTGATCGGCCACGACAAAGTTTTCGGTGACGATATCTGCTTCGCGCGCGACGCAATTGTCGCTGCCGATTTCCTGATTTGCCACGACACAGTTTTCGGTTACGATATCTCCTTCCCGCGCGACGCAGTTGTCGTTGCCGATTCCTGATCGGCCGCGATGCAGGTTTCGGTGACGATATCTCCTTCGCGCGCGACGCAGTTTTCGGCGACGATATCTACTTCGCGCGCGACGCAGTTTCGGTGACGATATCTCCTTCCCGCGCGACGCTGTTGTCGTTGCCGATTCCAGATCGGCCGCGACGCAGTTTTCGGTGACGATATCTCCTTCGCGCGCGACGCAGTTTTCGCTTACGAAATCTCCCTCGTGCGCGACGCAGTTGTCGCTGCCGATTTCCTGATCGGCCACGACAAAGTTTTCGGTGACGATATCTACCTGGCGCGCGACGCAGTTTTCGGTGACGATATCTCTTTCGCGCGCGACGCACTTTTCGGTGACGATATCTCCTTCGCGCGCGATGCAGTTTTCGCTCACGATACCTCCTTCGTAAGTGACGCATTGTCGCTGCCGATTTCCTGATCTTCCACAACGCAATTTTCGGTGACGATATCTCCTTCGCGCGCGACGCAGTTTTCGGTGACGATATCTCCTTCGCGCGGGACGCACTTGTCGCTGCCGATTTCCTGATCTGCCACGACACAGTTTTGGGTTACGATATCTCCTTCACGGGCGACGCAGTTTTCGGTGACGATATCTCCTTCGCGTGCGACGCAGTTTTCGGTGACCATATCTCCTTCGCGCGCGACCCAGTTTTCGCTCACGATACCTCCTTCGCGCGCGATGCATTGTCGCTGCCGATTTCCTGATCTTCCACGACGCAGTTTTCGGTAACGATATCTCCTTCGCGCGCGACGCAGTTTTCGGTGACGATATCTCCTTCGCGCGAGACGCAGTTGTCGTTGCCGATTCCTGATCGGCCGCGACGCAGTTTTCGGTGACGATATCTCCTTCGCGCGCGACGCAGTTCTCGCTGCCGATTTCCTGATCGGCCGCGACAAAGTTTTCATTGACGATATCTACTTCGCGCGCGACGAAGTTTTCGGTGATGATATCTCCTTCGCGCGCGACGCAGTTTTCGCTGCCGACCTCCTTCGCGCGAGACGCAGTTGTCGCTGCCGATTTCCTGATCGGCCGCGACAAAGTTTTCATTGACGATGTCTACTTCGCGCGCGACGGAGTTTTCAGTGACGATATCTCCTTTGCGAGCGATGCAGTTGTCGCTACCGATTTCCTGATCGGCCACGACAAAGTTTTCGGTGACGATATCTGCTTCGCGCGCGACGCAGTTATCGGTGACGATATCTCCTTGGCGCGCGACGCAGTTTTCGCTCCCGATACCTCCTTCCCGCGCGACGCAGTTGTCGCTGCCGATTTCCTGATCTACCACGACGCAGTTTTCGGTGACGATATCTCCTTAGCGCGCGACGCATTTTTCGCTTACAATATCTCCTTCGCGCGCGACACAGTGTTCGCTGACGAAATCTCCTTCGCGCGCGACGCAGTTGTCGCTGCCGATCTCCTGATCAGCCGCGACAAAGTTTTCGGTGACGATATCTCCTTCGCGCGCGACGCAGTTATCGGTGACGATATCTCCTTGGCGCGCGACGCAGTTTTCGCTCCCGATACCTCCTTCACGCGCGACGCAGTTGTCGCTGCCGATTTCCTGATCTACCACGACGCAGTTTTCAGTGACGATATCTCCTTAGCGCGCGACGCATTTTTCGCTTACAATATCTCCTTCGCGCGCGGAGCAGTGTTCGCTGACGAAATCTCCTTCGCGCGCGACGCAGTTGTCGCTGCCGATTTCCTGATCGGCCGCGACAAAGTTTTCGGTGACGATATCTACTTCGTGCGCGACGCAGTTTTCGGTGACGATATCTCCTTTGCGCGCGACGCAGTTTTCGATTACGAAATCTCCTTCGCGCGCGACGCAGTTGTCGCTCACGATACCTCCTTCGCGCGCGACGCATTGTCACTGCCGATTTCCTGATCTTCCACGACCCAGTTTTCGGTGACGATATCTCCTTCGCGCGCGACGCAGTTTTCGGTGATGATATCTCCTTCCCGCGCGACGCAGTTGTCGTTGCCGATTCCTGATCGGCCGCGACGCAGTTTTCGGTGACGATATCTCCTTCGCGCGCGACGCAGTTGTCGCTTACGAAATCTCCTTCGCGCGCGACGCAGTTGTCGCTGCCGATTTCCTGATCGGCCGCGACAAAGTTTTCGTTGACGATATCTACTTCGCGCGCGACGTAGTTTTCGGTGATGATATCTCCTTCGCGCGCGACGCAGTGTCGCTGCCGATTTCCTGATCTTCCACAACGCAATTTTCGGTGACGATTTCTCTATCGCGCGCGACGCAGTTTTCGGTGATGATATCTCCTTCACGCGCGACGCAGTTTTCAGTGACGATATCTCCTTCCTGCGTGAAGCAGTTGTCGTTGCCGATTCCTGATCGGCCGCGACGCAGTTTTCGGTGATGATATCTCCTTTGCGCGCGACGCAGTTGTCGTTTACGAAATCTCCTTCGCGCGCGACGCAGTTGTCGCTCCCGATTTCCTGATCGGCCGCGACAAAGTTTTCGTTGACGATATCTACTTCGCGCGCGACGTAGTTTTCGGTGACGATATCTCCTTCGCGCGCGACGCAGTTTTCGGTGACGATATCTCCTTCGCGTGCGACGCAGTTTTCGCTCACGATACCTCCTTCGCGCGCGACGCAGTTGTCGCTGCCGATATCCTGATTGGCCGCGACAAAGTTTTCATTGACGATGTCTACTTCGCGCGCGACGGAGTTTTCAGTGACGATATCTCCTTCGCGCGCGACGCAGTTGTCACTGCCGATTTCCTGATCGGCCACGACAAAGTTTTCGGTGACGATATCTGCTTCGCGCGCGAAGCAGTTTTTGATGACGATATCTCCTTCGCGCGCGATGCAATTGTCGCTGCCGATTTCCTGATTTGCCACGACACAGTTTTCGGTGACGATATCTCCTTCGCGCGCGACGCAGTTTTCGGTGACGATATCTCCTTCGCGCGCGACGCAGTTTTCGGTGACGATATCTCCTTCGCGCGCGACGCAGTTCTCGCTCACGATACCTCCTTCGCGAGCGACGCAGTTGTCGCTGCCGATTTCCTGATCGGCCGCGACAAAGTTTTCATTGACGATGTCTACTTCGCGCGCGACGGAGTTTTCAGTGATGATATCTCCTTCGCGCGCGACGCAGTTGTCGCTGCCGATTTCCTGATCGGCCACGACAAAGTTTTCGGTGACGATATCTGCTTCGCGCGTGACGCAGTTTTTGGTGACGATATCTCCTTCGCGCGCGACACAGTTTTCGGTGACGATATCTCCTTAGCGCGCGACGCATTTTTCGCTTACAATATCTCCTTCGCGCGCGACGCAGTGTTCGCTGACGAAATCTCCTTCGCGCGCGACGCAGTTGTCGTTGCCGATTTCCTGATCGGCCGCGACAAAGTCTTCGATGATGATATCTACTTCGCGCGCGACGCATTTTTCGGTGACGATATCTCCTTCGCGCACGACGCAGTTTTCGGTGACGATATCTCATTCGCGCGCGATGCAGTTTTCACTCACGATACCTCCTTCGCGCGCGACGCATTGTCGCTGCCGATTTCCTGATCTTCCACAACGCAATTTTCGGTGACGATATCTCCTTCGCGCGCGACGCAGTTTTCGGTGACGATATCTCCTTCGCGCGCGACGCAATTGTCGCTGACGATTTCCTGATCTGCCACGACGCAGTTTTTGGTTACGATATCTCCTTCGCGCGCGACGCAGTTTTCGGTGACGATATCTCCTTCGCGCGCGACGCAGTTTTCGGTGACGATACCTCCTTCGCGCGCGACGCATTGTCACTGCCGATTTCCTGATCTTCCACGACCCAGTTTTCGGTGACGATATCTCCTTCGCGCGCGACGCAGTTTTCGGTGATGATATCTCCTTCCCGCGCGATGCAGTTGTCGTTGCCGATTCCTGATCGGCCGCGACGCAGTTTTCGGTAACGATATCTCCTTCGCGCGTGACGCAGTTGTCGCTTACGAAATCTCCTTCGCGCGCGACGTAGTTGTCGCTGCCGATTTCCTGATCGGCCGCGACAAAGTTTTCGTTGATGATATCTACTTCGCGCGTGACGTAGTTTTCGGTGACGATATCTCCTTCGCGCGGGATGCAGTTTTCGGTGACGATATCTCCTTCCCGTGCGACGCAGTTTTCGCTCCCGATACCTCCTTCATGCGCGACGCAGTTGTCGCTGCCAATTTCCTGATCTATCGCGATGCAGTTTTCGGTGACGATATCTCCTTCGCGCGCGACGCATTTTTCGCTTACCATATCTCCTTCGCGCGCGATGCAGTGTTCGGTGACGATATCTCCTTCGCGCGCGACGCAGTTGTCGCTGCCGATTTCCTGATCGGCCGCGACAAAGTTTTCATAAACGATATCTCCTTCGCGCGCGACGCAGTTTTCGGTGACGATATCTCCTTCGCCCGCGACGCAGTTTTCGCTCACGATACCTCCTTCGCGCGCGACACATTGTCGCTGCCGATTTCCTGATCTTCCAGAACGCAATTTTCGGTGACGATATCTCCTTCGCGCGCGACGCAGTTTTCGGTGACGATATGTCCTTCGCGCGCGACGCAGTTTTCGGTGACGATATCTCCTTCGCGCGCGACGCAATTGTTGCTGCCGATTTCCTGATCTGCCACGACGCAGTTTTTGGTTACGATATCTCCTTCACGCGCGACGCAGTTTTCGGTGACGATATCTCCTTCGCGCGCGACGCAGTTTTCGGTGACCATAACTCCTTCGCGCGCGACACAGTTTTCGCTCCCGATACCTCCTTTGCGCGCGAAGCATTGTCGCTGCCGATTTCCTGATCTTCCACGATGCAGTTTTCGGTGACGATATCTCCTTCGCGCGCGACGCAGTTTTCGGTGAAGATATCTCCTTCGCGCGCGACGCAATTGTCGCTGCCGATTTCCTGATCTGCCACGACGTAGTTTTTGGTTACGATATCTCCTTCGCGCGCGACGCAGTGTTCGCTGCCGATTTCCTTCGCGCGCGGCGCAGTTGTCGCTACCGATTTCTCACTGACGATATGTACTTCGCGCGCGACGCAGTTTGCGGTGACGATATCTCCTTTTTTGCGCGACGCAGTTTTCGGTGACGATATCTCCTTCGCGCGCGACGCAGTTGTCGCTGCCGATTTCCTGATCGGCCGCGACAAAGTTTTCATTGACGATGTCTACTTCGTGCGCGACGGAGTTTTCAGTGACGATATCTCCTTCGCGCGCGACGCAGTTGTCACTGCCGATTTCCTGATCGGCCACGACAAAGTTTTCGGTGACGATATCTGCTTCGCGCGCGACGCAATTGTCGCTGCCGATTTCCTGATTTGCCACGACACAGTTTTCGGTTACGATATCTCCTTCCCGCGCGACGCAGTTGTCGTTGCCGATTCCTGATCGGCCGCGATGCAGGTTTCGGTGACGATATCTCCTTCGCGCGCGACGCAGTTTTCGGCGACGATATCTACTTCGCGCGCGACGCAGTTTCGGTGACGATATCTCCTTCCCGCGCGACGCTGTTGTCGTTGCCGATTCCAGATCGGCCGCGACGCAGTTTTCGGTGACGATATCTCCTTCGCGCGCGACGCAGTTTTCGCTTACGAAATCTCCCTCGTGCGCGACGCAGTTGTCGCTGCCGATTTCCTGATCGGCCACGACAAAGTTTTCGGTGACGATATCTACCTGGCGCGCGACGCAGTTTTCGGTGACGATATCTCTTTCGCGCGCGACGCACTTTTCGGTGACGATATCTCCTTCGCGCGCGATGCAGTTTTCGCTCACGATACCTCCTTCGTAAGTGACGCATTGTCGCTGCCGATTTCCTGATCTTCCACAACGCAATTTTCGGTGACGATATCTCCTTCGCGCGCGACGCAGTTTTCGGTGACGATATCTCCTTCGCGCGGGACGCACTTGTCGCTGCCGATTTCCTGATCTGCCACGACACAGTTTTGGGTTACGATATCTCCTTCACGGGCGACGCAGTTTTCGGTGACGATATCTCCTTCGCGTGCGACGCAGTTTTCGGTGACCATATCTCCTTCGCGCGCGACCCAGTTTTCGCTCACGATACCTCCTTCGCGCGCGATGCATTGTCGCTGCCGATTTCCTGATCTTCCACGACGCAGTTTTCGGTAACGATATCTCCTTCGCGCGCGACGCAGTTTTCGGTGACGATATCTCCTTCGCGCGAGACGCAGTTGTCGTTGCCGATTCCTGATCGGCCGCGACGCAGTTTTCGGTGACGATATCTCCTTCGCGCGCGACGCAGTTCTCGCTGCCGATTTCCTGATCGGCCGCGACAAAGTTTTCATTGACGATATCTACTTCGCGCGCGACGAAGTTTTCGGTGATGATATCTCCTTCGCGCGCGACGCAGTTTTCGCTGCCGACCTCCTTCGCGCGAGACGCAGTTGTCGCTGCCGATTTCCTGATCGGCCGCGACAAAGTTTTCATTGACGATGTCTACTTCGCGCGCGACGGAGTTTTCAGTGACGATATCTCCTTTGCGAGCGATGCAGTTGTCGCTACCGATTTCCTGATCGGCCACGACAAAGTTTTCGGTGACGATATCTGCTTCGCGCGCGACGCAGTTATCGGTGACGATATCTCCTTGGCGCGCGACGCAGTTTTCGCTCCCGATACCTCCTTCCCGCGCGACGCAGTTGTCGCTGCCGATTTCCTGATCTACCACGACGCAGTTTTCGGTGACGATATCTCCTTAGCGCGCGACGCATTTTTCGCTTACAATATCTCCTTCGCGCGCGACACAGTGTTCGCTGACGAAATCTCCTTCGCGCGCGACGCAGTTGTCGCTGCCGATCTCCTGATCAGCCGCGACAAAGTTTTCGGTGACGATATCTCCTTCGCGCGCGACGCAGTTATCGGTGACGATATCTCCTTGGCGCGCGACGCAGTTTTCGCTCCCGATACCTCCTTCACGCGCGACGCAGTTGTCGCTGCCGATTTCCTGATCTACCACGACGCAGTTTTCAGTGACGATATCTCCTTAGCGCGCGACGCATTTTTCGCTTACAATATCTCCTTCGCGCGCGGAGCAGTGTTCGCTGACGAAATCTCCTTCGCGCGCGACGCAGTTGTCGCTGCCGATTTCCTGATCGGCCGCGACAAAGTTTTCGGTGACGATATCTACTTCGTGCGCGACGCAGTTTTCGGTGACGATATCTCCTTTGCGCGCGACGCAGTTTTCGATTACGAAATCTCCTTCGCGCGCGACGCAGTTGTCGCTCACGATACCTCCTTCGCGCGCGACGCATTGTCACTGCCGATTTCCTGATCTTCCACGACCCAGTTTTCGGTGACGATATCTCCTTCGCGCGCGACGCAGTTTTCGGTGATGATATCTCCTTCCCGCGCGACGCAGTTGTCGTTGCCGATTCCTGATCGGCCGCGACGCAGTTTTCGGTGACGATATCTCCTTCGCGCGCGACGCAGTTGTCGCTTACGAAATCTCCTTCGCGCGCGACGCAGTTGTCGCTGCCGATTTCCTGATCGGCCGCGACAAAGTTTTCGTTGACGATATCTACTTCGCGCGCGACGTAGTTTTCGGTGATGATATCTCCTTCGCGCGCGACGCAGTGTCGCTGCCGATTTCCTGATCTTCCACAACGCAATTTTCGGTGACGATTTCTCTATCGCGCGCGACGCAGTTTTCGGTGATGATATCTCCTTCACGCGCGACGCAGTTTTCAGTGACGATATCTCCTTCCTGCGTGAAGCAGTTGTCGTTGCCGATTCCTGATCGGCCGCGACGCAGTTTTCGGTGATGATATCTCCTTTGCGCGCGACGCAGTTGTCGTTTACGAAATCTCCTTCGCGCGCGACGCAGTTGTCGCTCCCGATTTCCTGATCGGCCGCGACAAAGTTTTCGTTGACGATATCTACTTCGCGCGCGACGTAGTTTTCGGTGACGATATCTCCTTCGCGCGCGACGCAGTTTTCGGTGACGATATCTCCTTCGCGTGCGACGCAGTTTTCGCTCACGATACCTCCTTCGCGCGCGACGCAGTTGTCGCTGCCGATATCCTGATTGGCCGCGACAAAGTTTTCATTGACGATGTCTACTTCGCGCGCGACGGAGTTTTCAGTGACGATATCTCCTTCGCGCGCGACGCAGTTGTCACTGCCGATTTCCTGATCGGCCACGACAAAGTTTTCGGTGACGATATCTGCTTCGCGCGCGAAGCAGTTTTTGATGACGATATCTCCTTCGCGCGCGATGCAATTGTCGCTGCCGATTTCCTGATTTGCCACGACACAGTTTTCGGTGACGATATCTCCTTCGCGCGCGACGCAGTTTTCGGTGACGATATCTCCTTCGCGCGCGACGCAGTTTTCGGTGACGATATCTCCTTCGCGCGCCACCCAGTTTTGGCTCACGATACCTCCTTCGCGCGCGACGCAGTGTTCGCTGCTAATTTCCTTCGCGCGCGGCGCAGTTGTCGCTGCCGATTTCTCACTGACGATATGTACTTCGCGCGCACGCAGTTTGCGGTGACGATATCTCCTTTTTTGCGCGACGCAGTTTTCGGTGACGATATCTCCTTCGCGCGCGACGCAGTTTTCGGTGAAGATATCTCCTTCGCGCGCGACGCAATTGTCGCTGTCGATTTCCTGATCTGCCACGACGTAGTTTTTGGTTACGATATCTCCTTCGCGCGCGACGCAGTGTTCGCTGCCGATTTCCTTCGCGCGCGGCGCAGTTGTCGCTGCCGATTTCTCACTGACGATATGTACTTCGCGCGCGACGCAGTTTGCGGTGACGATATCTCCTTTTTCGCGCGACGTAGTTTTCGGTGACGATATCTCCTTCGCGCGCGACGCAGTTGTCGGTGCCGATTTCCTGATCGGCCGCGACAAAGTTTTCATTGACGATGTCTACTTCGTGCGCGACGGAGTTTTCAGTGACGATATCTCCTTCGCGCGCGACGCAGTTGTCACTGCCGATTTCCTGATCGGCCACGACAAAGTTTTCGGTGACGATATCTGCTTCGCGCGCGACGCTATTGTCGCTGCCGATTTCCTGATCTTCCACAACGCAATTTTCGGTGACGATATCTCCTTCGCGCGCGACGCAGTTTTCGGTGACGATATCTCCTTCGCGCGCGACGCAGTTGTCGCTGCCGATTTCCTGATCGGCCGCGACAAAGTTTTCATTGACGATGTCTACTTCGTGCGCGACGGAGTTTTCAGTGACGATATCTCCTTCGCGCGCGACGCAGTTGTCCCTGCCGATTTCCTGATCGGCCACGACAAAGTTTTCGGTGACGATATCTGCTTCGCGCGCGACGCAGTTTTCGATGACGATATCTCCTTCGCGCGCGACGCACTTGTCGCTGCCGATTTCCTGATTTGCCACGACACAGTTTTCGGTTACGATATCTCCTTCCCGCGCGACGCAGTTGTCGTTGCCGATTCCAGATCGGCCGCGATGCAGGTTTCGGTGACGATATCTCCTTCGCGCGCGATGCAGTTTTCGGCGACGATATCTACTTCGCGCGCGACGCAGTTTCGGTGACGATATCTCCTTCCCGCGCGACGCAGTTGTCGTTGCCGATTCCAGATCGGCCGCGATGCAGTTTTCGGTGACGATATCTCCTTCGCGCGCGACGCAGTTGTCGCTGCCGATTTCCTGATCGGCCATGACAAAGTTTTCGGTGACGATATCTGCTTCGCGCGTGACGCAGTTTTCGGTGACGATATCTCCTTCGCGCGCGACGTAGTTTTCGGTGACGATATCTCCTTCCCGCGCGACGCAGTTTTCGCTCCTGATACCTCCTTCACGCGCGACGCAGTTGTCGCTGCCGATTTCCTGATCTACCGCGACGCAGTTTTCGGTGACGATATCTCCTTAGCGCGCGACGCATTTTTCGCTTACAATATCTCCTTCGCGCGCGGAGCAGTGTTCGCTGACGAAATCTCCTTCGCGCGCGACGCAGTTGTCGCTGCCGATTTCCTGATCGGCCGCGACAAAGTTTTCGGTGACGATATCTCCTTCGTGCGCGACGCAGTTTTCGGTGACGATATCTCCTTTGCGCGCGACGCAGTTTTCGCTTACGAAATCTCCTTCGCGCGCGACGCAGTTGTCGCTTACCAAATCTCCTTCGCGCACGACGCAGTTGTCGCTGCCGATTTCCTGATCGGCCGCGACAAAGTTTTCATACACGATATCTCCTTCGCGCGCGACGCAGTTTTCGGTGACGTTATCTCCTTCGCCCGCGATGCAGTTTTCGCTCACGATACCTCCTTCGCGCGCGACGCAGTTGTCGCTGCCGATTTCCTGTCTGCCGCGACGCCGTTTTTGGTGACGATATCTCCTTCGCGCGCGACGCAGTTTTCGCTTACGAAATCTCCCTCGCGCGCGACGCAGTTGTCGCCGCCGATTTCCTGATCGGCCACGACAAAGTTTTCGGTGACGATATCTACTTGGCGCGCGACGCAGTTTTCAGTGACGATATCTCCTTCGCGCGCGACGCACTTTTCGGTGACGATATATCCTTCGCGCGCGATGCAGTTTTCGCTCACGATACCTCCTTCGCGCGCGACGCATTGTCGCTGCCGATTTCCTGATCTTCCACAACGCAATTTTCGGTGACGATATCTCCTTCGCGCGCGACGCAGTTTTCGGTGATGATATCTCCTTCGCGCGCGACGCAGTTGTCGCTGCCGATTTCCTGATTGGCCGCGACAAAGTTTTCATAAACGATATCTCCTTCGCGCGCGACGCAGTTGTCGCTGCCGATTTTCTTGATCTGCCACGACGCAGTTTTTGGTTACGATATCTCCTTCATGCGCGACGCAGTTTTCGGTGACGATATCTCCTTCGCGCGCGACGCAGTTTTCGTTGACCATATCTCCTTCGCGCGCGATGCATTGTCGCTGCCGATTTCCTGATCTTCCACGATGCAGTTTTCGGTGACGATATCTCCTTCGCGCGCGACGCAGTTTTCGGTGACGATATCTCCTTCCCGCGCGACGCAGTTGTCGTTGCCGATTCCTGATCGTCCGCGACGCAGTTTTCGGTGACGATATCTCCTTCGCGCGCGACGCAGTTGTCGCTGCCGATTTCCTGATCGGCCGTGACAAAGTTTTCGTTGATGATATCTACTTCGCGCGCGACGTAGTTTTCAGTGATGATATCTCCTTCGCGCGCGACGCAGTGTTCGCTGCCGATTTCCTTCGCGCGCGGCGCAGTTGTCGCTGCCGATTTCTCACTGACGATATGTACTTCACGCGCGACGCAGTTTGCGGTGACGATATCTCCTTCGCGCGCGACGCAGTTTTCGCTCACGATACCTCCTTCGCGCGCGACGCAGTTGTCGCTGCCGATTTCCTGATCGGCCGCGACAAAGTTTTCATTGACGATGTCTACTTCGCGCGCGACGGAGTTTTCAGTGAGGATATCTCCTTTGCGAGCGACGCAGTTGTCGCTGCCGATTTCCTGATCGGCCACGACAAAGTTTTCGGTGACGATATCTGCTTTGCACGCGACGCAGTTATCGGTGACGATATCTCCTTGGCGCGCGACGCAGTTTTCGGTGACGATATCTCCTTCCCGCGCGACGCAGTTTTCGCTCCCGATACCTCCTTCATGCGCGACGCAGTTGTCGCTGCCGATTTCCTGATCTACCGCGATGCAGTTTTCGATGACGATATCTCCTTCGCGCGCGACGCATTTTTCGCTTACAATATCTCCTTCGCGCGCGACGCAGTGTTCGCTGACGAAATCTCATTCGCGCGCGACGCAGTTGTCGGTGCCGATTTCATGATCGGCCGCGACAAAGTTTTCGGTGACGATATCTACTTCGTGCGCGACGCAGTTTTCGGTGACGATATCTCCTTCGCGCGCGACGCAGTTGTCGCTTACCAAATCTCCTTCGCGCACGACGCAGTTGTCGCTGCCGATTTCCTGATCGGCCGCGACAAAGTTTTCATAAACGATATCTCCTTCGCGCGCGACGCAGTTTTCGGTGACGTTATCTCCTTCGCCCGCGACGCAGTTTTCGCTCACGATACCTCCTTCGCGCGCGACGCAGTTGTCGCTGCCGATTTCCTGATCTGCCGCGACGCCGTTTTTTTTGACGATATCTCCTTCGCGCGCGACGCAATTTTCGCTTACGAAATCTCCCTCGCGCGCGACGCAGTTGTCGCCGCCGATTTCCTGATCGGCCACGACAAAGTTTTCGGTGACGATATCTACTTGGCGCGCGACGCAGTTTTCAGTGACGATATCTCCTTCGCGCGCGACGCACTTTTCGGTGACGATATCTCCTTCGCGCGCGATGCAGTTTTCGCTCACGATACGTCCTTCGCGCGCGACGCATTGTCGCTGCCGATTTCCTGATCTTCCACAACGCAATTTTCGGTGACGATATCTCCTTCGCGCGCGACGCAGTTTTCGGTGACGATATCTCCTTCGCGCTTGACGCAGTTGTCGCTGCCGATTTCCTGATCGGCCGCGACAAAGTTTTCATAAACGATATCTCCTTCGCGCGCGACGCAGTTGTCGCTGCCGATTTTCTTGATCTGCCACGACGCAGTTTTGGGTTACGATATCTCCTTCATGCGCGACGCAGTTTTCGGTGACGATATCTCCTTCGCGCGCGACGCAGTTTTCGTTGACCATATCTCCTTCGCGCGCGATGCATTGTCGCTGCCGATTTCCTGATCTTCCACGATGCAGTTTTCGGTGACGATATCTCCTTCGCGCGCGACGCAGTTTTCGGTGACAATATACCTCCTTCCCGCGCGACGCGGTTGTCGTTGCCGATTCCTGATCGTCCGCGACGCAGTTTTCGGTGACGATATCTCCTTCGCGCGCGACGCAGTTGTCGCTGCCGATTTCCTGATCGGCCGTGACAAAGTTTTCGTTGATGATATCTACTTCGCGCGCGACGTAGTTTTCCGTGATGATATCTCCTTCGCGCGCGACGCAGTGTTCGCTGCCGATTTCCTTCGCGCGCGGCGCAGTTGTCACTGCCGATTTCTCACTGACGATATGTACTTCACGCGCGACGCAGTTTGCGGTGACGATATCTCCTTCGCGCACGACGCAGTTTTCGCTCACGATACCTCCTTCGCGCGCGACGCAGTTGTCGCTGCCGATTTCCTGATCGGCCGCGACAAAGTTTTCATTGACGATGTCTACTTCGCGCGCGACGGAGTTTTCAGTGATGATATCTCCTTCGCGAGCGACGCAGTTGTCGCTGCCGATTTCCTGATCGGCCACGACAAAGTTTTCGGTGACGATATCTGCTTTGCACGCGACGCAGTTATCGGTGACGATATCTCCTTGGCGCGCGACGCAGTTTTCGATGACGATATCTCCTTCCCGCGCGACGCAGTTTTCGCTCCCGATACCTCCTTCACGCGCGACGCAGTTGTGGCTGCCGATTTCCTGATCTACCGCGATGCAGTTTTCGGTGACGATATCTCCTTCGCGCGCGACGCATTTTTCGCTTACAATATCTCCTTCGCGCGCGACGCAGTGTTCGCTGACGAAATCTCCTTCGCGCGCGACGCAGTTGTCGGTGCCGATTTCCTGATCGGCCGCGACAAAGTTTTCGGTGACGATATCTACTTCGCGTGCGACGCAGTTTTCGGTGACGGTATCTCCTTCGCGCGGGACGCAGTTTTCGGTGACGATATCTCCTTCGCGTGCGACGCAGTTGTCGCTTACCAAATCTCCTTCGCGCACGACGCAGTTGTCGCTGCCGATTTCCTGATCGGCCGCGACAAAGTTTTCATAAACGATATCTCCTTCGCGCGCGACGCAGTTTTCGGTGACGTTATCTCCTTCGCGCGCGACGCAGTTTTCGCTCACGATACCTCCTTCGCGCGCGACACAGTTGTCGCTGCCGATTTCCTGATCTGCCGCGACGCCGTTTTCGGTGACAATATCTCCTTCGCGCGCGACGCAGTTTTCGCTTACGAAATCTCCCTCGCGCGCGACGCAGTTGTCGCTGCCGATTTCCTGATCGGCCACGATAAAGTTTTCGGTGACGATATCTACTTGGCGCGCGACGCAGTTTTCGGTGACGATATCTCCTTCGCGCGCGACGCAGTTTTCGGTGACGATATCTCCTTCGCGCGCGACGCAGTTTTCGCTTACGAAATCTCCCTCGCGCGCGACGCAGTTTTCGCTTACGAAATCTCCCTCGCGCGCGACGCAGTTGTCGCTGCCGATTTCCTGATCGGCCACGATAAAGTTTTCGGTGACGATATCTACTTGGCGCGCGACGCAGTTTTCGGTGACGATATCTCCTTCGCGCGCGACGCAGTTTTCGGTGACGATACCTCCTTCGCGCGCGATGCGGTTTTCGCTCACGATACCTCCTTCGCGCGCGACGCATTGTCGCTGCCGATTTCCTGATCTTCCACAACGCAATTTTCGGTGACGATATCTCCTTCGCGCGCGACGCAGTTTTCGCTCACGATACCCTGATCTGCCACGACGCATCGGTGACGATATCTCCTTCGCGCGCGACGCAGTTTTCGGTGACGATATCTCCTTTTTTGAGCGACGCAGTTTTCGGTGACGATATCTCCTTCGCGCGCGACACAGTTTTCGCTCCCGATACCTCCTTCGCGCGCGACGCATTGTCGCTGCTGATTTCCTGATCTTCCACGACGCAGTTTTCGGTGACGATATCTCCTTCGCGCGCGACGCAGTTTTCGGTGACGATATCTCCTTCCCGCGCGACGCAGTTGTAGTTGCCAATTCCTGATCGGCCGCGACGCAGTTTTCGGTGACGATATCTCCTTCGCGCGCGACGCAGTTAACGCTTATGAAATCTCCTTCGCGCGCGACGCAGTTGTCGCTGCCGATTTCCTGATCGGCCGCGACAAAGTTTTCGGTGACGATATCTACTTCGAGCGCGACGTAGTTTTCGGTGACGATATATCCTTCGCGCGCGACGCAGTGTTCGCTGCCGATTTCCTTCGCGCACTGCGCAGTTGTCACTGCCGATTTCTCACTGACGATATGTACTTCGCGCGCGACGCAGTTTGCGGTGACGATATCTCCTTCGCGCGCGACGCAGTTTTCGGTGACGATATCTCCTTCGCGCGGGACGCAATTGTCGCTGCCGATTTCCTGATCTGCCACGACGCAGTTTTGGGTTACGATATCTCCTTCACGGGCGACGCAGTTTTCGGTGACGATATCTCCTTCGCGCGCGACGCAGTTTTCGGTGACCATATCTCCTTCGCGCGCGACACAGTTTTCGCTCACGATACCTCCTTCGCGCGCGATGCATTGTCGCTGCCGATTTCCTGATCTTCCACGATGTAGTTTTCGGTAACGATATCTGCTTCGCGCGCGACGCAGTTTTCGGTGACGATATCTCCTTCGCGCGCGACGCAGTTGTCGTTGCCGATTCCTGATCGGCCGCGACGCAGTTTTCGGTGACGATATCTCCTTCGCGCGCGACGCAATTGTCGCTGCCGATTTCCTGATCTGCCACGACGTAGTTTTGGGTTACGATATCTCCTTCACGCGCGACGCAGTTTTCGGTGACGATATCTCCGTCGCGCGCGACGCAGTTTTCGGTGACGATATCTCCGTCGCGCGCGACGCAGTTTTCGCTTACGAAATCTCCCTCGCGCGCGAAGCAGTTTTCGCTTACGAAATCTCCCTTGCGCGCGACGCAGTTGTCGCTGCCGATTTCCTGATCGGCCACGATAAAGTTTTCGGTGACGATATCTACTTGGCGCGCGACGCAGTTTTCGGTGACGATATCTCCTTCGCGCGCGACGCAGTTTTTGGTGACGATACCTCCTTCGCGCGCGATGCAGTTTTCGCTCACGATACCTCCTTCGCGCGCGACGCATTGTCGCTGCCGATTTCCTGATCTTCCACAACGCAATTTTCGGTGACGATATCTCCTTCGCGCGCGACGCAGTTTTCGCTCACGATACCCTGATCTGCCACGACGCATCGGTGATGATATCTCCTTCGCGCGCGACGCAGTTTTCGGTGACGATATCTCCTTTTTTGCGCGACGCAGTTTTCGGTGACGATAGCTCCTTCGCGCGCGACACAGTTTTCGCTCACGATACCTCCTTCGCGCGCGACGCATTGTCGCTGCTGATTTCCTGATCTTCCACGACGCAGTTTTCGGTGACGATATCTCCTTCGCGCGCGACGCAGTTTTCGGTGACGATATCTCCTTCGCGCGGGACGCAGTTTTCGGTGACGATATCTCCTTCCCGCGCGACGCAGTTGTAGTTGCCAATTCCTGATCGGCCGCGACGCAGTTTTCGGTGACGATATCTCCTTCGCGCGCGACGCAGTTAACGATTATGAAATCTCCTTCGCGCGCGACGCAGTTGTCGCTGCCGATTTCCTGATCGGCCGCGACAAAGTTTTCGTTGACGATATCTACTTCGAGCGCGACGTAGTTTTCAGTGACGATATATCCTTCGCGCGCGACGCAGTGTTCGCTGCCGATTTCCTTCGCGCACGGCGCAGTTGTCACTGCCGATTTCTCACTGACGATATGTACTTCGCGCGCGACGCAGTTTTCGGTGACGATATCTCTTTCGCGCGGGACGCAATTGTCGCTGCCGATTTCCTGATCTGCCATGACGCAGTTTTGGGTTACGATATCTCCTTCACGGGCGACGCAGTTTTCGGTGACGATATCTCCTTCGCGCGCGACGCAGTTTTCGGTGACCATATCTCCTTCGCGCGCGACACAGTTTTCGCGCGCGATGCCTTGTCGCTACCGATTTCCTGATCTTCAACGACGCAGTTTTCGGTAACGATATCTCCTTCGCGCGCGACGCGGCCGCGACGCAGTTTTCGGTGACGATATCTCCTTCGCGCGCGACGCAGTTGTCGCTGCCGATTTCCTGATCGGCCGCGACAAAGTTTTCATTGACGATATCTACTTCGCGCGCGACGTAGTTTTCGGTGATGATATGTCCTTCGCGCGCGACGCAGTGTTCGCTGCCGATTTCCTTCGCGCGCGGCGCAGTTGTCGCTGCCGATTTCTCACTTACGATATGTACTTCGCGCGCGACGCAGTTTGCGGTGACGATATCTCCTTCGCGCGCGACGTAGTTTTCACTCACGATACCTCCTTCGCGCGCGACGCAGTTGTCGCTGCCAATTTCCTGATCGGCCGCGACAAAGTTTTCATTGACGATGTCTACTTCGAGCGCGACGGAGTTTTCAGTGACGATATCTCCTTCGCGAGCGACGCAGTTGTCGCTGCCGATTTCCTGATCGGCCACGACAAAGTTTTTCGGTGACGATATCTGCTTCGCGCGCGACGCAGTTATCGGTGACGATATCTCCTTGGCGCGCGACGCAGTTTTCGCTCCCGATACCTCC
This sequence comes from Salix caprea, assembly GCA_964035475.1. Lineage (NCBI taxonomy): Eukaryota > Viridiplantae > Streptophyta > Magnoliopsida > Malpighiales > Salicaceae > Salix > Salix caprea. Next base: position 13,987,804 of record OZ037745.1, read on the forward strand.
TTCACGCGCGACGCAGTTGTCGCTGCCGATTTCCTGATCTACCGCGACGCAGTTTTCGGTGACGATATCTCCTTAGCACGCGACGCATTTTCCGCTTACAATATCTCCTTCGCGCGCGACACAGTGTTCGCTGACGAAATCTCCTTCGCGCGCGACGCAGTTGTCGCTGCCGATCTCCTGATCGGCCGCGACAAAGTTTTCGGTGACGATATCTCCTTCGCGCGCGACGCAGTTTTCGGTGACGATATCTCCTTCGCGCGGGACGCAGTTTTTGCTTACGAAATCTCCTTCGCGCGCGACGCAGTTGTCGCTGCCGATTTCCTGATCTGCCGCGACGCCGTTTTCGGTGACAATATCTCCTTCGCGCGCGACGCAGTTTTCGCTTACGAAATCTCCCTCGCGCGCGACGCAGTTGTCGCAGCCGATTTCCTGATCGGCCACGATAAAGTTTTCGGTGACGATATCTACTTGGCGCGCGACGCAGTTTTCGGTGACGATATCTCCTTCGCGCGCGACGCAGTTTTCGGTGACGATATCTCCGTCGCGCGCGACGCAGTTTTCGCTTACGAAATCTCCCTCGCGCGCGACGCAGTTTTCGCTTACGAAATCTCCCTCGCGCGCGACGCAGTTGTCGCTGCCGATTTCCTGATCGGCCACGATAAAGTTTTCGGTGACGATATCTACTTGGCGCGCGACGCAGTTTTCGGTGACGATATCTCCTTCGCGCGCGACGCAGTTGTCGGTGACGATACCTCCTTCGCGCGCGATGCGGTTTTCGCTCACGATACCTCCTTCGCGCGCGACGCATTGTCGCTGCCGATTTCCTGATCTTCCACAACGCAATTTTCGGTGACGATATCTCCTTCGCGCGCGACGCAGTTTTCGCTCACGATACCCTGATCTGCCACGACGCATCGGTGACGATATCTCCTTCGCGCGCGACGCAGTTTTCGGTGACGATATCTCCTTTTTTGCGCGACGCAGTTTTCGGTGACGATATCTCCTTCGCGCGCGACACAGTTTTCGCTCCCGATACCTCCTTCGCGCGCGACGCATTGTCGCTGCTGATTTCCTGATCTTCCACGACGCAGTTTTCGGTGACGATATCTCCTTCGCGCGCGACGCAGTTTTCGGTGACGATATCTCCTTCGCGCGCGACGCAGTTTTCGGTGACGATATCTCCTACCCGCGCGACGCAGTTTTCGGTGACGATATCTCCTTCCCGCGCGACGCAGTTGTAGTTGCCAATTCCTGATCGGCCGCGACGCAGTTTTCGATAACGATATCTCCTTCGCGCGCGACGCAGTTAACGCTTATGAAATCTCCTTCGCGCGCGACGCAGTTGTCGCTGCCGATTTCCTGATCGGCCGCGACAAAGTTTTCGGTGACGATATCTACTTCGAGCGCGACGTAGTTTTCGGTGACGATATATCCTTCGCGCGCGACGCAGTGTTCGCTGCCGATTTCCTTCGCGCACTGCGCAGTTGTCACTGCCGATTTCTCACTGACGATATGTACTTCGCGCGCGACGCAGTTTGCGGTGACGATATCTCCTTCGCGCGCGACGCAGTTTTCGGTGACGATATCTCCTTCGCGCGGGACGCAATTGTCGCTGCCGATTTCCTGATCTGCCACGACGCAGTTTTGGGTTACGATATCTCCTTCACGGGCGACGCAGTTTTCGGTGACGATATCTCCTTCGCGCGCGACGCAGTTTTCGGTGACCATATCTCCTTCGCGCGCGACACAGTTTTCGCTCACGATACCTCCTTCGCGCGCGATGCATTGTCGCTGCCGATTTCCTGATCTTCCACGACGAAGTTTTCGGTAACGATATCTCCTTCGCGCGCGACGCAGTTTTCGGTGACGATATCTCCTTCGCGCGCGACGCAGTTTTCGGTGACGATATCTCCTTCGCGCGCGACGCAATTGTCGCTGCCGATTTCCTGATCTGCCACGACGTAGTTTTGGGTTACGATATCTCCTTCACGCGCGACGCAGTTTTCGGTGACGATATCTCCGTCGTGCGCGACGCAGTTTTCGGTGACGATATCTCCGTCGCGCGCGACGCAGTTTTCGCTTACGAAATCTCCCTCGCGCGCGAAGCAGTTTTCGCTTACGAAATCTCCCTTGCGCGCGACGCAGTTGTCGCTGCCGATTTCCTGATCGGCCACGATAAAGTTTTCGGTGACGATATCTACTTGGCGCGCGACGCAGTTTTCGGTGACGATATCTCCTTCGCGCGCGACGCAGTTTTCGGTGACGATACCTCCTTCGCGCGCGATGCAGTTTTCGCTCACGATACCTCCTTCGCGCGCGACGCATTGTCGCTGCCGATTTCCTGATCTTCCACAACGCAATTTTCGGTGACGATATCTCCTTCGCGCGCGACGCAGTTTTCGCTCACGATACCCTGATCTGCCGCGACGCATCGGTGATGATATCTCCTTCGCGCGCGACGCAGTTTTCGGTGACGATATCTCCTTTTTTGCGCGACGCAGTTTTCGGTGACGATAGCTCCTTCGCGCGCGACACAGTTTTCGCTCACGATACCTCCTTCGCGCGCGACGCATTGTCGCTGCTGATTTCCTGATCTTCCACGACGCAGTTTTCGGTGACGATATCTCCTTCGCGCGCGACGCAGTTTTCGGTGACGATATCTCCTTCGCGCGTGACGCAGTTTTCGGTGACGATATCTCCTTCCCGCGCGACGCAGTTGTAGTTGCCAATTCCTGATCGGCCGCGACGCAGTTTTCGGTGACGATATCTTCTTCGCGCGCGACGCAGTTAACGCTTATGAAATCTCCTTCGCGCGCGACGCAGTTGTCGCTGCCGATTTCCTGATCGGCCGCGACAAAGTTTTCGTTGACGATATCTACTTCGAGTGCGACGTAGTTTTCAGTGACGATATATCCTTCGCGCGCGACGCAGTGTTCGCTGCCGATTTCCTTCGCGCACGGCGCAGTTGTCACTGCCGATTTCTCACTGACGATATGTACTTCGCGCGCGACGCAGTTTTCGGTGACGATATCTCTTTCGCGCGGGACGCAATTGTCGCTGCCGATTTCCTGATCTGCCATGACGCAGTTTTGGGTTACGATATCTCCTTCACGGGCGACGCAGTTTTCGGTGACGATATCTCCTTCGCGCGCGACGCAGTTTTCGGTGACCATATCTCCTTCGCGCGCGACACAGTTTTCGCGCGCGATGCCTTGTCGCTATCGATTTCCTGATCTTCCACGACGCAGTTTTCGGTAACGATATCTCCTTCGCGCGCGACGCGGCCGCGACGCAGTTTTCGGTGACGATATCTCCTTCGCGCGCGACGCAGTTGTCGCTGCCGATTTCCTAATCGGCCGCGACAAAGTTTTCATTGACGATATCTACTTCGCGCGCGACATAGTTTTCGGTGATGATATCTCCTTCGCGCGCGACGCAGTGTTCGCTGCCGATTTCCTTCGCGCGCGGCGCAGTTGTCGCTGCCGATTTCTCACTTACGATATGTACTTCGCGCGCGACGCAGTTTGCGGTGACGATATCTCCTTCGCGCGCGACGTAGTTTTCACTCACGATACCTCCTTCGCGCGCGACGCAGTTGTCGCTGCCAATTTCCTGATCGGCCGCGACAAAGTTTTCATTGACGATGTCTACTTCGCGCGCGACGGAGTTTTCAGTGAGGATATCTCCTTCGCGAGCGACGCAGTTGTCGCTGCCGATTTCCTGATCGGCCACGACAAAGTTTTTCGGTGACGATATCTGCTTCGCGCGCGACGCAGTTATCGGTGACGATATCTCCTTGGCGCGCGACGCAGTTTTCGCTGCCGATTTCCTGATCTACCGCGACGCAGTTTTCGGTGACGATATCTCCTTAGCACGCGACGCATTTTCCGCTTACAATATCTCCTTCGCGCGCGACACAGTGTTCGCTGACGAAATCTCCTTCGCGCGCGACGCAGTTGTCGCTGCCGATCTCCTGATCGGCCGCGACAAAGTTTTCGGTGACGATATCTCCTTCGCGCGCGACGCAGTTTTCGGTGACGATATCTCCTTCGCGCGGGACGCAGTTTTCGCTTACGAAATCTCCTTCGCGCGCGACGCAGTTGTCGCTTACCAAATCTCCTTCGCGCACGACGCAGTTGTCGCTGCCGATTTCCTGATCGGCCGCGACAAAGTTTTCGTTGACGATATCTACTTCGCGCGCAACGCAGTTTTTGGTGACGATATCTCCTTCGCGCGCGACGCAGTTTTCGGTGACGATATCTCCTTCGCGCGGGACGCAGTTTTCGGTGACGATATCTCCTTCCCGTGCGACGCAGTTTTCGCTCCCGATACCTCCTTCATGCGCGACGCAGTTGTCGCTGCCGATTTCCTGATCTATCGCGATGCAGTTTTCGGTGACGATATCTCCTTCGCGCGCGACGCATTTTTCGCTTACAATATCTCCTTCGCGCGCGATGCAGTGTTCGCTGACGAAATCTCCTTCGCGCGCGACGCAGTTGTCGCTGCCGATTTCCTGATCGGCCGCGACAAAGTTTTCATAAACGATATCTCCTTCGCGCGCGACGCAGTTTTCGGTGACGTTATCTCCTTCGCCCGCGACGCAGTTTTCGCTCCCGATACCTCCTTCGCGCGCGACGCAGTTGTCGCTGCCGATTTCCTGATCTGCCGTGACGCCGTTTTCGGTGACGATATCTCCTTCGCGCGCGACGCAGTTTTCGCTTACGAAATCTCCCTCGCGTGCGACGCAGTTGTCGCTGCCGATTTCCTGATCGGCCACGACAAAGTTTTCGGTGATGATATCTACTTGGCGCGCGACGCAGTTTTCGGTGACGATATCTCCTTCTCGTGCGATGCAGTTTTCGCTCCCGATACCTCCTTCGCGCGCGACACATTGTCGCTGCCGATTTCCTGATCTTCCAGAACGCAATTTTCGGTGACGATATCTCCTTCGCGCGCGACGCAGTTTTCGGTGACGATATCTCCTTCGCGCGCGACGCAATTGTTGCTGCCGATTTCCTGATCTGCCACGACGTAGTTTTTGGTTACGATATCTCCTTCACGCGCGACGCAGTTTTCGGTGACGATATCTCCTTCGCGCGCGACGCAATTTTCGGTGACCATATCTCCTTCGCGCGCGACACAGTTTTCGCTCACGATACCTCCTTTGCGTGCGAAGCATTGTCGCTGCCGATTTCCTGATCTTCCACGATGCAGTTTTCGGTGACGATATCTCCTTCGCGCGCGACGCAGTTTTCGGTGAAGATATCTCCTTCGCGCGCGACGCAATTGTCGCTGCCGATTTCCTGATCTGCCACGACGTAGTTTTTGGTTACGATATCTCCTTCGCGCGCGACGCAGTGTTCACTGCCGATTTCCTTCGCGCGCGGCGCAGTTGTCGCTGCCGATTTCTCACTGACGATATGTACTTCGCGCGCGACGCAGTTTGCGGTGACGATATCTCCTTTTTTGCGCGACGCAGTTTTCGGTGACGATATCTCCTTCGCGCGCGACGCAGTTTTCGGTGAAGATATCTCCTTCGCGCGCGACGCAATTGTCGCTGTCGATTTCCTGATCTGCCACGACGTAGTTTTTGGTTACGATATCTCCTTCGCGCGCGACGCAGTGTTCGCTGCCGATTTCCTTCGCGCGCGGCGCAGTTGTCGCTGCCGATTTCTCACTGACGATATGTACTTCGCGCGCGACGCAGTTTGCGGTGACGATATCTCCTTTTTCGCGCGACGTAGTTTTCGGTGACGATATCTCCTTCGCGCGCGACGCAGTTGTCGGTGCCGATTTCCTGATCGGCCGCGACAAAGTTTTCATTGACGATGTCTACTTCGTGCGCGACGGAGTTTTCAGTGACGATATCTCCTTCGCGCGCGACGCAGTTGTCACTGCCGATTTCCTGATCGGCCACGACAAAGTTTTCGGTGACGATATCTGCTTCGCGCGCGATGTAGTTTTCGGTGACGATATCTCCTTCGCGCGCGACGCAGTGTTCGCTGCCGATTTCATGATCGGCCGCGACAAAGTTTTCGGTGACGATATCTACTTCGTGCGCGACGCAGTTTTCGGTGACGATATCTCCTTCGCGCGCGACGCAGTTGTCGCTTACCAAATCTCCTTCGCGCACGACGCAGTTGTCGCTGCCGATTTCCTGATCGGCCGCGACAAAGTTTTCATAAACGATATCTCCTTCGCGCGCGACGCAGTTTTCGGTGACGTTATCTCCTTCGCCCGCGACGCAGTTTTCGCTCACGATACCTCCTTCGCGCGCGACGCAGTTGTCGCTGCCGATTTCCTGATCTGCCGCGACGCCGTTTTTTTTGACGATATCTCCTTCGCGCGCGACGCAATTTTCGCTTACGAAATCTCCCTCGCGCGCGACGCAGTTGTCGCCGCCGATTTCCTGATCGGCCACGACAAAGTTTTCGGTGACGATATCTACTTGGCGCGCGACGCAGTTTTCAGTGACGATATCTCCTTCGCGCGCGACGCACTTTTCGGTGACGATATCTCCTTCGCGCGCGATGCAGTTTTCGCTCACGATACGTCCTTCGCGCGCGACGCATTGTCGCTGCCGATTTCCTGATCTTCCACAACGCAATTTTCGGTGACGATATCTCCTTCGCGCGCGACGCAGTTTTCGGTGACGATATCTCCTTCGCGCTTGACGCAGTTGTCGCTGCCGATTTCCTGATCGGCCGCGACAAAGTTTTCATAAACGATATCTCCTTCGCGCGCGACGCAGTTGTCGCTGCCGATTTTCTTGATCTGCCACGACGCAGTTTTGGGTTACGATATCTCCTTCATGCGCGACGCAGTTTTCGGTGACGATATCTCCTTCGCGCGCGACGCAGTTTTCGTTGACCATATCTCCTTCGCGCGCGATGCATTGTCGCTGCCGATTTCCTGATCTTCCACGATGCAGTTTTCGGTGACGATATCTCCTTCGCGCGCGACGCGGCCGCGACGCAGTTTTCGGTGACGATATCTCCTTCGCGCGCGACGCAGTTGTCGCTGCCGATTTCCTGATCGGCCGCGACAAAGTTTTCATTGACGATATCTACTTCGCGCGCGACGTAGTTTTCGGTGATGATATGTCCTTCGCGCGCGACGCAGTGTTCGCTGCCGATTTCCTTCGCGCGCGGCGCAGTTGTCGCTGCCGATTTCTCACTTACGATATGTACTTCGCGCGCGACGCAGTTTGCGGTGACGATATCTCCTTCGCGCGCGACGTAGTTTTCACTCACGATACCTCCTTCGCGCGCGACGCAGTTGTCGCTGCCAATTTCCTGATCGGCCGCGACAAAGTTTTCATTGACGATGTCTACTTCGAGCGCGACGGAGTTTTCAGTGACGATATCTCCTTCGCGAGCGACGCAGTTGTCGCTGCCGATTTCCTGATCGGCCACGACAAAGTTTTTCGGTGACGATATCTGCTTCGCGCGCGACGCAGTTATCGGTGACGATATCTCCTTGGCGCGCGACGCAGTTTTCGCTCCCGATACCTCCTTCACGCGCGACGCAGTTGTCGCTGCCGATTTCCTGATCTACCGCGACGCAGTTTTCGGTGACGATATCTCCTTAGCACGCGACGCATTTTCCGCTTACAATATCTCCTTCGCGCGCGACACAGTGTTCGCTGACGAAATCTCCTTCGCGCGCGACGCAGTTGTCGCTGCCGATCTCCTGATCGGCCGCGACAAAGTTTTCGGTGACGATATCTCCTTCGCGCGCGACGCAGTTTTCGGTGACGATATCTCCTTCGCGCGGGACGCAGTTTTTGCTTACGAAATCTCCTTCGCGCGCGACGCAGTTGTCGCTGCCGATTTCCTGATCTGCCGCGACGCCGTTTTCGGTGACAATATCTCCTTCGCGCGCGACGCAGTTTTCGCTTACGAAATCTCCCTCGCGCGCGACGCAGTTGTCGCAGCCGATTTCCTGATCGGCCACGATAAAGTTTTCGGTGACGATATCTACTTGGCGCGCGACGCAGTTTTCGGTGACGATATCTCCTTCGCGCGCGACGCAGTTTTCGGTGACGATATCTCCGTCGCGCGCGACGCAGTTTTCGCTTACGAAATCTCCCTCGCGCGCGACGCAGTTTTCGCTTACGAAATCTCCCTCGCGCGCGACGCAGTTGTCGCTGCCGATTTCCTGATCGGCCACGATAAAGTTTTCGGTGACGATATCTACTTGGCGCGCGACGCAGTTTTCGGTGACGATATCTCCTTCGCGCGCGACGCAGTTGTCGGTGACGATACCTCCTTCGCGCGCGATGCGGTTTTCGCTCACGATACCTCCTTCGCGCGCGACGCATTGTCGCTGCCGATTTCCTGATCTTCCACAACGCAATTTTCGGTGACGATATCTCCTTCGCGCGCGACGCAGTTTTCGCTCACGATACCCTGATCTGCCACGACGCATCGGTGACGATATCTCCTTCGCGCGCGACGCAGTTTTCGGTGACGATATCTCCTTTTTTGCGCGACGCAGTTTTCGGTGACGATATCTCCTTCGCGCGCGACACAGTTTTCGCTCCCGATACCTCCTTCGCGCGCGACGCATTGTCGCTGCTGATTTCCTGATCTTCCACGACGCAGTTTTCGGTGACGATATCTCCTTCGCGCGCGACGCAGTTTTCGGTGACGATATCTCCTTCGCGCGCGACGCAGTTTTCGGTGACGATATCTCCTACCCGCGCGACGCAGTTTTCGGTGACGATATCTCCTTCCCGCGCGACGCAGTTGTAGTTGCCAATTCCTGATCGGCCGCGACGCAGTTTTCGATAACGATATCTCCTTCGCGCGCGACGCAGTTAACGCTTATGAAATCTCCTTCGCGCGCGACGCAGTTGTCGCTGCCGATTTCCTGATCGGCCGCGACAAAGTTTTCGGTGACGATATCTACTTCGAGCGCGACGTAGTTTTCGGTGACGATATATCCTTCGCGCGCGACGCAGTGTTCGCTGCCGATTTCCTTCGCGCACTGCGCAGTTGTCACTGCCGATTTCTCACTGACGATATGTACTTCGCGCGCGACGCAGTTTGCGGTGACGATATCTCCTTCGCGCGCGACGCAGTTTTCGGTGACGATATCTCCTTCGCGCGGGACGCAATTGTCGCTGCCGATTTCCTGATCTGCCACGACGCAGTTTTGGGTTACGATATCTCCTTCACGGGCGACGCAGTTTTCGGTGACGATATCTCCTTCGCGCGCGACGCAGTTTTCGGTGACCATATCTCCTTCGCGCGCGACACAGTTTTCGCTCACGATACCTCCTTCGCGCGCGATGCATTGTCGCTGCCGATTTCCTGATCTTCCACGACGAAGTTTTCGGTAACGATATCTCCTTCGCGCGCGACGCAGTTTTCGGTGACGATATCTCCTTCGCGCGCGACGCAGTTTTCGGTGACGATATCTCCTTCGCGCGCGACGCAATTGTCGCTGCCGATTTCCTGATCTGCCACGACGTAGTTTTGGGTTACGATATCTCCTTCACGCGCGACGCAGTTTTCGGTGACGATATCTCCGTCGTGCGCGACGCAGTTTTCGGTGACGATATCTCCGTCGCGCGCGACGCAGTTTTCGCTTACGAAATCTCCCTCGCGCGCGAAGCAGTTTTCGCTTACGAAATCTCCCTTGCGCGCGACGCAGTTGTCGCTGCCGATTTCCTGATCGGCCACGATAAAGTTTTCGGTGACGATATCTACTTGGCGCGCGACGCAGTTTTCGGTGACGATATCTCCTTCGCGCGCGACGCAGTTTTCGGTGACGATACCTCCTTCGCGCGCGATGCAGTTTTCGCTCACGATACCTCCTTCGCGCGCGACGCATTGTCGCTGCCGATTTCCTGATCTTCCACAACGCAATTTTCGGTGACGATATCTCCTTCGCGCGCGACGCAGTTTTCGCTCACGATACCCTGATCTGCCGCGACGCATCGGTGATGATATCTCCTTCGCGCGCGACGCAGTTTTCGGTGACGATATCTCCTTTTTTGCGCGACGCAGTTTTCGGTGACGATAGCTCCTTCGCGCGCGACACAGTTTTCGCTCACGATACCTCCTTCGCGCGCGACGCATTGTCGCTGCTGATTTCCTGATCTTCCACGACGCAGTTTTCGGTGACGATATCTCCTTCGCGCGCGACGCAGTTTTCGGTGACGATATCTCCTTCGCGCGTGACGCAGTTTTCGGTGACGATATCTCCTTCCCGCGCGACGCAGTTGTAGTTGCCAATTCCTGATCGGCCGCGACGCAGTTTTCGGTGACGATATCTTCTTCGCGCGCGACGCAGTTAACGCTTATGAAATCTCCTTCGCGCGCGACGCAGTTGTCGCTGCCGATTTCCTGATCGGCCGCGACAAAGTTTTCGTTGACGATATCTACTTCGAGTGCGACGTAGTTTTCAGTGACGATATATCCTTCGCGCGCGACGCAGTGTTCGCTGCCGATTTCCTTCGCGCACGGCGCAGTTGTCACTGCCGATTTCTCACTGACGATATGTACTTCGCGCGCGACGCAGTTTTCGGTGACGATATCTCTTTCGCGCGGGACGCAATTGTCGCTGCCGATTTCCTGATCTGCCATGACGCAGTTTTGGGTTACGATATCTCCTTCACGGGCGACGCAGTTTTCGGTGACGATATCTCCTTCGCGCGCGACGCAGTTTTCGGTGACCATATCTCCTTCGCGCGCGACACAGTTTTCGCGCGCGATGCCTTGTCGCTATCGATTTCCTGATCTTCCACGACGCAGTTTTCGGTAACGATATCTCCTTCGCGCGCGACGCGGCCGCGACGCAGTTTTCGGTGACGATATCTCCTTCGCGCGCGACGCAGTTGTCGCTGCCGATTTCCTAATCGGCCGCGACAAAGTTTTCATTGACGATATCTACTTCGCGCGCGACATAGTTTTCGGTGATGATATCTCCTTCGCGCGCGACGCAGTGTTCGCTGCCGATTTCCTTCGCGCGCGGCGCAGTTGTCGCTGCCGATTTCTCACTTACGATATGTACTTCGCGCGCGACGCAGTTTGCGGTGACGATATCTCCTTCGCGCGCGACGTAGTTTTCACTCACGATACCTCCTTCGCGCGCGACGCAGTTGTCGCTGCCAATTTCCTGATCGGCCGCGACAAAGTTTTCATTGACGATGTCTACTTCGCGCGCGACGGAGTTTTCAGTGAGGATATCTCCTTCGCGAGCGACGCAGTTGTCGCTGCCGATTTCCTGATCGGCCACGACAAAGTTTTTCGGTGACGATATCTGCTTCGCGCGCGACGCAGTTATCGGTGACGATATCTCCTTGGCGCGCGACGCAGTTTTCGCTGCCGATTTCCTGATCTACCGCGACGCAGTTTTCGGTGACGATATCTCCTTAGCACGCGACGCATTTTCCGCTTACAATATCTCCTTCGCGCGCGACACAGTGTTCGCTGACGAAATCTCCTTCGCGCGCGACGCAGTTGTCGCTGCCGATCTCCTGATCGGCCGCGACAAAGTTTTCGGTGACGATATCTCCTTCGCGCGCGACGCAGTTTTCGGTGACGATATCTCCTTCGCGCGGGACGCAGTTTTCGCTTACGAAATCTCCTTCGCGCGCGACGCAGTTGTCGCTTACCAAATCTCCTTCGCGCACGACGCAGTTGTCGCTGCCGATTTCCTGATCGGCCGCGACAAAGTTTTCGTTGACGATATCTACTTCGCGCGCAACGCAGTTTTTGGTGACGATATCTCCTTCGCGCGCGACGCAGTTTTCGGTGACGATATCTCCTTCGCGCGCGACGCAGTTTTCGGTGACGATATCTCCTTCGCGCGCGACGCAATTGTCGCTGCCGATTTCCTGATCTGCCACGACGTAGTTTTGGGTTACGATATCTCCTTCACGCGCGACGCAGTTTTCGGTGACGATATCTCCGTCGTGCGCGACGCAGTTTTCGGTGACGATATCTCCGTCGCGCGCGACGCAGTTTTCGCTTACGAAATCTCCCTCGCGCGCGAAGCAGTTTTCGCTTACGAAATCTCCCTTGCGCGCGACGCAGTTGTCGCTGCCGATTTCCTGATCGGCCACGATAAAGTTTTCGGTGACGATATCTACTTGGCGCGCGACGCAGTTTTCGGTGACGATATCTCCTTCGCGCGCGACGCAGTTTTCGGTGACGATACCTCCTTCGCGCGCGATGCAGTTTTCGCTCACGATACCTCCTTCGCGCGCGACGCATTGTCGCTGCCGATTTCCTGATCTTCCACAACGCAATTTTCGGTGACGATATCTCCTTCGCGCGCGACGCAGTTTTCGCTCACGATACCCTGATCTGCCGCGACGCATCGGTGATGATATCTCCTTCGCGCGCGACGCAGTTTTCGGTGACGATATCTCCTTTTTTGCGCGACGCAGTTTTCGGTGACGATAGCTCCTTCGCGCGCGACACAGTTTTCGCTCACGATACCTCCTTCGCGCGCGACGCATTGTCGCTGCTGATTTCCTGATCTTCCACGACGCAGTTTTCGGTGACGATATCTCCTTCGCGCGCGACGCAGTTTTCGGTGACGATATCTCCTTCGCGCGTGACGCAGTTTTCGGTGACGATATCTCCTTCCCGCGCGACGCAGTTGTAGTTGCCAATTCCTGATCGGCCGCGACGCAGTTTTCGGTGACGATATCTTCTTCGCGCGCGACGCAGTTAACGCTTATGAAATCTCCTTCGCGCGCGACGCAGTTGTCGCTGCCGATTTCCTGATCGGCCGCGACAAAGTTTTCGTTGACGATATCTACTTCGAGTGCGACGTAGTTTTCAGTGACGATATATCCTTCGCGCGCGACGCAGTGTTCGCTGCCGATTTCCTTCGCGCACGGCGCAGTTGTCACTGCCGATTTCTCACTGACGATATGTACTTCGCGCGCGACGCAGTTTTCGGTGACGATATCTCTTTCGCGCGGGACGCAATTGTCGCTGCCGATTTCCTGATCTGCCATGACGCAGTTTTGGGTTACGATATCTCCTTCACGGGCGACGCAGTTTTCGGTGACGATATCTCCTTCGCGCGCGACGCAGTTTTCGGTGACCATATCTCCTTCGCGCGCGACACAGTTTTCGCGCGCGATGCCTTGTCGCTATCGATTTCCTGATCTTCCACGACGCAGTTTTCGGTAACGATATCTCCTTCGCGCGCGACGCGGCCGCGACGCAGTTTTCGGTGACGATATCTCCTTCGCGCGCGACGCAGTTGTCGCTGCCGATTTCCTAATCGGCCGCGACAAAGTTTTCATTGACGATATCTACTTCGCGCGCGACATAGTTTTCGGTGATGATATCTCCTTCGCGCGCGACGCAGTGTTCGCTGCCGATTTCCTTCGCGCGCGGCGCAGTTGTCGCTGCCGATTTCTCACTTACGATATGTACTTCGCGCGCGACGCAGTTTGCGGTGACGATATCTCCTTCGCGCGCGACGTAGTTTTCACTCACGATACCTCCTTCGCGCGCGACGCAGTTGTCGCTGCCAATTTCCTGATCGGCCGCGACAAAGTTTTCATTGACGATGTCTACTTCGCGCGCGACGGAGTTTTCAGTGAGGATATCTCCTTCGCGAGCGACGCAGTTGTCGCTGCCGATTTCCTGATCGGCCACGACAAAGTTTTTCGGTGACGATATCTGCTTCGCGCGCGACGCAGTTATCGGTGACGATATCTCCTTGGCGCGCGACGCAGTTTTCGCTGCCGATTTCCTGATCTACCGCGACGCAGTTTTCGGTGACGATATCTCCTTAGCACGCGACGCATTTTCCGCTTACAATATCTCCTTCGCGCGCGACACAGTGTTCGCTGACGAAATCTCCTTCGCGCGCGACGCAGTTGTCGCTGCCGATCTCCTGATCGGCCGCGACAAAGTTTTCGGTGACGATATCTCCTTCGCGCGCGACGCAGTTTTCGGTGACGATATCTCCTTCGCGCGGGACGCAGTTTTCGCTTACGAAATCTCCTTCGCGCGCGACGCAGTTGTCGCTTACCAAATCTCCTTCGCGCACGACGCAGTTGTCGCTGCCGATTTCCTGATCGGCCGCGACAAAGTTTTCGTTGACGATATCTACTTCGCGCGCAACGCAGTTTTTGGTGACGATATCTCCTTCGCGCGCGACGCAGTTTTCGGTGACGATATCTCCTTCGCGCGGGACGCAGTTTTCGGTGACGATATCTCCTTCCCGTGCGACGCAGTTTTCGCTCCCGATACCTCCTTCATGCGCGACGCAGTTGTCGCTGCCGATTTCCTGATCTATCGCGATGCAGTTTTCGGTGACGATATCTCCTTCGCGCGCGACGCATTTTTCGCTTACAATATCTCCTTCGCGCGCGATGCAGTGTTCGCTGACGAAATCTCCTTCGCGCGCGACGCAGTTGTCGCTGCCGATTTCCTGATCGGCCGCGACAAAGTTTTCATAAACGATATCTCCTTCGCGCGCGACGCAGTTTTCGGTGACGTTATCTCCTTCGCCCGCGACGCAGTTTTCGCTCCCGATACCTCCTTCGCGCGCGACGCAGTTGTCGCTGCCGATTTCCTGATCTGCCGTGACGCCGTTTTCGGTGACGATATCTCCTTCGCGCGCGACGCAGTTTTCGCTTACGAAATCTCCCTCGCGTGCGACGCAGTTGTCGCTGCCGATTTCCTGATCGGCCACGACAAAGTTTTCGGTGATGATATCTACTTGGCGCGCGACGCAGTTTTCGGTGACGATATCTCCTTCTCGTGCGATGCAGTTTTCGCTCCCGATACCTCCTTCGCGCGCGACACATTGTCGCTGCCGATTTCCTGATCTTCCAGAACGCAATTTTCGGTGACGATATCTCCTTCGCGCGCGACGCAGTTTTCGGTGACGATATCTCCTTCGCGCGCGACGCAATTGTTGCTGCCGATTTCCTGATCTGCCACGACGTAGTTTTTGGTTACGATATCTCCTTCACGCGCGACGCAGTTTTCGGTGACGATATCTCCTTCGCGCGCGACGCAATTTTCGGTGACCATATCTCCTTCGCGCGCGACACAGTTTTCGCTCACGATACCTCCTTTGCGTGCGAAGCATTGTCGCTGCCGATTTCCTGATCTTCCACGATGCAGTTTTCGGTGACGATATCTCCTTCGCGCGCGACGCAGTTTTCGGTGAAGATATCTCCTTCGCGCGCGACGCAATTGTCGCTGCCGATTTCCTGATCTGCCACGACGTAGTTTTTGGTTACGATATCTCCTTCGCGCGCGACGCAGTGTTCACTGCCGATTTCCTTCGCGCGCGGCGCAGTTGTCGCTGCCGATTTCTCACTGACGATATGTACTTCGCGCGCGACGCAGTTTGCGGTGACGATATCTCCTTTTTTGCGCGACGCAGTTTTCGGTGACGATATCTCCTTCGCGCGCGACGCAGTTTTCGGTGAAGATATCTCCTTCGCGCGCGACGCAATTGTCGCTGTCGATTTCCTGATCTGCCACGACGTAGTTTTTGGTTACGATATCTCCTTCGCGCGCGACGCAGTGTTCGCTGCCGATTTCCTTCGCGCGCGGCGCAGTTGTCGCTGCCGATTTCTCACTGACGATATGTACTTCGCGCGCGACGCAGTTTGCGGTGACGATATCTCCTTTTTCGCGCGACGTAGTTTTCGGTGACGATATCTCCTTCGCGCGCGACGCAGTTGTCGGTGCCGATTTCCTGATCGGCCGCGACAAAGTTTTCATTGACGATGTCTACTTCGTGCGCGACGGAGTTTTCAGTGACGATATCTCCTTCGCGCGCGACGCAGTTGTCACTGCCGATTTCCTGATCGGCCACGACAAAGTTTTCGGTGACGATATCTGCTTCGCGCGCGACGCTATTGTCGCTGCCGATTTCCTGATTTGCCACGACACAGTTTTCGGTTACGATATCTCCTTCCCGCGCGACGCAGTTGTCGTTGCCGATTCCAGATCGGCCGCGATGCAGGTTTCGGTGACGATATCTCCTTCGCGCGCGACGCAGTTTTCGGCGACGATATCTACTTCGCGCGCGACGCAGTTTCGGTGACGATATCTCCTTCCCGCGCGACGCAGTTGTCGTTGCCGATTCCAGATCGGCCGCGACGCAGTTTTCGGTGACGATATCTCCTTCGCGCGCGACGCAGTTGTTGCTTACGAAATCTCCTTCGCGCGCGACGCAGTTGTCGCTGCCGATTTCCTGATCGACCATGACAAAGTTTTCGGTGACGATATCTGCTTCGCGCGGGACGCAGTTTTCGGTGACGATATCACCTTCGCGCGCGACGCAGTTTTCGGTGACGATATCTCCTTCGCGCGCGACGCAGTTGTCGCTGCCGATTTCCTGATCGGCCATGACAAAGTTTTCGGTGACGATATCTGCTTCGCGCGTGACGCAGTTTTCGGTGACGATATCTCCTTCGCGCGCGACGCAGTTTTCGGTGACGATATCTCCTTCACGCGCGACGCAGTTTTCGCTCCTGATACCTCCTTCACGCGCGACGCAGTTGTCGCTACCGATTTCCTGATCTACCGCAACGCAGTTTTCGGTGACGATATCTCCTTAGCGCGCGACGCTTTTTTCGCTTACAATATCTCCTTCGCGCGCGACGCAGTGTTCGCTGACGAAATCTCCTTCGCGCGCGACGCAGTTGTCGCTGCCGATTTCCTGATCGGCCGCGACAAAGTTTTCGGTGACGATATCTACTTCGTGCGCGACGCAGTTTTCGGTGACGATATCTCCTTGGCGCGCGACGCAGTTTTCGCTTACGAAATCTCCTTCGCGCGCGACGCAATTGTCGCTTACCAAATCTCCTTCGCGCACGACGCAGTTGTCGCTGCCGATTTCCTGATCGGCCGCGACAAACTTTTCATAAACGATATCTCCTTCGCGCGCGACGCAGTTTTCGGTGACGTTATCTCCTTCGCCCGCGATGCAGTTTTCGCTCACGATACCTCCTTCGCGCGCGACGCAGTTGTCGCTGCCGATTTCCTGATCTGCCGCGACGCCGTTTTTGGTGACGATATCTCCTTCGCGCGCGACGCAGTTTCGCTTACGAAATCTCCCTCGCGCGCGACGCAGTTGTCGCCGCCGATTTCCTGATCGGCCACGACAAAGTTTTCGGTGACGATATCTACTTGGCGCGTGACGCAGTTTTCAATGACAATATCTCCTTCGCGCGCGACGCACTTTTCGGTGACGATATATCCTTCGCGCGCGATGCAGTTTTTGCTCACGATACCTCCTTCGCGCGCGACGCATTGTCGCTGCCGATTTCCTGATCTTCCACAACGCAATTTTCGGTGATGATATCTCCTTCGCGCGCGACGCAGTTTTCGGTGACGATATCTCCTTCGCGCGCGACGCAGTTGTCGCTGCCGATTTCCTGATCGGCCGCGACAAAGTTTTCATAAACGATATCTCCTTCGCGCGCGACGCAGTTGTCGCTGCCGATTTTCTTGATCTGCCACGACGCAGTTTTTGGTTACGATATCTCCTTCATGCGCGACGCAGTTTTCGGTGACGATATCTCCTTCGCGCGCGACGCAGTTTTCGTTGACCATATCTCCTTCGCGCGCGATGCATTGTCGCTGCCGATTTCCTGATCTTCCACGATGCAGTTTTCGGTGACGATATCTCCTTCGCGCGCGACGCAGTTTTCGGTGACGATATCTCCTTCCCGCGCGACGCAGTTGTCGTTGCCGATTCCTGATCGTTCGCGACGCAGTTTTCGGTGACGATATCTCCTTCGCGCGCGACGCAGTTGTCGCTGCCGATTTCCTGATCGGCCGTGACAAAGTTTTCGTTGATGATATCTACTTCGCGCGCGACGTAGTTTTCAGTGATGATATCTCCTTCGCGCGCGACGCAGTGTTCGCTGCCGATTTCCTTCGCGCGCGGCGCAGTTGTCGCTGCCGATTTCTCACTGACGATATGTACTTCACGCGCGACGCAGTTTGCGGTGACGATATCTCCTTCGCGCGCGATGCATTGTCGCTGCCGATTTCCTGATCTTCCACGACGCAGTTTTCGGTGACGATATCTCCTTCGCGCGCGACGCAGTTTCGGTGACGATATCTCCTTCCCGCGCGACGCAGTTGTCGTTGCCGATTCCAGATCGGCCGCGACGCAGTTTTCGGTGACGATATCTCCTTCGCGCGCGACGCAGTTGTTGCTTACGAAATCTCCTTCGCGCGCGACGCAGTTGTCGCTGCCGATTTCCTGATCGGCCATGACAAAGTTTTCGGTGACGATATCTGCTTCGCGCGGGACGCAGTTTTCGGTGACGATATCTCCTTCGCGCGCGACGCAGTGTTCGCTGACGAAATCTCCTTCGCGCGCGACGCAGTTGTCGCTGCCGATTTCCTGATCGGCCGCGACAAAGTTTTCGGTGACGATATCTACTTCGTGCGCGACGCAGTTTTCGGTGACGATATCTCCTTGGCGCGCGACGCAGTTTTCGCTTACGCAATCTCCTTCGCGCGCGACGCAATTGTCGCTTACCAAATCTCCTTCGCGCACGACGCAGTTGTCGCTGCCGATTTCCTGATCGGCCGCGACAAAGTTTTCATAAACGATATCTCCTTCGCGCGCGACGCAGTGTTCGCTGCCGATTTCCTTCGCGCGCGGCGCAGTTGTCGCTGCCGATTTCTCACTTACGATATGTACTTCGCGCGCGACGCAGTTTGCGGTGACGATATCTCCTTCGCGCGCGACGTAGTTTTCACTCACGATACCTCCTTCGCGCGCGACGCAGTTGTCGCTGCCAATTTCCTGATCGGCCGCGACAAAGTTTTCATTGACGATGTCTACTTCGCGCGCGACGGAGTTTTCAGTGACGATATCTCCTTCGCGAGCGACGCAGTTGTCGCTGCCGATTTCCTGATCGGCCACGACAAAGTTTTTCGGTGACGATATCTGCTTCGCGCGCGACGCAGTTATCGGTGACGATATCTCCTTGGCGCGCGACGCAGTTTTCGCTCCCGATACCTCCTTCACGCGCGACGCAGTTGTCGCTGCCGATTTCCTGATCTACCGCGACGCAGTTTTCGGTGACGATATCTCCTTAGCACGCGACGCATTTTCCGCTTACAATATCTCCTTCGCGCGCGACACAGTGTTCGCTGACGAAATCTCCTTCGCGCGCGACGCAGTTGTCGCTGCCGATCTCCTGATCGGCCGCGACAAAGTTTTCGGTGACGATATCTCCTTCGCGCGCGACGCAGTTTTCGGTGACGATATCTCCTTCGCGCGGGACGCAGTTTTCGCTTACGAAATCTCCTTCGCGCGCGACGCAGTTGTCGCTTACCAAATCTCCTTCGCGCACGACGCAGTTGTCGCTGCCGATTTCCTGATCGGCCGCGACAAAGTTTTCGTTGACGATATCTACTTCGCGCGCAACGCAGTTTTTGGTGACGATATCTCCTTCGCGCGCGATGCAGTTTTCGGTGACGATATCTCCTTCGCGCGGGACGCAGTTTTCGGTGACGATATCTCCTTCCCGTGCGACGCAGTTTTCGCTCCCGATACCTCCTTCATGCGCGACGCAGTTGTCGCTGCCGATTTCCTGATCTATCGCGATGCAGTTTTCGGTGACGATATCTCCTTCGCGCGCGACGCATTTTTCGCTTACAATATCTCCTTCGCGCGCGATGCAGTGTTCGCTGACGAAATCTCCTTCGCGCGCGACGCAGTTGTCGCTGCCGATTTCCTGATCGGCCGCGACAAAGTTTTCATAAACGATATCTCCTTCGCGCGCGACGCAGTTTTCGGTGACGTTATCTCCTTCGCCCGCGACGCAGTTTTCGCTCCCGATACCTCCTTCGCGCGCGACGCAGTTGTCGCTGCCGATTTCCTGATCTGCCGTGACGCCGTTTTCGGTGACGATATCTCCTTCGCGCGCGACGCAGTTTTCGCTTATGAAATCTCCCTCGCGTGCGACGCAGTTGTCGCTGCCGATTTCCTGATCGGCCACGACAAAGTTTTCGGTGATGATATCTACTTGGCGCGCGACGCAGTTTTCGGTGACGATATCTCCTTCTCGTGCGATGCAGTTTTCGCTCCCGATACCTCCTTCGCGCGCGACACATTGTCGCTGCCGATTTCCTGATCTTCCAGAACGCAATTTTCGGTGACGATATCTCCTTCGCGCGCGACGCAGTTTTCGGTGACGATATCTCCTTCGCGCGCGACGCAATTGTTGCTGCCGATTTCCTGATCTGCCACGACGTAGTTTTTGGTTACGATATCTCCTTCACGCGCGACGCAGTTTTCGGTGACGATATCTCCTTCGCGCGCGACGCAATTTTCGGTGACCATATCTCCTTCGCGCGCGACACAGTTTTCGCTCACGATACCTCCTTTGCGTGCGAAGCATTGTCGCTGCCGATTTCCTGATCTTCCACGATGCAGTTTTCGGTGACGATATCTCCTTCGCGCGCGACGCAGTTTTCGGTGAAGATATCTCCTTCGCGCGCGACGCAATTGTCGCTGCCGATTTCCTGATCTGCCACGACGTAGTTTTTGGTTACGATATCTCCTTCGCGCGCGACGCAGTGTTCACTGCCGATTTCCTTCGCGCGCGGCGCAGTTGTCGCTGCCGATTTCTCACTGACGATATGTACTTCGCGCGCGACGCAGTTTGCGGTGACGATATCTCCTTTTTTGCGCGACGCAGTTTTCGGTGACGATATCTCCTTCGCGCGCGACGCAGTTTTCGGTGAAGATATCTCCTTCGCGCGCGACGCAATTGTCGCTGTCGATTTCCTGATCTGCCACGACGTAGTTTTTGGTTACGATATCTCCTTCGCGCGCGACGCAGTGTTCGCTGCCGATTTCCTTCGCGCGCGGCGCAGTTGTCGCTGCCGATTTCTCACTGACGATATGTACTTCGCGCGCGACGCAGTTTGCGGTGACGATATCTCCTTTTTCGCGCGACGTAGTTTTCGGTGACGATATCTCCTTCGCGCGCGACGCAGTTGTCGGTGCCGATTTCCTGATCGGCCGCGACAAAGTTTTCATTGACGATGTCTACTTCGTGCGCGACGGAGTTTTCAGTGACGATATCTCCTTCGCGCGCGACGCAGTTGTCACTGCCGATTTCCTGATCGGCCACGACAAAGTTTTCGGTGACGATATCTGCTTCGCGCGCGACGCTATTGTCGCTGCCGATTTCCTGATTTGCCACGACACAGTTTTCGGTTACGATATCTCCTTCCCGCGCGACGCAGTTGTCGTTGCCGATTCCAGATCGGCCGCGATGCAGGTTTCGGTGACGATATCTCCTTCGCGCGCGACGCAGTTTTCGGCGACGATATCTACTTCGCGCGCGACGCAGTTTCGGTGACGATATCTCCTTCCCGCGCGACGCAGTTGTCGTTGCCGATTCCAGATCGGCCGCGACGCAGTTTTCGGTGATGATATCTCCTTCGCGCGCGACGCAGTTGTTGCTTACGAAATCTCCTTCGCGCGCGACGCAGTTGTCGCTGCCGATTTCCTGATCGACCATGACAAAGTTTTCGGTGACGATATCTGCTTCGCGCGGGACGCAGTTTTCGGTGACGATATCACCTTCGCGCGCGACGCAGTTTTCGGTGCCGATTTCCTGATCGGCCATGACAAAGTTTTCGGTGACGATATCTGCTTCGCGCGTGACGCAGTTTTCGGTGACGATATCTCCTTCGCGCGCGACGCAGTTTTCGGTGACGATATCTCCTTCACGCGCGACGCAGTTTTCGCTCCTGATACCTCCTTCACGCGCGACGCAGTTGTCGCTACCGATTTCCTGATCTACCGCAACGCAGTTTTCGGTGACGATATCTCCTTAGCGCGCGACGCTTTTTTCGCTTACAATATCTCCTTCGCGCGCGACGCAGTGTTCGCTGACGAAATCTCCTTCGCGCGCGACGCAGTTGTCGCTGCCGATTTCCTGATCGGCCGCGACAAAGTTTTCGGTGACGATATCTACTTCGTGCGCGACGCAGTTTTCGGTGACGATATCTCCTTGGCGCGCGACGCAGTTTTCGCTTACGAAATCTCCTTCGCGCGCGACGCAATTGTCGCTTACCAAATCTCCTTCGCGCACGACGCAGTTGTCGCTGCCGATTTCCTGATCGGCCGCGACAAACTTTTCATAAACGATATCTCCTTCGCGCGCGACGCAGTTTTCGGTGACGTTATCTCCTTCGCCCGCGATGCAGTTTTCGCTCACGATACCTCCTTCGCGCGCGACGCAGTTGTCGCTGCCGATTTCCTGATCTGCCGCGACGCCGTTTTTGGTGACGATATCTCCTTCGCGCGCGACGCAGTTTCGCTTACGAAATCTCCCTCGCGCGCGACGCAGTTGTCGCCGCCGATTTCCTGATCGGCCACGACAAAGTTTTCGGTGACGATATCTACTTGGCGCGTGACGCAGTTTTCAATGACAATATCTCCTTCGCGCGCGACGCACTTTTCGGTGACGATATATCCTTCGCGCGCGATGCAGTTTTCGCTCACGATACCTCCTTCGCGCGCGACGCATTGTCGCTGCCGATTTCCTGATCTTCCACAACGCAATTTTCGGTGATGATATCTCCTTCGCGCGCGACGCAGTTTTCGGTGACGATATCTCCTTCGCGCGCGACGCAGTTGTCGCTGCCGATTTCCTGATCGGCCGCGACAAAGTTTTCATAAACGATATCTCCTTCGCGCGCGACGCAGTTGTCGCTGCCGATTTTCTTGATCTGCCACGACGCAGTTTTTGGTTACGATATCTCCTTCATGCGCGACGCAGTTTTCGGTGACGATATCTCCTTCGCGCGCGACGCAGTTTTCGTTGACCATATCTCCTTCGCGCGCGATGCATTGTCGCTGCCGATTTCCTGATCTTCCACGATGCAGTTTTCGGTGACGATATCTCCTTCGCGCGCGACGCAGTTTTCGGTGACGATATCTCCTTCCCGCGCGACGCAGTTGTCGTTGCCGATTCCTGATCGTCCGCGACGCAGTTTTCGGTGACGATATCTCCTTCGCGCGCGACGCAGTTGTCGCTGCCGATTTCCTGATCGGCCGTGACAAAGTTTTCGTTGATGATATCTACTTCGCGCGCGACGTAGTTTTCAGTGATGATATCTCCTTCGCGCGCGACGCAGTGTTCGCTGCCGATTTCCTTCGCGCGCGGCGCAGTTGTCGCTGCCGATTTCTCACTGACGATATGTACTTCACGCGCGACGCAGTTTGCGGTGACGATATCTCCTTCGCGCGCGATGCATTGTCGCTGCCGATTTCCTGATCTTCCACGACGCAGTTTTCGGTGACGATATCTCCTTCGCGCGCGACGCAGTTTCGGTGACGATATCTCCTTCCCGCGCGACGCAGTTGTCGTTGCCGATTCCAGATCGGCCGCGACGCAGTTTTCGGTGACGATATCTCCTTCGCGCGCGACGCAGTTGTTGCTTACGAAATCTCCTTCGCGCGCGACGCAGTTGTCGCTGCCGATTTCCTGATCGGCCATGACAAAGTTTTCGGTGACGATATCTGCTTCGCGCGGGACGCAGTTTTCGGTGACGATATCTCCTTCGCGCGCGACGCAGTGTTCGCTGACGAAATCTCCTTCGCGCGCGACGCAGTTGTCGCTGCCGATTTCCTGATCGGCCGCGACAAAGTTTTCGGTGACGATATCTACTTCGTGCGCGACGCAGTTTTCGGTGACGATATCTCCTTGGCGCGCGACGCAGTTTTCGCTTACGCAATCTCCTTCGCGCGCGACGCAATTGTCGCTTACCAAATCTCCTTCGCGCACGACGCAGTTGTCGCTGCCGATTTCCTGATCGGCCGCGACAAAGTTTTCATAAACGATATCTCCTTCGCGCGCGACGCAGTGTTCGCTGCCGATTTCCTTCGCGCGCGGCGCAGTTGTCGCTGCCGATTTCTCACTTACGATATGTACTTCGCGCGCGACGCAGTTTGCGGTGACGATATCTCCTTCGCGCGCGACGTAGTTTTCACTCACGATACCTCCTTCACGCGCGACGCAGTTGTCGCTGCCAATTTCCTGATCGGCCGCGACAAAGTTTTCATTGACGATGTCTACTTCGCGCGCGACGGAGTTTTCAGTGACGATATCTCCTTCGCGAGCGACGCAGTTGTCGCTGCCGATTTCCTGATCGGCCACGACAAAGTTTTTCGGTGACGATATCTGCTTCGCGCGCGACGCAGTTATCGGTGACGATATCTCCTTGGCGCGCGACGCAGTTTTCGCTCCCGATACCTCCTTCACGCGCGACGCAGTTGTCGCTGCCGATTTCCTGATCTACCGCGACGCAGTTTTCGGTGACGATATCTCCTTAGCACGCGACGCATTTTCCGCTTACAATATCTCCTTCGCGCGCGACACAGTGTTCGCTGACGAAATCTCCTTCGCGCGCGACGCAGTTGTCGCTGCCGATCTCCTGATCGGCCGCGACAAAGTTTTCGGTGACGATATCTCCTTCGCGCGCGACGCAGTTTTCGGTGACGATATCTCCTTCGCGCGGGACGCAGTTTTCGCTTACGAAATCTCCTTCGCGCGCGACGCAGTTGTCGCTTACCAAATCTCCTTCGCGCACGACGCAGTTGTCGCTGCCGATTTCCTGATCGGCCGCGACAAAGTTTTCGTTGACGATATCTACTTCGCGCGCAACGCAGTTTTTGGTGACGATATCTCCTTCGCGCGCGACGCAGTTTTCGGTGACGATATCTCCTTCGCGCGGGACGCAGTTTTCGGTGACGATATCTCCTTCCCGTGCGACGCAGTTTTCGCTCCCGATACCTCCTTCATGCGCGACGCAGTTGTCGCTGCCGATTTCCTGATCTATCGCGATGCAGTTTTCGGTGACGATATCTCCTTCGCGCGCGACGCATTTTTCGCTTACAATATCTCCTTCGCGCGCGATGCAGTGTTCGCTGACGAAATCTCCTTCGCGCGCGACGCAGTTGTCGCTGCCGATTTCCTGATCGGCCGCGACAAAGTTTTCATAAACGATATCTCCTTCGCGCGCGACGCAGTTTTCGGTGACGTTATCTCCTTCGCCCGCGACGCAGTTTTCGCTCCCGATACCTCCTTCGCGCGCGACGCAGTTGTCGCTGCCGATTTCCTGATCTGCCGTGACGCCGTTTTCGGTGACGATATCTCCTTCGCGCGCGACGCAGTTTTCGCTTACGAAATCTCCCTCGCGTGCGACGCAGTTGTCGCTGCCGATTTCCTGATCGGCCACGACAAAGTTTTCGGTGACGATATCTACTTGGCGCGCGACGCAGTTTTCGGTGACGATATCTCCTTCTCGTGCGATGCAGTTTTCGCTCCCGATACCTCCTTCGCGCGCGACACATTGTCGCTGCCGATTTCCTGATCTTCCAGAACGCAATTTTCGGTGACGATATCTCCTTCGCGCGCGACGCAGTTTTCGGTGACGATATCTCCTTCGTGCGCGACGCAATTGTTGCTGCCGATTTCCTGATCTGCCACGACGTAGTTTTTGGTTACGATATCTCCTTCACGCGCGACGCAGTTTTCGGTGACGATATCTCCTTCGCGCGCGACGCAATTTTCGGTGACCATATCTCCTTCGCGCGCGACACAGTTTTCGCTCACGATACCTCCTTTGCGTGCGAAGCATTGTCGCTGCCGATTTCCTGATCTTCCACGATGCAGTTTTCGGTGACGATATCTCCTTCGCGCGCGACGCAGTTTTCGGTGAAGATATCTCCTTCGCGCGCGACGCAATTGTCGCTGCCGATTTCCTGATCTGCCACGACGTAGTTTTTGGTTACGATATCTCCTTCGCGCGCGACGCAGTGTTCACTGCCGATTTCCTTCGCGCGCGGCGCAGTTGTCGCTGCCGATTTCTCACTGACGATATGTACTTCGCGCGCGACGCAGTTTGCGGTGACGATATCTCCTTTTTTGCGCGACGCAGTTTTCGGTGACGATATCTCCTTCGCGCGCGACGCAGTTTTCGGTGAAGATATCTCCTTCGCGCGCGACGCAATTGTCGCTGTCGATTTCCTGATCTGCCACGACGTAGTTTTTGGTTACGATATCTCCTTCGCGCGCGACGCAGTGTTCGCTGCCGATTTCCTTCGCGCGCGGCGCAGTTGTCGCTGCCGATTTCTCACTGACGATATGTACTTCGCGCGCGACGCAGTTTGCGGTGACGATATCTCCTTTTTCGCGCGACGTAGTTTTCGGTGACGATATCTCCTTCGCGCGCGACGCAGTTGTCGGTGCCGATTTCCTGATCGGCCGCGACAAAGTTTTCATTGACGATGTCTACTTCGTGCGCGACGGAGTTTTCAGTGACGATATCTCCTTCGCGCGCGACGGAGTTGTCACTGCCGATTTCCTGATCGGCCACGACAAAGTTTTCGGTGACGATATCTGCTTCGCGCGCGACGCTATTGTCGCTGCCGATTTCCTGATTTGCCACGACACAGTTTTCGGTTACGATATCTCCTTCCCGCGCGACGCAGTTGTCGTTGCCGATTCCAGATCGGCCGCGATGCAGGTTTCGGTGACGATATCTCCTTCGCGCGCGACGCAGTTTTCGGCGACGATATCTACTTCGCGCGCGACGCAGTTTCGGTGACGATATCTCCTTCCCGCGCGACGCAGTTGTCGTTGCCGATTCCAGATCGGCCGCGACGCAGTTTTCGGTGACGATATCTCCTTCGCGCGCGACGCAGTTGTTGCTTACGAAATCTCCTTCGCGCGCGACGCAGTTGTCGCTGCCGATTTCCTGATCGACCATGACAAAGTTTTCGGTGACGATATCTGCTTCGCGCGGGACGCAGTTTTCGGTGACGATATCACCTTCGCGCGCGACGCAGTTTTCGGTGACGATATCTCCTTCGCGCGCGACGCAGTTGTCGCTGCCGATTTCCTGATCGGCCATGACAAAGTTTTCGGTGACGATATCTGCTTCGCGCGTGACGCAGTTTTCGGTGACGATATCTCCTTTGCGCGCGACGCAGTTTTCGGTGACGATATCTCCTTCACGCGCGACGCAGTTTTCGCTCCTGATACCTCCTTCACGCGCGACGCAGTTGTCGCTACCGATTTCCTGATCTACCGCAACGCAGTTTTCGGTGACGATATCTCCTTAGCGCGCGACGCTTTTTTCGCTTACAATATCTCCTTCGCGCGCGACGCAGTGTTCGCTGACGAAATCTCCTTCGCGCGCGACGCAGTTGTCGCTGCCGATTTCCTGATCGGCCGCGACAAAGTTTTCGGTGACGATATCTACTTCGTGCGCGACGCAGTTTTCGGTGACGATATCTCCTTGGCGCGCGACGCAGTTTTCGCTTACGAAATCTCCTTCGCGCGCGACGCAATTGTCGCTTACCAAATCTCCTTCGCGCACGACGCAGTTGTCGCTGCCGATTTCCTGATCGGCCGCGACAAACTTTTCATAAACGATATCTCCTTCGCGCGCGACGCAGTTTTCGGTGACGTTATCTCCTTCGCCCGCGATGCAGTTTTCGCTCACGATACCTCCTTCGCGCGCGACGCAGTTGTCGCTGCCGATTTCCTGATCTGCCGCGACGCCGTTTTTGGTGACGATATCTCCTTCGCGCGCGACGCAGTTTCGCTTACGAAATCTCCCTCGCGCGCGACGCAGTTGTCGCCGCCGATTTCCTGATCGGCCACGACAAAGTTTTCGGTGACGATATCTACTTGGCGCGTGACGCAGTTTTCAATGACAATATCTCCTTCGCGCGCGACGCACTTTTCGGTGACGATATATCCTTCGCGCGCGATGCAGTTTTCGCTCACGATACCTCCTTCGCGCGCGACGCATTGTCGCTGCCGATTTCCTGATCTTCCACAACGCAATTTTCGGTGATGATATCTCCTTCGCGCGCGACGCAGTTTTCGGTGACGATATCTCCTTCGCGCGCGACGCAGTTGTCGCTGCCGATTTCCTGATCGGCCGCGACAAAGTTTTCATAAACGATATCTCCTTCGCGCGCGACGCAGTTGTCGCTGCCGATTTTCTTGATCTGCCACGACGCAGTTTTTGGTTACGATATCTCCTTCATGCGCGACGCAGTTTTCGGTGACGATATCTCCTTCGCGCGCGACGCAGTTTTCGTTGACCATATCTCCTTCGCGCGCGATGCATTGTCGCTGCCGATTTCCTGATCTTCCACGATGCAGTTTTCGGTGACGATATCTCCTTCGCGCGCGACGCAGTTTTCGGTGACGATATCTCCTTCCCGCGCGACGCAGTTGTCGTTGCCGATTCCTGATCGTCCGCGACGCAGTTTTCGGTGACGATATCTCCTTCGCGCGCGACGCAGTTGTCGCTGCCGATTTCCTGATCGGCCGTGACAAAGTTTTCGTTGATGATATCTACTTCGCGCGCGACGTAGTTTTCAGTGATGATATCTCCTTCGCGCGCGACGCAGTGTTCGCTGCCGATTTCCTTCGCGCGCGGCGCAGTTGTCGCTGCCGATTTCTCACTGACGATATGTACTTCACGCGCGACGCAGTTTGCGGTGACGATATCTCCTTCGCGCGCGATGCATTGTCGCTGCCGATTTCCTGATCTTCCACGACGCAGTTTTCGGTGACGATATCTCCTTCGCGCGCGACGCAATTTCGGTGACGATATCTCCTTCCCGCGCGACGCAGTTGTCGTTGCCGATTCCAGATCGGCCGCGACGCAGTTTTCGGTGACGATATCTCCTTCGCGCGCGACGCAGTTGTTGCTTACGAAATCTCCTTCGCGCGCGACGCAGTTGTCGCTGCCGATTTCCTGATCGGCCATGACAAAGTTTTCGGTGACGATATCTGCTTCGCGCGGGACGCAGTTTTCGGTGACGATATCTCCTTCGCGCGCGACGCAGTGTTCGCTGACGAAATCTCCTTCGCGCGCGACGCAGTTGTCGCTGCCGATTTCCTGATCGGCCGCGACAAAGTTTTCGGTGACGATATCTACTTCGTGCGCGACGCAGTTTTCGGTGACGATATCTCCTTGGCGCGCGACGCAGTTTTCGCTTACGCAATCTCCTTCGCGCGCGACGCAATTGTCGCTTACCAAATCTCCTTCGCGCACGACGCAGTTGTCGCTGCCGATTTCCTGATCGGCCGCGACAAAGTTTTCATAAACGATATCTCCTTCGCGCGCGACGCAGTTTTCGGTGACGTTATCTCCTTCGCCCGCGATGCAGTTTTCGCTCACGATACCTCCTTCGCGCGCGACGCAGTTGTCGCTGCCGATTTCCTGATCTGCCGCGACGCCGTTTTTGGTGACGATATCTCCTTCGCGCGCGACGCAGTTTTCGCTTACGAAATCTCCCTCGCGCGCGACGCAGTTGTCGCCGCCGATTTCCTGATCGGCCACGACAAAGTTTTCGGTGACGATATCTACTTGGCGCGTGACGCAGTTTTCAGTGACGATATCTCCTTCGCGCGCGACGCACTTTTCGGTGACGATATATCCTTCGCGCGCGATGCAGTTTTCGCTCACGATACCTCCTTCGCGCGCGACGCATTGTCGCTGCCGATTTCCTGATCTTCCACAACGCAATTTTCGGTGATGATATCTCCTTCGCGCGCGACGCAGTTTTCGGTGACGATATCTCCTTCGCGCGCGACGCAGTTGTCGCTGCCGATTTCCTGATCGGCCGCGACAAAGTTTTCATAAACGATATCTCCTTCGCGCGCGACGCAGTTGTCGCTGCCGATTTTCTTGATCTGCCACGACGCAGTTTTTGGTTACGATATCTCCTTCATGCGCGACGCAGTTTTCGGTGACGATATCTCCTTCGCGCGCGACGCAGTTTTCGTTGACCATATCTCCTTCGCGCGCGATGCATTGTCGCTGCCGATTTCCTGATCTTCCACGATGCAGTTTTCGGTGACGATATCTCCTTCGCGCGCGACGCAGTTTTCGGTGACGATATCTCCTTCCCGCGCGACGCAGTTGTCGTTGCCGATTCCTGATCGTCCGCGACGCAGTTTTCGGTGACGATATCTCCTTCGCGCGCGACGCAGTTGTCGCTGCCGATTTCCTGATCGGCCGTGACAAAGTTTTCGTTGATGATATCTACTTCGCGCGCGACGTAGTTTTCAGTGATGATATCTCCTTCGCGCGCGACGCAGTGTTCGCTGCCGATTTCCTTCGCGCGCGGCGCAGTTGTCGCTGCCGATTTCTCACTGACGATATGTACTTCACGCGCGACGCAGTTTGCGGTGACGATATCTCCTTCGCGCGCGATGCATTGTCGCTGCCGATTTCCTGATCTTCCACGACGCAGTTTTCGGTGACGATATCTCCTTCGCGCGCGACGCAGTTTCGGTGACGATATCTCCCTCCCGCGCGATTCCAGATCGGCCGCGACGCAGTTTTCGGTGACGATATCTCCTTCGCGCGCGACGCAGTTGTTGCTTACGAAATCTCCTTCGCGCGCGACGCAGTTGTCGCTGCCGATTTCCTGATCGGCCATGACAAAGTTTTCGGTGACGATATCTGCTTCGCGCGGGACGCAGTTTTCGGTGACGATATCTCCTTCGCGCGCGACGCAGTGTTCGCTGACGAAATCTCCTTCGCGCGCGACGCAGTTGTCGCTGCCGATTTCCTGATCGGCCGCGACAAAGTTTTCGGTGACGATATCTACTTCGTGCGCGACGCAGTTTTCGGTGACGATATCTCCTTGGCGCGCGACGCAGTTTTCGCTTACGCAATCTCCTTCGCGCGCGACGCAATTGTCGCTTACCAAATCTCCTTCGCGCACGACGCAGTTGTCGCTGCCGATTTCCTGATCGGCCGCGACAAAGTTTTCATAAACGATATCTCCTTCGCGCGCGACGCAGTTTTCGGTGACGTTATCTCCTTCGCCCGCGATGCAGTTTTCGCTCACGATACCTCCTTCGCGCGCGACGCAGTTGTCGCTGCCGATTTCCTGATCTGCCGCGACGCCATTTTTGGTGACGATATCTCCTTCGCGCGCGACGCAGTTTTCGCTTACGAAATCTCCCTCGCGCGCGACGCAGTTGTCGCCGCCGATTTCCTGATCGGCCACGACAAAGTTTTCGGTGACAATATCTACTTGGCGCGTGACGCAGTTTTCAGTGACGATATCTCCTTCGCGCGCGACGCACTTTTCGGTGACGATATATCCTTCGCGCGCGATGCAGTTTTCGCTCACGATACCTCCTTCGCGCGCGACGCATTGTCGCTGCCGATTTCCTGATCTTCCACAACGCAATTTTCGGTGATGATATCTCCTTCGCGCGCGACGCAGTTTTCGGTGACGATATCTCCTTCGCGCGCGACGCAGTTGTCGCTGCCGATTTCCTGATCGGCCGCGACAAAGTTTTCATAAACGATATCTCCTTCGCGCGCGACGCAGTTGTCGCTGCCGATTTTCTTGATCTGCCACGACGCAGTTTTTGGTTACGATATCTCCTTCATGCGCGACGCAGTTTTCGGTGACGATATCTCCTTCGCGCGCGACGCAGTTTTCGTTGACCATATCTCCTTCGCGCGCGATGCATTGTCGCTGCCGATTTCCTGATCTTCCACGATGCAGTTTTCGGTGACGATATCTCCTTCGCGCGCGACGCAGTTTTCGGTGACGATATCTCCTTCCCGCGCGACGCAGTTGTCGTTGCCGATTCCTGATCGTCCGCGACGCAGTTTTCGGTGACGATATCTCCTTCGCGCGCGACGCAGTTGTCGCTGCCGATTTCCTGATCGGCCGTGACAAAGTTTTCGTTGATGATATCTACTTCGCGCGCGACGTAGTTTTCAGTGATGATATCTCCTTCGCGCGCGACGCAGTGTTCGCTGCCGATTTCCTTCGCGCGCGGCGCAGTTGTCGCTACCGATTTCTCACTGACGATATGTACTTCACGCGCGACGCAGTTTGCGGTGACGATATCTCCTTCGCGCGCGATGCATTGTCGCTGCCGATTTCCTGATCTTCCACGACGCAGTTTTCGGTGACGATATCTCCTTCGCGCGCGACGCAGTTTCGGTGACGATATCTCCTTCCCGCGCGATTCCAGATCGGCCGCGACGCAGTTTTCGGTGACGATATCTCCTTCGCGCGCGACGCAGTTGTTGCTTACGAAATCTCCTTCGCGCGCGACGCAGTTGTCGCTGCCGATTTCCTGATCGGCCATGACAAAGTTTTCGGTGTCGATATCTGCTTCGCGCGGGACGCAGTTTTCGGTGACGATATCTCCTTCGCGCGCGACGCAGTGTTCGCTGACGAAATCTCCTTCGCGCGCGACGCAGTTGTCGCTGCCGATTTCCTGATCGGCCGCGACAAAGTTTTCGGTGACGATATCTACTTCGTGCGCGACGCAGTTTTCGGTGACGATATCTCCTTGGCGCGCGACG
This sequence comes from Salix caprea, assembly GCA_964035475.1. Lineage (NCBI taxonomy): Eukaryota > Viridiplantae > Streptophyta > Magnoliopsida > Malpighiales > Salicaceae > Salix > Salix caprea. Next base: position 14,020,176 of record OZ037745.1, read on the forward strand.
CAGTTTTCGCTTACGCAATCTCCTTCGCGCGCGACGCAATTGTCGCTTACCAAATCTCCTTCGCGCACGACGCAGTTGTCGCTGCCGATTTCCTGATCGGCCGCGACAAAGTTTTCATAAACGATATCTCCTTCGCGCGCGACGCAGTTTTCGGTGACGTTATCTCCTTCGCCCGCGATGCAGTTTTCGCTCACGATACCTCCTTCGCGCGCGACGCAGTTGTCGCTGCCGATTTCCTGATCTGCCGCGACGCCGTTTTTGGTGACGATATCTCCTTCGCGCGCGACGCAGTTTTCGCTTACGAAATCTCCCTCGCGCGCGACGCAGTTGTCGCCGCCGATTTCCTGATCGGCCACGACAAAGTTTTCGGTGACGATATCTACTTGGCGCGTGACGCAGTTTTCAGTGACGATATCTCCTTCGCGCGCGACGCACTTTTCGGTGACGATATATCCTTCGCGCGCGATGCAGTTTTCGCTCACGATACCTCCTTCGCGCGCGACGCATTGTCGCTGCCGATTTCCTGATCTTCCACAACGCAATTTTCGGTGATGATATCTCCTTCGCGCGCGACGCAGTTTTCGGTGACGATATCTCCTTCGCGCGCGACGCAGTTGTCGCTGCCGATTTCCTGATCGGCCGCGACAAAGTTTTCATAAACGATATCTCCTTCGCGCGCGACGCAGTTGTCGTTGCCGATTTTCTTGATCTGCCACGACGCAGTTTTTGGTTACGATATCTCCTTCATGCGCGACGCAGTTTTCGGTGACGATATCTCCTTCGCGCGCGACGCAGTTTTCGTTGACCATATCTCCTTCGCGCGCGATGCATTGTCGCTGCCGATTTCCTGATCTTCCACGATGCAGTTTTCGGTGACGATATCTCCTTCGCGCGCGACGCAGTTTTCGGTGACGATATCTCCTTCCCGCGCGACGCAGTTGTCGTTGCCGATTCCTGATCGTCCGCGACGCAGTTTTCGGTGACGATATCTCCTTCGCGCGCGACGCAGTTGTCGCTGCCGATTTCCTGATCGGCCGTGACAAAGTTTTCGTTGATGATATCTACTTCGCGCGCGACGTAGTTTTCAGTGATGATATCTCCTTCGCGCGCGACGCAGTGTTCGCTACCGATTTCCTTCGCGCGCGGCGCAGTTGTCGCTGCCGATTTCTCACTGACGATATGTACTTCACGCGCGACGCAGTTTGCGGTGACGATATCTCCTTCGCGCGCGATGCATTGTCGCTGCCGATTTCCTGATCTTCCACGACGCAGTTTTCGGTGACGATATCTCCTTCGCGCGCGACGCAGTTTCGGTGACGATATCTCCTTCCCGCGCGATTCCAGATCGGCCGCGACGCAGTTTTCGGTGACGATATCTCCTTCGCGCGCGACGCAGTTGTTGCTTACGAAATCTCCTTCGCGCGCGACGCAGTTGTCGCTGCCGATTTCCTGATCGGCCATGACAAAGTTTTCGGTGACGATATCTGCTTCGCGCGGGACGCAGTTTTCGGTGACGATATCTCCTTCGCGCGCGACGCAGTTTTCGGTGACGATATCTCCTTCGCGCGCGACGCAGTTGTCGCTGCCGATTTCCTGATCGGCCATGACAAAGTTTTCGGTGACGATATCTGCTTCGCGCGTGACGCAGTTTTCGGTGACGATATCTCCTTCGCGCGCGACGCAGTTTTCGGTGACGATATCTCCTTCACGCGCGACGCAGTTTTCGCTCCTGATACCTCCTTCACGCGCGACGCAGTTGTCGCTACCGATTTCCTGATCTACCGCAACGCAGTTTTCGGTGACGATATCTCCTTAGCGCGCGACGCATTTTTCGCTTACAATATCTCCTTCGCGCGCGACGCAGTGTTCGCTGACGAAATCTCCTTCGCGCGCGACGCAGTTGTCGCTGCCGATTTCCTGATCGGCCGCGACAAAGTTTTCGGTGACGATATCTACTTCGTGCGCGACGCAGTTTTCGGTGACGATATCTCCTTGGCGCGCGACGCAGTTTTCGCTTACGAAATCTCCTTCGCGCGCGACGCAATTGTCGCTTACCAAATCTCCTTCGCGCACGACGCAGTTGTTGCTGCCGATTTCCTGATCGGCCGCGACAAAATTTCATAAACGATATCTCCTTCGCGCGCGACGCAGTTTTCGGTGACGTTATCTCCTTCGCCCGCGATGCAGTTTTCGCTCACGATACCTCCTTCGCGCGCGACGCAGTTGTCGCTGCCGATTTCCTGATCTGCCGCGACGCCGTTTTTGGTGACGATATCTCCTTCGCGCGCGACGCAGTTTTCGCTTACGAAATCTCCCTCGCGCGCGACGCAGTTGTCGCCGCCGATTTCCTGATCGGCCACGACAAAGTTTTCGGTGACGATATCTACTTGGCGCGCGACGCAGTTTTCGGTGACGATATCTCCTTCGCGCGCGACGCACTTTTCGGTGACGATATCTCCTTCGCGCGCGATGAAGTTTTCGCTCACGATACCTCCTTCGCGCGCGACGCATTGTCGCTGCCGATTTCCTGATCTTCCACAACGCAATTTTCGGTGACGATATCTCCTTCGCGCGCGACGCAGTTTTCGGTGACGATATCTCCTTCGCGCGCGACGCAGTTGTCGCTGCCGATTTCCTGATCGGCCGCGACAAAGTTTTCATAAACGATATCTCCTTCGCGCGCGACGCAGTTGTCGCTGCCGATTTTCTTGATCTGCCACGACGCAGTTTTGGGTTACGATATCTCCTTCATGCGCGACGCAGTTTTCGGTGACGATATCTCCTTCGCGCGCGACGCAGTTTTCATTGACCATATCTCCTTCGCGCGCGATGCATTGTCGCTGCCGATTTCCTGATCTTCCACGACGCAGTTTTCGGTGACGATATCTCCTTCGCGCGCGACGCAGTTTTCGGTGACGATATATCTCCTTCCCGCGCGACGCAGTTGTCGTTGCCGATTCCTGATCGTCCGCGACGCAGTTTTCGGTGACGATATCTCCTTCGCGCGCGACGCAGTTGTCGCTGCCGATTTCCTGATCGGCCGTGACAAAGTTTTCGTTGATGATATCTACTTCGCGCGCGACGTAGTTTTCCGTGATGATATCTCCTTCGCGCGCGACGCAGTGTTCGCTGCCGATTTCCTTCGCGCGCGGCGCAGTTGTCGCTGCCGATTTCTCACTGACGATATGTACTTCACGCGCGACGCAGTTTGCGGTGACGATATCTCCTTCGCGCGCGACGCAGTTTTCGCTCACGATACCTCCTTCGCGCGCGACGCAGTTGTCGCTGCCGATTTCCTGATCGGCCGCGACAAAGTTTTCATTGACGATGTCTACTTCGCGCGCGACGGAGTTTTCAGTGATGATATCTCCTTCGCGAGCGACGCAGTTGTCGCTGCCGATTTCCTGATCGGCCACGACAAAGTTTTCGGTGACGATATCTGCTTTGCACGCGACGCAGTTATCGGTGACGATATCTCCTTGGCGCGCGACGCAGTTTTCGGTGACGATATCTCCTTCCCGCGCGACGCAGTTTTCGCTCCCGATACCTCCTTCACGCGCGACGCAGTTGTCGCTGCCGATTTCCTGATCTACCGCGATGCAGTTTTCGGTGACAATATCTCCTTCGCGCGCGACGCATTTTTCGCTTACAATACCTCCTTCACGCGCGACGCAGTTGTCGCTGCCGATTTCCTGATCTACCGCGATGCAGTTTTCGGTGACGATATCTCCTTCGCGCGCGACGCAGTTTTCGGTGACGATATTTCCTTCGCGCGCGACGCAGTTGTCATTGCCGATTCCTGATCGGCCGCGACGCAGTTTTCGGTGACGATATCTCCTTCGCGCGCGACGCAATTGTCGCTGCCGATTTCCTGATCTGCCACGACGTAGTTTTTGGTTACGATATCTCCTTCACGCGCGACGCAGTTTTCGGTGACGATATCTCCGTCGCGCGCGACGCAGTTTTCGCTTACGAAATCTCCCTCGCGCGTGACGCAGTTTTCGCTTACGAAATCTCCCTCGCGCGCGACGCAGTTGTCGCTGCCGATTTCCTGATCGGCCACGATAACGTTTTCGGTGACGATATCTACTTGGCGCGCGACGCAGTTTTCGGTGACGATATCTCCTTCGCGCGCGACGCAGTTTTCGGTGACGATACCTCCTTCACGCGCGATGCAGTTTTCGCTCACGATACCTCCTTCGCGCGCGACGCATTGTCGCTGCCGATTTCCTGATCTTCCACAACGCAATTTTCGGTGACGATATCTCCTTCGCGCGCGACGCAGTTTTCGCTCACGATACCCTGATCTGCCACGACGCATCGGTGACGATATCTCCTTCCCGCGCGACGCAGTTTTCGGTGACGATATCTCCTTTTTTGCGTGACGCAGTTTTCGGTGACGATATCTCCTTCGCGCGCGACACAGTTTTCGCTCCCGATACCTCCTTCGCGCGCGACGCATTGTCGCTGCTGATTTCCTGATCTTCCACGACGCAGTTTTCGGTGACGATATCTCCTTCGCGCACGACGCAGTTTTCGGTGACGATATCTCCTTCCCGCGCGACGCAGTTGTAGTTGCCAATTCCTGATCGGCCGCGACGCAGTTTTCGGTGACGATATCTCCTTCGCGCGCGACGCAGTTAACGCTTATGAAATCTCCTTCGTGCGCGACGCAGTTGTCGCTGCCGATTTCCTGATCGGCCGCGACAAAGTTTTCGTTGACGATATCTACTTCGAGCACGACGTAGTTTTCGGTGACGATATATCCTTCGCGCGCGACGCAGTGTTTGCTGCCGATTTCCTTCGCGCACTGCGCAGTTGTCACTCCCGATTTCTCACTGACGATATGTACTTCGCGCGCGACGCAGTTTGCGGTGACGATATCTCCTTCGCGCGCGACGCAGTTTTCGGTGACGATATCTCCTTCGCGCGGGACGCAATTGTCGCTGCCGATTTCCTGATCTGCCACGACGCAGTTTTGGGTTACGATATCTCCTTCACGGGCGACGCAGTTTTCGGTGACGATATCTCCTTCGCGCGCGACGCAGTTTTCGGTGACCATATCTCCTTCGCGCGCGACACAGTGTCGCTGCCGATTTCCTGATCTTCCACGACGCAGTTTTCGGTAACGATATCTCCTTCGCGCGCGACGCAGTTGTCGGTGACGATATCTCCTTCGCGCGCGACGCAGTTGTCGTTGCCTATTCCTGATCGGCCGCGACGCAGTTTTCGGTGACGATATCTCCTTCGCGCGCGACGCAATTGTCGCTGCCGATTTCCTGATCTGCCACGACGTAGTTTTTGGTTACGATATCTCCTTCACGCGCGACGCAGTTTTCGGTGACGATATCTCCGTCGCGCGCGACGCAGTTTTCGCTTACGAAATCTCCCTCGCGCGCGACGCAGTTTTCGCTTACGAAATCTCCCTCGCGCGCGACGCAGTTGTCGCTGCCGATTTCCTGATCGGCCACGATAAAGTTTTCGGTGACGATATCTACTTGGCGCGCGACGCAGTTTTCGGTGACGATATCTCCTTCGCGCGCGACGCAGTTTTCGGTGACGATACCTCCTTCGCGCGCGATGCAGTTTTCGCTCACGATACCTCCTTCGCGCGCGACGCATTGTCGCTGCCGATTTCCTGATCTTCCACAACGCAATTTTCGGTGACGATATCTCCTTCGCGCGCGATGCAGTTTTCGCTCACGATACCCTGATCTGCCACGACGCATCGGTGACGATATCTCCTTCGCGCGCGACGCAGTTTTCGGTGACGATATCTCCTTTTTTGCGCGACGCAGTTTTCGGTGACGATATCTCCTTCGCGCGCGACACAGTTTTCTCTCACGATACCTCCTTCGCGCGCGACGCATTGTCGCTGCTGATTTCCTGTTCTTCCTCGACGCAGTTTTCGGTGACGATATCTCCTTCGCGCGCGACGTAGTTTTCGGTGACGATATCTCCTTCGCGCGCGACGCAGTTTTCGGTGACGATATCTCCTTCCCGCGCGACGCATTTGTAGTTGCCAATTCCTGATCGGCCGCGACGCAGTTTTCGGTGACGATATCTCCTTCGCGCGCGACGCAGTTAACGCTTATGAAATCTCCTTCGCGCGCGACGCAGTTGTCGCTGCCGATTTCCTGATCGGCCGCGACAAAGTTTTCGTTGACGATATCTACTTCGAGCGCGACGTAGTTTTCGGTAACGATATATCCTTCGCGCGCGACGCAGTGTTCGCTGCCGATTTCTCACTGACGATATGTACTTCGCGCGCGACGCAGTTTGCGGTGACGATATCTCCTTCGCGCGCGACGCAGTTTTCGGTGACGATATCTCCTTTGCGCGGGACGCAATTGTCGCTGCCGATTTCCTGATCTGCCACGACGCAGTTTTCGGTTACGATATCTCCTTCACGGGCGACGCAGTTTTCGGTGACGATATCTCCTTCGCGCGCGACGCAGTTTTCATTGACCATATCTCCTTCGCGCGCGATGCATTGTCGCTGCCGATTTCCTGATCTTCCACGACGCAGTTTTCGGTAACGATATCTCCTTCACGCGCGACGCAGTTTTCGGTGACGATATCTCCTTCGCGCGCGACGCAGTTGTCGTTGCCGATTCCTGATCGGCCGCGACGCAGTTTTCGGTGACGATATCTCCTTCGCGCGCGACGCAATTGTCGCTGCCGATTTCCTGATCTGCCACGACGTAGTTTTTGGTTACGATATCTCCTTCACGCGCGACGCAGTTTTCGGTGACGATATCTCCGTCGCGCGCGACGCAGTTTTCGCTTACGAAATCTCCCTCGCGCGTGACGCAGTTTTCGCTTACGAAATCTCCCTCGCGCGCGACGCAGTTGTCGCTGCCGATTTCCTGATCGGCCACGATAACGTTTTCATAAACGATATCTCCTTCGCGCGCGACGCAGTTGTCGCTGCCGATTTTCTTGATCTGCCACGACGCAGTTTTGGGTTACGATATCTCCTTCATGCGCGACGCAGTTTTCGGTGACGATATCTCCTTCGCGCGCGACGCAGTTTTCATTGACCATATCTCCTTCGCGCGCGATGCATTGTCGCTGCCGATTTCCTGATCTTCCACGACGCAGTTTTCGGTGACGATATCTCCTTCGCGCGCGACGCAGTTTTCGGTGACGATATATCTCCTTCCCGCGCGACGCAGTTGTCGTTGCCGATTCCTGATCGTCCGCGACGCAGTTTTCGGTGACGATATCTCCTTCGCGCGCGACGCAGTTGTCGCTGCCGATTTCCTGATCGGCCGTGACAAAGTTTTCGTTGATGATATCTACTTCGCGCGCGACGTAGTTTTCCGTGATGATATCTCCTTCGCGCGCGACGCAGTGTTCGCTGCCGATTTCCTTCGCGCGCGGCGCAGTTGTCGCTGCCGATTTCTCACTGACGATATGTACTTCACGCGCGACGCAGTTTGCGGTGACGATATCTCCTTCGCGCGCGACGCAGTTTTCGCTCACGATACCTCCTTCGCGCGCGACGCAGTTGTCGCTGCCGATTTCCTGATCGGCCGCGACAAAGTTTTCATTGACGATGTCTACTTCGCGCGCGACGGAGTTTTCAGTGATGATATCTCCTTCGCGAGCGACGCAGTTGTCGCTGCCGATTTCCTGATCGGCCACGACAAAGTTTTCGGTGACGATATCTGCTTTGCACGCGACGCAGTTATCGGTGACGATATCTCCTTGGCGCGCGACGCAGTTTTCGGTGACGATATCTCCTTCCCGCGCGACGCAGTTTTCGCTCCCGATACCTCCTTCACGCGCGACGCAGTTGTCGCTGCCGATTTCCTGATCTACCGCGATGCAGTTTTCGGTGACAATATCTCCTTCGCGCGCGACGCATTTTTCGCTTACAATACCTCCTTCACGCGCGACGCAGTTGTCGCTGCCGATTTCCTGATCTACCGCGATGCAGTTTTCGGTGACGATATCTCCTTCGCGCGCGACGCAGTTTTCGGTGACGATATTTCCTTCGCGCGCGACGCAGTTGTCATTGCCGATTCCTGATCGGCCGCGACGCAGTTTTCGGTGACGATATCTCCTTCGCGCGCGACGCAATTGTCGCTGCCGATTTCCTGATCTGCCACGACGTAGTTTTTGGTTACGATATCTCCTTCACGCGCGACGCAGTTTTCGGTGACGATATCTCCGTCGCGCGCGACGCAGTTTTCGCTTACGAAATCTCCCTCGCGCGTGACGCAGTTTTCGCTTACGAAATCTCCCTCGCGCGCGACGCAGTTGTCGCTGCCGATTTCCTGATCGGCCACGATAACGTTTTCGGTGACGATATCTACTTGGCGCGCGACGCAGTTTTCGGTGACGATATCTCCTTCGCGCGCGACGCAGTTTTCGGTGACGATACCTCCTTCACGCGCGATGCAGTTTTCGCTCACGATACCTCCTTCGCGCGCGACGCATTGTCGCTGCCGATTTCCTGATCTTCCACAACGCAATTTTCGGTGACGATATCTCCTTCGCGCGCGACGCAGTTTTCGCTCACGATACCCTGATCTGCCACGACGCATCGGTGACGATATCTCCTTCCCGCGCGACGCAGTTTTCGGTGACGATATCTCCTTTTTTGCGTGACGCAGTTTTCGGTGACGATATCTCCTTCGCGCGCGACACAGTTTTCGCTCCCGATACCTCCTTCGCGCGCGACGCATTGTCGCTGCTGATTTCCTGATCTTCCACGACGCAGTTTTCGGTGACGATATCTCCTTCGCGCACGACGCAGTTTTCGGTGACGATATCTCCTTCCCGCGCGACGCAGTTGTAGTTGCCAATTCCTGATCGGCCGCGACGCAGTTTTCGGTGACGATATCTCCTTCGCGCGCGACGCAGTTAACGCTTATGAAATCTCCTTCGTGCGCGACGCAGTTGTCGCTGCCGATTTCCTGATCGGCCGCGACAAAGTTTTCGTTGACGATATCTACTTCGAGCACGACGTAGTTTTCGGTGACGATATATCCTTCGCGCGCGACGCAGTGTTTGCTGCCGATTTCCTTCGCGCACTGCGCAGTTGTCACTCCCGATTTCTCACTGACGATATGTACTTCGCGCGCGACGCAGTTTGCGGTGACGATATCTCCTTCGCGCGCGACGCAGTTTTCGGTGACGATATCTCCTTCGCGCGGGACGCAATTGTCGCTGCCGATTTCCTGATCTGCCACGACGCAGTTTTGGGTTACGATATCTCCTTCACGGGCGACGCAGTTTTCGGTGACGATATCTCCTTCGCGCGCGACGCAGTTTTCGGTGACCATATCTCCTTCGCGCGCGACACAGTGTCGCTGCCGATTTCCTGATCTTCCACGACGCAGTTTTCGGTAACGATATCTCCTTCGCGCGCGACGCAGTTGTCGGTGACGATATCTCCTTCGCGCGCGACGCAGTTGTCGTTGCCTATTCCTGATCGGCCGCGACGCAGTTTTCGGTGACGATATCTCCTTCGCGCGCGACGCAATTGTCGCTGCCGATTTCCTGATCTGCCACGACGTAGTTTTTGGTTACGATATCTCCTTCACGCGCGACGCAGTTTTCGGTGACGATATCTCCGTCGCGCGCGACGCAGTTTTCGCTTACGAAATCTCCCTCGCGCGCGACGCAGTTTTCGCTTACGAAATCTCCCTCGCGCGCGACGCAGTTGTCGCTGCCGATTTCCTGATCGGCCACGATAAAGTTTTCGGTGACGATATCTACTTGGCGCGCGACGCAGTTTTCGGTGACGATATCTCCTTCGCGCGCGACGCAGTTTTCGGTGACGATACCTCCTTCGCGCGCGATGCAGTTTTCGCTCACGATACCTCCTTCGCGCGCGACGCATTGTCGCTGCCGATTTCCTGATCTTCCACAACGCAATTTTCGGTGACGATATCTCCTTCGCGCGCGATGCAGTTTTCGCTCACGATACCCTGATCTGCCACGACGCATCGGTGACGATATCTCCTTCGCGCGCGACGCAGTTTTCGGTGACGATATCTCCTTTTTTGCGCGACGCAGTTTTCGGTGACGATATCTCCTTCGCGCGCGACACAGTTTTCTCTCACGATACCTCCTTCGCGCGCGACGCATTGTCGCTGCTGATTTCCTGTTCTTCCTCGACGCAGTTTTCGGTGACGATATCTCCTTCGCGCGCGACGTAGTTTTCGGTGACGATATCTCCTTCGCGCGCGACGCAGTTTTCGGTGACGATATCTCCTTCCCGCGCGACGCATTTGTAGTTGCCAATTCCTGATCGGCCGCGACGCAGTTTTCGGTGACGATATCTCCTTCGCGCGCGACGCAGTTAACGCTTATGAAATCTCCTTCGCGCGCGACGCAGTTGTCGCTGCCGATTTCCTGATCGGCCGCGACAAAGTTTTCGTTGACGATATCTACTTCGAGCGCGACGTAGTTTTCGGTAACGATATATCCTTCGCGCGCGACGCAGTGTTCGCTGCCGATTTCTCACTGACGATATGTACTTCGCGCGCGACGCAGTTTGCGGTGACGATATCTCCTTCGCGCGCGACGCAGTTTTCGGTGACGATATCTCCTTTGCGCGGGACGCAATTGTCGCTGCCGATTTCCTGATCTGCCACGACGCAGTTTTCGGTTACGATATCTCCTTCACGGGCGACGCAGTTTTCGGTGACGATATCTCCTTCGCGCGCGACGCAGTTTTCATTGACCATATCTCCTTCGCGCGCGATGCATTGTCGCTGCCGATTTCCTGATCTTCCACGACGCAGTTTTCGGTAACGATATCTCCTTCACGCGCGACGCAGTTTTCGGTGACGATATCTCCTTCGCGCGCGACGCAGTTGTCGTTGCCGATTCCTGATCGGCCGCGACGCAGTTTTCGGTGACGATATCTCCTTCGCGCGCGACGCAATTGTCGCTGCCGATTTCCTGATCTGCCACGACGTAGTTTTTGGTTACGATATCTCCTTCACGCGCGACGCAGTTTTCGGTGACGATATCTCCGTCGCGCGCGACGCAGTTTTCGCTTACGAAATCTCCCTCGCGCGCCGATTTTCGCTTACGAAATCTCCCTCGCGCGCGACGCAGTTGTCGCTGCCGATTTCCTGATCGGCCACGATAAAGTTTTCGGTGACGATATCTACTTGGCGCGCGACGCAATTTTCGGTGACGATATCTCCTTCGCGCGCGACGCAGTTTTCGGTGACGATACCTCCTTCGCGCGCGATGCAGTTTTCGCTCACGATACCTCCTTCGCGCGCGACGCTTTGTCGCTGCCGATTTCCTGATCTTCCACAACGCAATTTTCGGTGACGATATCTCCTTCGCGCGCGATGCAGTTTTCGCTCACGATACCCTGATCTGCCACGACGCATCGGTGACGATATCTCCTTCGCGCGCGACGCAGTTTTCGGTGACGATATCTCCTTTTTTGCGCGACACAGTTTTCGGTGACGATATCTCCTTCGCGCGCGACACAGTTTTCGCTCACGATACCTCCTTCGCGCGCGACGCATTGTCGCTGCTGATTTCCTGATCTTCCACGACGCAGTTTTCGGTGACGATATCTCCTTCGCGCGCGACGCAGTTTTCGGTGACGATATCTCCTTCGCGCGCGACGCAGTTTTCGGTGACGATATCTCCTTCCCGCGCGACGCAGTTGTAGTTGCCAATTCCTGATCGGCCGCGACGCAGTTTTCGGTGACGATATCTCCTTCGCGCGCGACGCAGTTAACGCTTATGAAATCTCCTTCGCGCGCGACGCAGTTAACGCTTATGAAATCTCCTTCGCGTGCGACGCAGTTGTCGCTGCCGATTTCCTGATCGGCCGCGACAAAGTTTTCGTTGACGATATCTACTTCGAGCGCAACGTAGTTTTCGGTGACGATATATCCTTCGCGCGCGACGCAGTGTTCGCTGCCGATTTCCTTCGCGCACGGCGCAGTTGTCACTGCCGATTTCTCACTGACGATATGTACTTCGCGCGCGACGCAGTTTGCGGTGACGATATCTCCTTCGCGAGCGACGCAGTTGTCGTTGCCGATTCCTGATCGGCCGCGACGCAGTTTTCGGTGACGATATCTCCTTCGCGCGCGACGCAATTGTCGCTGCCGATTTCCTGATCTGCCACGACGTAGTTTTTGGTTACGATATCTCCTTCACGCGCGACGCAGTTTTCGGTGACGATATCTTCGTCGCGCGCGACGCAGTTTTCGCTTACGAAATCTCCCTCGCGCGCGACGCAGTTTTCGCTTACGAAATCTCCCTCGCGCGCGACGCAGTTGTCGCTGCCGATTTCCTGATCGGCCACGATAAAGTTTTCGGTGACGATATCTACTTGGCGCGCGACGCAGTTTTCGGTGACGATATCTCCTTCGCGCGCGACGCAGTTTTCGGTGACAATACCTCCTTCGCGCGCGATGCAGTTTTCGCTCACGATACCTCCTTCGCGCGCGACGCATTGTCGCTGCCGATTTCCTGATCTTCCACAACGCAATTTTCGGTGACGATATCTCCTTCGCGCGCGACGCAGTTTTCGCTCACGATACCCTGATCTGCCACGACGCATCGGTGACGATATCTCCTTCGCGCGCGACGCAGTTTTCGGTGACGATATCTCCTTTTTTGCGCGACGCAGTTTTCGGTGACGATATCTCCTTCGCGCGCGACACAGTTTTCGCTCACGATACCTCCTTCGCGCGCGACGCATTGTCGCTGCTGATTTCCTGATCTTCCACGACGCAGTTTTCAGTGACGATATCTCCTTCGCGCGCGACGCAGTTTTCGGTGACGATATCTCCTTCGCGCGCGACGCAGTTTTCGGTGACGATATCTCCTTCCCGCGCGACGCAGTTGTAGTTGCCAATTCCTGATCGGCCGCGACGCAGTTTTCGGTGACGATATCTCCTTCGCGCGCGACGCAGTTAACGCTTATGAAATCTCCTTCGCGCGCGACGCAGTTGTCGCTGCCGATTTCCTGATCGGCCGCGACAAAGTTTTCGTTGACGATATCTACTTCGAGCGCGACGTAGTTTTCGGTGACGATATATCCTTCGCGCGCGACGCAGTGTTCGCTGCCGATTTCCTTCGCGCACGGCGCAGTTGTCACTGCCGATTTCTCACTGACGATATGTACTTCGCGCGCGATGCAGTTTGCGGTGACGATATCTCCTTCGCGCGCGACGCAGTTTTCGGTGACGATATCTCCTTCGCGCGGGACGCAATTGTCGCTGCCGATTTCCTGATCTGCCACGACGCAGTTTTGGGTTACGATATCTCCTTCACGGGCGACGCAGTTTTCGGTGACGATATCTCCTTCGCGCGCGACGCAGTTTTCGGTGACCATATCTCCTTCGCGCGCGACGCAGTTTTCGGAGACGATATCTCCTTCGCGCGCGACGCAGTTGTCGTTGCCGATTCCTGATCGGCCGCGACGCAGTTTTCGGTGACGATATCTCCTTCGCGCGCGACGCAGTTTTCGGTGACGATATCTCCTTCGCGCGCGACGCAGTTTTCGGTGACGATATCTCCTTCGCGCGGGACGCAGTTTTCGGTGACGATATCTCCTTCCCGTGCGACGCAGTTTTCGCTCCCGATACCTCCTTCATGCGCGACGCAGTTGTCGCTGCCGATTTCCTGATCTATCGCGATGCAGTTTTCGGTGACGATATCTCCTTCGCGCGCGACGCATTTTTCGCTTACAATATCTCCTTCGCGCGCGATGCAGTGTTCGCTGACGAAATCTCCTTCGCGCGCGACGCAGTTGTCGCTGCCGATTTCCTGATCGGCCGCGACAAAGTTTTCATAAACGATATCTCCTTCGCGCGCGACGCAATTTTCGGTGACGTTATCTCCTTCGCCCGCGACGCAGTTTTCGCTCACGATACCTCCTTCGCGCGCGACGCAGTTGTCGCTGCCGATTTCCTGATCTGCCGCGACGCCGTTTTCGGTGACGATATCTCCTTCGCGCGCGACGCAGTTTTCGCTTACGAAATCTCCCTCGCGTGCGACGCAGTTGTCGCTGCCGATTTCCTGATCGGCCACGACAAAGTTTTCGGTGACGATATCTACTTGGCGCGCGACGCAGTTTTCGGTGACGATATCTCCTTCGCGCGCGACGCAGTGTTCGGTGACGATATCTCCTTCGCGTGCGATGCAGTTTTCGCTCCCGATACCTCCTTCGCGCGCGACACATTGTCGCTGCCGATTTCCTGATCTTCCAGAACGCAATTTTTGGTGACGATATCTCCTTCGCGCGCGATGCAGTTTTTGGTGACGATATCTCCTTCGCGCGCGACGCAATTGTTGCTGCCGATTTCCTGATCTGCCACGACACAGTTTTTGGTTACGATATCTCCTTCACGCGCGACGCAGTTTTCGGTGACGATATCTCCTTCGCGCGCGACGCAGTTTTCGGTGACCATATCTCCTTCGCGCGCGACACAGTTTTCGCTCACGATACCTCCTTTGCGTGCGAAGCATTGTCGCTGCCGATTTCCTGATCTTCCACGATGCAGTTTTCGGTGACGATATCTCCTTCGCGCGCGACGCAGTTTTCGGTGAAGATATCTCCTTCGCGCGCGACGCAATTGTCGCTGCCGATTTCCTGATCTGCCACGACGTAGTTTTTGGTTACGATATCTCCTTCGCGCGCGACGCAGTGTTCACTGCCGATTTCTCACTGACGATATGTACTTCGCGCGCGACGCAGTTTGCGGTGACGATATCTCCTTTTTTGCGCGACGCAGTTTTCGGTGACGATATCTCCTTCGCGCGCGACGCAGTTTTCGCTCACGATACCTCCTTCGCGCGCCACGCAGTTGTCGCTGCCGATTTCCTGATCGGCCGCGACAAAGTTTTCATTGACGATGTCTACTTCGCGCGCGACGGAGTTTTCAGTGACGATATCTCCTTCGCGCGCGACGCAGTTGTCACTGCCGATTTCCTGATCGGCCACGACAAAGTTTTCGGTGACGATATCTCCTTCGCGCGCGACGCACTTGTCGCTGCCGATTTCCTGATTTGCCACGACACAGTTTTCGGTTACGATATCTCCTTCATGCGCGACGCAGTTTTCGGTGACGATATCTCCTTCGCGCGCGACGCAGTTTTCGATGACGATATCTCCTTCGCGCGCGACCCAGTTTTTGCTCACGATACCTCCTTCGCGCGCGACGCATTGTCGCTGCCGATTTCCTGATCTTCCACAATGCAGGTTTCGGTGACGATATCTCCTTCGCGCGCGACGTAGTTTTTGGCGACGATATCTACTTCGCGCGCGACGCAGTTTCGGTGACGATATCTCCTTCCCGCGCGACGCAGTTGTCGTTGCCGATTCCAGATCGGCCGCGATGCAGGTTTCGGTGACGATATCTCCTTCGCGCGCGACGCAGTTTTCGGCGACGATATCTACTTCGCGCGCGACGCAGTTTCGGTGACGATATCTCCTTCCCGCGCGACGCAGTTGTCGTTGCCGATTCCAGATCGGCCGCGACGCAGTTTTCGGTGACGATATCTCCTTCGCGCGCGACGCAGTTGTCGCTTACGAAATCTCCTTCGCGCGCGACGCAGTTGTCGCTGCCGATTTCCTGATCGGCCATGACAAAGTTTTCGGTGACGATATCTGCTTCGCGCGTGACGCAGTTTTCGGTGACGATATCTCCTTCGCGCGCGACGCAGTTGTCGCTGCTGATTTCCTGATCGGCCATGACAAAGTTTTCGGTGACGATATCTGCTTCGCGCGCGATGCAGTTTTCGGTGACGATATCTCCTTCGCGCGCGACGCAGTTTTCGCTTACGAAATCTCCTTCGCGCGCGACGCAGTTGTCGCTTACCAAATCTCCTTCGCGCCCGACGCATTTGTCGCTGCCGATTTCCTGATCGGCCGCGACAAAGTTTTCATAAACGATATCTCCTTCGCGCGCGACGCAGTTTTCGGTGATGTTATCTCCTTCGCCCGCGACGCAGTTTTCGCTCACGATACCTCCTTCGCGCGCGACGCAGTTGTCGCTGCCGATTTCCTGATCTGCCGCGACGCAGTTTTCGGTGACGTTATCTCCTTCGCGCGCGACGCAGTTTTCGCTTACGAAATCTCCCTCGCGCGTGACGCAGTTGTCGCTGCCGATTTCCTGATCGGCCACGATAAAGTTTTCGGTGACGATATCTACTTGGCGCGCGACGCAGTTTTCGGTGACGATATCTCCTTCGCGCGCGACGCACTTTTCGGTGACGATATCTCCTTCGCGCGCGATGCAGTTTTCGCTCACGATACCTCCTTCGCGCGCGACGCATTGTCGCTGCCGATTTCCTGATCTTCCACAACACAATTTTCGGTGACGATATCTCCTTCGCGCGCGACGCAGTTTTCGGTGACGATATCTCCTTCGCGCGCGACGCAGTTGTCGCTGCCGATTTCCTGATCGGCCGCGACAAAGTTTTCATAAACCATATCTCCTTCGCGCGCGACGCAGTTTTCGGTGACGATATCTCCTTCGCGCGGGACGCAGTTTTCGGTGACGTTATCTCCTTCGCGCGCGACGCAGTTTTCGCTCACGATACCTCCTTGGCGCGCGACGCAGTTGTCGCTGCCGATTTCCTGATCTGCCGCGACGCCGTTTTCGGTGACGATATCTCCTTCGCGCGCGACGCAGTTTTCGCTTACGAAATCTCCCTCGCGCGCGACGCAGTTGTCGCTGCCGATTTCCTGATCGGCCACGATAAAGTTTTCGGTGACGATATCTACTTGGCACGCGACGCAGTTTTCGGTGACGATATCTACTTGGCGCGCGACGCAGTTTTCGGTGACGATATCTCCTTCGCGCGCGACGCAGTTTTCGGTGACGATACCTCCTTCGCGCGCGATGCAGTTTTCGCTCACGATACCTCCTTCGCGCGCGAAGCATTGTCGCTGCCGATTTCCTGATCTTCCACAACGCAATTTTCGGTGACGATATCTCCTTCGCGCGCGACGCAGTTTTCGGTGACGATATCTCCTTCGCGCACGACGCAATTGTCGCTGCCGATTTCCTGATCTGCCACGACGCATCGGTGACGATATCTCCTGCGCGCGCGACGCAGTTTTCGGTGACGATATCTCCTTCGCGCGCGACGCAGTTTTCGGTGATGATATCTCCTTCGCGCGCGACACAGTTTTCGCTCACGATACCTCCTTCGCGCGCGACGCATTGTCGCTGCTGATTTCCTGATCTTCCACGACGCAGTTTTCGGTGACGATATCTCCTTCGCGCGCGACGCAGTTTTCGGTGACGATATCTCCTTCCCGCGCGACGCAGTTTTCGGTGACGATATCTCCTTCGCGCGCGACGCAATTGCCGCTGCCGATTTCCTGATCTGCCACGACGTAGTTTTTGGTTACGATATCTCCTTCACGCGCGATGCAGTTTTCGGTTACGATATCTCCGTCGCGCGTGACGCAGTTTTCGCTTACGAAATCTCCCTCGCGCGCGACGCAGTTTTCGCTTACGAAATCTCCCTCGCGCGCGACGCAGTTGTCGCTGCCGATTTCCTGATCGGCCACGATAAAGTTTTCGGTGACGATATCTACTTGGCGCGCGACGCAGTTTTCGGTGACGATATCTCCTTCGCGCGCGACGCAGTTTTCGGTGACGATACCTCCTTCGCGCGCGATGCAGTTTTCGCTCACGATACCTCCTTCGCGCGCGACGCATTGTCGCTGCCGATTTCCTGATCTTCCACAACGCAGTTTTCGGTGACGATACCTCCTTCACGCGCGACGCAGTTTTCGGTTACGATATCTCCTTCGCGCGTGACGCAGTTTTCGCTTACGAAATCTCCCTCGCGCGCGATGCAGTTTTCGCTTACGAAATCTCCCTCGCGCGCGACGCAGTTGTCGCTGTCGATTTCCTGATCGGCCACAATAAAGTTTTCGGTGACGATTTCTACTTGGCGCGCGACGCAGTTTTCGGTGACGATATCTCCTTCGCGCGCGACGCCGTTTTCGGTGACGATACCTCCTTCGCGCGCGATGCAGTTTTCGCTCACGATACCTCCTTCGCGCGCGACGCATTGTCGCTGCCGATTTCCTGATCTTCCACAACGCAATTTTCGGTGACGATATCTCCTTCGCGCGCGACGCAGTTTTCGGTGACGATATCTCCTTCGCGCACGACGCAATTGTCGCTGCCGATTTCCTGATCTGCCACGACGCATCGGTGACGATATCTCCTTCGCGCGCGACGCAGTTTTCGGTGACGATATCTCCTTCGCGCGCGACGCAGTTTTCGCTCACGATACGTCCTTCGCGCGCGACGCATTGTCGCTGCCGATTTCCTGATCTTCCACGACGCAGTTTTCGGTGACGATATCTCCTTCGCGCGCGACGCAGTTTTCGGTGACGATATCTCCTTCCCGCGCGACGCAGTTTTCGGTGACGATATCTCCTTCCCGCGCGACGCAGTTGTCGTTGCCGATTCCTGATCGGCCGCGACGCAGTTTTCGGTGACGATATCTCCTTCGCGCGCGACGCAGTTAACGCTTATGAAATCTCCTTCGCGCGCGACGCAGTTGTCGCTGCCGATTTCCTGATCGGCCGCGACAAAGTTTTCATTGACGATATCTACTTCGAGCGCGACGTAGTTTTCGGTGACGATATATCCTTCGCGCGCGACGCAGTGTTCGCTGCCGATTTCCTTCGCGCACGGCGCAGTTGTCACTGCCGATTTCTCACTGACGATATGTACATCGCGCGCGACGCAGTTTGCGGTGACGATATCTCCTTCGCGCGCGACGCAGTTTTCGGTGACGATATCTCCTTCACGCGCGATGCAGTTTTTGGTGACGATATCTCCTTCGCGCGCGACGCAGTTGTCGCTGCCGATTTCCTGATCGGCCGCGACAAAGTTTTCATTGACGATGTCTACTTCGCGCGCGACGGAGTTTTCAGTGATGATATCTCCTTCGCGAGCGACGCAGTTGTCGCTGCCGATTTCCTGATCGGCCACGACAAAGTTTTCGGTGATGATATCTGCTTCGCGCGCGACGCAGTTATCGGTGACGATATCTCCTTGGCGCGCGACGCAGTTTTCGGTGACGATATCTCCTTCCTGCGCGACGCAGTTTTCGCTCCCGATACCTCCTTCACGCGCGACGCAGTTGTCGCTGCCGATTTCCTGATCTACCACGACGCAGTTTTCGGTGACGATATCTCCTTCGCGCGCGACGCAATTGTCGCTGCCGATTTCCTGATCTGCCACGACGTAGTTTTTGGTTACGATATCTCCTTCACGCGCGACGCAGTTTTCGGTTACGATATCTCCTTCGCGCGTGACGCAGTTTTCGCTTACGAAATCTCCCTCGCGCGCGACGCAGTTTTCGCTTACGAAATCTCCCTCGCGCGCGACGCAGTTGTCGCTGCCGATTTCCTGATCGGCCACGATAAAGTTTTCAGTGACGATATCTACTTGGCGCGCGACGCAGTTTTCGGTGACGATATCTCCTTCGCGCGCGACGCAGTTTTCGGTGACGATACCTCCTTCGCGCGCGATGCAGTTTTCGCTCACGATACCTCCTTCGCGCGCGACGCATTGTCGCTGCCGATTTCCTGATCTTCCACAACGCAATTTTCGGTGACGATATCTCCTTCGCGCGCGACGCAGTTTTCGGTGACGATATCTCCTTCGCGCACGACGCAATTGTCGCTGCCGATTTCCTGATCTGCCACGACGCATCGGTGACGATATCTCCTGCGCGCGCGACGCAGTTTTCGGTGACGATATCTCCTTCGCGCGCGACGCAGTTGTCGCTGACGATATCTCCTTCGCGCGCGACACAGTTTTCGCTCACGATACCTCCTTCGCGCGCGACGCATTGTCGCTGCCGATTTCCTGATCTTCCACGACGCAGTTTTCGGTGACGATATCTCCTTCGCGCGCGACGCAGTTTTCGGTGACGATATCTCCTTCACGCGCGACGCAGTTTTCGGTGACGATATCTCCTTCGCGCGCGACGCAATTGTCGCTGCCGATTTCCTGATCTGCCACGACGTAGTTTTTGGTTACGATATCTCCTTCACGCGCGACGCAGTTTTCGGTTACGATATCTCCTTCGCGCGTGACGCAGTTTTCGCTTACGAAATCTCCCTCGCGCGCGACGCAGTTTTCGCTTACGAAATCTCCCTCGCGCGCGACGCAGTTGTCGCTGCCGATTTCCTGATCGGCCACGATAAAGTTTTCGGTGACGATATCTACTTGGCGCGCGACGCAGTTTTCGGTGACGATATCTCCTTCGCGCGCGACGCAATTTTCGGTGACGATACCTCCTTCGCGCGCGATGCAGTTTTCGCTCACGATACCTCCTTCGCGCGCGACGCATTGTCGCTGCCGATTTCCTGATCTTCCACAACGCAGTTTTCGGTGACGATATCTCCTTCACGCGCGACGCAGTTTTCGGTTACGATATCTCCTTCGCGCGTGACGCAGTTTTCGCTTACGAAATCTCCCTCGCGCGCGATGCAGTTTTCGCTTACGAAATCTCCCTCGCGCGCGACGCAGTTGTCGCTGTCGATTTCCTGATCGGCCACGATAAAGTTTTCGGTGATGATATCTACTTGGCGCGCGACGCAGTTTTCGGTGACGATATCTCCTTCGCGCGTGACGCCGTTTTCGGTGACGATACCTCCTTCGCGCGCGATGCAGTTTTCGCTCACGATACCTCCTTCGCGCGCGACGCATTGTCGCTGCCGATTTCCTGATCTTCCACAACGCAATTTTCGGTGACGATATCTCCTTCGCGCGCGACGCAGTTTTCGGTGACGATATCTCCTTCGCGCACGACGCAATTGTCGCTGCCGATTTCCTGATCTGCCACGACGCATCGGTGACGATATCTCCTTCGCGCGCGACGCAGTTTTCGGTGACGATATCTCCTTCGCGCGCGACGCAGTTTTCGGTGATGATATCTCCTTCGCGCGCGACGCAGTTTTCGGTGACGATATCTCCTTCGCGCGCGACACAGTTTTCGCTCTCGATACCTCCTTCGCGCGCGACGCATTGTCGCTGCCGATTTCCTGATCTTCCACGACGCAGTTTTCGGTGACGATATCTCCTTCGCGCGCGACGCAGTTTTCGGTGACGATATCTCCTTCACGCGCGACGCCGTTTTCGGTGACGATATCTCCTTCGCGCGCGACGCAATTGTCGCTGCCGATTTCCTGATCTGCCACGACGTAGTTTTGGGTTACGATATCTCCTTCACGCGCGACGCAGTTTTCGGTTACGATATCTCCTTCGCGCGTGACGCAGTTTTCGCTTACGAAATCTCCCTCGCGCGCGATGCAGTTTTCGCTTACGAAATCTCCCTCGCGCGCGACGCAGTTGTCGCTGCCGATTTCCTGATCGGCCACGATAAAGTTTTCGGTGACGATATCTACTTGGCGCGCGACGCAGTTTTCGGTGACGATAGCTCCTTCGCGCGCGACGCAGTTTTCGGTGACGATACCTCCTTCGCGCGCGATGCAGTTTTCGCTCACGATACCTCCTTCGCGCGCGACGCATTGTCGCTGCCGATTTCCTGATCTTCCACAACGCAATTTTCGGTGACGATATCTCCTTCGCGCGCGACGCAGTTTTCGGTGACGATACCTCCTTCGCGTGCGATGCAGTTTTCGCTCACGATACCTCCTTCGCGCGCGACGCATTGTCGCTGCCGATTTCCTGATCTTCCACAACGCAGTTTTCGGTGACGATATCTCCTTCACGCGCGACGCAGTTTTCGGTTACGATATCTCCTTCGCGCGTGACGCAGTTTTCGCTTACGAAATCTCCCTCGCGCGCGATGCAGTTTTCGCTTACGAAATCTCCCTCGCGCGCGACGCAGTTGTCGCTGTCGATTTCCTGATCGGCCACAATAAAGTTTTCGGTGACGATTTCTACTTGGCGCGCGACGCAGTTTTCGGTGACGATATCTCCTTCGCGCGCGACGCCGTTTTCGGTGACGATACCTCCTTCGCGCGCGATGCAGTTTTCGCTCACGATACCTCCTTCGCGCGCGACGCATTGTCGCTGCCGATTTCCTGATCTTCCACAACGCAATTTTCGGTGACGATATCTCCTTCGCGCGCGACGCAGTTTTCGGTGACGATATCTCCTTCGCGCACGACGCAATTGTCGCTGCCGATTTCCTGATCTGCCACGACGCATCGGTGACGATATCTCCTTCGCGCGCGACGCAGTTTTCGGTGACGATATCTCCTTCGCGCGCGACGCAGTTTTCGGTGACGATATCTCCTTCGCGCGCGACGCAGTTTTCGCTCACGATACGTCCTTCGCGCGCGACGCATTGTCGCTGCCGATTTCCTGATCTTCCACGACGCAGTTTTCGGTGACGATATCTCCTTCGCGCGCGACGCAGTTTTCGGTGACGATATCTCCTTCCCGCGCGACGCAGTTTTCGGTGACGATATCTCCTTCCCGCGCGACGCAGTTGTCGTTGCCGATTCCTGATCGGCCGCGACGCAGTTTTCGGTGACGATATCTCCTTCGCGCGCGACGCAGTTAACGCTTATGAAATCTCCTTCGCGCGCGACGCAGTTGTCGCTGCCGATTTCCTGATCGGCCGCGACAAAGTTTTCATTGACGATATCTACTTCGAGCGCGACGTAGTTTTCGGTGACGATATATCCTTCGCGCGCGACGCAGTGTTCGCTGCCGATTTCCTTCGCGCACGGCGCAGTTGTCACTGCCGATTTCTCACTGACGATATGTACATCGCGCGCGACGCAGTTTGCGGTGACGATATCTCCTTCGCGCGCGACGCAGTTTTCGGTGACGATATCTCCTTCACGCGCGATGCAGTTTTTGGTGACGATATCTCCTTCGCGCGCGACGCAGTTGTCGCTGCCGATTTCCTGATCGGCCGCGACAAAGTTTTCATTGACGATGTCTACTTCGCGCGCGACGGAGTTTTCAGTGATGATATCTCCTTCGCGAGCGACGCAGTTGTCGCTGCCGATTTCCTGATCGGCCACGACAAAGTTTTCGGTGATGATATCTGCTTCGCGCGCGACGCAGTTATCGGTGACGATATCTCCTTGGCGCGCGACGCAGTTTTCGGTGACGATATCTCCTTCCTGCGCGACGCAGTTTTCGCTCCCGATACCTCCTTCACGCGCGACGCAGTTGTCGCTGCCGATTTCCTGATCTACCACGACGCAGTTTTCGGTGACGATATCTCCTTCGCGCGCGACGCAATTGTCGCTGCCGATTTCCTGATCTGCCACGACGTAGTTTTTGGTTACGATATCTCCTTCACGCGCGACGCAGTTTTCGGTTACGATATCTCCTTCGCGCGTGACGCAGTTTTCGCTTACGAAATCTCCCTCGCGCGCGACGCAGTTTTCGCTTACGAAATCTCCCTCGCGCGCGACGCAGTTGTCGCTGCCGATTTCCTGATCGGCCACGATAAAGTTTTCAGTGACGATATCTACTTGGCGCGCGACGCAGTTTTCGGTGACGATATCTCCTTCGCGCGCGACGCAGTTTTCGGTGACGATACCTCCTTCGCGCGCGATGCAGTTTTCGCTCACGATACCTCCTTCGCGCGCGACGCATTGTCGCTGCCGATTTCCTGATCTTCCACAACGCAATTTTCGGTGACGATATCTCCTTCGCGCGCGACGCAGTTTTCGGTGACGATATCTCCTTCGCGCACGACGCAATTGTCGCTGCCGATTTCCTGATCTGCCACGACGCATCGGTGACGATATCTCCTGCGCGCGCGACGCAGTTTTCGGTGACGATATCTCCTTCGCGCGCGACGCAGTTTTCGCTGACGATATCTCCTTCGCGCGCGACACAGTTTTCGCTCACGATACCTCCTTCGCGCGCGACGCATTGTCGCTGCCGATTTCCTGATCTTCCACGACGCAGTTTTCGGTGACGATATCTCCTTCGCGCGCGACGCAGTTTTCGGTGACGATATCTCCTTCACGCGCGACGCAGTTTTCGGTGACGATATCTCCTTCGCGCGCGACGCAATTGTCGCTGCCGATTTCCTGATCTGCCACGACGTAGTTTTTGGTTACGATATCTCCTTCACGCGCGACGCAGTTTTCGGTTACGATATCTCCTTCGCGCGTGACGCAGTTTTCGCTTACGAAATCTCCCTCGCGCGCGACGCAGTTTTCGCTTACGAAATCTCCCTCGCGCGCGACGCAGTTGTCGCTGCCGATTTCCTGATCGGCCACGATAAAGTTTTCGGTGACGATATCTACTTGGCGCGCGACGCACTTTTCGGTGACGATACCTCCTTCGCGCGCGATGCAGTTTTCGCTCACGATACCTCCTTCGCGCGCGACGCATTGTCGCTGCCGATTTCCTGATCTTCCACAACGCAGTTTTCGGTGACGATATCTCCTTCACGCGCGACGCAGTTTTCGGTTACGATATCTCCTTCGCGCGTGACGCAGTTTTCGCTTACGAAATCTCCCTCGCGCGCGATGCAGTTTTCGCTTACGAAATCTCCCTCGCGCGCGACGCAGTTGTCGCTGTCGATTTCCTGATCGGCCACGATAAAGTTTTCGGTGATGATATCTACTTGGCGCGCGACGCAGTTTTCGGTGACGATATCTCCTTCGCGCGTGACGCCGTTTTCGGTGACGATACCTCCTTCGCGCGCGATGCAGTTTTCGCTCACGATACCTCCTTCGCGCGCGACGCATTGTCGCTGCCGATTTCCTGATCTTCCACAACGCAATTTTCGGTGACGATATCTCCTTCGCGCGCGACGCAGTTTTCGGTGACGATATCTCCTTCGCGCACGACGCAATTGTCGCTGCCGATTTCCTGATCTGCCACGACGCATCGGTGACGATATCTCCTTCGCGCGCGACGCAGTTTTCGGTGACGATATCTCCTTCGCGCGCGACGCAGTTTTCGGTGATGATATCTCCTTCGCGCGCGACGCAGTTTTCGGTGACGATATCTCCTTCGCGCGCGACACAGTTTTCGCTCTCGATACCTCCTTCGCGCGCGACGCATTGTCGCTGCCGATTTCCTGATCTTCCACGACGCAGTTTTCGGTGACGATATCTCCTTCGCGCGCGACGCAGTTTTCGGTGACGATATCTCCTTCACGCGCGACGCCGTTTTCGGTGACGATATCTCCTTCGCGCGCGACGCAATTGTCGCTGCCGATTTCCTGATCTGCCACGACGTAGTTTTGGGTTACGATATCTCCTTCACGCGCGACGCAGTTTTCGGTTACGATATCTCCTTCGCGCGTGACGCAGTTTTCGCTTACGAAATCTCCCTCGCGCGCGATGCAGTTTTCGCTTACGAAATCTCCCTCGCGCGCGACGCAGTTGTCGCTGCCGATTTCCTGATCGGCCACGATAAAGTTTTCGGTGACGATATCTACTTGGCGCGCGACGCAGTTTTCGGTGACGATAGCTCCTTCGCGCGCGACGCAGTTTTCGGTGACGATACCTCCTTCGCGCGCGATGCAGTTTTCGCTCACGATACCTCCTTCGCGCGCGACGCATTGTCGCTGCCGATTTCCTGATCTTCCACAACGCAATTTTCGGTGACGATATCTCCTTCGCGCGCGACGCAGTTTTCGGTGACGATATCTCCTTCGCGCACGACGCAATTGTCGCTGCCGATTTCCAGATCTGCCATGACGCATCGGTGACGATATCTCCTTCGCGCGCGACGCAGTTTTCGGTGACGATATCTCCTTCGCGCGCGACGCAGTTTTCGGTGATGATATCTCCTTCGCGCGCGACGCAGTTTTCGGTGACGATATCTCCTTCGCGCGCGACACAGTTTTCGCTCACGATACCTCCTTCGCGCGCGACGCATTGTCGCTGCCGATTTCCTGATCTTCCACGACGCAGTTTTCGGTGACGATATCTCCTTCGCGCGCGACGCAGTTTTCGGTGACGATATCTCCTTCACGCGCGACGCAGTTTTCGGTGACGATATCTCCTTCCCGCGCGACGCAGTTGTCGTTGCCGATTCCTGATCGGCCGCGACGCAGTTTTCGGTGACGATATCTCCTTCGCGCGCGACGCAGTTAACGCTTATGAAATCTCCTTCGCGCGCGACGCAGTTGTCGCTGCCGATTTCCTGATCGGCCGCGACAAAGTTTTCATTGACGATATCTACTTCGAGCGCGACGTAGTTTTCGGTGACGATATATCCTTCGCGCGCGACGCAGTGTTCGCTGCCGATTTCCTTTGCGCACGGCGCAGTTGTCACTGCCGATTTCTCACTGACGATATGTACTTCGCGCGCGACGCAGTTTGCGGTGACGATATCTCCTTCGCGCGCGACGCAGTTTTCGGTGACGATATCTCCTTCACGCGCGATGCAGTTTTCGGTGACGATATCTCCTTCGCGCGCGACGCAGTTGTCGCTGCCGATTTCCTGATCGGCCGTGACAAAGTTTTCATTGACGATGTCTACTTCGCGCGCGACAGAGTTTTCAGTGATGATATCTCCTTCGCGAGCGACGCAGTTGTCGCTGCCGATTTCCTGATCGGCCACGACAAAGTTTTCGGTGACGATATCTGCTTCGCGCGCGACGCAGTTATCGGTGACGATATCTCCTTGGCGCGCGACGCAGTTTTCGGTGACGATATCTCCTTCCTGTGCGACGCAGTTTTCGCTCCCGATACCTCCTTCACGCGCGACGCAGTTGTCGCTGCCGATTTCCTGATCTACCGCGAGGCAGTTTTCGGTGACGATATCTCCTTCGCGCGCGACGCATTTTTCGCTTACAATATCTCCATCGCGCGCGACGCAGTGTTCGCTGACAAAATCTCCTTCGCGCGCGACGCAGTTGTCGCTTACCAAATCTCCTTCGCGCCCGACACAGTTGTCGCTGCCGATTTCCTGATCGGCCGCGACAAAGTTTTCATAAATGATATCTCCTTCGCGCGCGACGCAGTTTTCGCTCACGATACCTCCTTCGCGCGCGACACAGTTGTCGCTGCCGATTTCCTGATCTGCCGCGACGCCGTTTTCGGTGACGATATCTCCTTCGCGCGCGACGCAGTTTTCGGTGACGATATCTCCTTCGCGCACGACGCAATTGTCGCTGCCGATTTCCTGATCTGCCACGACGCATCGGTGACGATATCTCCTTCGCGCGCGACGCAGTTTTCGGTGACGATATCTCCTTCGCGCGCGACGCAGTTTTCGGTGACGATATCTCCTTCGCGCGCGACGCAGTTTTCGGTGACGATATCTCCTTCGCGCGCGACACAGTTTTCGCTCACGATACCTCCTTCGCGCGCGACGCATTGTCGCTGCCGATTTCCTGATCTTCCACGACGCAGTTTTCGGTGACGATATCTACTTCGCGCGCGACGCAGTTTTCGGTGACGGTATCTCCTTCGCGCGGGACGCAGTTTTCGCTTACAAAATCTCCTTCGCGCGCGACGCAGTTGTCGCTTACCAAATCTCCTTCGCGCCCGACACAGTTGTCGCTGCCGATTTCCTGATCGGCCGCGACAAAGTTTTCATAAATGATATCTCCTTCGCGCGCGACGCAGTTTTCGCTCACGATACCTCCTTCGCGCGCGACACAGTTGTCGCTGCCGATTTCCTGATCTGCCGCGACGCCGTTTTCGGTGACGATATCTCCTTCGCGCGCGACGCAGTTTTCGGTGACGATATCTCCTTCGCGCACGACGCAATTGTCGCTGCCGATTTCCTGATCTGCCACGACGCATCGGTGACGATATCTCCTTCGCGCGCGACGCAGTTTTCGGTGACGATATCTCCTTCGCGCGCGACGCAGTTTTCGGTGACGATATCTCCTTCGCGCGCGACGCAGTTTTCGGTGACGATATCTCCTTCGCGCGCGACACAGTTTTCGCTCACGATACCTCCTTCGCGCGCGACGCATTGTCGCTGCCGATTTCCTGATCTTCCACGACGCAGTTTTCGGTGACGATATCTCCTTCGCGCGCGACGCAGTTTTCGGTGACGATATCTCCTTCCCGCGCGACGCAGTTTTCGGTGACGATATCTCCTTCCCGCGCGACGCAGTTGTCGTTGCCGATTCCTGATCAGCCGCGACGCAGTTTTCGGTGACGATATCTCCTTCGCGCGCGACGCAGTTAACGCTTATGAAATCTCCTTCGCGCGCGACGCAGTTGTCGCTGCCGATTTCCTGATCGGCCGCGACAAAGTTTTCATTGACGATATCTACTTCGAGCGCGACGTAGTTTTCGGTGACGATATATCCTTCGCGCGCGACGCAGTGTTCGCTGCCGATTTCCTTCGCGCACGGCGCAGTTGTCACTGCCGATTTCTCACTGACGATATGTACATCGCGCGCGACGCAGTTTGCGGCGACGATATCTCCTTCGCGCGCGACGCAGTTTTCGGTGACGATATCTCCTTCACGCGCGATGCAGTTTTTGGTGACGATATCTCCTTCGCGCGCGACGCAGTTGTCGCTGCCGATTTCCTGATCGGCCGCGACAAAGTTTTCATTGACGATGTCTACTTCGCGCGCGACGGAGTTTTCAGTGATGATATCTCCTTCGCGAGCGACGCAGTTGTCGCTGCCGATTTCCTGATCGGCCACGACAAAGTTTTCGGTGATGATATCTGCTTCGCGCGCGACGCAGTTATCGGTGACGATATCTCCTTGGCGCGCGACGCAGTTTTCGGTGACGATATCTCCTTCCTGCGCGACGCAGTTTTCGCTCCCGATACCTCCTTCACGCGCGACGCAGTTGTCGCTGCCGATTTCCTGATCTACCACGACGCAGTTTTCGGTGACGATATCTCCTTCGCGCGCGACGCAATTGTCGCTGCCGATTTCCTGATCTGCCACGACGTAGTTTTTGGTTACGATATCTCCTTCACGCGCGACGCAGTTTTCGGTTACGATATCTCCTTCGCGCGGGACGCAGTTTTCGCTTACGAAATCTCCCTCGCGCGCGACGCAGTTTTCGCTTACGAAATCTCCCTCGCGCGCGACGCAGTTGTCGCTGCCGATTTCCTGATCGGCCACGATAAAGTTTTCGGTGACGATATCTACTTGGCGCGCGACGCAGTTTTCGGTGACGATATCTCCTTCGCGCGCGACGCAGTTTTCGGTGACAATACCTCCTTCGCGCGCGATGCAGTTTTCGCTCACGATACCTCCTTCGCGCGCGACGCATTGTCGCTGCCGATTTCCTGATCTTCCACAACGCAATTTTCGGTGACGATATCTCCTTCGCGCGCGACGCAGTTTTCGCTCACGATACCCTGATCTGCCACGACGCATCGGTGACGATATCTCCTTCGCGCGCGACGCAGTTTTCGGTGACGATATCTCCTTTTTTGCGCG
Organism: Salix caprea; assembly: GCA_964035475.1. Lineage (NCBI taxonomy): Eukaryota > Viridiplantae > Streptophyta > Magnoliopsida > Malpighiales > Salicaceae > Salix > Salix caprea. The sequence continues at coordinate 14,049,498 of OZ037745.1, forward strand.
ACGCAGTTTTCGGTGACGATATCTCCTTCGCGCGCGACACAGTTTTCGCTCACGATACCTCCTTCGCGCGCGACGCATTGTCGCTGCTGATTTCCTGATCTTCCACGACGCAGTTTTCAGTGACGATATCTCCTTCGCGCGCGACGCAGTTTTCGGTGACGATACCTCCTTCGCGCGCGATGCAGTTTTCGCTCACGATACCTCCTTCGCGCGCGACGCATTGTCGCTGCCGATTTCCTGATCTTCCACAACGCAATTTTCGGTGACGATATCTCCTTCGCGCGCGACGCAGTTTTCGGTGACGATATCTCCTTCGCGCACGACGCAATTGTCGCTGCCGATTTCCTGATCTGCCACGACGCATCGGTGACGATATCTCCTTCGCGCGCGACGCAGTTTTCGGTGACGATATCTCCTTCGCGCGCGACGCAGTTTTCGGTGATGATATCTCCTTCGCGCGCGACGCAGTTTTCGGTGACGATATCTCCTTCGCGCGCGACACAGTTTTCGCTCTCGATACCTCCTTCGCGCGCGACGCATTGTCGCTGCCGATTTCCTGATCTTCCACGACGCAGTTTTCGGTGACGATATCTCCTTCGCGCGCGACGCAGTTTTCGGTGACGATATCTCCTTCGCGCGCGACGCAATTGTCGCTGCCGATTTCCTGATCTGCCACGACGTAGTTTTGGGTTACGATATCTCCTTCACGCGCGACGCAGTTTTCGGTTACGATATCTCCTTCGCGCGTGACGCAGTTTTCGCTTACGAAATCTCCCTCGCGCGCGATGCAGTTTTCGCTTACGAAATCTCCCTCGCGCGCGACGCAGTTGTCGCTGCCGATTTCCTGATCGGCCACGATAAAGTTTTCGGTGACGATATCTACTTGGCGCGCGACGCAGTTTTCGGTGACGATAGCTCCTTCGCGCGCGACGCAGTTTTCGGTGACGATACCTCCTTCGCGCGCGACGCATTGTCGCTGCCGATTTCCTGATCTTCCACAACGCAATTTTCGGTGACGATATCTCCTTCGCGCGCGACGCAGTTTTCGGTGACGATATCTCCTTCGCGCACGACGCAATTGTCGCTGCCGATTTCCTGATCTGCCATGACGCATCGGTGACGATATCTCCTTCGCGCGCGACGCAGTTTTCGGTGACGATATCTCCTTCGCGCGCGACGCAGTTTTCGGTGATGATATCTCCTTCGAGCGCGACGCAGTTTTCGGTGACGATATCTCCTTCGCGCGCGACGCATTGTCGCTGCCGATTTCCTGATCTTCCACGACGCAGTTTTCGGTGACGATATCTCCTTCGCGCGCGACGCAGTTTTCGGTGACGATATCTCCTTCACGCGCGACGCAGTTTTCGGTGACGATATCTCCTTCCCGCGCGACGCAGTTGTCGTTGCCGATTCCTGATCGGCCGCGACGCAGTTTTCGGTGACGATAGCTCCTTCGCGCGCGACGCAGTTTTCGTCACGATACCTCCTTCGCGCGCGACGCAGTTGTCGCTGCCGATTTCCTGATCTACCGCGATGCAGTTTTCGGTGACGATATCTCCTTCGCGCGCGACGCAGTTTTCGGTGACGATATCTCCTTCACGCGCGATGCAGTTTTCGGTGACGATATCTCCTTCGCGCGCGACGCAGTTGTCGCTGCCGATTTCCTGATCGGCCGTGACAAAGTTTTCATTGACGATGTCTACTTCGCGCGCGACAGAGTTTTCAGTGATGATATCTCCTTCGCGAGCGACGCAGTTGTCGCTGCCGATTTCCTGATCGGCCACGACAAAGTTTTCGGTGACGATATCTGCTTCGCGCGCGACGCAGTTATCGGTGACGATATCTCCTTGGCGCGCGACGCAGTTTTCGGTGACGATATCTCCTTCCTGTGCGACGCAGTTTTCGCTCCCGATACCTCCTTCACGCGCGACGCAGTTGTCGCTGCCGATTTCCTGATCTACCGCGATGCAGTTTTCGGTGACGATATCTCCTTCGCGCGCGACGCATTTTTCGCTTACAATATCTCCATCGCGCGCGACGCAGTGTTCGCTGACAAAATCTCCTTCGCGCGCGACGCAGTTGTCGGTGCCGATTTCCTGATCGGCCGCGACAAAGTTTTCGGTGACGATATCTACTTCGCGCGCGACGCAGTTTTCGGTGATGGTATCTCCTTCGCGCGGGACGCAGTTTTCGCTTACAAAATCTCCTTCGCGCGCGACGCAGTTGTCGCTTACCAAATCTCCTTCGCGCCCGACACAGTTGTCGCTGCCGATTTCCTGATCGGCCGCGACAAAGTTTTCATAAATGATATCTCCTTCGCGCGCGACGCAGTTTTCGCTCACGATACCTCCTTCGCGCGCGACACAGTTGTCGCTGCCGATTTCCTGATCTGCCGCGACGCCGTTTTCGGTGACGATATCTCCTTCGCGCGCGACGCAGTTTTCGGTGACGATATCTCCTTCGCGCACGACGCAATTGTTGCTGCCGATTTCCTGATCTGCCACGACGCAATTGTTGCTGCCGATTTCCTGATCTTCCACAACGCAATTTTCGGTGACGATATCTCCTTCGCGCGCGACGCAGTTTTCGCTCACGATACCCTGATCTGCCACGACGCATCGGTGACGATATCTCCTTCGCGCGCGACGCAGTTTTCGGTGACGATATCTCCTTTTTTGCGCGACGCAGTTTTCGGTGACGATATCTCCTTCGCGCGCGACACAGTTTTCGCTCACGATACCTCCTTCGCGCGCGACGCATTGTCGCTGCTGATTTCCTGATCTTCCACGACGCAGTTTTCAGTGACGATATCTCCTTCGCGCGCGACGCAGTTTTCGGTGACGATACCTCCTTCGCGCGCGATGCAGTTTTCGCTCACGATACCTCCTTCGCGCGCGACGCATTGTCGCTGCCGATTTCCTGATCTTCCACAACGCAATTTTCGGTGACGATATCTCCTTCGCGCGCGACGCAGTTTTCGGTGACGATATCTCCTTCGCGCACGACGCAATTGTCGCTGCCGATTTCCTGATCTGCCACGACGCATCGGTGACGATATCTCCTTCGCGCGCGACGCAGTTTTCGGTGACGATATCTCCTTCGCGCGCGACGCAGTTTTCGGTGATGATATCTCCTTCGCGCGCGACGCAGTTTTCGGTGACGATATCTCCTTCGCGCGCGACACAGTTTTCGCTCTCGATACCTCCTTCGCGCGCGACGCATTGTCGCTGCCGATTTCCTGATCTTCCACGACGCAGTTTTCGGTGACGATATCTCCTTCGCGCGTGACGCAGTTTTCGGTGACGATATCTCCTTCACGCGCGACGCAGTTTTCGGTGACGATATCTCCTTCGCGCGCGACGCAATTGTCGCTGCCGATTTCCTGATCTGCCACGACGTAGTTTTGGGTTACGATATCTCCTTCACGCGCGACGCAGTTTTCGGTTACGATATCTCCTTCGCGCGTGACGCAGTTTTCGCTTACGAAATCTCCCTCGCGCGCGATGCAGTTTTCGCTTACGAAATCTCCCTCGCGCGCGACGCAGTTGTCGCTGCCGATTTCCTGATCGGCCACGATAAAGTTTTCGGTGACGATATCTACTTGGCGCGCGACGCAGTTTTCGGTGACGATAGCTCCTTCGCGCGCGACGCAGTTTTCGGTGACGATACCTCCTTCGCGCGCGATGCAGTTTTCGCTCACGATACCTCCTTCGCGCGCGACGCATTGTCGCTGCCGATTTCCTGATCTTCCACAACGCAATTTTCGGTGACGATATCTCCTTCGCGCGCGACGCAGTTTTCGGTGACGATATCTCCTTCGCGCACGACGCAATTGTCGCTGCCGATTTCCTGATCTGCCATGACGCATCGGTGACGATATCTCCTTCGCGCGCGACGCAGTTTTCGGTGACGATATCTCCTTCGCGCGCGACGCAGTTTTCGGTGATGATATCTCCTTCGAGCGCGACGCAGTTTTCGGTGACGATATCTCCTTCGCGCGCGACACAGTTTTCGCTCACGATACCTCCTTCGCGCGCGACGCATTGTCGCTGCCGATTTCCTGATCTTCCACGACGCAGTTTTCGGTGACGATATCTCCTTCGCGCGCGACGCAGTTTTCGGTGACGATATCTCCTTCACGCGCGACGCAGTTTTCGGTGACGATATCTCCTTCCCGCGCGACGCAGTTGTCGTTGCCGATTCCTGATCGGCCGCGACGCAGTTTTCGGTGACGATAGCTCCTTCGCGCGCGACGCAGTTTTCGTCACGATACCTCCTTCGCGCGCGACGCAGTTGTCGCTGCCGATTTCCTGATCTACCGCGATGCAGTTTTCGGTGACGATATCTCCTTCGCGCGCGACGCAGTTTTCGGTGACGATATCTCCTTCACGCGCGATGCAGTTTTCGGTGACGATATCTCCTTCGCGCGCGACGCAGTTGTCGCTGCCGATTTCCTGATCGGCCGTGACAAAGTTTTCATTGACGATGTCTACTTCGCGCGCGACAGAGTTTTCAGTGATGATATCTCCTTCGCGAGCGACGCAGTTGTCGCTGCCGATTTCCTGATCGGCCACGACAAAGTTTTCGGTGACGATATCTGCTTCGCGCGCGACGCAGTTATCGGTGACGATATCTCCTTGGCGCGCGACGCAGTTTTCGGTGACGATATCTCCTTCCTGTGCGACGCAGTTTTCGCTCCCGATACCTCCTTCACGCGCGACGCAGTTGTCGCTGCCGATTTCCTGATCTACCGCGATGCAGTTTTCGGTGACGATATCTCCTTCGCGCGCGACGCATTTTTCGCTTACAATATCTCCATCGCGCGCGACGCAGTGTTCGCTGACAAAATCTCCTTCGCGCGCGACGCAGTTGTCGGTGCCGATTTCCTGATCGGCCGCGACAAAGTTTTCGGTGACGATATCTACTTCGCGCGCGACGCAGTTTTCGGTGACGGTATCTCCTTCGCGCGGGACGCAGTTTTCGCTTACAAAATCTCCTTCGCGCGCGACGCAGTTGTCGCTTACCAAATCTCCTTCGCGCCCGACACAGTTGTCGCTGCCGATTTCCTGATCGGCCGCGACAAAGTTTTCATAAATGATATCTCCTTCGCGCGCGACGCAGTTTTCGCTCACGATACCTCCTTCGCGCGCGACACAGTTGTCGCTGCCGATTTCCTGATCTGCCGCGACGCCGTTTTCGGTGACGATATCTCCTTCGCGCGCGACGCAGTTTTCGGTGACGATATCTCCTTCGCGCACGACGCAATTGTTGCTGCCGATTTCCTGATCTGCCACGACGCATCGGTGACGATATCTCCTTCGCGCGCGACGCAGTTTTCGGTGACGATATCTCCTTCGCGCGCGACGCAGTTTTCGATGACGATATCTCCTTCGCGCGCGACACAGTTTTCGCTCACGATACCTCCTTCGCGCGCGACGCATTGTCGCTGCCGATTTCCTGATCTTCCACGACGCAGTTTTCGGTGACGATATCTCCTTCGCGCGCGACGCAGTTTTCGGTGACGATATCGCCTTCGCGCGCGACGCAATTGTCGCTGCCGATTTCCTGATCTGCCACGACGTAGTTTTCGGTTACGATATCTCCTTCACGCGCGACGCAGTTTTCGGTTACGATATCTCCTTCGCGCGCGACGCAATTGTCGCTGCCGATTTCCTGATCTGCCACGACGTAGTTTTGGGTTACGATATCTCCTTCACGCGCGACGCAGTTTTCGGTTACGATATCTCCTTCGCGCGGGACGCAGTTTTCGCTTACGAAATCTCCCTCGCGCGCGATGCAGTTTTCGCTTACGAAATCTCCCTCGCGCGCGACGCAGTTGTCGCTGCCGATTTCCTGATCGGCCACGATAAAGTTTTCGGTGACGATATCTACTTGGCGCGCGACGCAGTTTTCGGTGACGATATCTCCTTCGCGCGCGACGCAGTTTTCGGTGACGATACCTCCTTCGCGCGCGATGCAGTTTTCGCTCACGATACCTCCTTCGCGCGCGACGCATTGTCGCTGCCGATTTCCTGATCTTCCACAACGCAATTTTCGGTGACGATATCTCCTTCGCGCGCGACGCAGTTTTCGGTGACGATATCTCCTTCGCGCACGACGCAATTGTCGCTGCCGATTTCCTGATCTGCCACGACGCATCGGTGACGATATCTCCTTCGCGCGCGACGCAGTTTTCGGTGACGATATCTCCTTCGCGCGCGACGCAGTTTTCGGTGAGGATATCTCCTTCGCGCGCGACGCAGTTTTCGGTGACGATAACTCCTTCGCGCGCGACACAGTTTTCGCTCACGATACCTCCTTCGCGCGCGACGCATTGTCGCTGCCGATTTCCTGATCTTCCACGACGCAGTTTTCGGTGACGATATCTCCTTCGCGCGCGACGCAGTTTTCGGTGACGATATCTCCTTCACGCGCGACGCAGTTTTCGGTGACGATATCTCCTTCCCGCGCGACGCAGTTGTCGTTGCCGATTCCTGATCGGCCGCGACGCAGTTTTCGGTGACGATATCTCCTTCGCGCGCGACGCAGTTAACGCTTATGAAATCTCCTTCGCGCGCGACGCAGTTGTCGCTGCCGATTTCCTGATCGGCCGCGACAAAGTTTTCATTGACGATATCTACTTCGAGCGCGACGTAGTTTTCGGTGACGATATATCCTTCGCACGCGACGCAGTGTTCGCTGCCGATTTCCTTCGCGCACGGCGCAGTTGTCACTGCCGATTTCTCACTGACGATATGTACTTCGCGCGCGACGCAGTTTGCGGTGACGATATCTCCTTCGCGCGCGACGCAGTTTTCGGTGATGATATCTCCTTCACGCGCGATGCAGTTTTCGGTGACGATATCTCCTTCGCGCGCGACGCAGTTGTCGCTGCCGATTTCCTGATCGGCCGCGACAAAGTTTTCATTGACGATGTCTACTTTGCGCGCGACGGAGTTTTCAGTGATGATATCTCCTTCGCGAGCGACGCAGTTGTCGCTGCCGATTTCCTGATCGGCCACGACAAAGTTTTCGGTGACGATATCTGCTTCGCGCGCGACGCAGTTATCAGTGACGATATCTCCTTGGCGCGCGACGCAGTTTTCGGTGACGATATCTCCTTCCTGCGCGACGCAGTTTTCGCTCCCGATACCTCCTTCACGCGCGACGCAGTTGTCGCTGCCGATTTCCTGATCTACCGCGATGCAGTTTTCGGTGACGATATCTCCTTCACGCGCGACGCATTTTTCGCTTACAATATCTCCATCGCGCGCGACGCAGTGTTCGCTGACGAAATCTCCTTCGCGCGCGACGCAGTTGTCGGTGCCGATTTCCTTATCGGCCGCGACAAAGTTTTCGGTGACGATATCTACTTCGCGCGCGACGCAGTTTTCGGTGACGGTATCTCCTTCGCGCGGGACGCAGTTTTCGCTTACAAAATCTCCTTCGCGCGCGACGCAGTTGTCGCTTACCAAATCTCCTTCGCGCCCGACACAGTTGTCGCTGCCGATTTCCTGATCGGCCGCGACAAAGTTTTCATAAATGATATCTCCTTCGCGCGCGACGCAGTTTTCGGTGACGTTATCTCCTTCGCGCGCGACGCAGTTTTCGCTCACGATACCTCCTTCGCGCGCGACACAGTTGTCGCTGCCGATTTCCTGATCTGCCGCGACGTTGTTTTCGATGACGATATCTCCTTCGCGCGCGACGCAGTTTTCGGTGACGATATCTCCTTCGCGCACGACGCAATTGTCGCTGCCGATTTCCTGATCTGCCACGACGCATCGGTGACGATATCTCCTTCGCGCGCGACGCAGTTTTCGGTGACGATATCTCCTTCGCGCGCGACGCAGTTTTCGGTGACGATATCTCCTTCGCGCGCGACGCAGTTTTCGGTGATGATATCTCCTTCGCGCGCGACGCAGTTTTCGGTGACGATATCTCCTTCGCGCGCGACACAGTTTTCGCTCACGATACCTCCTTCGCGCGCGACGCATTGTCGCTGCCGATTTCCTGATCTTCCACGACGCAGTTTTCGGTGACGATATCTCCTTCGCGCGCGATGCAGTTTTCGCTCACGATACCTCCTTCGCGCGCGACGCATTGTCGCTGCCGATTTCCTGATCTTCCACAACGCAATTTTCGGTGACGATATCTCCTTCGCGCGCGACGCAGTTTTCGGTGACGATATCTCCTTCGCGCACGACGCAATTGTCGCTGCCGATTTCCTGATCTGCCACGACGCATCGGTGACGATATCTCCTTCGCGCGCGACGCAGTTTTCGGTGACGATATCTCCTTCGCGCGCGACGCAGTTTTCGGTGAGGATATCTCCTTCGCGCGCGACGCAGTTTTCGGTGACGATATCTCCTTCGCGCGCGACACAGTTTTCGCTCACGATACCTCCTTCGCGCGCGACGCATTGTCGCTGCCGATTTCCTGATCTTCCACGACGCAGTTTTCGGTGACGATATCTCCTTCGCGCGCGACGCAGTTTTCGGTGACGATATCTCCTTCACGCGCGACGCAGTTTTCGGTGACGATATCTCCTTCCCGCGCGACGCAGTTGTCGTTGCCGATTCCTGATCGGCCGCGACGCAGTTTTCGGTGACGATATCTCCTTCGCGCGCGACGCAGTTAACGCTTATGAAATCTCCTTCGCGCGCGACGCAGTTGTCGCTGCCGATTTCCTGATCGGCCGCGACAAAGTTTTCATTGACGATATCTACTTCGAGCGCGACGTAGTTTTCGGTGACGATATATCCTTCGCGCGCGACGCAGTGTTCGCTGCCGATTTCCTTCGCGCACGGCGCAGTTGTCACTGCCGATTTCTCACTGACGATATGTACTTCGCGCGCGACGCAGTTTGCGGTGACGATATCTCCTTCGCGCGCGACGCAGTTTTCGGTGATGATATCTCCTTCACGCGCGATGCAGTTTTCGGTGACGATATCTCCTTCGCGCGCGACGCAGTTGTCGCTGCCGATTTCCTGATCGGCCGCGACAAAGTTTTCATTGACGATGTCTACTTTGCGCGCGACGGAGTTTTCAGTGATGATATCTCCTTCGCGAGCGACGCAGTTGTCGCTGCCGATTTCCTGATCGGCCACGACAAAGTTTTCGGTGACGATATCTGCTTCGCGCGCGACGCAGTTATCAGTGACGATATCTCCTTGGCGCGCGACGCAGTTTTCGGTGACGATATCTCCTTCCTGCGCGACGCAGTTTTCGCTCCCGATACCTCCTTCACGCGCGACGCAGTTGTCGCTGCCGATTTCCTGATCTACCGCGATGCAGTTTTCGGTGACGATATCTCCTTCACGCGCGACGCATTTTTCGCTTACAATATCTCCATCGCGCGCGACGCAGTGTTCGCTGACGAAATCTCCTTCGCGCGCGACGCAGTTGTCGGTGCCGATTTCCTGATCGGCCGCGACAAAGTTTTCGGTGACGATATCTACTTCGCGCGCGACGCAGTTTTCGGTGACGGTATCTCCTTCGCGCGGGACGCAGTTTTCGCTTACAAAATCTCCTTCGCGCGCGACGCAGTTGTCGCTTACCAAATCTCCTTCGCGCCCGACACAGTTGTCGCTGCCGATTTCCTGATCGGCCGCGACAAAGTTTTCATAAATGATATCTCCTTCGCGCGCGACGCAGTTTTCGGTGACGTTATCTCCTTCGCGCGCGACGCAGTTTTCGCTCACGATACCTCCTTCGCGCGCGACCCAGTTGTCGCTGCCGATTTCCTGATCTGCCGCGACGTTGTTTTCGATGACGATATCTCCTTCGCGCGCGACGCAGTTTTCGGTGACGATATCTCCTTCGCGCACGACGCAATTGTCGCTGCCGATTTCCTGATCTGCCACGACGCATCGGTGACGATATCTCCTTCGCGCGCGACGCAGTTTTCGGTGACGATATCTCCTTCGCGCGCGACGCAGTTTTCGATGATGATATCTCCTTCGCGCGCGACGCAGTTTTCGGTGACGATATCTCCTTCGCGCGCGACACAGTTTTCGCTCACGATACCTCCTTCGCGCGCGACGCATTGTCGCTGCCGATTTCCTGATCTTCCACGACGCAGTTTTCGGTGACGATATCTCCTTCGCGCGCGACGCAGTTTTCGGTGACGATATCTCCTTCACGCGCGACGCAGTTTTCGGTGACGATATCTCCTTCGCGCGCGACGCAATTGTCGCTGCCGATTTCCTGATCTGCCACGACGTAGATTTTGGTTACGATATCTCCTTCACGCGCGACGCAGTTTTCGGTTACGATATCTCCTTCGCGCGTGACGCAGTTTTCGCTTACGAAATCTCCCTCGCGCGCGACGCAGTTTTCGCTTACGAAATCTCCCTCGCGCGCGACGCAGTTGTCGCTGCCGATTTCCTGATCGGCCACGATAAAGTTTTCGGTGACGATATCTACTTGGCGCGCGACGCAGTTTTCGGTGACGATATCTCCTTCGCGCGCGACGCAGTTTTCGGTGACGATACCTCCTTCGCGCGCGATGCAGTTTTCGCTCACGATACCTCCTTCGCGCGCGACGCATTGTCACTGCCGATTTCCTGATCTTCCACAACGCAATTTTCGGTGACGATATCTCCTTCGCGCGCGACGCAGTTTTCGGTGACGATATCTCCTTCGCGCACGACGCAATTGTCGCTGCCGATTTCCTGATCTGCCACGACGCATCGGTGACGATATCTCCTTCGCGCGCGACGCAGTTTTCGGTGACGATATCTCCTTCGCGCGCGACGCAGTTTTCGGTGAGGATATCTCCTTCGCGCGCGACGCAGTTTTCGGTGACGATATCTCCTTCGCGCGCGACACTGTTTTCGCTCACGATACCTCCTTCGCGCGCGACGCATTGTCGCTGCCGATTTCCTGATCTTCCACGACGCAGTTTTCGGTGATGATATCTCCTTCGCGCGCGATGCAGTTTTCGGTGACGATATCTCCTTCACGCGCGACGCAGTTTTCGGTGACGATATCTCCTTCCCGCGCGACGCAGTTGTCGTTGCCGATTCCTGATCGGCCGCGACGCAGTTTTCGGTGACGATATCTCCTTCGCGGGCGACGCAGTTAACGCTTATGAAATCTCCTTCGCGCGCGACGCAGTTGTCGCTGCCGATTTCCTGATCGGCCGCGACAAAGTTTTCATTGACGATATCTACTTCGAGCGCGACGTAGTTTTCGGTGACGATATATCCTTCGCGCGCGACGCAGTTGTCACTGCCGATTTCCTTCGCGCACGGCGCAGTTGTCACTGCCGATTTCTCACTGACGATATGTACTTCGCGCGCGACGCAGTTGGCGGTGACGATATCTCCTTCGCGCGCGACGCAGTTTTCGGTGACGATAGCTCCTTCGCTCGCGATGCAGTTTTCGTCACGATACCTCCTTCGCGCGCGACGCAGTTGTCGCTGCCGATTTCCTGATCGGCCGCGACAAAGTTTTCATTGACGATGTCTACTTCGCGCGCGACGGAGTTTTCAGTGACGATATCTCCTTCGCGCGCGACGCAGTTGTCGCTGCCTATTTCCTGATCGGCCACGACAAAGTTTTCAGTGACGATATCTGCTTCGCGCGCGACGCAGTTTTCGGTACGATATCTCCTTCGCGCGCGACACAGTTTTCGGTGACGATATCTCCTTCCCGCGCGACGCAGTTTTCGCTCCCGATACCTCCTTCACGCGCGACGCAGTTGTCGCTGCCGATTTCCTGATCTACCGCGATGCAGTTTTCGGTGACGATATCTCCTTCGCGCGCGACGCATTTTTCGCTAACAATATCTCCTTCGCGCGCGACGCAGTGTTCGCTGATGAAATCTCCTTCGCGCGCGACGCAGTTGTCGCTGCCGATTTCCTGATCGGCTGCGACAAAGTTTTCGGTGACGATATCTACTTCGCGCGCGATACAGTTTTCGGTGACGATATCTCCTTCGCGCGCGACGCAGTTTTCGGTGACGATATCTCCTTCGCGCGGGACGCAGTTTTCGGTGACGTTATCTCCTTCGCGCGCGACGCAGTTTTCGCTTACGAAATCTCCCTCGCGCGCGAAGCAGTTGTCGCTGCCGATTTCCTGATCGACCACGATAAAGTTTTCGGTGACGATATCTACTTGGCGCGCGACGCAGTTTTCGGTGACGATATCTCCTTCGCGCGCGATGCACTTTTCGGTGACGATATCTCCTTCGCGCGCGATGCAGTTTTCGCTCACGATACCTCCTTCGCGCGCGACGCATTGTCGCTGCCGATTTCCTGATCTTCCACAACGCAATTTTCGGTGACGATATCTCCTTGGCGCGCGACGCAATTTTCGGTGACGATATCTCCTTCGCGCGCGACGCAGTTGTCGCTGCCGATTTCCTGATCGGCCGCGACAAAGTTTTCATAAACGATATCTCCTTCGCGCGCGATGCAGTTTTCGGTGACGATATCTCCTTCGCGCGCGACGCAGTTGTCGCTGCCGATTTCCTGATCGGCCGCGACAAAGTTTTCATTGACTATGTCTACTTCGCACACGACGGAGTTTTCAGTGATGATATCTCCTTCGCGAGCGACGCAGTTGTCGCTGCCGATTTCCTGATCGGCCACGACAAAGTTTTCGGTGACGATATCTGCTTCGCGCGCGACGCAGTTATCGGTGACGATATCTCCTTGGCGCGCGACGCAGTATTCGGTGACGATATCTCCTTCCTGCGCGACGCAGTTTTCGCTCCCGATACCTCCTTCACGCGCGACGCAGTTGTCTCTGCCGATTTCCTGATCTACCGCGATGCAGTTTTCGGTGACGATATCTCCTTCGCGCGCGACGCATTTTTCGCTTACAATATCTCCTTCGCGCGCGACGCAGTGTTCGCTGACGAAATCTCCTTCGCGCGCGACGCAGTTGTCGGTGCCGATTTCCTGATCGGCCGCGACAAAGTTTTCGGTGACGATATCTACTTCGCGCGCGACGCAGTTTTCGGTGACGATATCTCCTTCGCGCGAGACGCAGTTTTCGCTTACAAAATCTCCTTCGCGCGCGACGCAGTTGTCGCTTACCAAATCTCCTTCGCGCCCGACACAGTTGTCGCTGCCGATTTCCTGATCGGCCGCGACAAAGTTTTCATAAATGATATCTCCTTCGCGCGCGACGCAGTTTTCGGTGACGTTATCTCCTTCGCGCGCGACGCAGTTTTCGCTCACGATACCTCCTTCGCGCGCGACACAGTTGTCGCTGCCGATTTCCTGATCTGCCGCGACGCCGTTTTCGGTGACGATATCTCCTTCGCGCGCGACGCAGTTTTCGCTTACGAAATCTCCCTCGCGCGCGACGCAATTGTCGCTGCCGATTTCCTGATCGGCCACGATAAAGTTTTCGGTGACGATATCTACGTGGCGCGCGACGCAGTTTTCGGTGACGATATCTCCTTCGCGCGCGACGCAGTTTTCGGTGACGATATCTCCTTCGCGCGCGATGCAGTTTTCGCTCACGATACCTCCTTCGCGCGCGACGCATTGTCGCTGCCGATTTCCTGATCTTCCACAATGCACTTTTCGGTGACGATATCTCCTTCGCGCGCGACGCAATTGTCGCTGCCGATTTCCTGATCTGCCATGACGTAGTTTTTGGTTACGATATCTCCTTCACGCGCGACGCAGTTTTCGGTGACGATATCTCCGTCGCGCGCGACGCAGTTTTCGCTTACGAAATCTCCCTCGCGCGCGACGCAGTTTTCGCTTACGAAATCTCCCTCGCGCGCGACGCAGTTGTCGCTGCCGATTTCCTGATCGGCCACGATAAAGTTTTCGGTGACGATATCTACTTGGCGCGCGACGCAGTTTTCGGTGACGATATCTCCTTCGCGCGCGACGCAGTTTTCGGTGACGATACCTCCTTCGCGCGCGATGCAGTTTTCGCTCACGATACCTCCTTCGCGCGCGACGCATTGTCGCTGCCGATTTCCTGATCTTCCACAACGCAATTTTCGGTGACGATATCTCCTTCGCGCGCGACGCAGTTTTCGGTGACGATATCTCCTTCGCGCACGACGCAATTGTCGCTGCCGATTTCCTGATCTGCCACGACGCATCGGTGATGATATCTCCTTCGCGCGCGACGCAGTTTTCGGTGACGATATCTCCTTCGCGCGCGACGCAGTTGTCGTTGCCGATTCCTGATCGGCCGCGACGCAGTTTTTGGTGACGATATCTCCTTCGCGCGCGACGCAGTTAACGCTTATGAAATCTCCTTCGCGCGCGACGCAGTTGTCGCTGCCGATTTCCTGATCGGCAGCGACAAAGTTTTCGTTGACGATATCTACTTCGAGCATGAGGTAGTTTTTGGTGACGATATATCCTTCACGCGCGACGCAGTGTTCGCTGCCGATTTCCTTCGCGCACGGCGCAGTTGTCACTGCCGATTTCTCACTGACGATATGTACTTCGCGCGCGACGCAGTTTGCGGTGACGATATCTCCTTCGCGCGCGACGCAGTTTTCGGTGACGATAGCTCCTTCGCGCGCGACGCAGTTTTCGTCACGATACCTCCTTCGCGCGCGACGCAGTTGTCGCTGCCGATTTCCTGATCGGCCGCGACAAAGTTTTCATTGACGATGTCTACTTCGCGCGCAACGGAGTTTTCAGTGACGATATCTCCTTCGCGCGCGACGCAGTTGTCGGTGACGATATCTCCTTCGCGCGCGACGCAGTTTTCGGTGACGATATCTCCTTCGCGCGCGACGCAGTTTTCGGTGACGATATCTCCTTCGCGCGCGACGCAGTTGTCGCTGCCGATTTCCTGATCGGCCGCGACAAAGTTTTCATAAACGATATCTCCTTCGCGCGCGACGCAGTTGTCGCTGCCGATTTTCTTGATCTGCCACGACGCAGTTTTTGGTTACGATATCTCCTTCATGCGCGACGCAGTTTTCGGTGACGATATCTCCTTCGCGCGCGACGCAGTTTTCGTTGACCATATCTCCTTCGCGCGCGATGCATTGTCGCTGCCGATTTCCTGATCTTCCACGACGCAGTTTTCGGTGACGATATCTCCTTCGCGCGCGACGCAGTTTTCGGTGACGATATCTCCTTCCCGCGCGACGCAGTTGTCGTTGCCGATTCCTGATCGACCGCGACGCAGTTTTCGGTGACGATATCTCCTTCGCGCGCGACGCAGTTGTCGCTGCCGATTTCCTGATCGGCCGCGACAAAGTTTTCGTTGATGATATCTACTTCGCGCGCGACGCAGTGTTCGCTGCCGATTTCCTTCGCGCGCGGCGCAGTTGTCGCTGCCGATTTCTCACTGACGATATGTAATTCGCGCGCGACGCAGTTTGCGGTGACGATATCTCCTTCGCGCGCGACGCAGTTGTCGCTGCCGATTTCCTGATCGGCCGCGACAAAGTTTTCATTGACGATGTCTACTTCGCGCGCGACGGAGTTTTCAGTGATGATATCTCCTTCGCGAGCGACGCAGTTGTCGCTGCCGATTTCCTGATCGGCCACGACAAAGTTTTCGGTGACGATATCTGCTTCGCGCGCGACGCAGTTATCGGTGACGATATCTCCTTGGCGCGCGACGCAGTTTTCGGTGACGATATCTCCTTCCTGCGCGACGCAGTTTTCGCTCCCGATACCTCCTTCACGCGCGACGCAGTTGTCGCTGCCGATTTCCTGATCTACCGCGATGCAGTTTTCGGTGACGATATCTCCTTCGCGCGCGACGCATTTTCGGTGACGATATCTCCTTCGCGCGCGACGCAGTGTTCGCTGACGAAATCTCCTTCGCGCGCGACGCAGTTCTCGGTGCCGATTTCTTGATCGGCCGCGACAAAGTTTTCGGTGACGATATCTACTTCGCGCGCGACGCAGTTTTCGGTGACGGTATCTCCTTCGCGCGGGACGCAGTTTTCGCTTACAAAATCTCCTTCGCGCGCGACGCAGTTGTCGCTTACCAAATCTCCTTCGTGCCCGACACAGTTGTCGATGCCGATTTCCTGATCGGCCGCGACAAAGTTTTCATAAACGATATCTCCCTCGCGCGCAACGCAGTTGTCGCTGCCGATTTCCTGATCGGCCACGATAAAGTTTTCGGTGACGATATCTACTTGGCGCGCGACGCAGTTTTCGGTGATGATATCTCCTTCGCGCGCGACGCAGTTTTCGGTGACGATACCTCCTTCGCGCGCGACGCAGTTTTCGGTGACGATACCTCCTTCGCGCGCGACGCATTGTCGCTGCCGATTTCCTGATCTTCCACAACGCAATTTTCGGTGACGATATCTCCTTCGCGCGCGACGCAGTTTTTGGTGACGATATCTCCTTCGCGCGCGACGCAGTTGTCGCTGCCGATTTCCTGATCGGCCGCGACAAAGTTTTCGTTGATGATATCTACTTCGCGCGCGACGCAGTGTTCGCTGCCGATTTCCTTCGCGCGCGGCGCAGTTGTCGCTGCCGATTTCTCACTGACGATATGTACTTCGCGCGCGACGCAGTTTGCGGTGACGATATCTCCTTCGCGCGCGACGCAGTTTTCGCTCACGATACCTCCTTCGCGCGCGACGCAGTTGTCGCTGCCGATTTCCTGATCGGCCGCGACAAAGTTTTCATTGACGATGTCTACTTCGCGCGCGACGGAGTTTTCAGTGATGATATCTCCTTCGCGAGCGACGCAGTTGTCGCTGCCGATTTCCTGATCGGCCACGACAAAGTTTTCGGTGACGATATCTGCTTCGCGCGCGACGCAGTTATCGGTGACGATATCTCCTTGGCGCGCGACGCAGTTTTCGGTGACGATATCTCCTTCCTGCGCGACGCAGTTTTCGCTCCCGATACCTCCTTCACGCGCGACGCAGTTGTCGCTGCCGATTTCCTGATCTACCGCGATGCAGTTTTCGGTGACGATATCTCCTTCGCGCGCGACGCATTTTCGGTGACGATATCTCCTTCGCGCGCGACGCAGTGTTCGCTGACGAAATCTCCTTCGCGCGCGACGCAGTTCTCGGTGCCGATTTCTTGATCGGCCGCGACAAAGTTTTCGGTGACGATATCTACTTCGCGCGCGACGCAGTTTTCGGTGACGGTATCTCCTTCGCGCGGGACGCAGTTTTCGCTTACAAAATCTCCTTCGCGCGCGACGCAGTTGTCGCTTACCAAATCTCCTTCGTGCTCGACACAGTTGTCGATGCCGATTTCCTGATCGGCCGCGACAAAGTTTTCATAAACGATATCTCCCTCGCGCGCGACGCAGTTGTCGCTGCCGATTTCCTGATCGGCCACGATAAAGTTTTCGGT
Source organism: Salix caprea (assembly GCA_964035475.1). NCBI lineage: Eukaryota > Viridiplantae > Streptophyta > Magnoliopsida > Malpighiales > Salicaceae > Salix > Salix caprea. The sequence goes on from OZ037745.1 coordinate 14,066,780, forward strand.
GACGATATCTACTTGGCGCGCGACGCAGTTTTCGGTGATGATATCTCCTTCGCGCGCGACGCAGTTTTCGGTGACGATACCTCCTTCGCGCGCGACGCAGTTTTCGGTGACGATACCTCCTTCGCGCGCGACGCATTGTCGCTGCCGATTTCCTGATCTTCCACAACGCAATTTTCGGTGACGATATCTCCTTCGCGCGCGACGCAGTTTTTGGTGACGATATCTCCTTCGCGCGCGACGCAGTTGTCGCTGCCGATTTCCTGATCGGCCGCGACAAAGTTTTCGTTGATGATATCTACTTCGCGCACGACGCAGTGTTCGCTGCCGATTTCCTTCGCGCGCGGCGCAGTTGTCGCTGCCGATTTCTCACTGACGATATGTACTTCGCGCGCGACGCAGTTTGCGGTGACGATATCTCCTTCGCGCGCGACGCAGTTTTCGCTCACGATACCTCCTTCGCGCGCGACGCAGTTGTCGCTGCCGATTTCCTGATCGGCCGCGACAAAGTTTTCATTGACGATGTCTACTTCGCGCGCGACGGAGTTTTCAGTGATGATATCTCCTTCGCGAGCGACGCAGTTGTCGCTGCCGATTTCCTGATCGGCCACGACAAAGTTTTCGGTGACGATATCTGCTTCGCGCGCGACGCAGTTATCGGTGACGATATCTCCTTGGCGCGCGACGCAGTTTTCGGTGACGATATCTCCTTCCTGCGCGACGCAGTTTTCGCTCCCGATACCTCCTTCACGCGCGACGCAGTTGTCGCTGCCGATTTCCTGATCTACCGCGATGCAGTTTTCGGTGACGATATCTCCTTCGCGCGCGACGCATTTTCGGTGACGATATCTCCTTCGCGCGCGACGCAGTTCTCGGTGCCGATTTCTTGATCGGCCGCGACAAAGTTTTCGGTGACGATATCTACTTCGCGCGCGACGCAGTTTTCGGTGACGGTATCTCCTTCGCGCGGGACGCAGTTTTCGCTTACAAAATCTCCTTCGCGCGCGACGCAGTTGTCGCTTACCAAATCTCCTTCGTGCCCGACACAGTTGTCGATGCCGATTTCCTGATCGGCCGCGACAAAGTTTTCATAAACGATATCTCCCTCGCGCGCGACGCAGTTGTCGCTGCCGATTTCCTGATCGGCCACGATAAAGTTTTCGGTGACGATATCTACTTGGCGCGCGACGCAGTTTTCGGTGATGATATCTCCTTCGCGCGCGACGCAGTTTTCGGTGACGATACCTCCTTCGCGCGCGACGCAGTTTTCGGTGACGATACCTCCTTCGCGCGCGACGCATTGTCGCTGCCGATTTCCTGATCTTCCACAACGCAATTTTCGGTGACGATATCTCCTTCGCGCGCGACGCAGTTTTCGGTGACGATATCTCCTTCGCGCCCGACGCAATTGTCGCTGCCGATTTCCTGATCTGCCACGACGCATCGGTGACGATATCTCCTTCGCGCGCGACGCAGTTTTCGGTGACGATATCTCCTTCGCGCGCGACGCAGTTTTCGGTGACGATATCTCCTTCGCGCGCGACGCAGTTGTCGTTGCCGATTCCTGATCGGCCGCGACGCAGTTTTCGGTGACGATATCTCCTTCGCGCGCGACGCAGTTAACGCTTATGAAATCTCCTTCGCGCGCGACGCAGTTGTCGCTGCCGATTTCCTGATCGGCCGTGACAAAGTTTTCGTTGATGATATCTACTTCGAGCACGACGTAGTTTTTGGTGACGATATATCCTTCGCGCGCGACGCAGTGTTCGCTGCCGATTTCCTTCGCGCACGGCGCAGTTGTCACTGCCGATTTCTCACTGACGATATGTACTTCGCGCGCGACGCAGTTTGCGGTGACGATATCTCCTTCGCGCGCGACGCAATTTTCGGTGACGATAGCTCCTTCGCTCGCGATGCAGTTTTCGTCACGATACCTCCTTCGCGCGCGACGCAGTTGTCGCTGCCGATTTCCTGATCGGCCGCGACAAAGTTTTCATTGACGATGTCTACTTCGTGCGCGACGGAGTTTTCAGTGACGATATCTCCTTCGCGCGCGACGCAGTTGTCGCTGCCGATTTCCTGATCGGCCACCATAAAGTTTTCGGTGACGATATCTACTTCGCGCGCGACGCAGTGTTCGCTGCCGATTTCCTTCGCGCGCGGCGCAGTTGTCGCTGCCGATTTCTCACTGACGATATGTACTTCGCGCGCGACGCAGTTTGCGGTGACGATATCTCCTTCGCGCGCGACGCAGTTTTCGCTCACGATACCTCCTTCGCGCGCGACGCAGTTGTCGCTGCCGATTTCCTGATCGGCCACGACAAAGTTTTCGGTGACGATATCTGCTTCGCGCGCGACGCAGTTATCGGTGACGATATCTCCTTCGCGCGCGACGCAGTTTTCGGTGACGATATCTCCTTCCTGCGCGACGCAGTTTTCGCTCCAGATACCTCCTTCACGCGCGACGCAGTTGTCGCTGCCGATTTCCTGATCTACCGCGATGCAGTTTTCGGTGACGATATCTCCTTCGCGCGCGACGCATTTTTCGCTTACAATATCTCCTTCGCGCGCGACGCAGTGTTCGCTGACGAAATCTCCTTCGCGCGCGACGCAGTTGTCGGTGCCGATTTCCTGATCGGCCGCGACAAAGTTTTCGGTGACGATATCTACTTCGCGCGCGACGCAGTTTTCGGTGACGGTATCTCCTTCGCGCGGGACGTAGTTTTCGCTTACAAAATCTCCTTCGCGCGCGACGCAGTTGTCGCTTACCAAATCTCCTTCGTGCCCGACACAGTTGTCGCTGCCGATTTCCTGATCGGCCGCGACAAAGTTTTCATAAACGATATCTCCCTCGCGCGCGACGCAGTTGTCGCTGCCGATTTCCTGATCGGCCACGATAAAGTTTTCGGTGACGATATCTACTTGGCGCGTGACGCAGTTTTCGGTGACGATATCTCCTTCGCGCGCGACGCAGTTTTCGGTGACGATACCTCCTTCGCGCGCGACGCATTGTCGCTGCCGATTTCCTGATCTTCCACAACGCAATTTTCGGTGACGATATCTCCTTCGCGCGCGACGCAGTTTTCGGTGACGATATCTCCTTCGCGCCCGACGCAATTGTCGCTGCCGATTTCCTGATCTGCCACGACGCATCGGTGACGATATCTCCTTCGCGCGCGACGCAGTTTTCGGTGACGATATCTCCTTCGCGCGCGACGCAGTTTTCGGTGACGATATCTCCTTCGCGCGCGACGCAGTTGTCGTTGCCGATTCCTGATCGGCCGCGACGCAGTTTTCGGTGACGATATCTCCTTCGCGCGCGACGCAGTTAACGCTTATGAAATCTCCTTCGCGCGCGACGCAGTTGTCGTTGCCGATTTCCTGATCGGCCTTGACAAAGTTTTCGTTGACGATATCTACTTCGAGCATGACGTAGTTTTCGGTGACGATATATCCTTCGCGCGCGACGCAGTGTTCGCTGCCGATTTCCTTCGCGCACGGCGCAGTTGTCACTGCCGATTTCTCACTGACGATATGTACTTCGCGCGCGACGCAGTTGGCGGTGACGATATCTCCTTCGCGCGCGACGCAGTTTTCGGTGACGATAGCTCCTTCGCTCGCGATGCAGTTTTCGTCACGATACCTCCTTCGCGCGCGACGCAGTTGTCGCTGCCGATTTCCTGATCGGCCGCGACAAAGTTTTCATTGACGATGTCTACTTCGTGCGCGACGGAGTTTTCAGTGACGATATCTCCTTCGCGCGCGACGCAGTTGTCGCTGCCGATTTCCTGATCGGCCACGATAAAGTTTTCGGTGACGATATCTACTTGGCGCGCGACGCAGTTTTCGGTGACGATACCTCCTTCGCGCGCGACGCAGTTTTCGGTGACGATACCTCCTTCGCGCGCGATGCAGTTTTCGCTCACGATACCTCCTTCGCGCGTGACGCATTGTCGCTGCCGATTTCCTGATCTTCCACAACGCAATTTTCGGTGACGATATCTCCTTCGCGCGCGACGCAGTTTTCGGTGACGATATCTCCTTCGCGCACGACGCAATTGTCGCTGCCGATTTCCTGATCTGCCACGACGCATCGGTGACGATATCTCCTTCGCGCGCGACGCAGTTTTCGGTGACGATATCTCCTTCGCGCGCGACGCAGTTTTCGGTGACGATATCTCCTTCGCGCGCGACGCAGTTGTCGTTGCCGATTCTTGATCGGCCGCGACGCAGTTTTCGGTGACGATATTTCCTTCGCGCGCGACGCAGTTAACGCTTATGAAATCTCCTTCGCGCGCGACGCAGTTGTCGCTGCCGATTTCCTGATCGGCCGTGACAAAGTTTTCGTTGACGATATCTACTTCGAGCACGACGTAGTTTTCAGTGACGATATCTCCTTCGCGCGCGATGCAGTTGTCGCTGCCGATTTCCTGATCGGCCACGACAAAGTTTTCGGTGACGATATCTGCTTCGCGCGCGACGCAGTTTTCGGTACGATATCTCCTTCGCGCGCGACGCAGTTTTCGGTGACGATATCTCCTTCCCGCGCGACGCAGTTTTCGCTCTCGATACCTCCTTCACGCGCGACGCAGTTGTCGCTGCCGATTTCCTGATCTACCGCGATGCAGTTTTCGGTGACGATATCTCCTTCACGCGCGAAGCATTTTTCGCTAACAATATCTCCTTCGCGCGCGACGCAGTGTTCGCTGACGAAATCTCCTTCGCGCGCGACGCAGTTGTCGCTGCCGATTTCCTGATCGGCTGCGATAAAGTTTTCGGTGACGATATCTACTTCGCGCGCGATGCAGTTTTCGGTGACGATATCTCCTTCGCGCGCGACGCAGTTTTCGGTGACGATATCTCCTTCGCGCGGGACGCAGTTTTCGGTGACGTTATCTCCTTCGCGCGCGACGCAGTTTTCGCTTACGAAATCTCCCTCGCGCGCGACGCAGTTGTCGCTGCCGATTTCCTGATCGGCCACGATAAAGTTTTCGGTGACGATATCTACTTGGCGCGCGACGCAGTTTTCGGTGATGATATCTCCTTCGCGCGCGACGCAGTGTTCGCTGACGAAATGTCCTTCGCGCGCGACGCAGTTGTCGCTGCCGATTTCCTAATCGGCTGCGACAAAGTTTTCGGTGACGATATCTACTTCGCGCGCGATGCAGTTTTCGGTGACGATATCTCCTTCGCGCGCGACGCAGTTTTCGGTGACGATATCTCCTTCGCGCGGGACGCAGTTTTCGGTGACGTTATCTCCTTCGCGCGCGACGCAGGTTTCGCTCACGATACCTCCTTCGCGCGCGACGCAGTTGTCGCTGCTGATTTCCTGATCTGCCGCGACGCCGTTTTCGGTGACGATATCTCCTTCGCGCGCGACGCAGTTTTCGCTTACGAAATCTCCCTCGCGCGCGACGCAGTTGTCGCTGCCGATTTCCTGATCGTCCACGATAAAGTTTTCGGTGACGATATCTACTTGGCGCGCGACGCAGTTTTCGGTGACGATACCTCCTTCGCGCGCGACGCAGTTTTCGGTGACGATACCTCCTTCGCGCGCGATGCAGTTTTCGCTCACGATACCTCCTTCGCGCGCGACGCATTGTCGCTGCCGATTTCCTGATCTTCCACAACGCAATTTTCGGTGACGATATCTCCTTCGCGCGCGACGCAGTTTTCGGTGACGATATCTCCTTCGCGCACGACGCAATTGTCGCTGCCGATTTCCTGATCTGCCACGACGCATCGGTGACGATATCTCCTTCGCGCGCGACGCAGTTTTCGGTGACGATATATCCTTCGCGCGCGACGCAGTTTTCGGTGACGATATCTCCTTCGCGCGCGACGCAGTTGTCGTTGCCGATTCCTGATCTGCCGCGACGCAGTTTTCGGTGACGATATCTCCTTCGCGCGCGACGCAGTTAACGCTTATGAAATCTCCTTCGCGCGCGACGCAGTTGTCGCTGCCGATTTCCTGATCGGCCGCGACAAAGTTTTCGTTGACGATATCTACTTCGAGCACGACGTAGTTTTCGGTGATGATATATCCTTCGCGCGCGACGCAGTGTTCGCTGCCGATTTCCTTCGCGCACGGCGCAGTTGTCATTGCCGATTTCTCACTGACGATATGTACTTCGCGCGCGACGCAGTTTGCGATAACGATATCTCCTTCGCGCGCGACGCAGTTTTCGGTGACGATAGCTCCTTCGCGCGCGACGCAGTTTTCGTCACGATACCTCCTTCGCGCGCGACGCAGTTGTCGCTGCCGATTTCCTGATCGGCCGCGACAAAGTTTTCATTGACGATGTCTACTTCGCGCGCGACGGATTTTTCGGTGACGATATCTCCTTCCCGCGCGACGCAGTTTTCGCTCTCGATACCTCCTTCACGCCCGACGCAGTTGTCGCTGCCGATTTCCAGATCTACCGCGATGCAGTTTTCGGTGACGATATCTCCTTCACGCGCGACGCATTTTTCGCTAACAATATCTCCTTCGCGCGCGACGCAGTGTTCGCTGACGAAATCTCCTTCGCGCGCGACGCAGTTGTCGCTGCCGATTTCCTGATCGGCTGCGATAAAGTTTTCGGTGACGATATCTACTTCGCGCGCGATGCAGTTTTCGGTGACGATATCTCCTTCGCGCGCGACGCAGTTTTCGGTGACGATAGCTCCTTCGCGCGGGACGCAGTTTTCGGTGACGATATCTCCTTCGCGCGCGACGCAGGTTTCGCTCACGATACCTCCTTCGCGCGCGACGCAGTTGTCGCTGCTGATTTCCTGATCTGCCGCGACGCCGTTTTCGGTGACGATATCTCCTTCGCGCGCGACGCAGTTTTCGCTTACGAAATCTCCCTCGCGCGCGACGCAGTTGTCGCTGCCGATTTCCTGATCGGCCACGATAAAGTTTTCGGTGACGATATCTACTTGGCGCGCGACGCAGTTTTCGGTGACGATATCTTTTTCGCGCGCGACGCAGTTTTCGGTGACGATACCTCCTTCGCGCGCGACGCAGTTTTCGGTGACGATACCTCCTTCGCGCGCGATGCAGTTTTCGCTCACGATACCTCCTTCGCGCGCGACGCCTTGTCGCTGCCGATTTCCTGATCTTCCACAACGCAGTTTTCGCTTACGAAATCTACCTCGCGCGCGACGCAGTTGTCGCTACCGATTTCCTGATCGGCCACGATAAAGTTTTCGGTGACGATATCTACTTGGCGCGCGACGCAGTTTTCAGTGACGATATCTCCTTCGCGCGCGACGCAGTTTTCGGTGACGATACCTCCTTCGCGCGCGATGCAGTTTTCGCTCACGATACCTCCTTCGCGCGCGACGCATTGTCGCTGCCGATTTCCTGATCTTCCACAACGCAATTTTCGGTGACGATATCTCCTTCGCGCGCGACGCAGTTTTCGGTGACGATATCTCCTTCGCGCACGACGCAATTGTCGCTGCCGATTTCCTGATCTGCCACGACGCATCGGTGACGATATCTCCTTCGCGCGCGACGCAGTTTTCGGTGACGATATCTCCTTCGCGCGCGACGCAGTTTTCGGTGACGATACCTCCTTTGCGCGCGATGCAGTTTTCGCTCACGATACCTCCTTCGCGCGCGACGCATTGTCGCTGCCAATTTCCTGATCTTCCACAACGCAATTTTCGGTGACGATATCTCCTTCGCGCGCGACGCAGTTTTCGGTGACGATATCTCCTTCGCGCACGACGCAATTGTCGCTGCCGATTTCCCGATCGGCCACGATAAAGTTTTCGGTGACGATATCTACTTGGCGCGCGACTCAGTTTTCGGTGACGATATCTCCTTCGCGCGCGACGCACTTTTCGGTGACGATATCTCCTTCGCGCGCGATGCAGTTTTCGCTCACGATACCTCTTTGGCGCGCGACGCATTGTCGCTGCCGATTTCCTGATCTTCCACAACGCAATTTTCGGTGACGATATCTCCTTCGCGCGCGACGCAGTTTTCGGTGACGATATCTCCTTCGCGCGCGACGCAGTTGTCGCTGCCGATTTCCTGATCGGCCGCGACAAAGTTTTCATAAACGATATCTCCTTCGCGCGCGACGCAGTTGTCGCTGCCGATTTTCTTGATCTGCCACGACGCAGTTTTTGGTTACGATATCTCCTTCATGCGCGACGCAGTTTTCGGTGACGATATCTCCTTCGCGCGCGACGCAGTTTTCGTTGACCATATCTCCTTCGCGCGCGATGCATTGTCGCTGCCGATTTCCTGATCTTCCACGACGCAGTTTTCGGTGACGATATCTCCTTCGCGCGCGACGCAGTTTTCGGTGACGATATCTCCTTCCCGCGCGACGCAGTTGTCGTTGCCGATTCCTGATCGACCGCGACGCAGTTTTCGGTGACGATATCTCCTTCGCGCGCGACGCAGTTGTCGCTGCCGATTTCCTGATCGGCCGCGACAAAGTTTTCATAAACGATATCTCCTTCGCGCACGACGCAGTTGTCGCTGCCGATTTTCTTGATCTGCCACGACGCAGTTTTTGGTTACGATATCTCCTTCATGCGCGACGCAGTTTTCGGTGACGATATCTCCTTCGCGCGCGACGCAGTTTTCGTTGACCATATCTCCTTCGCGCGCGATGCATTGTCGCTGCCGATTTCCTGATCTTCCACGACGCAGTTTTCGGTGACGATATCTCCTTCGCGCGCGACGCAGTTTTCGGTGACGATATCTCCTTCCCGCGCGACGCAGTTGTCGTTGCCGATTCCTGATCGACCGCGACGCAGTTTTCGGTGACGATATCTCCTTCGCGCGCGACGCAGTTGTCGCTGCCGATTTCCTGATCGGCCGCGACAAAGTTTTCGTTGATGATATCTACTTCGCGCGCGACGCAGTGTTCGCTGCCGATTTCCTTCGCGCGCGGCGCAGTTGTCGCTGCCGATTTCTCACTGACGATATGTACTTCGCGCGCGACGCAGTTTGCGGTGACGATATCTCCTTCGCGCGCGACGCAGTTTTCGCTCACGATACCTCCTTCGCGCGCGACGCAGTTGTCGCTGCCGATTTCCTGATCGGCCGCGACAAAGTTTTCATTGACGATGTCTACTTCGCGCGCGACGGAGTTTTCAGTGATGATATCTCCTTCGCGAGCGACGCAGTTGTCGCTGCCGATTTCCTGATCAGCCACGACAAAGTTTTCGTTGACGATATATGCTTCGCGCGCGACGCAGTTATCGGTGACGATATCTCCTTGTCGTGCGACGCAGTTTTCGGTGACGATATCTCCTTCCTGCGCGACGCAGTTTTCGCTCCCGATACCTCCTTCACGCGCGACGCAGTTGTCGCTGCCGATTTCCTGATCTACCGCGATGCAGTTTTCGGTGACGATATCTCCTTCGCGCGCGACGCATTTTCGGTGACGATATCTCCTTCGCGCGCGACGCAGTGTTCGCTGACGAAATCTCCTTCGCGCGCGACGCAGTTCTCGGTGCCGATTTCTTGATCGGCCGCGACAAAGTTTTCGGTGACGATATCTACTTCGCGCGCGACGCAGTTTTCGGTGACGGTATCTCCTTCGCGCGGGACGCAGTTTTCGCTTACAAAATCTCCTTCGCGCGCGACGCAGTTGTCGCTTACCAAATCTCCTTCGTGCTCGACACAGTTGTCGATGCCGATTTCCTGATCGGCCGCGACAAAGTTTTCATAAACGATATCTCCCTCGCGCGCGACGCAGTTGTCGCTGCCGATTTCCTGATCGGCCACGATAAAGTTTTCGGTGACGATATCTACTTGGCGCGCGACGCAGTTTTCGGTGACGATATCTCCTTCGCGCGCGACGCAGTTTTCGGTGACGATACCTCCTTCGCGCGCGACGCAGTTTTCGGTGACGATACCTCCTTCGCGCGCGACGCATTGTCGCTGCCGATTTCCTGATCTTCCACAACGCAATTTTCGGTGACGATATCTCCTTCGCGCGCGACGCAGTTTTCGGTGACGATATCTCCTTCGCGCCCGACGCAATTGTCGCTGCCGATTTCCTGATCTGCCACGACGCATCGGTGACGATATCTCCTTCGCGCGCGACGCAGTTTTCGGTGACGATATCTCCTTCGCGCGCGACGCAGTTTTCGGTGACGATATCTCCTTCGCGCGCGACGCAGTTGTCGTTGCCGATTCCTGATCGGCCGCGACGCAGTTTTCGGTGACGATATCTCCTTCGCGCGCGACGCAGTTAACGCTTATGAAATCTCCTTCGCGCGCGACGCAGTTGTCGCTGCCGATTTCCTGATCGGCCGTGACAAAGTTTTCGTTGACGATATCTACTTCGAGCAAGACGTAGTTTTTGGTGACGATATATCCTTCGCGCGCGACGCAGTGTTCGCTGCCGATTTCCTTCGCGCACGGCGCAGTTGTCACTGCCGATTTCTCACTGACGATATGTACTTCGCGCGCGACGCAGTTTGCGGTGACGATATCTCCTTCGCGCGCGACGCAATTTTCGGTGACGATAGCTCCTTCGCTCGCGATGCAGTTTTCGTCACGATACCTCCTTCGCGCGCGACGCAGTTGTCGCTGCCGATTTCCTGATCGGCCACGATAAAGTTTTCGGTGACGATATCTACTTCGCGCGCGACGCAGTGTTCGCTGCCGATTTCCTTCGCGCGCGGCGCAGTTGTCGCTGCCGATTTCTCACTGACGATATGTACTTCGCGCGCGACGCAGTTTGCGGTGACGATATCTCCTTCGCGCGCGACGCAGTTTTCGCTCACGATACCTCCTTCGCGCGCGACGCAGTTGTCGCTGCCGATTTCCTGATCGGCCACGACAAAGTTTTCGGTGACGATATCTGCTTCGCGCGCGACGCAGTTATCGGTGACGATATCTCCTTCGCGCGCGACGCAGTTTTCGGTGACGATATCTCCTTCCTGCGCGACGCAGTTTTCGCTCCCGATACCTCCTTCACGCGCGACGCAGTTGTCGCTGCCGATTTCCTGATCTACCGCGATGCAGTTTTCGGTGACGATATCTCCTTCGCGCGCGACGCATTTTTCGCTTACAATATCTCCTTCGCGCGCGACGCAGTGTTCGCTGACGAAATCTCCTTCGCGCGCGACGCAGTTGTCGGTGCCGATTTCCTGATCGGCCGCGACAAAGTTTTCGGTGACGATATCTACTTCGCGCGCGACGCAGTTTTCGGTGACGGTATCTCCTTCGCGCGGGACGTAGTTTTCGCTTACAAAATCTCCTCCGCGCGCGACACAGTTGTCGCTGCCAATTTCCTGATCGGCCGCGACAAAGTTTTCATAAACGATATCTCCCTCGCGCGCGACGCAGTTGTCGCTGCCGATTTCCTGATCGGCCACGATAAAGTTTTCGGTGACGATATCTACTTGGCGCGCGACGCAATTTTCGGTGACGATATCTCCTTCGCGCGCGACGCAGTTTTCGGTGACGATACCTCCTTCGCGCGCGATGCAGTTTTTGCTCACGATAACTCCTTCGCGCGCGACGCATTGTCGCTGCCGATTTCCTGATCTTCCACAACGCAATTTTCGGTGATGATATCTCCTTCGCGCGCGACGCAGTTTTCGGTGACGATATCTCCTTCGCGCCCGACGCAATTGTCGCTGCCGATTTCCTGATCTGCCACGACGAATCGGTGACGATATCTCCTTCGCGCGCGACGCAGTTTTCGGTGACGATATCTCCTTCGCGCGCGACGCAGTTTTCGGTGACGATATCTCCTTCGCGCGCGACGCAGTTGTCGTTGCCGATTCCTGATCGGCCGCGACGCAGTTTTCGGTGACGATATCTCCTTCGCGCGCGACGCAGTTAACGCTTATGAAATCTCCTTCGCGCGCGACGCAGTTGTCGCTGCCGATTTCCTGATCGGCATTGACAAAGTTTTCGTTGACGATATCTACTTCGAGCATGACGTAGTTTTCGGTGACGATATATCCTTCGCGCGCGACGCAGTGTTCGCTGCCGATTTCCTTCGCGCACGGCGCAGTTGTCACTGCCGATTTCTCACTGACGATATGTACTTCGCGCGCGACGCAGTTGGCGGTGACGATATCTCCTTCGCGCGCGACGCAGTTTTCGGTGACGATAGCTCCTTCGCTCGCGATGCAGTTTTCATCACGATACCTCCTTCGCGCGCGACGCAGTTGTCGCTGCCGATTTCCTGATCGGCCGCGACAAAGTTTTCATTGACGATGTCTACTTCGTGCGCGACGGAGTTTTCAGTGACGATAGCTCCTTCGCGCGCGACGCAGTTGTCGCTGCCGATTTCCTGATCGGCCACGATAAAGTTTTCGGTGACGATATCTACTTGGCGCGCGACGCAGTTTTCGGTGACGATATCTCCTTCGCGCACGACGCAGTTTTCGGTGACGATACCTCCTTCGCGCGCGACGCAGTTTTCGGTGACGATACCTCCTTCGCGCGCGACGCATTGTCGCTGCCGATTTCCTGATCTTCCACAACGCAATTTTCGGTGATGATATCTCCTTCGCGCGCGACGCAGTTTTCGGTGACGATATCTCCTTCGCGCCCGACGCAATTGTCGCTGCCGATTTCCTGATCTGCCACGACGCATCGGTGACGATATCTCCTTCGCGCGCGACGCAGTTTTCGGTGATGATATCTCCTTCGCGCGCGACGCAGTTTTCGGTGACGATATCTCCTTCGCGCGCGACGCAGTTGTCGTTGCCGATTCCTGATCGGCCGCGACGCAGTTTTCGGTGACGATATCTCCTTCGCGCGCGACGCAGTTAACGCTTATGAAATCTCCTTCGCGCGCGACGCAGTTGTCGCTGCCGATTTCCTGATCGGCCGTGACAAAGTTTTCGTTGACGATATCTACTTCGAGCAAGACGTAGTTTTTGGTGACGATATATCCTTCGCGCGCGACGCAGTGTTCGCTGCCGATTTCCTTCGCGCACGGCGCAGTTGTCACTGCCGATTTCTCACTGACGATATGTACTTCGCGCGCGACGCAGTTTGCGGTGACGATATCTCCTTCGCGCGCGACGCAATTTTCGGTGACGATAGCTCCTTCGCTCGCGATGCAGTTTTCGTCACGATACCTCCTTCGCGCGCGACGCAGTTGTCGCTGCCGATTTCCTGATCGGCCGCGACAAAGTTTTCATTGACGATGTCTACTTCGTGCGCGACGGAGTTTTCAGTGACGATATCTCCTTCGCGCGCGACGCAGTTGTCGCTGCCGATTTCCTGATCGGCCACGATAAAGTTTTCGGTGACGATATCTACTTCGCGCGCGACGCAGTGTTCGCTGCCGATTTCCTTCGCGCGCGGCGCAGTTGTCGCTGCCGATTTCTCACTGACGATATGTACTTCGCGCGCGACGCAGTTTGCGGTGACGATATCTCCTTCGCGCGCGACGCAGTTTTCGCTCACGATACCTCCTTCGCGCGCGACGCAGTTGTCGCTGCCGATTTCCTGATCGGCCACGACAAAGTTTTCGGTGACGATATCTGCTTCGCGCGCGACGCAGTTATCAGTGACGATATCTCCTTCGCGCGCGACGCAGTTTTCGGTGACGATATCTCCTTCCTGCGCGACGCAGTTTTCGCTCCCGATACCTCCTTCACGCGCGACGCAGTTGTCGCTGCCGATTTCCTGATCTACCGCGATGCAGTTTTCGGTGACGATATCTCCTTCGCGCGCGACGCATTTTTCGCTTACAATATCTCCTTCGCGCGCGACGCAGTGTTCGCTGACGAAATCTCCTTCGCGCGCGACGCAGTTGTCGGTGCCGATTTCCTGATCGGCCGCGACAAAGTTTTCGGTGACGATATCTACTTCGCGCGCGACGCAGTTTTCGGTGACGGTATCTCCTTCGCGCGGGACGTAGTTTTCGCTTACAAAATCTCCTCCGCGCGCGACGCAGTTGTCGCTTACCAAATCTCCTTCGCGCCCGACACAGTTGTCGCTGCCGATTTCCTGATCGGCCGCGACAAAGTTTTCATAAACGATATCTCCCTCGCGCGCGACGCAGTTGTCGCTGCCGATTTCCTGATCGGCCACGATAAAGTTTTCGGTGACGATATCTACTTGGCGCGCGACGCAGTTTTCGGTGACGATAGCTCCTTCGCGCGCGACGCAGTTTTCGGTGACGATACCTCCTTCGCGCGCGATGCAGTTTTTGCTCACGATAACTCCTTCGCGCGCGACGCATTGTCGCTGCCGATTTCCTGATCTTCCACAACGCAATTTTCGGTGACGATATCTCCTTCGCGCGCGACGCAGTTTTCGGTGACGATATCTCCTTCGCGCCCGACGCAATTGTCGCTGCCGATTTCCTGATCTGCCACGACGCATCGGTGACGATATCTCCTTCGCGCGCGACGCAGTTTTCGGTGACGATATCTCCTTCGCGCGCGACGCAGTTTTCGGTGACGATATCTCCTTCGCGCGCGACGCAATTGTCGCTGCCGATTTCCTGATCTGCCACGACGTAGTTTTGGGTTACGATATCTCCTTCACGCGCGACGCAGTTTTCGGTTACGATATCTCCTTCGCGCGTGACGCAGTTTTCGCTTACGAAATCTCCCTCGCGCGCGATGCAGTTTTCGCTTACGAAATCTCCCTCGCGCGCGACGCAGTTGTCGCTGCCGATTTCCTGATCGGCCACGATAAAGTTTTCGGTGACGATATCTACTTGGCGCGCGACGCAGTTTTCGGTGACGATAGCTCCTTCGCGCGCGACGCAGTTTTCGGTGACGATACCTCCTTCGCGCGCGATGCAGTTTTCGCTCACGATACCTCCTTCGCGCGCGACGCATTGTCGCTGCCGATTTCCTGATCTTCCACAACGCAATTTTCGGTGACGATATCTCCTTCGCGCGCGACGCAGTTTTCGGTGACGATATCTCCTTCGCGCACGACGCAATTGTCGCTGCCGATTTCCTGATCTGCCATGACGCATCGGTGACGATATCTCCTTCGCGCGCGACGCAGTTTTCGGTGACGATATCTCCTTCGCGGGCGACGCAGTTTTCGGTGATGATATCTCCTTCGAGCGCGACGCAGTTTTCGGTGACGATATCTCCTTCGCGCGCGACACAGTTTTCGCTCACGATACCTCCTTCGCGCGCGACGCATTGTCGCTGCCGATTTCCTGATCTTCCACGACGCAGTTTTCGGTGACGATATCTCCTTCGCGCGCGACGCAGTTTTCGGTGACGATATCTCCTTCCCGCGCGACGCAGTTGTCGTTGCCGATTCCTGATCGGCCGCGACGCAGTTTTCGGTGACGATAGCTCCTTCGCGCGCGACGCAGTTTTCGTCACGATACCTCCTTCGCGCGCGACGCAGTTGTCGCTGCCGATTTCCTGATCTACCGCGATGCAGTTTTCGGTGACGATATCTCCTTCGCGCGCGACGCAGTTTTCGGTGACGATATCTCCTTCACGCGCGATGCAGTTTTCGGTGACGATATCTCCTTCGCGCGCGACGCAGTTGTCGCTGCCGATTTCCTGATCGGCCGTGACAAAGTTTTCATTGACGATGTCTACTTCGCGCGCGACAGAGTTTTCAGTGATGATATCTCCTTCGCGAGCGACGCAGTTGTCGCTGCCGATTTCCTGATCGGCCACGACAAAGTTTTCGGTGACGATATCTGCTTCGCGCGCGACGCAGTTATCGGTGACGATATCTCCTTGGCGCGCGACGCAGTTTTCGGTGACGATATCTCCTTCCTGTGCGACGCAGTTTTCGCTCCCGATACCTCCTTCACGCGCGACGCAGTTGTCGCTGCCGATTTCCTGATCTACCGCGATGCAGTTTTCGGTGACGATATCTCCTTCGCGCGCGACGCATTTTTCGCTTACAATATCTCCATCGCGCGCGACGCAGTGTTCGCTGACAAAATCTCCTTCGCGCGCGACGCAGTTGTCGGTGCCGATTTCCTGATCGGCCGCGACAAAGTTTTCGGTGACGATATCTACTTCGCGCGCGACGCAGTTTTCGGTGACGGTATCTCCTTCGCGCGGGACGCAGTTTTCGCTTACAAAATCTCCTTCGCGCGCGACGCAGTTGTCGCTTACCAAATCTCCTTCGCGCCCGACACAGTTGTCGCTGCCGATTTCCTGATCGGCCGCGACAAAGTTTTCATAAATGATATCTCCTTCGCGCGCGACGCAGTTTTCGCTCACGATACCTCCTTCGCGCGCGACACAGTTGTCGCTGCCGATTTCCTGATCTGCCGCGACGCCGTTTTCGGTGACGATATCTCCTTCGCGCGCGACGCAGTTTTCGGTGACGATATCTCCTTCGCGCACGACGCAATTGTTGCTGCCGATTTCCTGATCTGCCACGACGCATCGGTGACGATATCTCCTTCGCGCGCGACGCAGTTTTCGGTGACGATATCTCCTTCGCGCGCGACGCAGTTTTCGGTGACGATATCTCCTTCGCGCGCGACACAGTTTTCGCTCACGATACCTCCTTCGCGCGCGACGCATTGTCGCTGCCGATTTCCTGATCTTCCACGACGCAGTTTTCGGTGACGATATCTCCTTCGCGCGCGACGCAGTTTTCGGTGACGATATCTCCTTCGCGCGCGACGCAATTGTCGCTGCCGATTTCCTGATCTGCCACGACGTAGTTTTCGGTTACGATATCTCCTTCACGCGCGACGCAGTTTTCGGTTACGATATCTCCTTCGCGCGCGACGCAATTGTCGCTGCCGATTTCCTGATCTGCCACGACGTAGTTTTGGGTTACGATATCTCCTTCACGCGCGACGCAGTTTTCGGTTACGATATCTCCTTCGCGCGGGACGCAGTTTTCGCTTACGAAATCTCCCTCGCGCGCGATGCAGTTTTCGCTTACGAAATCTCCCTCGCGCGCGACGCAGTTGTCGCTGCCGATTTCCTGATCGGCCACGATAAAGTTTTCGGTGACGATATCTACTTGGCGCGCGACGCAGTTTTCGGTGACGATATCTCCTTCGCGCGCGACGCAGTTTTCGGTGACGATACCTCCTTCGCGCGCGATGCAGTTTTCGCTCACGATACCTCCTTCGCGCGCGACGCATTGTCGCTGCCGATTTCCTGATCTTCCACAACGCAATTTTCGGTGACGATATCTCCTTCGCGCGCGACGCAGTTTTCGGTGACGATATCTCCTTCGCGCACGACGCAATTGTCGCTGCCGATTTCCTGATCTGCCACGACGCATCGGTGACGATATCTCCTTCGCGCGCGACGCAGTTTTCGGTGACGATATCTCCTTCGCGCGCGACGCAGTTTTCGGTGATGATATCTCCTTCGCGCGCGACGCAGTTTTCGGTGACGATATCTCCTTCGCGCGCGACACAGTTTTCGCTCACGATACCTCCTTCGCGCGCGACGCATTGTCGCTGCCGATTTCCTGATCTTCCACGACGCAGTTTTCGGTGACGATATCTCCTTCGCGCGCGACGCAGTTTTCGGTGACGATATCTCCTTCACGCGCGATGCAGTTTTCGGTGACGATATCTCCTTCCCGCGCGACGCAGTTGTCGTTGCCGATTCCTGATCGGCCGCGACGCAGTTTTCGGTGACGATATCTCCTTCGCGCGCGACGCAGTTAACGCTTATGAAATCTCCTTCGCGCGCGACGCAGTTGTCGCTGCCGATTTCCTGATCGGCCGCGACAAAGTTTTCATTGACGATATCTACTTCGAGCGCGACGTAGTTTTCGGTGACGATATATCCTTCGCGCGCGACGCAGTGTTCGCTGCCGATTTCCTTCGCGCACGGCGCAGTTGTCACTGCCGATTTCTCACTGACGATATGTACTTCGCGCGCGACGCAGTTTGCGGTGACGATATCTCCTTCGCGCGCGACGCAGTTTTCGGTGATGATATCTCCTTCACGCGCGATGCAGTTTTCGGTGACGATATCTCCTTCGCGCGCGACGCAGTTGTCGCTGCCGATTTCCTGATCGGCCGCGACAAAGTTTTCATTGACGATGTCTACTTTGCGCGCGACGGAGTTTTCAGTGATGATATCTCCTTCGCGAGCGACGCAGTTGTCGCTACCGATTTCCTGATCGGCCACGACAAAGTTTTCGGTGACGATATCTGCTTCGCGCGCGACGCAGTTATCAGTGACGATATCTCCTTGGCGCGCGACGCAGTTTTCGGTGACGATATCTCCTTCCTGCGCGACGCAGTTTTCGCTCCCGATACCTCCTTCACGCGCGACGCAGTTGTCGCTGCCGATTTCCTGATCTACCGCGATGCAGTTTTCGGTGACGATATCTCCTTCGCGCGCGACGCATTTTTCGCTTACAATATCTCCATCGCGCGCGATGCAGTGTTCGCTGACGAAATCTCCTTCGCGCGCGACGCAGTTGTCGGTGCCGATTTCCTGATCGGCCGCGACAAAGTTTTCGGTGACGATATCTACTTCGCGCGCGACGCAGTTTTCGGTGACGGTATCTCCTTCGCGCGGGACGCAGTTTTCGCTTACAAAATCTCCTTCGCGCGCGACGCAGTTGTCGCTTACCAAATCTCCTTCGCGCCCGACACAGTTGTCGCTGCCGATTTCCTGATCGGCCGCGACAAAGTTTTCATAAATGATATCTCCTTCGCGCGCGACGCAGTTTTCGGTGACGTTATCTCCTTCGCGCGCGACGCAGTTTTCGCTCACGATACCTCCTTCGCGCGCGACACAGTTGTCGCTGCCGATTTCCTGATCTGCCGCGACGTTGTTTTCGATGACGATATCTCCTTCGCGCGCGACGCAGTTTTCGGTGACGATATCTCCTTCGCGCACGACGCAATTGTCGCTGCCGATTTCCTGATCTGCCACGACGCATCGGTGACGATATCTCCTTCGCGCGCGACGCAGTTTTCGGTGACGATATCTCCTTCGCGCGCGACGCAGTTTTCGGTGACGATATCTCCTTCACGCGCGACGCAGTTTTCGGTGATGATATCTCCTTCGCGCGCGACGCAGTTTTCGGTGACGATATCTCCTTCGCGCGCGACACAGTTTTCGCTCACGATACCTCCTTCGCGCGCGACGCATTGTCGCTGCCGATTTCCTGATCTTCCACGACGCAGTTTTCGGTGACGATATCTCCTTCGCGCGCGACGCAGTTTTCGGTGACGATATCTCCTTCACGCGCGACGCAGTTTTCGGTGACGATATCTCCTTCGCGCGCGACGCAATTGTCGCTGCCGATTTCCTGATCTGCCACGACGTAGATTTTGGTTACGATATCTCCTTCACGCGCGACGCAGTTTTCGGTTACGATATCTCCTTCGCGCGTGACGCAGTTTTCGCTTACGAAATCTCCCGCGCGCGCGACGCAGTTTTCGCTTACGAAATCTCCCTCGCGCGCGACGCAGTTGTCGCTGCCGATTTCCTGATCGGCCACGATAAAGTTTTCGGTGACGATATCTACTTGGCGCGCGACGCAGTTTTCGGTGACGATATCTCCTTCGCGCGCGACGCAGTTTTCGGTGACGATACCTCCTTCGCGCGCGATGCATTTTTCGCTCACGATACCTCCTTCGCGCGCGACGCATTGTCACTGCCGATTTCCTGATCTTCCACAACGCAATTTTCGGTGACGATATCTCCTTCGCGCGCGACGCAGTTTTCGGTGACGATATCTCCTTCGCGCACGACGCAATTGTCGCTGCCGATTTCCTGATCTGCCACGACGCATCGGTGACGATATCTCCTTCGCGCGCGACGCAGTTTTCGGTGACGATATCTCCTTCGCGCGCGACGCAGTTTTCGGTGAGGATATCTCCTTCGCGCGCGACGCAGTTTTCGGTGAGGATATCTCCTTCGCGCGCGACACTGTTTTCGCTCACGATACCTCCTTCGCGCGCGACGCATTGTCGCTGCCGATTTCCTGATCTTCCACGACGCAGTTTTCGGTGACGATATCTGCTTCGCGCGCGACGCAGTTTTCGGTGACGATATCTCCTTCACGCGCGACGCAGTTTTCGGTGACGATATCTCCTTCCCGCGCGACGCAGTTGTCGTTGCCGATTCCTGATCGGCCGCGACGCAGTTTTCGGTGACGATATCTCCTTCGCGGGCGACGCAGTTAACGCTTATGAAATCTCCTTCGCGCGCGACGCAGTTGTCGCTGCCGATTTCCTGATCGGCCGCAACAAAGTTTTCATTGACGATATCTACTTCGAGCGCGACGTAGTTTTCGGTGACGATATATCCTTCGCGCGCGACGCAGTGTTCGCTGCCGATTTCCTTCGCGCACGGCGCAGTTGTCACTGCCGATTTCTCACTGACGATATGTACTTCGCGCGCGACGCAGTTGGCGGTGACGATATCTCCTTCGCGCGCGACGCAGTTTTCGGTGACGATAGCTCCTTCGCTCGCGATGCAGTTTTCGTCACGATACCTCCTTCGCGCGCGACGCAGTTGTCGCTGCCGATTTCCTGATCGGCCGCGACAAAGTTTTCATTGACGATGTCTACTTCGCGCGCGACGGAGTTTTCAGTGACGATATCTCCTTCGCGCGCGACGCAGTTGTCGCTGCCTATTTCCTGATCGGCCACGACAAAGTTTTCAGTGACGATATCTGCTTCGCGCGCGACGCAGTTTTCGGTACGATATCTCCTTCGCGCGCGACACAGTTTTCGGTGACGATATCTCCTTCCCGCGCGACGCAGTTTTCGCTCCCGATACCTCCTTCACGCGCGACGCAGTTGTCGCTGCCGATTTCCTGATCTACCGCGATGCAGTTTTCGGTGACGATATCTCCTTCGCGCGCGACGCATTTTTCGCTAACAATATCTCCTTCGCGCGCGACGCAGTGTTCGCTGATGAAATCTCCTTCGCGCGCGACGCAGTTGTCGCTGCCGATTTCCTGATCGGCTGCGACAAAGTTTTCGGTGACGATATCTACTTCGCGCGCGATACAGTTTTCGGTGACGATATCTCCTTCGCGCGCGACGCAGTTTTCGGTGACGATATCTCCTTCGCGCGGGACGCAGTTTTCGGTGACGTTATCTCCTTCGCGCGCGACGCAGTTTTCGCTTACGAAATCTCCCTCGCGCGCGAAGCAGTTGTCGCTGCCGATTTCCTGATCGACCACGATAAAGTTTTCGGTGACGATATCTACTTGGCGCGCGACGCAGTTTTCGGTGACGATATCTCCTTCGCGCGCGATGCACTTTTCGGTGACGATATCTCCTTCGCGCGCGATGCAGTTTTCGCTCACGATACCTCCTTCGCGCGCGACGCATTGTCGCTGCCGATTTCCTGATCTTCCACAACGCAATTTTCGGTGACGATATCTCCTTGGCGCGCGACGCAATTTTCGGTGACGATATCTCCTTCGCGCGCGACGCAGTTGTCGCTGCCGATTTCCTGATCGGCCGCGACAAAGTTTTCATAAACGATATCTCCTTCACGCGCGATGCAGTTTTCGGTGACGATATCTCCTTCGCGCGCGACGCAGTTGTCGCTGCCGATTTCCTGATCGGCCGCGACAAAGTTTTCATTGACTATGTCTACTTCGCACACGACGGAGTTTTCAGTGATGATATCTCCTTCGCGAGCGACGCAGTTGTCGCTGCCGATTTCCTGATCGGCCACGACAAAGTTTTCGGTGACGATATCTGCTTCGCGCGCGACGCAGTTATCGGTGACGATATCTCCTTGGCGCGCGACGCAGTATTCGGTGACGATATCTCCTTCCTGCGCGACGCAGTTTTCGCTCCCGATACCTCCTTCACGCGCGACGCAGTTGTCTCTGCCGATTTCCTGATCTACCGCGATGCAGTTTTCGGTGACGATATCTCCTTCGCGCGCGACGCATTTTTCGCTTACAATATCTCCTTCGCGCGCGACGCAGTGTTCGCTGACGAAATCTCCTTCGCGCGCGACGCAGTTGTCGGTGCCGATTTCCTGATCGGCCGCGACAAAGTTTTCGGTGACGATATCTACTTCGCGCGCGACGCAGTTTTCGGTGACGATATCTCCTTCGCGCGAGACGCAGTTTTCGCTTACAAAATCTCCTTCGCGCGCGACGCAGTTGTCGCTTACCAAATCTCCTTCGCGCCCGACACAGTTGTCGCTGCCGATTTCCTGATCGGCCGCGACAAAGTTTTCATAAATGATATCTCCTTCGCGCGCGACGCAGTTTTCGGTGACGTTATCTCCTTCGCGCGCGACGCAGTTTTCGCTCACGATACCTCCTTCGCGCGCGACACAGTTGTCGCTGCCGATTTCCTGATCTGCCGCGACGCCGTTTTCGGTGACGATATCTCCTTCGCGCGCGACGCAGTTTTCGCTTACGAAATCTCCCTCGCGCGCGACGCAATTGTCGCTGCCGATTTCCTGATCGGCCACGATAAAGTTTTCGGTGACGATATCTACGTGGCGCGCGACGCAGTTTTCGGTGACGATATCTCCTTCGCGCGCGACGCAGTTTTCGGTGACGATATCTCCTTCGCGCGCGATGCAGTTTTCGCTCACGATACCTCCTTCGCGCGCGACGCATTGTCGCTGCCGATTTCCTGATCTTCCACAAGGCACTTTTCGGTGACGATATCTCCTTCGCGCGCGACGCAATTGTCGCTGCCGATTTCCTGATCTGCCATGACGTAGTTTTTGGTTACGATATCTCCTTCACGCGCGACGCAGTTTTCGGTGACGATATCTCCGTCGCGCGCGACGCAGTTTTCGCTTACGAAATCTCCCTCGCGCGCGACGCAGTTTTCGCTTACGAAATCTCCCTCGCGCGCGACGCAGTTGTCGCTGCCGATTTCCTGATCGGCCACGATAAAGTTTTCGGTGACGATATCTACTTGGCGCGCGACGCAGTTTTCGGTGACGATATCTCCTTCGCGCGCGACGCAGTTTTCGGTGACGATACCTCCTTCGCGCGCGATGCAGTTTTCGCTCACGATACCTCCTTCGCGCGCGACGCATTGTCGCTGCCGATTTCCTGATCTTCCACAACGCAATTTTCGGTGACGATATCTCCTTCGCGCGCGACGCAGTTTTCGGTGACGATATCTCCTTCGCGCACGACGCAATTGTCGCTGCCGATTTCCTGATCTGCCACGACGCATCGGTGATGATATCTCCTTCGCGCGCGACGCAGTTTTCGGTGACGATATCTCCTTCGCGCGCGACGCAGTTGTCGTTGCCGATTCCTGATCGGCCGCGACGCAGTTTTTGGTGACGATATCTCCTTCGCGCGCGACGCAGTTAACGCTTATGAAATCTCCTTCGCGCGCGACGCAGTTGTCGCTGCCGATTTCCTGATCGGCAGCGACAAAGTTTTCGTTGACGATATCTACTTCGAGCATGAGGTAGTTTTTGGTGACGATATATCCTTCACGCGCGACGCAGTGTTCGCTGCCGATTTCCTTCGCGCACGGCGCAGTTGTCACTGCCGATTTCTCACTGACGATATGTACTTCGCGCGCGACGCAGTTTGCGGTGACGATATCTCCTTCGCGCGCGACGCAGTTTTCGGTGACGATAGCTCCTTCGCGCGCGACGCAGTTTTCGTCACGATACCTCCTTCGCGCGCGACGCAGTTGTCGCTGCCGATTTCCTGATCGGCCGCGACAAAGTTTTCATTGACGATGTCTACTTCGCGCGCAACGGAGTTTTCAGTGACGATATCTCCTTCGCGCGCGACGCAGTTGTCGTTGCCTATTTCCTGATCGGCCACGACAAAGTTTTCGGTGACGATATCAGCTTCGCGCGCGACGCAGTTTTCGGTACGATATCTCCTTCGTGCGCGACGCAGTTTTCGGTGACGATATCTCCTTCCCGCGCGATGCAGTTTTCGCTCCCGATACCTCCTTCACGCGCGACGCAGTTGTCGCTGCCGATTTCCGGATCTACCGCGATGCAGTTTTCGGTGACGATATCTCCTTCGCGCGCGACGCATTTTTCGCTAACAATATCTCCTTCGCGCGCGACGCAGTGTTCGCTGACGAAATCTCCTTCGCGCGCGACGCAGTTGTCGCTGCCGATTTACTGATCGGCTGCGACAAAGTTTTCGGTGACGATATCTACTTCGCGCGCGATGTATTTTTCGGTGATGATATCTCCTTCGCGCGCGACGCAGTTTTCGGTGACGATATCTCCTTCGCGCGGGACGCAGTTTTCGGTGATGTTATCTCCTTCGCGCGCGACGCAGTTTTCGCTTACGAAATCTCCCTCGCGCGCGACGCAGTTGTCGCTGCCGATTTCCTGATCGGCCACGATAAAGTTTTCGGTGACGATATCTACTTGGCGCGCGACTCAGTTTTCGGTGACGATATCTCCTTCGCGCGCGACGCACTTTTCGCTGACGATATCTCCTTCGCGCGCGATGCAGTTTTCGCTCACGATACCTCTTTGCCGCGCGACGCATTGTCGCTGCCGATTTCCTGATCTTCCACAACGCAATTTTCGGTGACGATATCTCCTTCGCGCGCGACGCAGTTTTCGGTGACGATATCTCCTTCGCGCGCGACGCAGTTGTCGCTGCCGATTTCCTGATCGGCCGCGACAAAGTTTTCATAAACGATATCTCCTTCGCGCGCGACGCAGTTGTCGCTGCCGATTTTCTTGATCTGCCACGACGCAGTTTTTGGTTACGATATCTCCTTCATGCGCGACGCAGTTTTCGGTGACGATATCTCCTTCGCGCGCGACGCAGTTTTCGTTGACCATATCTCCTTCGCGCGCGATGCATTGTCGCTGCCGATTTCCTGATCTTCCACGACGCAGTTTTCGGTGACGATATCTCCTTCGCGCGCGACGCAGTTTTCGGTGACGATATCTCCTTCCCGCGCGACGCAGTTGTCGTTGCCGATTCCTGATCGACCGCGACGCAGTTTTCGGTGACGATATCTCCTTCGCGCGCGACGCAGTTGTCGCTGCCGATTTCCTGATCGGCCGCGACAAAGTTTTCGTTGATGATATCTACTTCGCGCGCGACGCAGTGTTCGCTGCCGATTTCCTTCGCGCGCGGCGCAGTTGTCGCTGCCGATTTCTCACTGACGATATGTACTTCGCGCGCGACGCAGTTTGCGGTGACGATATCTCCTTCGCGCGCGACGCAGTTTTCGCTCACGATACCTCCTTCGCGCGCGACGCAGTTGTCGCTGCCGATTTCCTGATCGGCCGCGACAAAGTTTTCATTGACGATGTCTACTTCGCGCGCGACGGAGTTTTCAGTGATGATATCTCCTTCGCGAGCGACGCAGTTGTCGCTGCCGATTTCCTGATCGGCCACGACAAAGTTTTCGGTGACGATATCTGCTTCGCGCGCGACGCAGTTATCGGTGACGATATCTCCTTGGCGCGCGACGCAGTTTTCGGTGACGATATCTCCTTCCTGCGCGACGCAGTTTTCGCTCCCGATACCTCCTTCACGCGCGGCGCAGTTGTCGCTGCCGATTTCCTGATCTACCGCGATGCAGTTTTCGGTGACGATATCTCCTTCGCGCGCGACGCATTTTCGGTGACGATATCTCCTTCGCGCGCGACGCAGTGTTCGCTGACGAAATCTCCTTCGCGCGCGACGCAGTTCTCGGTGCCGATTTCTTGATCGGCCGCGACAAAGTTTTCGGTGACGATATCTACTTCGCGCGCGACGCAGTTTTCGGTGACGGTATCTCCTTCGCGCGGGACGCAGTTTTCGCTTACAAAATCTCCTTCGCGCGCGACGCAGTTGTCGCTTACCAAATCTCCTTCGTGCCCGACACAGTTGTCGATGCCGATTTCCTGATCGGCCGCGACAAAGTTTTCATAAACGATATCTCCCTCGCGCGCGACGCAGTTGTCGCTGCCGATTTCCTGATCGGCCACGATAAAGTTTTCGGTGACGATATCTACTTGGCGCGCGACGCAGTTTTCGGTGAGGATATCTCCTTCGCGCGCGACGCAGTTTTCGGTGACGATACCTCCTTCGCGCGCGACGCAGTTTTCGGTGACGATACCTCCTTCGCGCGCGACGCATTGTCGCTGCCGATTTCCTGATCTTCCACAACGCAATTTTCACTGACGATATCTCCTTCGCGCGCGACGCAGTTTTTGGTGACGATATCTCCTTCGCGCGCGACGCAGTTGTCGCTGCCGATTTCCTGATCGGCCGCGACAAAGTTTTCGTTGATGATATCTACTTCGCGCGCGACGCAGTGTTCGCTGCCGATTTCCTTCGCGCGCGGCGCAGTTGTCGCTGCCGATTTCTCACTGACGATATGTACTTCGCGCGCGACGCAGTTTGCGGTGACGATATCTCCTTCGCGCGCGACGCAGTTTTCGCTCACGATACCTCCTTCGCGCGCGACGCAGTTGTCGCTGCCGATTTCCTGATCGGCCGCGACAAAGTTTTCATTGACGATGTCTACTTCGCGCGCGACGGAGTTTTCAGTGATGATATCTCCTTCGCGAGCGACGCAGTTGTCGCTGCCGATTTCCTGATCGGCCACGACAAAGTTTTCGGTGACGATATCTGCTTCGCGCGCGACGCAGTTATCGGTGACGATATCTCCTTGGCGCGCGACGCAGTTTTCGGTGACGATATCTCCTTCCTGCGCGACGCAGTTTTCGCTCCCGATACCTCCTTCACGCGCGACGCAGTTGTCGCTGCCGATTTCCTGATCTACCGCGATGCAGTTTTCGGTGACGATATCTCCTTCGCGCGCGACGCATTTTCGGTGACGATATCTCCTTCGCGCGCGACGCAGTGTTCGCTGACGAAATCTCCTTCGCGCGCGACGCAGTTCTCGGTGCCGATTTCTTGATCGGCCGCGACAAAGTTTTCGGTGACGATATCTACTTCGCGCGCGACGCAGTTTTCGGTGACGGTATCTCCTTCGCGCGGGACGCAGTTTTCGCTTACAAAATCTCCTTCGCGCGCGACGCAGTTGTCGCTTACCAAATCTCCTTCGTGCCCGACACAGTTGTCGATGCCGATTTCCTGATCGGCCGCGACAAAGTTTTCATAAACGATATCTCCCTCGCGCGCGACGCAGTTGTCGCTGCCGATTTCCTGATCGGCCACGATAAAGTTTTCGGTGACGATATCTACTTGGCGCGCGACGCAGTTTTCGGTGAGGATAGCTCCTTCGCGCGCGACGCAGTTTTCGGTGACGATACCTCCTTCGCGCGCGACGCAGTTTTCGGTGACGATACCTCCTTCGCGCGCGACGCATTGTCGCTGCCGATTTCCTGATCTTCCACAACGCAATTTTCGGTGACGATATCTCCTTCGCGCGCGACGCAGTTTTTGGTGACGATATCTCCTTCGCGCGCGACGCAGTTGTCGCTGCCGATTTCCTGATCGGCCGCGACAAAGTTTTCGTTGATGATATCTACTTCGCGCGCGACGCAGTGTTCGCTGCCGATTTCCTTCGCGCGCGGCGCAGTTGTCGCTGCCGATTTCTCACTGACGATATGTACTTCGCGCGCGACGCAGTTTGCGGTGACGATATCTCCTTCGCGCGCGACGCAGTTTTCGCTCACGATACCTCCTTCGCGCGCGACGCAGTTGTCGCTGCCGATTTCCTGATCGGCCGCGACAAAGTTTTCATTGACGATGTCTACTTCGCGCGCGACGGAGTTTTCAGTGATGATATCTCCTTCGCGAGCGACGCAGTTGTCGCTGCCGATTTCCTGATCGGCCACGACAAAGTTTTCGGTGACGATATCTGCTTCGCGCGCGACGCAGTTATCGGTGACGATATCTCCTTGGCGCGCGACGCAGTTTTCGGTGACGATATCTCCTTCCTGCGCGACGCAGTTTTCGCTCCCGATACCTCCTTCACGCGCGACGCAGTTGTCGCTGCCGATTTCCTGATCTACCGCGATGCAGTTTTCGGTGACGATATCTCCTTCGCGCGCGACGCATTTTCGGTGACGATATCTCCTTCGCGCGCGACGCAGTGTTCGCTGACGAAATCTCCTTCGCGCGCGACGCAGTTCTCGGTGCCGATTTCTTGATCGGCCGCGACAAAGTTTTCGGTGACGATATCTACTTCGCGCGCGACGCAGTTTTCGGTGACGGTATCTCCTTCGCGCGGGACGCAGTTTTCGCTTACAAAATCTCCTTCGCGCGCGACGCAGTTGTCGCTTACCAAATCTCCTTCGTGCCCGACACAGTTGTCGATGCCGATTTCCTGATCGGCCGCGACAAAGTTTTCATAAACGATATCTCCCTCGCGCGCGACGCAGTTGTCGCTGCCGATTTCCTGATCGGCCACGATAAAGTTTTCGGTGACGATATCTACTTGGCGCGCGACGCAGTTTTCGGTGATGATATCTCCTTCGCGCGCGACGCAGTTTTCGGTGACGATACCTCCTTCGCGCGCGACGCAGTTTTCGGTGACGATACCTCCTTCGCGCGCGACGCATTGTCGGTGCCGATTTCCTGATCTTCCACAACACAATTTTCGGTGACGATATCTCCTTCGCGCGCGACGCAGTTTTTGGTGACGATATCTCCTTCGCGCGCGACGCAGTTGTCGCTGCCGATTTCCTGATCGGCCGCGACAAAGTTTTCGTTGATGATATCTACTTCGCGCGCGACGCAGTGTTCGCTGCCGATTTCCTTCGCGCGCGGCGCAGTTGTCGCTGCCGATTTCTCACTGACGATATGTACTTCGCGCGCGACGCAGTTTGCGGTGACGATATCTCCTTCGCGCGCGACGCAGTTTTCGCTCACGATACCTCCTTCGCGCGCGACGCAGTTGTCGCTGCCGATTTCCTGATCGGCCGCGACAAAGTTTTCATTGACGATGTCTACTTCGCGCGCGACGGAGTTTTCAGTGATGATATCTCCTTCGCGAGCGACGCAGTTGTCGCTGCCGATTTCCTGATCGGCCACGACAAAGTTTTCGGTGACGATATCTGCTTCGCGCGCGACGCAGTTATCGGTGACGATATCTCCTTGGCGCGCGACGCAGTTTTCGGTGACGATATCTCCTTCCTGCGCGACGCAGTTTTCGCTCCCGATACCTCCTTCACGCGCGACGCAGTTGTCGCTGCCGATTTCCTGATCTACCGCGATGCAGTTTTCGGTGACGATATCTCCTTCGCGCGCGACGCATTTTCGGTGACGATATCTCCTTCGCGCGCGACGCAGTGTTCGCTGACGAAATCTCCTTCGCGCGCGACGCAGTTCTCGGTGCCGATTTCTTGATCGGCCGCGACAAAGTTTTCGGTGACGATATCTACTTCGCGCGCGACGCAGTTTTCGGTGACGGTATCTCCTTCGCGCGGGACGCAGTTTTCGCTTACAAAATCTCCTTCGCGCGCGACGCAGTTGTCGCTTACCAAATCTCCTTCGTGCCCGACACAGTTGTCGATGCCGATTTCCTGATCGGCCGCGACAAAGTTTTCATAAACGATATCTCCCTCGCGCGCGACGCAGTTGTCGCTGCCGATTTCCTGATCGGCCACGATAAAGTTTTCGGTGACGATATCTACTTGGCGCGCGACGCAGTTTTCGGTGATGATATCTCCTTCGCGCGCGACGCAGTTTTCGGTGACGATACCTCCTTCGCGCGCGACGCAGTTTTCGGTGACGATACCTCCTTCGCGCGCGACGCATTGTCGGTGCCGATTTCCTGATCTTCCACAATGCAATTTTCGGTGACGATATCTCCTTCGCGCGCGACGCAGTTTTTGGTGACGATATCTCCTTCGCGCGCGACGCAGTTGTCGCTGCCGATTTCCTGATCGGCCGCGACAAAGTTTTCGTTGATGATATCTACTTCGCGCGCGACGCAGTGTTCGCTGCCGATTTCCTTCGCGCGCGGCGCAGTTGTCGCTGCCGATTTCTCACTGACGATATGTACTTCGCGCGCGACGCAGTTTGCGGTGACGATATCTCCTTCGCGCGCGACGCAGTTTTCGCTCACGATACCTCCTTCGCGCGCGACGCAGTTGTCGCTGCCGATTTCCTGATCGGCCGCGACAAAGTTTTCATTGACGATGTCTACTTCGCGCGCGACGGAGTTTTCAGTGATGATATCTCCTTCGCGAGCGACGCAGTTGTCGCTACCGATTTCCTGATCGGCCACGACAAAGTTTTCGGTGACGATATCTGCTTCGCGCGCGACGCAGTTATCGGTGACGATATCTCCTTGGCGCGCGACGCAGTTTTCGGTGACGATATCTCCTTCCTGCGCGACGCAGTTTTCGCTCCCGATACCTCCTTCACGCGCGACGCAGTTGTCGCTGCCGATTTCCTGATCTACCGCGATGCAGTTTTCGGTGACGATATCTCCTTCGCGCGCGACGCATTTTCGGTGACGATATCTCCTTCGCGCGCGACGCAGTGTTCGCTGACGAAATCTCCTTCGCGCGCGACGCAGTTCTCGGTGCCGATTTCTTGATCGGCCGCGACAAAGTTTTCGGTGACGATATCTACTTCGCGCGCGACGCAGTTTTCGGTGACGGTATCTCCTTCGCGCGGGACGCAGTTTTCGCTTACAAAATCTCCTTCGCGCGCGACGCAGTTGTCGCTTACCAAATCTCCTTCGTGCCCGACACAGTTGTCGATGCCGATTTCCTGATCGGCCGCGACAAAGTTTTCATAAACGATATCTCCCTCGCGCGCGACGCAGTTGTCGCTGCCGATTTCCTGATCGGCCACGATAAAGTTTTCGGTGACGATATCTACTTGGCGCGCGACGCAGTTTTCGGTGATGATATCTCCTTCGCGCGCGACGCAGTTTTCGGTGACGATACCTCCTTCGCGCGCGACGCAGTTTTCGGTGACGATACCTCCTTCGCGCGCGACGCATTGTCGCTGCCGATTTCCTGATCTTCCACAACGCAATTTTCGGTGACGATATCTCCTTCGCGCGCGACGCAGTTTTCGGTGACGATATCTCCTTCGCGCCCGACGCAATTGTCGCTGCCGATTTCCTGATCTGCCACGACGCATCGGTGACGATATCTCCTTCGCGCGCGACGCAGTTTTCGGTGACGATATCTCCTTCGCGCGCGACGCAGTTTTCGGTGACGATATCTCCTTCGCGCGCGACGCAGTTAACGCTTATGAAATCTCCTTCGCGCCGATTTCCTGATCGGCCGCGACAAAGTTTTCATAAATGATATCTCCTTCGCGCGCGACGCAGTTTTCGGTGACGTTATCTCCTTCGCGCGCGACGCAGTTTTCGCTCACGATACCTCCTTCGCGCGCGACACAGTTGTCGCTGCCGATTTCCTGATCTGCCGCGACGTTGTTTTCGATGACGATATCTCCTTCGCGCGCGACGCAGTTTTCGGTGACGATATCTCCTTCGCGCACGACGCAATTGTCGCTGCCGATTTCCTGATCTGCCACGACGCATCGGTGACGATATCTCCTTCGCGCGCGACGCAGTTTTCGGTGACGATATCTCCTTCGCGCGCGACGCAGTTTTCGGTGACGATATCTCCTTCGCGCGCGACGCAGTTAACGCTTATGAAATCTCCTTCGCGCGCGACGCAGTTGTCGCTGCCGATTTCCTGATCGGCCGTGACAAAGTTTTCGTTGATGATATCTACTTCGAGCACGACGTAGTTTTTGGTGACGATATATCCTTCGCGCGCGACGCAGTGTTCGCTGCCGATTTCCTTCGCGCACGGCGCAGTTGTCACTGCCGATTTCTCACTGACGATATGTACTTCGCGCGCGACGCAGTTTGCGGTGACGATATCTCCTTCGCGCGCGACGCAATTTTCGGTGACGATAGCTCCTTCGCTCGCGATGCAGTTTTCGTCACGATACCTCCTTCGCGCGCGACGCAGTTGTCGCTGCCGATTTCCTGATCGGCCGCGACAAAGTTTTCATTGACGATGTCTACTTCGTGCGCGACGGAGTTTTCAGTGACGATATCTCCTTCGCGCGCGACGCAGTTGTCGCTGCCGATTTCCTGATCGGCCACCATAAAGTTTTCGGTGACGATATCTACTTCGCGCGCGACGCAGTGTTCGCTGCCGATTTCCTTCGCGCGCGGCGCAGTTGTCGCTGCCGATTTCTCACTGACGATATGTACTTCGCGCGCGACGCAGTTTGCGGTGACGATATCTCCTTCGCGCGCGACGCAGTTTTCGCTCACGATACCTCCTTCGCGCGCGACGCAGTTGTCGCTGCCGATTTCCTGATCGGCCACGACAAAGTTTTCGGTGACGATATCTGCTTCGCGCGCGACGCAGTTATCGGTGACGATATCTCCTTCGCGCGCGACGCAGTTTTCGGTGACGATATCTCCTTCCTACGCGACGCAGTTTTCGCTCCCGATACCTCCTTCACGCGCGACGCAGTTGTCGCTGCCGATTTCCTGATCTACCGCGATCCAGTTTTCGGTGACGATATCTCCTTCGCGCGCGACGCATTTTTCGCTTACAATATCTCCTTCGCGCGCGACGCAGTGTTCGCTGACGAAATCTCCTTCGCGCGCGACGCAGTTGTCGGTGCCGATTTCCTGATCGGCCGCGACAAAGTTTTCGGTGACGATATCTACTTCGCGCGCGACGCAGTTTTCGGTGACGGTATCTCCTTCGCGCGGGACGTAGTTTTCGCTTACAAAATCTCCTTCGCGCGCGACGCAGTTGTCGCTTACCAAATCTCCTTCGTGCCCGACACAGTTGTCGCTGCCGATTTCCTGATCGGCCGCGACAAAGTTTTCATAAACGATATCTCCCTCGCGCGCGACGCAGTTGTCGCTGCCGATTTCCTGATCGGCCACGATAAAGTTTTCGGTGACGATATCTACTTGGCGCGTGACGCAGTTTTCGGGGACGATATCTCCTTCGCGCGCGACGCAGTTTTCGGTGACGATACCTCCTTCGCGCGCGACGCATTGTCGCTGCCGATTTCCTGATCTTCCACAACGCAATTTTCGGTGACGATATCTCCTTCGCGCGCGACGCAGTTTTTGGTGACGATATCTCCTTCGCGCGCGACGCAGTTGTCGCTGCCGATTTCCTGATCGGCCGCGACAAAGTTTTCGTTGATGATATCTACTTCGCGCGCGACGCAGTGTTCGCTGCCGATTTCCTTCGCGTGCGGCGCAGTTGTCGCTGCCGATTTCTCACTGACGATATGTACTTCGCGCGCGACGCAGTTTGCGGTGACGATATCTCCTTCGCGCGCGACGCAGTTTTCGCTCACGATACCTCCTTCGCGCGCGACGCAGTTGTCGCTGCCGATTTCCTGATCGGCCGCGACAAAGTTTTCATTGACGATGTCTACTTCGCGCGCGACGGAGTTTTCAGTGATGATATCTCCTTCGCGAGCGACGCAGTTGTCGCTGCCGATTTCCTGATCGGCCACGACAAAGTTTTCGGTGACGATATCTGCTTCGCGCGCGACGCAGTTATCGGTGACGATATCTCCTTGGCGCGCGACGCAGTTTTCGGTGACGATATCTCCTTCCTGCGCGACGCAGTTTTCGCTCCCGATACCTCCTTCACGCGCGACGCAGTTGTCGCTGCCGATTTCCTGATCTACCGCGATGCAGTTTTCGGTGACGATATCTCCTTCGCGCGCGACGCATTTTCGGTGACGATATCTCCTTCGCGCGCGACGCAGTGTTCGCTGACGAAATCTCCTTCGCGCGCGACGCAGTTCTCGGTGCCGATTTCTTGATCGGCCGCGACAAAGTTTTCGGTGACGATATCTACTTCGCGCGCGACGCAGTTTTCGGTGACGGTATCTCCTTCGCGCGGGACGCAGTTTTCGCTTACAAAATCTCCTTCGCGCGCGACGCAGTTGTCGCTTACCAAATCTCCTTCGTGCCCGACACAGTTGTCGATGCCGATTTCCTGATCGGCCGCGACAAAGTTTTCATAAACGATATCTCCCTCGCGCGCGACGCAGTTGTCGCTGCCGATTTCCTGATCGGCCACGATAAAGTTTTCGGTGACGATATCTACTTGGCGCGCGACGCAGTTTTCGGTGATGATATCTCCTTCGCGCGCGACGCAGTTTTCGGTGACGATACCTCCTTCGCGCGCGACGCAGTTTTCGGTGACGATACCTCCTTCGCGCGCGACGCATTGTCGCTGCCGATTTCCTGATCTTCCACAACGCAATTTTCGGTGACGATATCTCCTTCGCGCGCGACGCAGTTTTCGGTGACGATATCTCCTTCGCGCCCGACGCAATTGTCGCTGCCGATTTCCTGATCTGCCACGACGCATCGGTGACGATATCTCCTTCGCGCGCGACGCAGTTTTCGGTGACGATATCTCCTTCGCGCGCGACGCAGTTTTCGGTGACGATATCTCCTTCGCGCGCGACGCAGTTAACGCTTATGAAATCTCCTTCGCGCCGATTTCCTGATCGGCCGCGACAAAGTTTTCATAAATGATATCTCCTTCGCGCGCGACGCAGTTTTCGGTGACGTTATCTCCTTCGCGCGCGACGCAGTTTTCGCTCACGATACCTCCTTCGCGCGCGACACAGTTGTCGCTGCCGATTTCCTGATCTGCCGCGACGTTGTTTTCGATGACGATATCTCCTTCGCGCGCGACGCAGTTTTCGGTGACGATATCTCCTTCGCGCACGACGCAATTGTCGCTGCCGATTTCCTGATCTGCCACGACGCATCGGTGACGATATCTCCTTCGCGCGCGACGCAGTTTTCGGTGACGATATCTCCTTCGCGCGCGACGCAGTTTTCGGTGACGATATCTCCTTCGCGCGCGACGCAGTTAACGCTTATGAAATCTCCTTCGCGCGCGACGCAGTTGTCGCTGCCGATTTCCTGATCGGCCGTGACAAAGTTTTCGTTGATGATATCTACTTCGAGCACGACGTAGTTTTTGGTGACGATATATCCTTCGCGCGCGACGCAGTGTTCGCTGCCGATTTCCTTCGCGCACGGCGCAGTTGTCACTGCCGATTTCTCACTGACGATATGTACTTCGCGCGCGACGCAGTTTGCGGTGACGATATCTCCTTCGCGCGCGACGCAATTTTCGGTGACGATAGCTCCTTCGCTCGCGATGCAGTTTTCGTCACGATACCTCCTTCGCGCGCGACGCAGTTGTCGCTGCCGATTTCCTGATCGGCCGCGACAAAGTTTTCATTGACGATGTCTACTTCGTGCGCGACGGAGTTTTCAGTGACGATATCTCCTTCGCGCGCGACGCAGTTGTCGCTGCCGATTTCCTGATCGGCCACCATAAAGTTTTCGGTGACGATATCTACTTCGCGCGCGACGCAGTGTTCGCTGCCGATTTCCTTCGCGCGCGGCGCAGTTGTCGCTGCCGATTTCTCACTGACGATATGTACTTCGCGCGCGACGCAGTTTGCGGTGACGATATCTCCTTCGCGCGCGACGCAGTTTTCGCTCACGATACCTCCTTCGCGCGCGACGCAGTTGTCGCTGCCGATTTCCTGATCGGCCACGACAAAGTTTTCGGTGACGATATCTGCTTCGCGCGCGACGCAGTTATCGGTGACGATATCTCCTTCGCGCGCGACGCAGTTTTCGGTGACGATATCTCCTTCCTACGCGACGCAGTTTTCGCTCCCGATACCTCCTTCACGCGCGACGCAGTTGTCGCTGCCGATTTCCTGATCTACCGCGATCCAGTTTTCGGTGACGATATCTCCTTCGCGCGCGACGCATTTTTCGCTTACAATATCTCCTTCGCGCGCGACGCAGTGTTCGCTGACGAAATCTCCTTCGCGCGCGACGCAGTTGTCGGTGCCGATTTCCTGATCGGCCGCGACAAAGTTTTCGGTGACGATATCTACTTCGCGCGCGACGCAGTTTTCGGTGACGGTATCTCCTTCGCGCGGGACGTAGTTTTCGCTTACAAAATCTCCTTCGCGCGCGACGCAGTTGTCGCTTACCAAATCTCCTTCGTGCCCGACACAGTTGTCGCTGCCGATTTCCTGATCGGCCGCGACAAAGTTTTCATAAACGATATCTCCCTCGCGCGCGACGCAGTTGTCGCTGCCGATTTCCTGATCGGCCACGATAAAGTTTTCGGTGACGATATCTACTTGGCGCGTGACGCAGTTTTCGGGGACGATATCTCCTTCGCGCGCGACGCAGTTTTCGGTGACGATACCTCCTTCGCGCGCGACGCATTGTCGCTGCCGATTTCCTGATCTTCCACAACGCAATTTTCGGTGACGATATCTCCTTCGCGCGCGACGCAGTTTTCGGTGACGATATCTCCTTCGCGCCCGACGCAATTGTCGCTGCCGATTTCCTGATCTGCCACGACGCATCGGTGACGATATCTCCTTCGCGCGCGACGCAGTTTTCGGTGACGATATCTCCTTCGC
Organism: Salix caprea; assembly: GCA_964035475.1. Taxonomy (NCBI): domain Eukaryota; kingdom Viridiplantae; phylum Streptophyta; class Magnoliopsida; order Malpighiales; family Salicaceae; genus Salix; species Salix caprea. The sequence goes on from OZ037745.1 coordinate 14,103,006, forward strand.
GTGCGACGCAGTTTTCGGTGACGATATCTCCTTCGCGCGCGACGCAGTTGTCGTTGCCGATTCCTGATCGGCCGCGACGCAGTTTTCGGTGACGATATCTCCTTCGCGCGCGACGCAGTTAACGCTTATGAAATCTCCTTCGCGCGCGACGCAGTTGTCGCTGCCGATTTCCTGATCGGCCTTGACAAAGTTTTCGTTGACGATATCTACTTCGAGCATGACGTAGTTTTCGGTGACGATATATCCTTCGCGCGCGACGCAGTGTTCGCTGCCGATTTCCTTCGCGCACGGCGCAGTTGTCACTGCCGATTTCTCACTGACGATATGTACTTCGCGCGCGACGCAGTTGGCGGTGACGATATCTCCTTCGCGCGCGACGCAGTTTTCGGTGACGATAGCTCCTTCGCTCGCGATGCAGTTTTCGTCACGATACCTCCTTCGCGCGCGACGCAGTTGTCGCTGCCGATTTCCTGATCGGCCGCGACAAAGTTTTCATTGACGATGTCTACTTCGTGCGCGACGGAGTTTTCAGTGACGATATCTCCTTCGCGCGCGACGCAGTTGTCGCTGCCGATTTCCTGATCGGCCACGATAAAGTTTTCGGTGACGATATCTACTTGGCGCGCGACGCAGTTTTCGGTGACGATACCTCCTTCGCGCGCGACGCAGTTTTCGGTGACGATACCTCCTTCGCGCGCGATGCAGTTTTCGCTCACGATACCTCCTTCGCGCGCGACGCATTGTCGCTGCCGATTTCCTGATCTTCCACAACGCAATTTTCGGTGACGATATCTCCTTCGCGCGCGACGCAGTTTTCGGTGACGATATCTCCTTCGCGCACGACGCAATTGTCGCTGCCGATTTCCTGATCTGCCACGACGCATCGGTGACGATATCTCCTTCGCGCGCGACGCAGTTTTCGGTGACGATATCTCCTTCGCGCGCGACGCAGTTTTCGGTGACGATATCTCCTTCGCGCGCGACGCAGTTGTCGTTGCCGATTCTTGATCGGCCGCGACGCAGTTTTCGGTGACGATATCTCCTTCGCGCGCGACGCAGTTAACGCTTATGAAATCTCCTTCGCGCGCGACGCAGTTGTCGCTGCCGATTTCCTGATCGGCCGCGACAAAGTTTTCGTTGACGATATCTACTTCGAGCACGACGTAGTTTTCAGTGACGATATCTCCTTCGCGCGCGACGCAGTTGTCGCTGCCGATTTCCTGATCGGCCACGACAAAGTTTTCGGTGACGATATCTGCTTCGCGCGCGACGCAGTTTTCGGTACGATATCTCCTTCGCGCGCGACGCAGTTTTCGGTGACGATATCTCCTTCCCGCGCGACGCAGTTTTCGCTCTCGATACCTCCTTCACGCGCGACGCAGTTGTCGCTGCCGATTTCCTGATCTACCGCGATGCAGTTTTCGGTGACGATATCTCCTTCACGCGCGAAGCATTTTTCGCTAACAATATCTCCTTCGCGCGCGACGCAGTGTTCGCTGACGAAATCTCCTTCGCGCGCGACGCAGTTGTCGCTGCCGATTTCCTGATCGGCTGCGATAAAGTTTTCGGTGACGATATCTACTTCGCGCGCGATGCAGTTTTCGGTGACGATATCTCCTTCGCGCGCGACGCAGTTTTCGGTGACGTTATCTCCTTCGCGCGCGACGCAGTTTTCGCTTACGAAATCTCCCTCGCGCGCGACGCAGTTGTCGCTGCCGATTTCCTGATCGGCCACGATAAAGTTTTCGGTGACGATATCTACTTGGCGCGCGACGCAGTTTTCGGTGACGATATCTCCTTCGCGCGCGACGCAGTGTTCGCTGACGAAATGTCCTTCGCGCGCGACGCAGTTGTCGCTGCCGATTTCCTAATCGGCTGCGACAAAGTTTTCGGTGACGATATCTACTTCGCGCGCGATGCAGTTTTCGGTGACGATATCTCCTTCGCGCGCGACGCAGTTTTCGGTGACGATATCTCCTTCGCGCGGGACGCAGTTTTCGGTGACGTTATCTCCTTCGCGCGCGACGCAGGTTTCGGTCACGATACCTCCTTCGCGCGCGACGCAGTTGTCGCTGCTGATTTCCTGATCTGCCGCGACGCCGTTTTCGGTGACGATATCTCCTTCGCGCGCGACGCAGTTTTCGCTTACGAAATCTCCCTCGCGCGCGACGCAGTTGTCGCTGCCGATTTCCTGATCGTCCACGATAAAGTTTTCGGTGACGATATCTACTTGGCGCGCGACGCAGTTTTCGGTGACGATATCTCCTTCGCGCGCGACGCAGTTTTCGGTGACGATACCTCCTTCGCGCGCGACGCAGTTTTCGGTGACGATACCTCCTTCGCGCGCGATGCAGTTTTCGCTCACGATACCTCCTTCGCGCGCGACGCATTGTCGCTGCCGATTTCCTGATCTTCCACAACGCAATTTTCGGTGACGATATCTCCTTCGCGCGCGACGCAGTTTTCGGTGACGATATCTCCTTCGCGCACGACGCAATTGTCGCTGCCGATTTCCTGATCTGCCACGACGCATCGGTGACGATATCTCCTTCGCGCGCGACGCAGTTTTCGGTGACGATATCTCCTTCGCGCGCGACGCAGTTTTCGGTGACGATATCTCCTTCGCGCGCGACGCAGTTGTCGTTGCCGATTCCTGATCTGCCGCGACGCAGTTTTCGGTGACGATATCTCCTTCGCGCGCGACGCAGTTAACGCTTATGAAATCTCCTTCGCGCGCGACGCAGTTGTCGCTGCCGATTTCCTGATCGGCCGCGACAAAGTTTTCGTTGACGATATCTACTTCGAGCACGACGTAGTTTTCGGTGATGATATATCCTTCGCGCGCGACGCAGTGTTCGCTGCCGATTTCCTTCGCGCACGGCGCAGTTGTCATTGCCGATTTCTCACTGACGATATGTACTTCGCGCGCGACGCAGTTTGCGATAACGATATCTCCTTCGCGCGCGACGCAGTTTTCGGTGACGATAGCTCCTTCGCGCGCGACGCAGTTTTCGTCACGATACCTCCTTCGCGCGCGACGCAGTTGTCGCTGCCGATTTCCTGATCGGCCGCGACAAAGTTTTCATTGACGATGTCTACTTCGCGCGCGACGGAGTTTTCGGTGACGATATCTCCTTCCCGCGCGACGCAGTTTTCGCTCTCGATACCTCCTTCACGCCCGACGCAGTTGTCGCTGCCGATTTCCAGATCTACCGCGATGCAGTTTTCGGTGACGATATCTCCTTCACGCGCGACGCATTTTTCGCTAACAATATCTCCTTCGCGCGCGACGCAGTGTTCGCTGACGAAATCTCCTTCGCGCGCGACGCAGTTGTCGCTGCCGATTTCCTGATCGGCTGCGATAAAGTTTTCGGTGACGATATCTACTTCGCGCGCGATGCAGTTTTCGGTGACGATATCTCCTTCGCGCGCGACGCAGTTTTCGGTGACGATAGCTCCTTCGCGCGGGACGCAGTTTTCGGTGACGATATCTCCTTCGCGCGCGACGCAGGTTTCGCTCACGATACCTCCTTCGCGCGCGACGCAGTTGTCGCTGCTGATTTCCTGATCTGCCGCGACGCCGTTTTCGGTGACAATATCTCCTTCGCGCGCGACGCAGTTTTCGCTTACGAAATCTCCCTCGCGCGCGACGCAGTTGTCGCTGCCGATTTCCTGATCGGCCACGATAAAGTTTTCGGTGACGATATCTACTTGGCGCGCGACGCAGTTTTCGGTGACGATATCTTTTTCGCGCGCGACGCAGTTTTCGGTGACGATACCTCCTTCGCGCGCGACGCAGTTTTCGGTGACGATACCTCCTTCGCGCGCGATGCAGTTTTCGCTCACGATACCTCCTTCGCGCGCGACGCCTTGTCGCTGCCGATTTCCTGATCTTCCACAACGCAGTTTTCGCTTACGAAATCTCCCTCGCGCGCGACGCAGTTGTCGCTACCGATTTCCTGATCGGCCACGATAAAGTTTTCGGTGACGATATCTACTTGGCGCGCGACGCAGTTTTCAGTGACGATATCTCCTTCGCGCGCGACGCAGTTTTCGGTGACGATACCTCCTTCGCGCGCGATGCAGTTTTCGCTCACGATACCTCCTTCGCGCGCGACGCATTGTCGCTGCCGATTTCCTGATCTTCCACAACGCAATTTTCGGTGACGATATCTCCTTCGCGCGCGACGCAGTTTTCGGTGACGATATCTCCTTCGCGCACGACGCAATTGTCGCTGCCGATTTCCTGATCTGCCACGACGCATCGGTGACGATATCTCCTTCGCGCGCGACGCAGTTTTCGGTGACGATATCTCCTTCGCGCGCGACGCAGTTTTCGGTGACGATACCTCCTTTGCGCGCGATGCAGTTTTCGCTCACGATACCTCCTTCGCGCGCGACGCATTGTCGCTGCCAATTTCCTGATCTTCCACAACGCAATTTTCGGTGACGATATCTCCTTCGCGCGCGACGCAGTTTTCGGTGACGATATCTCCTTCGCGCCCGACGCAATTGTCGCTGCCGATTTCCTGATCTTCCACGACGCAGTTTTCGGTGACGATATCTCCTTCGCGCGCGACGCAGTTTTCGGTGACGATATCTCCTTCGCGCGCGACGCAGTTGTCGCTGCCGATTTCCTGATCGGCCGCGACAAAGTTTTCATAAACGATATCTCCTTCGCGCGCGACGCAGTTGTCGCTGCCGATTTTCTTGATCTGCCACGACGCAGTTTTTGGTTACGATATCTCCTTCATGCGCGACGCAGTTTTCGGTGACGATATCTCCTTCGCGCGCGACGCAGTTTTCGTTGACCATATCTCCTTCGCGCGCGATGCATTGTCGCTGCCGATTTCCTGATCTTCCACGACGCAGTTTTCGGTGACGATATCTCCTTCGCGCGCGACGCAGTTTTCGGTGACGATATCTCCTTCCCGCGCGACGCAGTTGTCGTTGCCGATTCCTGATCGACCGCGACGCAGTTTTCGGTGACGATATCTCCTTCGCGCGCGACGCAGTTGTCGCTGCCGATTTCCTGATCGGCCGCGACAAAGTTTTCGTTGATGATATCTACTTCGCGCGCGACGCAGTGTTCGCTGCCGATTTCCTTCGCGCGCGGCGCAGTTGTCGCTGCCGATTTCTCACTGACGATATGTACTTCGCGCGCGACGCAGTTTGCGGTGACGATATCTCCTTCGCGCGCGACGCAGTTTTCGCTCACGATACCTCCTTCGCGCGCGACGCAGTTGTCGCTGCCGATTTCCTGATCGGCCGCGACAAAGTTTTCATTGACGATGTCTACTTCGCGCGCGACGGAGTTTTCAGTGATGATATCTCCTTCGCGAGCGACGCAGTTGTCGCTGCCGATTTCCTGATCGGCCACGACAAAGTTTTCGGTGACGATATCTGCTTCGCGCGCGACGCAGTTATCGGTGACGATATCTCCTTGGCGCGCGACGCAGTTTTCGGTGACGATATCTCCTTCCTGCGCGACGCAGTTTTCGCTCCCGATACCTCCTTCACGCGCGACGCAGTTGTCGCTGCCGATTTCCTGATCTACCGCGATGCAGTTTTCGGTGACGATATCTCCTTCGCGCGCGACGCATTTTCGGTGACGATATCTCCTTCGCGCGCGACGCAGTGTTCGCTGACGAAATCTCCTTCGCGCGCGACGCAGTTCTCGGTGCCGATTTCTTGATCGGCCGCGACAAAGTTTTCGGTGACGATATCTACTTCGCGCGCGACGCAGTTTTCGGTGACGGTATCTCCTTCGCGCGGGACGCAGTTTTCGCTTACAAAATCTCCTTCGCGCGCGACGCAGTTGTCGCTTACCAAATCTCCTTCGTGCCCGACACAGTTGTCGATGCCGATTTCCTGATCGGCCGCGACAAAGTTTTCATAAACGATATCTCCCTCGCGCGCAACGCAGTTGTCGCTGCCGATTTCCTGATCGGCCACGATAAAGTTTTCGGTGACGATATCTACTTGGCGCGCGACGCAGTTTTCGGTGATGATATCTCCTTCGCGCGCGACGCAGTTTTCGGTGACGATACCTCCTTCGCGCGCGACGCAGTTTTCGGTGACGATACCTCCTTCGCGCGCGACGCATTGTCGCTGCCGATTTCCTGATCTTCCACAACGCAATTTTCGGTGACGATATCTCCTTCGCGCGCGACGCAGTTTTTGGTGACGATATCTCCTTCGCGCGCGACGCAGTTGTCGCTGCCGATTTCCTGATCGGCCGCGACAAAGTTTTCGTTGATGATATCTACTTCGCGCGCGACGCAGTGTTCGCTGCCGATTTCCTTCGCGCGCGGCGCAGTTGTCGCTGCCGATTTCTCACTGACGATATGTACTTCGCGCGCGACGCAGTTTGCGGTGACGATATCTCCTTCGCGCGCGACGCAGTTTTCGCTCACGATACCTCCTTCGCGCGCGACGCAGTTGTCGCTGCCGATTTCCTGATCGGCCGCGACAAAGTTTTCATTGACGATGTCTACTTCGCGCGCGACGGAGTTTTCAGTGATGATATCTCCTTCGCGAGCGACGCAGTTGTCGCTGCCGATTTCCTGATCGGCCACGACAAAGTTTTCGGTGACGATATCTGCTTCGCGCGCGACGCAGTTATCGGTGACGATATCTCCTTGGCGCGCGACGCAGTTTTCGGTGACGATATCTCCTTCCTGCGCGACGCAGTTTTCGCTCCCGATACCTCCTTCACGCGCGACGCAGTTGTCGCTGCCGATTTCCTGATCTACCGCGATGCAGTTTTCGGTGACGATATCTCCTTCGCGCGCGACGCATTTTCGGTGACGATATCTCCTTCGCGCGCGACGCAGTGTTCGCTGACGAAATCTCCTTCGCGCGCGACGCAGTTCTCGGTGCCGATTTCTTGATCGGCCGCGACAAAGTTTTCGGTGACGATATCTACTTCGCGCGCGACGCAGTTTTCGGTGACGGTATCTCCTTCGCGCGGGACGCAGTTTTCGCTTACAAAATCTCCTTCGCGCGCGACGCAGTTGTCGCTTACCAAATCTCCTTCGTGCTCGACACAGTTGTCGATGCCGATTTCCTGATCGGCCGCGACAAAGTTTTCATAAACGATATCTCCCTCGCGCGCGACGCAGTTGTCGCTGCCGATTTCCTGATCGGCCACGATAAAGTTTTCGGTGACGATATCTACTTGGCGCGCGACGCAGTTTTCGGTGATGATATCTCCTTCGCGCGCGACGCAGTTTTCGGTGACGATACCTCCTTCGCGCGCGACGCAGTTTTCGGTGACGATACCTCCTTCGCGCGCGACGCATTGTCGCTGCCGATTTCCTGATCTTCCACAACGCAATTTTCGGTGACGATATCTCCTTCGCGCGCGACGCAGTTTTTGGTGACGATATCTCCTTCGCGCGCGACGCAGTTGTCGCTGCCGATTTCCTGATCGGCCGCGACAAAGTTTTCGTTGATGATATCTACTTCGCGCGCGACGCAGTGTTCGCTGCCGATTTCCTTCGCGCGCGGCGCAGTTGTCGCTGCCGATTTCTCACTGACGATATGTACTTCGCGCGCGACGCAGTTTGCGGTGACGATATCTCCTTCGCGCGCGACGCAGTTTTCGCTCACGATACCTCCTTCGCGCGCGACGCAGTTGTCGCTGCCGATTTCCTGATCGGCCGCGACAAAGTTTTCATTGACGATGTCTACTTCGCGCGCGACGGAGTTTTCAGTGATGATATCTCCTTCGCGAGCGACGCAGTTGTCGCTGCCGATTTCCTGATCGGCCACGACAAAGTTTTCGGTGACGATATCTGCTTCGCGCGCGACGCAGTTATCGGTGACGATATCTCCTTGGCGCGCGACGCAGTTTTCGGTGACGATATCTCCTTCCTGCGCGACGCAGTTTTCGCTCCCGATACCTCCTTCACGCGCGACGCAGTTGTCGCTGCCGATTTCCTGATCTACCGCGATGCAGTTTTCGGTGACGATATCTCCTTCGCGCGCGACGCATTTTCGGTGACGATATCTCCTTCGCGCGCGACGCAGTTCTCGGTGCCGATTTCTTGATCGGCCGCGACAAAGTTTTCGGTGACGATATCTACTTCGCGCGCGACGCAGTTTTCGGTGACGGTATCTCCTTCGCGCGGGACGCAGTTTTCGCTTACAAAATCTCCTTCGCGCGCGACGCAGTTGTCGCTTACCAAATCTCCTTCGTGCCCGACACAGTTGTCGATGCCGATTTCCTGATCGGCCGCGACAAAGTTTTCATAAACGATATCTCCCTCGCGCGCGACGCAGTTGTCGCTGCCGATTTCCTGATCGGCCACGATAAAGTTTTCGGTGACGATATCTACTTGGCGCGCGACGCAGTTTTCGGTGATGATATCTCCTTCGCGCGCGACGCAGTTTTCGGTGACGATACCTCCTTCGCGCGCGACGCAGTTTTCGGTGACGATACCTCCTTCGCGCGCGACGCATTGTCGCTGCCGATTTCCTGATCTTCCACAACGCAATTTTCGGTGACGATATCTCCTTCGCGCGCGACGCAGTTTTCGGTGACGATATCTCCTTCGCGCCCGACGCAATTGTCGCTGCCGATTTCCTGATCTGCCACGACGCATCGGTGACGATATCTCCTTCGCGCGCGACGCAGTTTTCGGTGACGATATCTCCTTCGCGCGCGACGCAGTTTTCGGTGATGATATCTCCTTCGCGCGCGACGCAGTTGTCGTTGCCGATTCCTGATCGGCCGCGACGCAGTTTTCGGTGACGATATCTCCTTCGCGCGCGACGCAGTTAACGCTTATGAAATCTCCTTCGCGCGCGACGCAGTTGTCGCTGCCGATTTCCTGATCGGCCGTGACAAAGTTTTCGTTGATGATATCTACTTCGAGCACGACGTAGTTTTTGGTGACGATATATCCTTCGCGCGCGACGCAGTGTTCGCTGCCGATTTCCTTCGCGCACGGCGCAGTTGTCACTGCCGATTTCTCACTGATGATATGTACTTCGCGCGCGACGCAGTTTGCGGTGACGATATCTCCTTCGCGCGCGACGCAATTTTCGGTGACGATAGCTCCTTCGCTCGCGATGCAGTTTTCGTCACGATACCTCCTTCGCGCGCGACGCAGTTGTCGCTGCCGATTTCCTGATCGGCCGCGACAAAGTTTTCATTGACGATGTCTACTTCGTGCGCGACGGAGTTTTCAGTGACGATATCTCCTTCGCGCGCGACGCAGTTGTCGCTGCCGATTTCCTGATCGGCCACCATAAAGTTTTCGGTGACGATATCTACTTCGCGCGCGACGCAGTGTTCGCTGCCGATTTCCTTCGCGCGCGGCGCAGTTGTCGCTGCCGATTTCTCACTGACGATATGTACTTCGCGCGCGACGCAGTTTGCGGTGACGATATCTCCTTCGCGCGCGACGCAGTTTTCGCTCACGATACCTCCTTCGCGCGCGACGCAGTTGTCGCTGCCGATTTCCTGATCGGCCACGACAAAGTTTTCGGTGACGATATCTGCTTCGCGCGCGACGCAGTTATCGGTGACGATATCTCCTTCGCGCGCGACGCAGTTTTCGGTGACGATATCTCCTTCCTGCGCGACGCAGTTTTCGCTCCCGATACCTCCTTCACGCGCGACGCAGTTGTCGCTGCCGATTTCCTGATCTACCGCGATGCAGTTTTCGGTGACGATATCTCCTTCGCGCGCGACGCATTTTTCGCTTACAATATCTCCTTCGCGCGCGACGCAGTGTTCGCTGACGAAATCTCCTTCGCGCGCGACGCAGTTGTCGGTGCCGATTTCCTGATCGGCCGCGACAAAGTTTTCGGTGACGATATCTACTTCGCGCGCGACGCAGTTTTCGGTGACGGTATCTCCTTCGCGCGGGACGTAGTTTTCGCTTACAAAATCTCCTTCGCGCGCGACGCAGTTGTCGCTTACCAAATCTCCTTCGTGCCCGACACAGTTGTCGCTGCCGATTTCCTGATCGGCCGCGACAAAGTTTTCATAAACGATATCTCCCTCGCGCGCGACGCAGTTGTCGCTGCCGATTTCCTGATCGGCCACGATAAAGTTTTCGGTGACGATATCTACTTGGCGCGTGACGCAGTTTTCGGTGACGATATCTCCTTCGCGCGCGACGCAGTTTTCGGTGACGATACCTCCTTCGCGCGCGACGCATTGTCGCTGCCGATTTCCTGATCTTCCACAACGCAATTTTCGGTGACGATATCTCCTTCGCGCGCGACGCAGTTTTCGGTGACGATATCTCCTTCGCGCCCGACGCAATTGTCGCTGCCGATTTCCTGATCTGCCACGACGCATCGGTGACGATATCTCCTTCGCGCGCGACGCAGTTTTCGGTGACGATATCTCCTTCGCGCGCGACGCAGTTTTCGGTGACGATATCTCCTTCGCGCGCGACGCAGTTGTCGTTGCCGATTCCTGATCGGCCGCGATGCAGTTTTCGGTGACGATATCTCCTTCGCGCGCGACGCAGTTAACGCTTATGAAATCTCCTTCGCGCGCGACGCAGTTGTCGTTGCCGATTTCCTGATCGGCCTTGACAAAGTTTTCGTTGACGATATCTACTTCGAGCATGACGTAGTTTTCGGTGACGATATATCCTTCGCGCGCGACGCAGTGTTCGCTGCCGATTTCCTTCGCGCACGGCGCAGTTGTCACTGCCGATTTCTCACTGACGATATGTACTTCGCGCGCGACGCAGTTGGCGGTGACGATATCTCCTTCGCGCGCGACGCAGTTTTCGGTGACGATAGCTCCTTCGCTCGCGATGCAGTTTTCGTCACGATACCTCCTTCGCGCGCGACGCAGTTGTCGCTGCCGATTTCCTGATCGGCCGCGACAAAGTTTTCATTGACGATGTCTACTTCGTGCGCGACGGAGTTTTCAGTGACGATATCTCCTTCGCGCGCGACGCAGTTGTCGCTGCCGATTTCCTGATCGGCCACGATAAAGTTTTCGGTGACGATATCTACTTGGCGCGCGACGCAGTTTTCGGTGACGATACCTCCTTCGCGCGCGACGCAGTTTTCGGTGACGATACCTCCTTCGCGCGCGATGCAGTTTTCGCTCACGATACCTCCTTCGCGCGTGACGCATTGTCGCTGCCGATTTCCTGATCTTCCACAACGCAATTTTCGGTGACGATATCTCCTTCGCGCGCGACGCAGTTTTCGGTGACGATATCTCCTTCGCGCACGACGCAATTGTCGCTGCCGATTTCCTGATCTGCCACGACGCATCGGTGACGATATCTCCTTCGCGCGCGACGCAGTTTTCGGTGACGATATCTCCTTCGCGCGCGACGCAGTTTTCGGTGACGATATCTCCTTCGCGCGCGACGCAGTTGTCGTTGCCGATTCTTGATCGGCCGCGACGCAGTTTTCGGTGACGATATTTCCTTCGCGCGCGACGCAGTTAACGCTTATGAAATCTCCTTCGCGCGCGACGCAGTTGTCGCTGCCGATTTCCTGATCGGCCGTGACAAAGTTTTCGTTGACGATATCTACTTCGAGCACGACGTAGTTTTCAGTGACGATATCTCCTTCGCGCGCGATGCAGTTGTCGCTGCCGATTTCCTGATCGGCCACGACAAAGTTTTCGGTGACGATATCTGCTTCGCGCGCGACGCAGTTTTCGGTACGATATCTCCTTCGCGCGCGACGCAGTTTTCGGTGACGATATCTCCTTCCCGCGCGACGCAGTTTTCGCTCTCGATACCTCCTTCACGCGCGACGCAGTTGTCGCTGCCGATTTCCTGATCTACCGCGATGCAGTTTTCGGTGACGATATCTCCTTCACGCGCGAAGCATTTTTCGCTAACAATATCTCCTTCGCGCGCGACGCAGTGTTCGCTGACGAAATCTCCTTCGCGCGCGACGCAGTTGTCGCTGCCGATTTCCTGATCGGCTGCGATAAAGTTTTCGGTGACGATATCTACTTCGCGCGCGATGCAGTTTTCGGTGACGATATCTCCTTCGCGCGCGACGCAGTTTTCGGTGACGATATCTCCTTCGCGCGGGACGCAGTTTTCGGTGACGTTATCTCCTTCGCGCGCGACGCAGTTTTCGCTTACGAAATCTCCCTCGCGCGCGACGCAGTTGTCGCTGCCGATTTCCTGATCGGCCACGATAAAGTTTTCGGTGACGATATCTACTTGGCGCGCGACGCAGTTTTCGGTGACGATATCTCCTTCGCGCGCGACGCAGTGTTCGCTGACGAAATGTCCTTCGCGCGCGACGCAGTTGTCGCTGCCGATTTCCTAATCGGCTGCGACAAAGTTTTCGGTGACGATATCTACTTCGCGCGCGATGCAGTTTTCGGTGACGATATCTCCTTCGCGCGCGACGCAGTTTTCGGTGACGATATCTCCTTCGCGCGCGACGCAGGTTTCGCTCACGATACCTCCTTCGCGCGCGACGCAGGTTTCGCTCACGATACCTCCTTCGCGCGCGACGCAGTTGTCGCTGCTGATTTCCTGATCTGCCGCGACGCCGTTTTCGGTGACGATATCTCCTTCGCGCGCGACGCAGTTTTCGCTTACGAAATCTCCCTCGCGCGCGACGCAGTTGTCGCTGCCGATTTCCTGTTCGACAACGATAAAGTTTTCGGTGACGATATCTACTTGGCGCGCGACGCAGTTTTCGGTGACGATACCTCCTTCGCGCGCGACGCAGTTTTCGGTGACGATACCTCCTTCGCGCGCGATGCAGTTTTCGCTCACGATACGTCCTTCGCGCGCGACGCATTGTCGCTGCCGATTTCCTGATCTTCCACAACGCAATTTTCGGTGACGATATCTCCTTCGCGCGCGACGCAGTTTTCGGTGACGATATCTCCTTCGCGCACGACGCAATTGTCGCTGCCGATTTCCTGATCTGCCACGACGCATCGGTGACGATATCTCCTTCGCGCGCGACGCAGTTTTCGGTGACGATATCTCCTTCGCGCGCGACGCAGTTTTCGGTGACGATATCTCCTTCGCGCGCGACGCAGTTGTCGTTGCCGATTCCTGATCTGCCGCGACGCAGTTTTCGGTGACGATATCTCCTTCGCGCGCGACGCAGTTAACGCTTATGAAATCTCCTTCGCGCGCGACGCAGTTGTCGCTGCCGATTTCCTGATCGGCCGCGACAAAGTTTTCGTTGACGATATCTACTTCGAGCACGACGTAGTTTTCGGTGATGATATATCCTTCGCGCGCGACGCAGTGTTCGCTGCCGATTTCCTTCGCGCACGGCGCAGTTGTCATTGCCGATTTCTCACTGACGATATGTACTTCGCGCGCGACGCAGTTTGCGATAACGATATCTCCTTCGCGCGCGACGCAGTTTTCGGTGACGATAGCTCCTTCGCGCGCGACGCAGTTTTCGTCACGATACCTCCTTCGCGCGCGACGCAGTTGTCGCTGCCGATTTCCTGATCGGCCGCGACAAAGTTTTCATTGACGATGTCTACTTCGCGCGCGACGGATTTTTCGGTGACGATATCTCCTTCCCGCGCGACGCAGTTTTCGCTCTCGATACCTCCTTCACGCCCGACGCAGTTGTCGCTGCCGATTTCCAGATCTACCGCGATGCAGTTTTCGGTGACGATATCTCCTTCACGCGCGACGCATTTTTCGCTAACAATATCTCCTTCGCGCGCGACGCAGTGTTCGCTGACGAAATCTCCTTCGCGCGCGACGCAGTTGTCGCTGCCGATTTCCTGATCGGCTGCGATAAAGTTTTCGGTGACGATATCTACTTCGCGCGCGATGCAGTTTTCGGTGACGATATCTCCTTCGCGCGCGACGCAGTTTTCGGTGACGATAGCTCCTTCGCGCGGGACGCAGTTTTCGGTGACGATATCTCCTTCGCGCGCGACGCAGGTTTCGCTCACGATACCTCCTTCGCGCGCGACGCAGTTGTCGCTGCTGATTTCCTGATCTGCCGCGACGCCGTTTTCGGTGACGATATCTCCTTCGCGCGCGACGCAGTTTTCGCTTACGAAATCTCCCTCGCGCGCGACGCAGTTGTCGCTGCCGATTTCCTGATCGGCCACGATAAAGTTTTCGGTGACGATATCTACTTGGCGCGCGACGCAGTTTTCGGTGACGATATCTTTTTCGCGCGCGACGCAGTTTTCGGTGACGATACCTCCTTCGCGCGCGACGCAGTTTTCGGTGACGATACCTCCTTCGCGCGCGATGCAGTTTTCGCTCACGATACCTCCTTCGCGCGCGACGCCTTGTCGCTGCCGATTTCCTGATCTTCCACAACGCAGTTTTCGCTTACGAAATCTACCTCGCGCGCGACGCAGTTGTCGCTACCGATTTCCTGATCGGCCACGATAAAGTTTTCGGTGACGATATCTACTTGGCGCGCGACGCAGTTTTCAGTGACGATATCTCCTTCGCGCGCGACGCAGTTTTCGGTGACGATACCTCCTTCGCGCGCGATGCAGTTTTCGCTCACGATACCTCCTTCGCGCGCGACGCATTGTCGCTGCCGATTTCCTGATCTTCCACAACGCAATTTTCGGTGACGATATCTCCTTCGCGCGCGACGCAGTTTTCGGTGACGATATCTCCTTCGCGCACGACGCAATTGTCGCTGCCGATTTCCTGATCTGCCACGACGCATCGGTGACGATATCTCCTTCGCGCGCGACGCAGTTTTCGGTGACGATATCTCCTTCGCGCGCGACGCAGTTTTCGGTGACGATACCTCCTTTGCGCGCGATGCAGTTTTCGCTCACGATACCTCCTTCGCGCGCGACGCATTGTCGCTGCCAATTTCCTGATCTTCCACAACGCAATTTTCGGTGACGATATCTCCTTCGCGCGCGACGCAGTTTTCGGTGACGATATCTCCTTCGCGCACGACGCAATTGTCGCTGCCGATTTCCCGATCGGCCACGATAAAGTTTTCGGTGACGATATCTACTTGGCGCGCGACTCAGTTTTCGGTGACGATATCTCCTTCGCGCGCGATGCAGTTTTCGCTCACGATACCTCTTTGGCGCGCGACGCATTGTCGCTGCCGATTTCCTGATCTTCCACAACGCAATTTTCGGTGACGATATCTCCTTCGCGCGCGACGCAGTTTTCGGTGACGATATCTCCTTCGCGCGCGACGCAGTTGTCGCTGCCGATTTCCTGATCGGCCGCGACAAAGTTTTCATAAACGATATCTCCTTCGCGCGCGACGCAGTTGTCGCTGCCGATTTTCTTGATCTGCCACGACGCAGTTTTTGGTTACGATATCTCCTTCATGCGCGACGCAGTTTTCGGTGACGATATCTCCTTCGCGCGCGACGCAGTTTTCGTTGACCATATCTCCTTCGCGCGCGATGCATTGTCGCTGCCGATTTCCTGATCTTCCACGACGCAGTTTTCGGTGACGATATCTCCTTCGCGCGCGACGCAGTTTTCGGTGACGATATCTCCTTCCCGCGCGACGCAGTTGTCGTTGCCGATTCCTGATCGACCGCGACGCAGTTTTCGGTGACGATATCTCCTTCGCGCGCGACGCAGTTGTCGCTGCCGATTTCCTGATCGGCCGCGACAAAGTTTTCATAAACGATATCTCCTTCGCGCACGACGCAGTTGTCGCTGCCGATTTTCTTGATCTGCCACGACGCAGTTTTTGGTTACGATATCTCCTTCATGCGCGACGCAGTTTTCGGTGACGATATCTCCTTCGCGCGCGACGCAGTTTTCGTTGACCATATCTCCTTCGCGCGCGATGCATTGTCGCTGCCGATTTCCTGATCTTCCACGACGCAGTTTTCGGTGACGATATCTCCTTCGCGCGCGACGCAGTTTTCGGTGACGATATCTCCTTCCCGCGCGACGCAGTTGTCGTTGCCGATTCCTGATCGACCGCGACGCAGTTTTCGGTGACGATATCTCCTTCGCGCGCGACGCAGTTGTCGCTGCCGATTTCCTGATCGGCCGCGACAAAGTTTTCGTTGATGATATCTACTTCGCGCGCGACGCAGTGTTCGCTGCCGATTTCCTTCGCGCGCGGCGCAGTTGTCGCTGCCGATTTCTCACTGACGATATGTACTTCGCGCGCGACGCAGTTTGCGGTGACGATATCTCCTTCGCGCGCGACGCAGTTTTCGCTCACGATACCTCCTTCGCGCGCGACGCAGTTGTCGCTGCCGATTTCCTGATCGGCCGCGACAAAGTTTTCATTGACGATGTCTACTTCGCGCGCGACGGAGTTTTCAGTGATGATATCTCCTTCGCGAGCGACGCAGTTGTCGCTGCCGATTTCCTGATCGGCCACGACAAAGTTTTCGTTGACGATATATGCTTCGCGCGCGACGCAGTTATCGGTGACGATATCTCCTTGTCGTGCGACGCAGTTTTCGGTGACGATATCTCCTTCCTGCGCGACGCAGTTTTCGCTCCCGATACCTCCTTCACGCGCGACGCAGTTGTCGCTGCCGATTTCCTGATCTACCGCGATGCAGTTTTCGGTGACGATATCTCCTTCGCGCGCGACGCATTTTCGGTGACGATATCTCCTTCGCGCGCGACGCAGTGTTCGCTGACGAAATCTCCTTCGCGCGCGACGCAGTTCTCGGTGCCGATTTCTTGATCGGCCGCGACAAAGTTTTCGGTGACGATATCTACTTCGCGCGCGACGCAGTTTTCGGTGACGGTATCTCCTTCGCGCGGGACGCAGTTTTCGCTTACAAAATCTCCTTCGCGCGCGACGCAGTTGTCGCTTACCAAATCTCCTTCGTGCCCGACACAGTTGTCGATGCCGATTTCCTGATCGGCCGCGACAAAGTTTTCATAAACGATATCTCCCTCGCGCGCGACGCAGTTGTCGCTGCCGATTTCCTGATCGGCCACGATAAAGTTTTCGGTGACGATATCTACTTGGCGCGCGACGCAGTTTTCGGTGACGATATCTCCTTCGCGCGCGACGCAGTTTTCGGTGACGATACCTCCTTCGCGCGCGACGCAGTTTTCGGTGACGATACCTCCTTCGCGCGCGACGCATTGTCGCTGCCGATTTCCTGATCTTCCACAACGCAATTTTCGGTGACGATATCTCCTTCGCGCGCGACGCAGTTTTCGGTGACGATATCTCCTTCGCGCCCGACGCAATTGTCGCTGCCGATTTCCTGATCTGCCACGACGCATCGGTGACGATATCTCCTTCGCGCGCGACGCAGTTTTCGGTGACGATATCTCCTTCGCGCGCGACGCAGTTTTCGGTGACGATATCTCCTTCGCGCGCGACGCAGTTGTCGTTGCCGATTCCTGATCGGCCGCGACGCAGTTTTCGGTGACGATATCTCCTTCGCGCGCGACGCAGTTAACGCTTATGAAATCTCCTTCGCGCGCGACGCAGTTGTCGCTGCCGATTTCCTGATCGGCCGTGACAAAGTTTTCGTTGACGATATCTACTTCGAGCAAGACGTAGTTTTTGGTGACGATATATCCTTCGCGCGCGACGCAGTGTTCGCTGCCGATTTCCTTCGCGCACGGCGCAGTTGTCACTGCCGATTTCTCACTGACGATATGTACTTCGCGCGCGACGCAGTTTGCGGTGACGATATCTCCTTCGCACGCGACGCAATTTTCGGTGACGATAGCTCCTTCGCTCGCGATGCAGTTTTCGTCACGATACCTCCTTCGCGCGCGACGCAGTTGTCGCTGCCGATTTCCTGATCGGCCGCGACAAAGTTTTCATTGACGATGTCTACTTCGCGCGCGACGGAGTTTTCAGTGACGATATCTCCTTCGCGCGCGACGCAGTTGTCGCTGCCGATTTCCTGATCGGCCACGATAAAGTTTTCGGTGACGATATCTACTTCGCGCGCGACGCAGTGTTCGCTGCCGATTTCCTTCGCGCGCGGCGCAGTTGTCGCTGCCGATTTCTCACTGACGATATGTACTTCGCGCGCGACGCAGTTTGCGGTGACGATATCTCCTTCGCGCGCGACGCAGTTTTCGCTCACGATACCTCCTTCGCGCGCGACGCAGTTGTCGCTGCCGATTTCCTGATCGGCCACGACAAAGTTTTCGGTGACGATATCTGCTTCGCGCGCGACGCAGTTATCGGTGACGATATCTCCTTCGCGCGCGACGCAGTTTTCGGTGACGATATCTCCTTCCTGCGCGACGCAGTTTTCGCTCCCGATACCTCCTTCACGCGCGACGCAGTTGTCGCTGCCGATTTCCTGATCTACCGCGATGCAGTTTTCGGTGACGATATCTCCTTCGCGCGCGACGCATTTTTCGCTTACAATATCTCCTTCGCGCGCGACGCAGTGTTCGCTGACGAAATCTCCTTCGCGCGCGACGCAGTTGTCGGTGCCGATTTCCTGATCGGCCGCGACAAAGTTTTCGGTGACGATATCTACTTCGCGCGCGACGCAGTTTTCGGTGACGGTATCTCCTTCGCGCGGGACGTAGTTTTCGCTTACAAAATCTCCTCCGCGCGCGACACAGTTGTCGCTGCCAATTTCCTGATCGGCCGCGACAAAGTTTTCATAAACGATATCTCCCTCGCGCGCGACGCAGTTGTCGCTGCCGATTTCCTGATCGGCCACGATAAAGTTTTCGGTGACGATATCTACTTGGCGCGCGACGCAATTTTCGGTGACGATATCTCCTTCGCGCGCGACGCAGTTTTCGGTGACGATACCTCCTTCGCGCGCGATGCAGTTTTTGCTCACGATAACTCCTTCGCGCGCGACGCATTGTCGCTGCCGATTTCCTGATCTTCCACAACGCAATTTTCGGTGATGATATCTCCTTCGCGCGCGACGCAGTTTTCGGTGACGATATCTCCTTCGCGCCCGACGCAATTGTCGCTGCCGATTTCCTGATCTGCCACGACGAATCGGTGACGATATCTCCTTCGCGCGCGACGCAGTTTTCGGTGACGATATCTCCTTCGCGCGCGACGCAGTTTTCGGTGACGATATCTCCTTCGCGCGCGACGCAGTTGTCGTTGCCGATTCCTGATCGGCCGCGACGCAGTTTTCGGTGACGATATCTCCTTCGCGCGCGACGCAGTTAACGCTTATGAAATCTCCTTCGCGCGCGACGCAGTTGTCGCTGCCGATTTCCTGATCGGCCTTGACAAAGTTTTCGTTGACGATATCTACTTCGAGCATGACGTAGTTTTCGGTGACGATATATCCTTCGCGCGCGACGCAGTGTTCGCTGCCGATTTCCTTCGCGCACGGCGCAGTTGTCACTGCCGATTTCTCACTGACGATATGTACTTCGCGCGCGACGCAGTTGGCGGTGACGATATCTCCTTCGCGCGCGACGCAGTTTTCGGTGACGATAGCTCCTTCGCTCGCGATGCAGTTTTCATCACGATACCTCCTTCGCGCGCGACGCAGTTGTCGCTGCCGATTTCCTGATCGGCCGCGACAAAGTTTTCATTGACGATGTCTACTTCGTGCGCGACGGAGTTTTCAGTGACGATAGCTCCTTCGCGCGCGACGCAGTTGTCGCTGCCGATTTCCTGATCGGCCACGATAAAGTTTTCGGTGACGATATCTACTTGGCGCGCGACGCAGTTTTCGGTGACGATATCTCCTTCGCGCGCGACGCAGTTTTCGGTGACGATACCTCCTTCGCGCGCGACGCAGTTTTCGGTGACGATACCTCCTTCGCGCGCGACGCATTGTCGCTGCCGATTTCCTGATCTTCCACAACGCAATTTTCGGTGATGATATCTCCTTCGCGCGCGACGCAGTTTTCGGTGACGATATCTCCTTCGCGCCCGACGCAATTGTCGCTGCCGATTTCCTGATCTGCCACGACGCATCGGTGACGATATCTCCTTCGCGCGCGACGCAGTTTTCGGTGATGATATCTCCTTCGCGCGCGACGCAGTTTTCGGTGACGATATCTCCTTCGCGCGCGACGCAGTTGTCGTTGCCGATTCCTGATCGGCCGCGACGCAGTTTTCGGTGACGATATCTCCTTCGCGCGCGACGCAGTTAACGCTTATGAAATCTCCTTCGCGCGCGACGCAGTTGTCGCTGCCGATTTCCTGATCGGCCGTGACAAAGTTTTCGTTGACGATATCTACTTCGAGCAAGACGTAGTTTTTGGTGACGATATATCCTTCGCGCGCGACGCAGTGTTCGCTGCCGATTTCCTTCGCGCACGGCGCAGTTGTCACTGCCGATTTCTCACTGACGATATGTACTTCGCGCGCGACGCAGTTTGCGGTGACGATATCTCCTTCGCGCGCGACGCAATTTTCGGTGACGATAGCTCCTTCGCTCGCGATGCAGTTTTCGTCACGATACCTCCTTCGCGCGCGACGCAGTTGTCGCTGCCGATTTCCTGATCGGCCGCGACAAAGTTTTCATTGACGATGTCTACTTCGTGCGCGACGGAGTTTTCAGTGACGATATCTCCTTCGCGCGCGACGCAGTTGTCGCTGCCGATTTCCTGATCGGCCACGATAAAGTTTTCGGTGACGATATCTACTTCGCGCGCGACGCAGTGTTCGCTGCCGATTTCCTTCGCGCGCGGCGCAGTTGTCGCTGCCGATTTCTCACTGACGATATGTACTTCGCGCGCGACGCAGTTTGCGGTGACGATATCTCCTTCGCGCGCGACGCAGTTTTCGCTCACGATACCTCCTTCGCGCGCGACGCAGTTGTCGCTGCCGATTTCCTGATCGGCCACGACAAAGTTTTCGGTGACGATATCTGCTTCGCGCGCGACGCAGTTATCAGTGACGATATCTCCTTCGCGCGCGACGCAGTTTTCGGTGACGATATCTCCTTCCTGCGCGACGCAGTTTTCGCTCCCGATACCTCCTTCACGCGCGACGCAGTTGTCGCTGCCGATTTCCTGATCTACCGCGATGCAGTTTTCGGTGACGATATCTCCTTCGCGCGCGACGCATTTTTCGCTTACAATATCTCCTTCGCGCGCGACGCAGTGTTCGCTGACGAAATCTCCTTCGCGCGCGACGCAGTTGTCGGTGCCGATTTCCTGATCGGCCGCGACAAAGTTTTCGGTGACGATATCTACTTCGCGCGCGACGCAGTTTTCGGTGACGGTATCTCCTTCGCGCGGGACGTAGTTTTCGCTTACAAAATCTCCTCCGCGCGCGACGCAGTTGTCGCTTACCAAATCTCCTTCGCGCCCGACACAGTTGTCGCTGCCGATTTCCTGATCGGCCGCGACAAAGTTTTCATAAACGATATCTCCCTCGCGCGCGACGCAGTTGTCGCTGCCGATTTCCTGATCGGCCACGATAAAGTTTTCGGTGACGATATCTACTTGGCGCGCGACGCAGTTTTCGGTGACGATAGCTCCTTCGCGCGCGACGCAGTTTTCGGTGACGATACCTCCTTCGCGCGCGATGCAGTTTTTGCTCACGATAACTCCTTCGCGCGCGACGCATTGTCGCTGCCGATTTCCTGATCTTCCACAACGCAATTTTCGGTGACGATATCTCCTTCGCGCGCGACGCAGTTTTCGGTGACGATATCTCCTTCGCGCCCGACGCAATTGTCGCTGCCGATTTCCTGATCTGCCACGACGCATCGGTGACGATATCTCCTTCGCGCGCGACGCAGTTTTCGGTGACGATATCTCCTTCGCGCGCGACGCAGTTTTCGGTGACGATATCTCCTTCGCGCGCGACGCAATTGTCGCTGCCGATTTCCTGATCTGCCACGACGTAGTTTTGGGTTACGATATCTCCTTCACGCGCGACGCAGTTTTCGGTTACGATATCTCCTTCGCGCGTGACGCAGTTTTCGCTTACGAAATCTCCCTCGCGCGCGATGCAGTTTTCGCTTACGAAATCTCCCTCGCGCGCGACGCAGTTGTCGCTGCCGATTTCCTGATCGGCCACGATAAAGTTTTCGGTGACGATATCTACTTGGCGCGCGACGCAGTTTTCGGTGACGATAGCTCCTTCGCGCGCGACGCAGTTTTCGGTGACGATACCTCCTTCGCGCGCGATGCAGTTTTCGCTCACGATACCTCCTTCGCGCGCGACGCATTGTCGCTGCCGATTTCCTGATCTTCCACAACGCAATTTTCGGTGACGATATCTCCTTCGCGCGCGACGCAGTTTTCGGTGACGATATCTCCTTCGCGCACGACGCAATTGTCGCTGCCGATTTCCTGATCTGCCATGACGCATCGGTGACGATATCTCCTTCGCGCGCGACGCAGTTTTCGGTGACGATATCTCCTTCGCGGGCGACGCAGTTTTCGGTGATGATATCTCCTTCGAGCGCGACGCAGTTTTCGGTGACGATATCTCCTTCGCGCGCGACACAGTTTTCGCTCACGATACCTCCTTCGCGCGCGACGCATTGTCGCTGCCGATTTCCTGATCTTCCACGACGCAGTTTTCGGTGACGATATCTCCTTCGCGCGCGACGCAGTTTTCGGTGACGATATCTCCTTCCCGCGCGACGCAGTTGTCGTTGCCGATTCCTGATCGGCCGCGACGCAGTTTTCGGTGACGATAGCTCCTTCGCGCGCGACGCAGTTTTCGTCACGATACCTCCTTCGCGCGCGACGCAGTTGTCGCTGCCGATTTCCTGATCTACCGCGATGCAGTTTTCGGTGACGATATCTCCTTCGCGCGCGACGCAGTTTTCGGTGACGATATCTCCTTCACGCGCGATGCAGTTTTCGGTGACGATATCTCCTTCGCGCGCGACGCAGTTGTCGCTGCCGATTTCCTGATCGGCCGTGACAAAGTTTTCATTGACGATGTCTACTTCGCGCGCGACAGAGTTTTCAGTGATGATATCTCCTTCGCGAGCGACGCAGTTGTCGCTGCCGATTTCCTGATCGGCCACGACAAAGTTTTCGGTGACGATATCTGCTTCGCGCGCGACGCAGTTATCGGTGACGATATCTCCTTGGCGCGCGACGCAGTTTTCGGTGACGATATCTCCTTCCTGTGCGACGCAGTTTTCGCTCCCGATACCTCCTTCACGCGCGACGCAGTTGTCGCTGCCGATTTCCTGATCTACCGCGATGCAGTTTTCGGTGACGATATCTCCTTCGCGCGCGACGCATTTTTCGCTTACAATATCTCCATCGCGCGCGACGCAGTGTTCGCTGACAAAATCTCCTTCGCGCGCGACGCAGTTGTCGGTGCCGATTTCCTGATCGGCCGCGACAAAGTTTTCGGTGACGATATCTACTTCGCGCGCGACGCAGTTTTCGGTGACGGTATCTCCTTCGCGCGGGACGCAGTTTTCGCTTACAAAATCTCCTTCGCGCGCGACGCAGTTGTCGCTTACCAAATCTCCTTCGCGCCCGACACAGTTGTCGCTGCCGATTTCCTGATCGGCCGCGACAAAGTTTTCATAAATGATATCTCCTTCGCGCGCGACGCAGTTTTCGCTCACGATACCTCCTTCGCGCGCGACACAGTTGTCGCTGCCGATTTCCTGATCTGCCGCGACGCCGTTTTCGGTGACGATATCTCCTTCGCGCGCGACGCAGTTTTCGGTGACGATATCTCCTTCGCGCACGACGCAATTGTTGCTGCCGATTTCCTGATCTGCCACGACGCATCGGTGACGATATCTCCTTCGCGCGCGACGCAGTTTTCGGTGACGATATCTCCTTCGCGCGCGACGCAGTTTTCGGTGACGATATCTCCTTCGCGCGCGACACAGTTTTCGCTCACGATACCTCCTTCGCGCGCGACGCATTGTCGCTGCCGATTTCCTGATCTTCCACGACGCAGTTTTCGGTGACGATATCTCCTTCGCGCGCGACGCAGTTTTCGGTGATGATATCTCCTTCGCGCGCGACGCAATTGTCGCTGCCGATTTCCTGATCTGCCACGACGTAGTTTTCGGTTACGATATCTCCTTCACGCGCGACGCAGTTTTCGGTTACGATATCTCCTTCGCGCGCGACGCAATTGTCGCTGCCGATTTCCTGATCTGCCACGACGTAGTTTTGGGTTACGATATCTCCTTCACGCGCGACGCAGTTTTCGGTTACGATATCTCCTTCGCGCGGGACGCAGTTTTCGCTTACGAAATCTCCCTCGCGCGCGATGCAGTTTTCGCTTACGAAATCTCCCTCGCGCGCGACGCAGTTGTCGCTGCCGATTTCCTGATCGGCCACGATAAAGTTTTCGGTGACGATATCTACTTGGCGCGCGACGCAGTTTTCGGTGACGATATCTCCTTCGCGCGCGACGCAGTTTTCGGTGACGATACCTCCTTCGCGCGCGATGCAGTTTTCGCTCACGATACCTCCTTCGCGCGCGACGCATTGTCGCTGCCGATTTCCTGATCTTCCACAACGCAATTTTCGGTGACGATATCTCCTTCGCGCGCGACGCAGTTTTCGGTGACGATATCTCCTTCACGCGCGACGCAGTTTTCGGTGACGATATCTCCTTCCCGCGCGACGCAGTTGTCGTTGCCGATTCCTGATCGGCCGCGACGCAGTTTTCGCTTACGAAATCTCCCTCGCGCGCGATGCAGTTTTCGCTTACGAAATCTCCCTCGCGCGCGACGCAGTTGTCGCTGCCGATTTCCTGATCGGCCACGATAAAGTTTTCGGTGACGATATCTACTTGGCGCGCGACGCAGTTTTCGGTGACGATATCTCCTTCGCGCGCGACGCAGTTTTCGGTGATGATATCTCCTTCGCGCGCGACGCAGTTTTCGGTGACGATATCTCCTTCGCGCGCGACACAGTTTTCGCTCACGATACCTCCTTCGCGCGCGACGCATTGTCGCTGCCGATTTCCTGATCTTCCACGACGCAGTTTTCGGTGACGATATCTCCTTCGCGCGCGACGCAGTTTTCGGTGACGATATCTCCTTCACGCGCGACGCAGTTTTCGGTGACGATATCTCCTTCCCGCGCGACGCAGTTGTCGTTGCCGATTCCTGATCGGCCGCGACGCAGTTTTCGGTGACGATATCTCCTTCGCGCGCGACGCAGTTAACGCTTATGAAATCTCCTTCGCGCGCGACGCAGTTGTCGCTGCCGATTTCCTGATCGGCCGCGACAAAGTTTTCATTGACGATATCTACTTCGAGCGCGACGTAGTTTTCGGTGACGATATATCCTTCGCGCGCGACGCAGTGTTCGCTGCCGATTTCCTTCGCGCACGGCGCAGTTGTCACTGCCGATTTCTCACTGACGATATGTACTTCGCGCGCGACGCAGTTTGCGGTGACGATATCTCCTTCGCGCGCGACGCAGTTTTCGGTGATGATATCTCCTTCACGCGCGATGCAGTTTTCGGTGACGATATCTCCTTCGCGCGCGACGCAGTTGTCGCTGCCGATTTCCTGATCGGCCGCGACAAAGTTTTCATTGACGATGTCTACTTTGCGCGCGACGGAGTTTTCAGTGATGATATCTCCTTCGCGAGCGACGCAGTTGTCGCTACCGATTTCCTGATCGGCCACGACAAAGTTTTCGGTGACGATATCTGCTTCGCGCGCGACGCAGTTATCAGTGACGATATCTCCTTGGCGCGCGACGCAGTTTTCGGTGACGATATCTCCTTCCTGCGCGACGCAGTTTTCGCTCCCGATACCTCCTTCACGCGCGACGCAGTTGTCGCTGCCGATTTCCTGATCTACCGCGATGCAGTTTTCGGTGACGATATCTCCTTCGCGCGCGACGCATTTTTCGCTTACAATATCTCCATCGCGCGCGACGCAGTGTTCGCTGACGAAATCTCCTTCGCGCGCGACGCAGTTGTCGGTGCCGATTTCCTGATCGGCCGCGACAAAGTTTTCGGTGACGATATCTACTTCGCGCGCGACGCAGTTTTCGGTGACGGTATCTCCTTCGCGCGGGACGCAGTTTTCGCTTACAAAATCTCCTTCGCGCGCGACGCAGTTGTCGCTTACCAAATCTCCTTCGCGCCCGACACAGTTGTCGCTGCCGATTTCCTGATCGGCCGCGACAAAGTTTTCATAAATGATATCTCCTTCGCGCGCGACGCAGTTTTCGGTGACGTTATCTCCTTCGCGCGCGACGCAGTTTTCGCTCACGATACCTCCTTCGCGCGCGACACAGTTGTCGCTGCCGATTTCCTGATCTGCCGCGACGTTGTTTTCGATGACGATATCTCCTTCGCGCGCGACGCAGTTTTCGGTGACGATATCTCCTTCGCGCACGACGCAATTGTCGCTGCCGATTTCCTGATCTGCCACGACGCATCGGTGACGATATCTCCTTCGCGCGCGACGCAGTTTTCGGTGACGATATCTCCTTCGCGCGCGACGCAGTTTTCGGTGACGATATCTCCTTCACGCGCGACGCAGTTTTCGGTGATGATATCTCCTTCGCGCGCGACGCAGTTTTCGGTGACGATATCTCCTTCGCGCGCGACACAGTTTTCGCTCACGATACCTCCTTCGCGCGCGACGCATTGTCGCTGCCGATTTCCTGATCTTCCACGACGCAGTTTTCGGTGACGATATCTCCTTCGCGCGCGACGCAGTTTTCGGTGACGATATCTCCTTCACGCGCGACGCAGTTTTCGGTGACGATATCTCCTTCGCGCGCGACGCAATTGTCGCTGCCGATTTCCTGATCTGCCACGACGTAGATTTTGGTTACGATATCTCCTTCACGCGCGACGCAGTTTTCGGTTACGATATCTCCTTCGCGCGTGACGCAGTTTTCGCTTACGAAATCTCCCGCGCGCGCGACGCAGTTTTCGCTTACGAAATCTCCCTCGCGCGCGACGCAGTTGTCGCTGCCGATTTCCTGATCGGCCACGATAAAGTTTTCGGTGACGATATCTACTTGGCGCGCGACGCAGTTTTCGGTGACGATATCTCCTTCGCGCGCGACGCAGTTTTCGGTGACGATACCTCCTTCGCGCGCGATGCAGTTTTCGCTCACGATACCTCCTTCGCGCGCGACGCATTGTCACTGCCGATTTCCTGATCTTCCACAACGCAATTTTCGGTGACGATATCTCCTTCGCGCGCGACGCAGTTTTCGGTGACGATATCTCCTTCGCGCGCGACGCAGTTTTCGGTGACGATATCTCCTTCGCGCACGACGCAATTGTCGCTGCCGATTTCCTGATCTGCCACGACGCATCGGTGACGATATCTCCTTCGCGCGCGACGCAGTTTTCGGTGACGATATCTCCTTCGCGCGCGACGCAGTTTTCGGTGAGGATATCTCCTTCGCGCGCGACGCAGTTTTCGGTGAGGATATCTCCTTCGCGCGCGACACTGTTTTCGCTCACGATACCTCCTTCGCGCGCGACGCATTGTCGCTGCCGATTTCCTGATCTTCCACGACGCAGTTTTCGGTGACGATATCTGCTTCGCGCGCGACGCAGTTTTCGGTGACGATATCTCCTTCACGCGCGACGCAGTTTTCGGTGACGATATCTCCTTCCCGCGCGACGCAGTTGTCGTTGCCGATTCCTGATCGGCCGCGACGCAGTTTTCGGTGACGATATCTCCTTCGCGGGCGACGCAGTTAACGCTTATGAAATCTCCTTCGCGCGCGACGCAGTTGTCGCTGCCGATTTCCTGATCGGCCGCAACAAAGTTTTCATTGACGATATCTACTTCGAGCGCGACGTAGTTTTCGGTGACGATATATCCTTCGCGCGCGACGCAGTGTTCGCTGCCGATTTCCTTCGCGCACGGCGCAGTTGTCACTGCCGATTTCTCACTGACGATATGTACTTCGCGCGCGACGCAGTTGGCGGTGACGATATCTCCTTCGCGCGCGACGCAGTTTTCGGTGACGA
The DNA here is from genome assembly GCA_964035475.1 of Salix caprea. Taxonomy (NCBI): domain Eukaryota; kingdom Viridiplantae; phylum Streptophyta; class Magnoliopsida; order Malpighiales; family Salicaceae; genus Salix; species Salix caprea. Next base: position 14,130,759 of record OZ037745.1, read on the forward strand.
TAGCTCCTTCGCTCGCGATGCAGTTTTCGTCACGATACCTCCTTCGCGCGCGACGCAGTTGTCGCTGCCGATTTCCTGATCGGCCGCGACAAAGTTTTCATTGACGATGTCTACTTCGCGCGCGACGGAGTTTTCAGTGACGATATCTCCTTCGCGCGCGACGCAGTTGTCGCTGCCTATTTCCTGATCGGCCACGACAAAGTTTTCAGTGACGATATCTGCTTCGCGCGCGACGCAGTTTTCGGTACGATATCTCCTTCGCGCGCGACACAGTTTTCGGTGACGATATCTCCTTCCCGCGCGACGCAGTTTTCGCTCCCGATACCTCCTTCACGCGCGACGCAGTTGTCGCTGCCGATTTCCTGATCTACCGCGATGCAGTTTTCGGTGACGATATCTCCTTCGCGCGCGACGCATTTTTCGCTAACAATATCTCCTTCGCGCGCGACGCAGTGTTCGCTGATGAAATCTCCTTCGCGCGCGACGCAGTTGTCGCTGCCGATTTCCTGATCGGCTGCGACAAAGTTTTCGGTGACGATATCTACTTCGCGCGCGATACAGTTTTCGGTGACGATATCTCCTTCGCGCGCGACGCAGTTTTCGGTGACGATATCTCCTTCGCGCGGGACGCAGTTTTCGGTGACGTTATCTCCTTCGCGCGCGACGCAGTTTTCGCTTACGAAATCTCCCTCGCGCGCGAAGCAGTTGTCGCTGCCGATTTCCTGATCGACCACGATAAAGTTTTCGGTGACGATATCTACTTGGCGCGCGACGCAGTTTTCGGTGACGATATCTCCTTCGCGCGCGATGCACTTTTCGGTGACGATATCTCCTTCGCGCGCGATGCAGTTTTCGCTCACGATACCTCCTTCGCGCGCGACGCATTGTCGCTGCCGATTTCCTGATCTTCCACAACGCAATTTTCGGTGACGATATCTCCTTGGCGCGCGACGCAATTTTCGGTGACGATATCTCCTTCGCGCGCGACGCAGTTGTCGCTGCCGATTTCCTGATCGGCCGCGACAAAGTTTTCATAAACGATATCTCCTTCGCGCGCGATGCAGTTTTCGGTGACGATATCTCCTTCGCGCGCGACGCAGTTGTCGCTGCCGATTTCCTGATCGGCCGCGACAAAGTTTTCATTGACTATGTCTACTTCGCACACGACGGAGTTTTCAGTGATGATATCTCCTTCGCGAGCGACGCAGTTGTCGCTGCCGATTTCCTGATCGGCCACGACAAAGTTTTCGGTGACGATATCTGCTTCGCGCGCGACGCAGTTATCGGTGACGATATCTCCTTGGCGCGCGACGCAGTATTCGGTGACGATATCTCCTTCCTGCGCGACGCAGTTTTCGCTCCCGATACCTCCTTCACGCGCGACGCAGTTGTCTCTGCCGATTTCCTGATCTACCGCGATGCAGTTTTCGGTGACGATATCTCCTTCGCGCGCGACGCATTTTTCGCTTACAATATCTCCTTCGCGCGCGACGCAGTGTTCGCTGACGAAATCTCCTTCGCGCGCGACGCAGTTGTCGGTGCCGATTTCCTGATCGGCCGCGACAAAGTTTTCGGTGACGATATCTACTTCGCGCGCGACGCAGTTTTCGGTGACGATATCTCCTTCGCGCGAGACGCAGTTTTCGCTTACAAAATCTCCTTCGCGCGCGACGCAGTTGTCGCTTACCAAATCTCCTTCGCGCCCGACACAGTTGTCGCTGCCGATTTCCTGATCGGCCGCGACAAAGTTTTCATAAATGATATCTCCTTCGCGCGCGACGCAGTTTTCGGTGACGTTATCTCCTTCGCGCGCGACGCAGTTTTCGCTCACGATACCTCCTTCGCGCGCGACACAGTTGTCGCTGCCGATTTCCTGATCTGCCGCGACGCCGTTTTCGGTGACGATATCTCCTTCGCGCGCGACGCAGTGTTCGCTTACGAAATCTCCCTCGCGCGCGACGCAATTGTCGCTGCCGATTTCCTGATCGGCCACGATAAAGTTTTCGGTGACGATATCTACGTGGCGCGCGACGCAGTTTTCGGTGACGATATCTCCTTCGCGCGCGACGCAGTTTTCGGTGACGATATCTCCTTCGCGCGCGATGCAGTTTTCGCTCACGATACCTCCTTCGCGCGCGACGCATTGTCGCTGCCGATTTCCTGATCTTCCACAATGCACTTTTCGGTGACGATATCTCCTTCGCGCGCGACGCAATTGTCGCTGCCGATTTCCTGATCTGCCATGACGTAGTTTTTGGTTACGATATCTCCTTCACGCGCGACGCAGTTTTCGGTGACGATATCTCCGTCGCGCGCGACGCAGTTTTCGCTTACGAAATCTCCCTCGCGCGCGACGCAGTTTTCGCTTACGAAATCTCCCTCGCGCGCGACGCAGTTGTCGCTGCCGATTTCCTGATCGGCCACGATAAAGTTTTCGGTGACGATATCTACTTGGCGCGCGACGCAGTTTTCGGTGACGATATCTCCTTCGCGCGCGACGCAGTTTTCGGTGACGATACCTCCTTCGCGCGCGATGCAGTTTTCGCTCACGATACCTCCTTCGCGCGCGACGCATTGTCGCTGCCGATTTCCTGATCTTCCACAACGCAATTTTCGGTGACGATATCTCCTTCGCGCGCGACGCAGTTTTCGGTGACGATATCTCCTTCGCGCACGACGCAATTGTCGCTGCCGATTTCCTGATCTGCCACGACGCATCGGTGATGATATCTCCTTCGCGCGCGACGCAGTTTTCGGTGACGATATCTCCTTCGCGCGCGACGCAGTTGTCGTTGCCGATTCCTGATCGGCCGCGACGCAGTTTTTGGTGACGATATCTCCTTCGCGCGCGACGCAGTTAACGCTTATGAAATCTCCTTCGCGCGCGACGCAGTTGTCGCTGCCGATTTCCTGATCGGCAGCGACAAAGTTTTCGTTGACGATATCTACTTCGAGCATGAGGTAGTTTTTGGTGACGATATATCCTTCACGCGCGACGCAGTGTTCGCTGCCGATTTCCTTCGCGCACGGCGCAGTTGTCACTGCCGATTTCTCACTGACGATATGTACTTCGCGCGCGACGCAGTTTGCGGTGACGATATCTCCTTCGCGCGCGACGCAGTTTTCGGTGACGATAGCTCCTTCGCGCGCGACGCAGTTTTCGTCACGATACCTCCTTCGCGCGCGACGCAGTTGTCGCTGCCGATTTCCTGATCGGCCGCGACAAAGTTTTCATTGACGATGTCTACTTCGCGCGCAACGGAGTTTTCAGTGACGATATCTCCTTCGCGCGCGACGCAGTTGTCGTTGCCTATTTCCTGATCGGCCACGACAAAGTTTTCGGTGACGATATCAGCTTCGCGCGCGACGCAGTTTTCGGTACGATATCTCCTTCGTGCGCGACGCAGTTTTCGGTGATGATATCTCCTTCCCGCGCGATGCAGTTTTCGCTCCCGATACCTCCTTCACGCGCGACGCAGTTGTCGCTGCCGATTTCCGGATCTACCGCGATGCAGTTTTCGGTGACGATATCTCCTTCGCGCGCGACGCATTTTTCGCTAACAATATCTCCTTCGCGCGCGACGCAGTGTTCGCTGACGAAATCTCCTTCGCGCGCGACGCAGTTGTCGCTGCCGATTTACTGATCGGCTGCGACAAAGTTTTCGGTGACGATATCTACTTCGCGCGCGATGTATTTTTCGGTGATGATATCTCCTTCGCGCGCGACGCAGTTTTCGGTGACGATATCTCCTTCGCGCGGGACGCAGTTTTCGGTGATGTTATCTCCTTCGCGCGCGACGCAGTTTTCGCTTACGAAATCTCCCTCGCGCGCGACGCAGTTGTCGCTGCCGATTTCCTGATCGGCCACGATAAAGTTTTCGGTGACGATATCTACTTGGCGCGCGACTCAGTTTTCGGTGACGATATCTCCTTCGCGCGCGACGCACTTTTCGCTGACGATATCTCCTTCGCGCGCGATGCAGTTTTCGCTCACGATACCTCTTTGCCGCGCGACGCATTGTCGCTGCCGATTTCCTGATCTTCCACAACGCAATTTTCGGTGACGATATCTCCTTCGCGCGCGACGCAGTTTTCGGTGACGATATCTCCTTCGCGCGCGACGCAGTTGTCGCTGCCGATTTCCTGATCGGCCGCGACAAAGTTTTCATAAACGATATCTCCTTCGCGCGCGACGCAGTTGTCGCTGCCGATTTTCTTGATCTGCCACGACGCAGTTTTTGGTTACGATATCTCCTTCATGCGCGACGCAGTTTTCGGTGACGATATCTCCTTCGCGCGCGACGCAGTTTTCGTTGACCATATCTCCTTCGCGCGCGATGCATTGTCGCTGCCGATTTCCTGATCTTCCACGACGCAGTTTTCGGTGACGATATCTCCTTCGCGCGCGACGCAGTTTTCGGTGACGATATCTCCTTCCCGCGCGACGCAGTTGTCGTTGCCGATTCCTGATCGACCGCGACGCAGTTTTCGGTGACGATATCTCCTTCGCGCGCGACGCAGTTGTCGCTGCCGATTTCCTGATCGGCCGCGACAAAGTTTTCGTTGATGATATCTACTTCGCGCGCGACGCAGTGTTCGCTGCCGATTTCCTTCGCGCGCGGCGCAGTTGTCGCTGCCGATTTCTCACTGACGATATGTACTTCGCGCGCGACGCAGTTTGCGGTGACGATATCTCCTTCGCGCGCGACGCAGTTTTCGCTCACGATACCTCCTTCGCGCGCGACGCAGTTGTCGCTGCCGATTTCCTGATCGGCCGCGACAAAGTTTTCATTGACGATGTCTACTTCGCGCGCGACGGAGTTTTCAGTGATGATATCTCCTTCGCGAGCGACGCAGTTGTCGCTGCCGATTTCCTGATCGGCCACGACAAAGTTTTCGGTGACGATATCTGCTTCGCGCGCGACGCAGTTATCGGTGACGATATCTCCTTGGCGCGCGACGCAGTTTTCGGTGACGATATCTCCTTCCTGCGCGACGCAGTTTTCGCTCCCGATACCTCCTTCACGCGCGGCGCAGTTGTCGCTGCCGATTTCCTGATCTACCGCGATGCAGTTTTCGGTGACGATATCTCCTTCGCGCGCGACGCATTTTCGGTGACGATATCTCCTTCGCGCGCGACGCAGTGTTCGCTGACGAAATCTCCTTCGCGCGCGACGCAGTTCTCGGTGCCGATTTCTTGATCGGCCGCGACAAAGTTTTCGGTGACGATATCTACTTCGCGCGCGACGCAGTTTTCGGTGACGGTATCTCCTTCGCGCGGGACGCAGTTTTCGCTTACAAAATCTCCTTCGCGCGCGACGCAGTTGTCGCTTACCAAATCTCCTTCGTGCCCGACACAGTTGTCGATGCCGATTTCCTGATCGGCCGCGACAAAGTTTTCATAAACGATATCTCCCTCGCGCGCGACGCAGTTGTCGCTGCCGATTTCCTGATCGGCCACGATAAAGTTTTCGGTGACGATATCTACTTGGCGCGCGACGCAGTTTTCGGTGAGGATATCTCCTTCGCGCGCGACGCAGTTTTCGGTGACGATACCTCCTTCGCGCGCGACGCAGTTTTCGGTGACGATACCTCCTTCGCGCGCGACGCATTGTCGCTGCCGATTTCCTGATCTTCCACAACGCAATTTTCACTGACGATATCTCCTTCGCGCGCGACGCAGTTTTTGGTGACGATATCTCCTTCGCGCGCGACGCAGTTGTCGCTGCCGATTTCCTGATCGGCCGCGACAAAGTTTTCGTTGATGATATCTACTTCGCGCGCGACGCAGTGTTCGCTGCCGATTTCCTTCGCGCGCGGCGCAGTTGTCGCTGCCGATTTCTCACTGACGATATGTACTTCGCGCGCGACGCAGTTTGCGGTGACGATATCTCCTTCGCGCGCGACGCAGTTTTCGCTCACGATACCTCCTTCGCGCGCGACGCAGTTGTCGCTGCCGATTTCCTGATCGGCCGCGACAAAGTTTTCATTGACGATGTCTACTTCGCGCGCGACGGAGTTTTCAGTGATGATATCTCCTTCGCGAGCGACGCAGTTGTCGCTGCCGATTTCCTGATCGGCCACGACAAAGTTTTCGGTGACGATATCTGCTTCGCGCGCGACGCAGTTATCGGTGACGATATCTCCTTGGCGCGCGACGCAGTTTTCGGTGACGATATCTCCTTCCTGCGCGACGCAGTTTTCGCTCCCGATACCTCCTTCACGCGCGACGCAGTTGTCGCTGCCGATTTCCTGATCTACCGCGATGCAGTTTTCGGTGACGATATCTCCTTCGCGCGCGACGCATTTTCGGTGACGATATCTCCTTCGCGCGCGACGCAGTGTTCGCTGACGAAATCTCCTTCGCGCGCGACGCAGTTCTCGGTGCCGATTTCTTGATCGGCCGCGACAAAGTTTTCGGTGACGATATCTACTTCGCGCGCGACGCAGTTTTCGGTGACGGTATCTCCTTCGCGCGGGACGCAGTTTTCGCTTACAAAATCTCCTTCGCGCGCGACGCAGTTGTCGCTTACCAAATCTCCTTCGTGCCCGACACAGTTGTCGATGCCGATTTCCTGATCGGCCGCGACAAAGTTTTCATAAACGATATCTCCCTCGCGCGCGACGCAGTTGTCGCTGCCGATTTCCTGATCGGCCACGATAAAGTTTTCGGTGACGATATCTACTTGGCGCGCGACGCAGTTTTCGGTGAGGATAGCTCCTTCGCGCGCGACGCAGTTTTCGGTGACGATACCTCCTTCGCGCGCGACGCAGTTTTCGGTGACGATACCTCCTTCGCGCGCGACGCATTGTCGCTGCCGATTTCCTGATCTTCCACAACGCAATTTTCGGTGACGATATCTCCTTCGCGCGCGACGCAGTTTTTGGTGACGATATCTCCTTCGCGCGCGACGCAGTTGTCGCTGCCGATTTCCTGATCGGCCGCGACAAAGTTTTCGTTGATGATATCTACTTCGCGCGCGACGCAGTGTTCGCTGCCGATTTCCTTCGCGCGCGGCGCAGTTGTCGCTGCCGATTTCTCACTGACGATATGTACTTCGCGCGCGACGCAGTTTGCGGTGACGATATCTCCTTCGCGCGCGACGCAGTTTTCGCTCACGATACCTCCTTCGCGCGCGACGCAGTTGTCGCTGCCGATTTCCTGATCGGCCGCGACAAAGTTTTCATTGACGATGTCTACTTCGCGCGCGACGGAGTTTTCAGTGATGATATCTCCTTCGCGAGCGACGCAGTTGTCGCTGCCGATTTCCTGATCGGCCACGACAAAGTTTTCGGTGACGATATCTGCTTCGCGCGCGACGCAGTTATCGGTGACGATATCTCCTTGGCGCGCGACGCAGTTTTCGGTGACGATATCTCCTTCCTGCGCGACGCAGTTTTCGCTCCCGATACCTCCTTCACGCGCGACGCAGTTGTCGCTGCCGATTTCCTGATCTACCGCGATGCAGTTTTCGGTGACGATATCTCCTTCGCGCGCGACGCATTTTCGGTGACGATATCTCCTTCGCGCGCGACGCAGTGTTCGCTGACGAAATCTCCTTCGCGCGCGACGCAGTTCTCGGTGCCGATTTCTTGATCGGCCGCGACAAAGTTTTCGGTGACGATATCTACTTCGCGCGCGACGCAGTTTTCGGTGACGGTATCTCCTTCGCGCGGGACGCAGTTTTCGCTTACAAAATCTCCTTCGCGCGCGACGCAGTTGTCGCTTACCAAATCTCCTTCGTGCCCGACACAGTTGTCGATGCCGATTTCCTGATCGGCCGCGACAAAGTTTTCATAAACGATATCTCCCTCGCGCGCGACGCAGTTGTCGCTGCCGATTTCCTGATCGGCCACGATAAAGTTTTCGGTGACGATATCTACTTGGCGCGCGACGCAGTTTTCGGTGATGATATCTCCTTCGCGCGCGACGCAGTTTTCGGTGACGATACCTCCTTCGCGCGCGACGCAGTTTTCGGTGACGATACCTCCTTCGCGCGCGACGCATTGTCGGTGCCGATTTCCTGATCTTCCACAACGCAATTTTCGGTGACGATATCTCCTTCGCGCGCGACGCAGTTTTTGGTGACGATATCTCCTTCGCGCGCGACGCAGTTGTCGCTGCCGATTTCCTGATCGGCCGCGACAAAGTTTTCGTTGATGATATCTACTTCGCGCGCGACGCAGTGTTCGCTGCCGATTTCCTTCGCGCGCGGCGCAGTTGTCGCTGCCGATTTCTCACTGACGATATGTACTTCGCGCGCGACGCAGTTTGCGGTGACGATATCTCCTTCGCGCGCGACGCAGTTTTCGCTCACGATACCTCCTTCGCGCGCGACGCAGTTGTCGCTGCCGATTTCCTGATCGGCCGCGACAAAGTTTTCATTGACGATGTCTACTTCGCGCGCGACGGAGTTTTCAGTGATGATATCTCCTTCGCGAGCGACGCAGTTGTCGCTGCCGATTTCCTGATCGGCCACGACAAAGTTTTCGGTGACGATATCTGCTTCGCGCGCGACGCAGTTATCGGTGACGATATCTCCTTGGCGCGCGACGCAGTTTTCGGTGACGATATCTCCTTCCTGCGCGACGCAGTTTTCGCTCCCGATACCTCCTTCACGCGCGACGCAGTTGTCGCTGCCGATTTCCTGATCTACCGCGATGCAGTTTTCGGTGACGATATCTCCTTCGCGCGCGACGCATTTTCGGTGACGATATCTCCTTCGCGCGCGACGCAGTGTTCGCTGACGAAATCTCCTTCGCGCGCGACGCAGTTCTCGGTGCCGATTTCTTGATCGGCCGCGACAAAGTTTTCGGTGACGATATCTACTTCGCGCGCGACGCAGTTTTCGGTGACGGTATCTCCTTCGCGCGGGACGCAGTTTTCGCTTACAAAATCTCCTTCGCGCGCGACGCAGTTGTCGCTTACCAAATCTCCTTCGTGCCCGACACAGTTGTCGATGCCGATTTCCTGATCGGCCGCGACAAAGTTTTCATAAACGATATCTCCCTCGCGCGCGACGCAGTTGTCGCTGCCGATTTCCTGATCGGCCACGATAAAGTTTTCGGTGACGATATCTACTTGGCGCGCGACGCAGTTTTCGGTGATGATATCTCCTTCGCGCGCGACGCAGTTTTCGGTGACGATACCTCCTTCGCGCGCGACGCAGTTTTCGGTGACGATACCTCCTTCGCGCGCGACGCATTGTCGGTGCCGATTTCCTGATCTTCCACAACGCAATTTTCGGTGACGATATCTCCTTCGCGCGCGACGCAGTTTTTGGTGACGATATCTCCTTCGCGCGCGACGCAGTTGTCGCTGCCGATTTCCTGATCGGCCGCGACAAAGTTTTCGTTGATGATATCTACTTCGCGCGCGACGCAGTGTTCGCTGCCGATTTCCTTCGCGCGCGGCGCAGTTGTCGCTGCCGATTTCTCACTGACGATATGTACTTCGCGCGCGACGCAGTTTGCGGTGACGATATCTCCTTCGCGCGCGACGCAGTTTTCGCTCACGATACCTCCTTCGCGCGCGACGCAGTTGTCGCTGCCGATTTCCTGATCGGCCGCGACAAAGTTTTCATTGACGATGTCTACTTCGCGCGCGACGGAGTTTTCAGTGATGATATCTCCTTCGCGAGCGACGCAGTTGTCGCTGCCGATTTCCTGATCGGCCACGACAAAGTTTTCGGTGACGATATCTGCTTCGCGCGCGACGCAGTTATCGGTGACGATATCTCCTTGGCGCGCGACGCAGTTTTCGGTGACGATATCTCCTTCCTGCGCGACGCAGTTTTCGCTCCCGATACCTCCTTCACGCGCGACGCAGTTGTCGCTGCCGATTTCCTGATCTACCGCGATGCAGTTTTCGGTGACGATATCTCCTTCGCGCGCGACGCATTTTCGGTGACGATATCTCCTTCGCGCGCGACGCAGTGTTCGCTGACGAAATCTCCTTCGCGCGCGACGCAGTTCTCGGTGCCGATTTCTTGATCGGCCGCGACAAAGTTTTCGGTGACGATATCTACTTCGCGCGCGACGCAGTTTTCGGTGACGGTATCTCCTTCGCGCGGGACGCAGTTTTCGCTTACAAAATCTCCTTCGCGCGCGACGCAGTTGTCGCTTACCAAATCTCCTTCGTGCCCGACACAGTTGTCGATGCCGATTTCCTGATCGGCCGCGACAAAGTTTTCATAAACGATATCTCCCTCGCGCGCGACGCAGTTGTCGCTGCCGATTTCCTGATCGGCCACGATAAAGTTTTCGGTGACGATATCTACTTGGCGCGCGACGCAGTTTTCGGTGAGGATAGCTCCTTCGCGCGCGACGCAGTTTTCGGTGACGATACCTCCTTCGCGCGCGACGCAGTTTTCGGTGACGATACCTCCTTCGCGCGCGACGCATTGTCGCTGCCGATTTCCTGATCTTCCACAACGCAATTTTCGGTGACGATATCTCCTTCGCGCGCGACGCAGTTTTTGGTGACGATATCTCCTTCGCGCGCGACGCAGTTGTCGCTGCCGATTTCCTGATCGGCCGCGACAAAGTTTTCGTTGATGATATCTACTTCGCGCGCGACGCAGTGTTCGCTGCCGATTTCCTTCGCGCGCGGCGCAGTTGTCGCTGCCGATTTCTCACTGACGATATGTACTTCGCGCGCGACGCAGTTTGCGGTGACGATATCTCCTTCGCGCGCGACGCAGTTTTCGCTCACGATACCTCCTTCGCGCGCGACGCAGTTGTCGCTGCCGATTTCCTGATCGGCCGCGACAAAGTTTTCATTGACGATGTCTACTTCGCGCGCGACGGAGTTTTCAGTGATGATATCTCCTTCGCGAGCGACGCAGTTGTCGCTGCCGATTTCCTGATCGGCCACGACAAAGTTTTCGGTGACGATATCTGCTTCGCGCGCGACGCAGTTATCGGTGACGATATCTCCTTGGCGCGCGACGCAGTTTTCGGTGACGATATCTCCTTCCTGCGCGACGCAGTTTTCGCTCCCGATACCTCCTTCACGCGCGACGCAGTTGTCGCTGCCGATTTCCTGATCTACCGCGATGCAGTTTTCGGTGACGATATCTCCTTCGCGCGCGACGCATTTTCGGTGACGATATCTCCTTCGCGCGCGACGCAGTGTTCGCTGACGAAATCTCCTTCGCGCGCGACGCAGTTCTCGGTGCCGATTTCTTGATCGGCCGCGACAAAGTTTTCGGTGACGATATCTACTTCGCGCGCGACGCAGTTTTCGGTGACGGTATCTCCTTCGCGCGGGACGCAGTTTTCGCTTACAAAATCTCCTTCGCGCGCGACGCAGTTGTCGCTTACCAAATCTCCTTCGTGCCCGACACAGTTGTCGATGCCGATTTCCTGATCGGCCGCGACAAAGTTTTCATAAACGATATCTCCCTCGCGCGCGACGCAGTTGTCGCTGCCGATTTCCTGATCGGCCACGATAAAGTTTTCGGTGACGATATCTACTTGGCGCGCGACGCAGTTTTCGGTGATGATATCTCCTTCGCGCGCGACGCAGTTTTCGGTGACGATACCTCCTTCGCGCGCGACGCAGTTTTCGGTGACGATACCTCCTTCGCGCGCGACGCAGTTTTCGGTGACGATACCTCCTTCGCGCGCGACGCATTGTCGCTGCCGATTTCCTGATCTTCCACAACGCAATTTTCGGTGACGATATCTCCTTCGCGCGCGACGCAGTTTTCGGTGACGATATCTCCTTCGCGCCCGACGCAATTGTCGCTGCCGATTTCCTGATCTGCCACGACGCATCGGTGACGATATCTCCTTCGCGCGCGACGCAGTTTTCGGTGACGATATCTCCTTCGCGCGCGACGCAGTTTTCGGTGACGATATCTCCTTCGCGCGCGACGCAGTTAACGCTTATGAAATCTCCTTCGCGCCGATTTCCTGATCGGCCGCGACAAAGTTTTCATAAATGATATCTCCTTCGCGCGCGACGCAGTTTTCGGTGACGTTATCTCCTTCGCGCGCGACGCAGTTTTCGCTCACGATACCTCCTTCGCGCGCGACACAGTTGTCGCTGCCGATTTCCTGATCTGCCGCGACGTTGTTTTCGATGACGATATCTCCTTCGCGCGCGACGCAGTTTTCGGTGACGATATCTCCTTCGCGCACGACGCAATTGTCGCTGCCGATTTCCTGATCTGCCACGACGCATCGGTGACGATATCTCCTTCGCGCGCGACGCAGTTTTCGGTGACGATATCTCCTTCGCGCGCGACGCAGTTTTCGGTGACGATATCTCCTTCGCGCGCGACGCAGTTAACGCTTATGAAATCTCCTTCGCGCGCGACGCAGTTGTCGCTGCCGATTTCCTGATCGGCCGTGACAAAGTTTTCGTTGATGATATCTACTTCGAGCACGACGTAGTTTTTGGTGACGATATATCCTTCGCGCGCGACGCAGTGTTCGCTGCCGATTTCCTTCGCGCACGGCGCAGTTGTCACTGCCGATTTCTCACTGACGATATGTACTTCGCGCGCGACGCAGTTTGCGGTGACGATATCTCCTTCGCGCGCGACGCAATTTTCGGTGACGATAGCTCCTTCGCTCGCGATGCAGTTTTCGTCACGATACCTCCTTCGCGCGCGACGCAGTTGTCGCTGCCGATTTCCTGATCGGCCGCGACAAAGTTTTCATTGACGATGTCTACTTCGTGCGCGACGGAGTTTTCAGTGACGATATCTCCTTCGCGCGCGACGCAGTTGTCGCTGCCGATTTCCTGATCGGCCACCATAAAGTTTTCGGTGACGATATCTACTTCGCGCGCGACGCAGTGTTCGCTGCCGATTTCCTTCGCGCGCGGCGCAGTTGTCGCTGCCGATTTCTCACTGACGATATGTACTTCGCGCGCGACGCAGTTTGCGGTGACGATATCTCCTTCGCGCGCGACGCAGTTTTCGCTCACGATACCTCCTTCGCGCGCGACGCAGTTGTCGCTGCCGATTTCCTGATCGGCCACGACAAAGTTTTCGGTGACGATATCTGCTTCGCGCGCGACGCAGTTATCGGTGACGATATCTCCTTCGCGCGCGACGCAGTTTTCGGTGACGATATCTCCTTCCTACGCGACGCAGTTTTCGCTCCCGATACCTCCTTCACGCGCGACGCAGTTGTCGCTGCCGATTTCCTGATCTACCGCGATCCAGTTTTCGGTGACGATATCTCCTTCGCGCGCGACGCATTTTTCGCTTACAATATCTCCTTCGCGCGCGACGCAGTGTTCGCTGACGAAATCTCCTTCGCGCGCGACGCAGTTGTCGGTGCCGATTTCCTGATCGGCCGCGACAAAGTTTTCGGTGACGATATCTACTTCGCGCGCGACGCAGTTTTCGGTGACGGTATCTCCTTCGCGCGGGACGTAGTTTTCGCTTACAAAATCTCCTTCGCGCGCGACGCAGTTGTCGCTTACCAAATCTCCTTCGTGCCCGACACAGTTGTCGCTGCCGATTTCCTGATCGGCCGCGACAAAGTTTTCATAAACGATATCTCCCTCGCGCGCGACGCAGTTGTCGCTGCCGATTTCCTGATCGGCCACGATAAAGTTTTCGGTGACGATATCTACTTGGCGCGTGACGCAGTTTTCGGGGACGATATCTCCTTCGCGCGCGACGCAGTTTTCGGTGACGATACCTCCTTCGCGCGCGACGCATTGTCGCTGCCGATTTCCTGATCTTCCACAACGCAATTTTCGGTGACGATATCTCCTTCGCGCGCGACGCAGTTTTCGGTGACGATATCTCCTTCTCGCCCGACGCAATTGTCGCTGCCGATTTCCTGATCTGCCACGACGCATCGGTGACGATATCTCCTTCGCGCGCGACGCAGTTTTCGGTGACGATATCTCCTTCGCGTGCGACGCAGTTTTCGGTGACGATATCTCCTTCGCGCGCGACGCAGTTGTCGTTGCCGATTCCTGATCGGCCGCGACGCAGTTTTCGGTGACGATATCTCCTTCGCGCGCGACGCAGTTAACGCTTATGAAATCTCCTTCGCGCGCGACGCAGTTGTCGCTGCCGATTTCCTGATCGGCCTTGACAAAGTTTTCGTTGACGATATCTACTTCGAGCATGACGTAGTTTTCGGTGACGATATATCCTTCGCGCGCGACGCAGTGTTCGCTGCCGATTTCCTTCGCGCACGGCGCAGTTGTCACTGCCGATTTCTCACTGACGATATGTACTTCGCGCGCGACGCAGTTGGCGGTGACGATATCTCCTTCGCGCGCGACGCAGTTTTCGGTGACGATAGCTCCTTCGCTCGCGATGCAGTTTTCGTCACGATACCTCCTTCGCGCGCGACGCAGTTGTCGCTGCCGATTTCCTGATCGGCCGCGACAAAGTTTTCATTGACGATGTCTACTTCGTGCGCGACGGAGTTTTCAGTGACGATATCTCCTTCGCGCGCGACGCAGTTGTCGCTGCCGATTTCCTGATCGGCCACGATAAAGTTTTCGGTGACGATATCTACTTGGCGCGCGACGCAGTTTTCGGTGACGATACCTCCTTCGCGCGCGACGCAGTTTTCGGTGACGATACCTCCTTCGCGCGCGATGCAGTTTTCGCTCACGATACCTCCTTCGCGCGCGACGCATTGTCGCTGCCGATTTCCTGATCTTCCACAACGCAATTTTCGGTGACGATATCTCCTTCGCGCGCGACGCAGTTTTCGGTGACGATATCTCCTTCGCGCACGACGCAATTGTCGCTGCCGATTTCCTGATCTGCCACGACGCATCGGTGACGATATCTCCTTCGCGCGCGACGCAGTTTTCGGTGACGATATCTCCTTCGCGCGCGACGCAGTTTTCGGTGACGATATCTCCTTCGCGCGCGACGCAGTTGTCGTTGCCGATTCTTGATCGGCCGCGACGCAGTTTTCGGTGACGATATCTCCTTCGCGCGCGACGCAGTTAACGCTTATGAAATCTCCTTCGCGCGCGACGCAGTTGTCGCTGCCGATTTCCTGATCGGCCGCGACAAAGTTTTCGTTGACGATATCTACTTCGAGCACGACGTAGTTTTCAGTGACGATATCTCCTTCGCGCGCGACGCAGTTGTCGCTGCCGATTTCCTGATCGGCCACGACAAAGTTTTCGGTGACGATATCTGCTTCGCGCGCGACGCAGTTTTCGGTACGATATCTCCTTCGCGCGCGACGCAGTTTTCGGTGACGATATCTCCTTCCCGCGCGACGCAGTTTTCGCTCTCGATACCTCCTTCACGCGCGACGCAGTTGTCGCTGCCGATTTCCTGATCTACCGCGATGCAGTTTTCGGTGACGATATCTCCTTCACGCGCGAAGCATTTTTCGCTAACAATATCTCCTTCGCGCGCGACGCAGTGTTCGCTGACGAAATCTCCTTCGCGCGCGACGCAGTTGTCGCTGCCGATTTCCTGATCGGCTGCGATAAAGTTTTCGGTGACGATATCTACTTCGCGCGCGATGCAGTTTTCGGTGACGATATCTCCTTCGCGCGCGACGCAGTTTTCGGTGACGTTATCTCCTTCGCGCGCGACGCAGTTTTCGCTTACGAAATCTCCCTCGCGCGCGACGCAGTTGTCGCTGCCGATTTCCTGATCGGCCACGATAAAGTTTTCGGTGACGATATCTACTTGGCGCGCGACGCAGTTTTCGGTGACGATATCTCCTTCGCGCGCGACGCAGTGTTCGCTGACGAAATGTCCTTCGCGCGCGACGCAGTTGTCGCTGCCGATTTCCTAATCGGCTGCGACAAAGTTTTCGGTGACGATATCTACTTCGCGCGCGATGCAGTTTTCGGTGACGATATCTCCTTCGCGCGCGACGCAGTTTTCGGTGACGATATCTCCTTCGCGCGGGACGCAGTTTTCGGTGACGTTATCTCCTTCGCGCGCGACGCAGGTTTCGCTCACGATACCTCCTTCGCGCGCGACGCAGTTGTCGCTGCTGATTTCCTGATCTGCCGCGACGCCGTTTTCGGTGACGATATCTCCTTCGCGCGCGACGCAGTTTTCGCTTACGAAATCTCCCTCGCGCGCGACGCAGTTGTCGCTGCCGATTTCCTGATCGTCCACGATAAAGTTTTCGGTGACGATATCTACTTGGCGCGCGACGCAGTTTTCGGTGACGATATCTCCTTCGCGCGCGACGCAGTTTTCGGTGACGATACCTCCTTCGCGCGCGACGCAGTTTTCGGTGACGATACCTCCTTCGCGCGCGATGCAGTTTTCGCTCACGATACCTCCTTCGCGCGCGACGCATTGTCGCTGCCGATTTCCTGATCTTCCACAACGCAATTTTCGGTGACGATATCTCCTTCGCGCGCGACGCAGTTTTCGGTGACGATATCTCCTTCGCGCACGACGCAATTGTCGCTGCCGATTTCCTGATCTGCCACGACGCATCGGTGACGATATCTCCTTCGCGCGCGACGCAGTTTTCGGTGACGATATCTCCTTCGCGCGCGACGCAGTTTTCGGTGACGATATCTCCTTCGCGCGCGACGCAGTTGTCGTTGCCGATTCCTGATCTGCCGCGACGCAGTTTTCGGTGACGATATCTCCTTCGCGCGCGACGCAGTTAACGCTTATGAAATCTCCTTCGCGCGCGACGCAGTTGTCGCTGCCGATTTCCTGATCGGCCGCGACAAAGTTTTCGTTGACGATATCTACTTCGAGCACGACGTAGTTTTCGGTGATGATATATCCTTCGCGCGCGACGCAGTGTTCGCTGCCGATTTCCTTCGCGCACGGCGCAGTTGTCATTGCCGATTTCTCACTGACGATATGTACTTCGCGCGCGACGCAGTTTGCGATAACGATATCTCCTTCGCGCGCGACGCAGTTTTCGGTGACGATAGCTCCTTCGCGCGCGACGCAGTTTTCGTCACGATGCCTCCTTCGCGCGCGACGCAGTTGTCGCTGCCGATTTCCTGATCGGCCGCGACAAAGTTTTCATTGACGATGTCTACTTCGCGCGCGACGGAGTTTTCGGTGACGATATCTCCTTCCCGCGCGACGCAGTTTTCGCTCTCGATACCTCCTTCACGCCCGACGCAGTTGTCGCTGCCGATTTCCAGATCTACCGCGATGCAGTTTTCGGTGACGATATCTCCTTCACGCGCGACGCATTTTTCGCTAACAATATCTCCTTCGCGCGCGACGCAGTGTTCGCTGACGAAATCTCCTTCGCGCGCGACGCAGTTGTCGCTGCCGATTTCCTGATCGGCTGCGATAAAGTTTTCGGTGACGATATCTACTTCGCGCGCGATGCAGTTTTCGGTGACGATATCTCCTTCGCGCGCGACGCAGTTTTCGGTGACGATAGCTCCTTCGCGCGGGACGCAGTTTTCGGTGACGATATCTCCTTCGCGCGCGACGCAGGTTTCGCTCACGATACCTCCTTCGCGCGCGACGCAGTTGTCGCTGCTGATTTCCTGATCTGCCGCGACGCCGTTTTCGGTGACAATATCTCCTTCGCGCGCGACGCAGTTTTCGCTTACGAAATCTCCCTCGCGCGCGACGCAGTTGTCGCTGCCGATTTCCTGATCGGCCACGATAAAGTTTTCGGTGACGATATCTACTTGGCGCGCGACGCAGTTTTCGGTGACGATATCTTTTTCGCGCGCGACGCAGTTTTCGGTGACGATACCTCCTTCGCGCGCGACGCAGTTTTCGGTGACGATACCTCCTTCGCGCGCGATGCAGTTTTCGCTCACGATACCTCCTTCGCGCGCGACGCCTTGTCGCTGCCGATTTCCTGATCTTCCACAACGCAGTTTTCGCTTACGAAATCTCCCTCGCGCGCGACGCAGTTGTCGCTACCGATTTCCTGATCGGCCACGATAAAGTTTTCGGTGACGATATCTACTTGGCGCGCGACGCAGTTTTCAGTGACGATATCTCCTTCGCGCGCGACGCAGTTTTCGGTGACGATACCTCCTTCGCGCGCGATGCAGTTTTCGCTCACGATACCTCCTTCGCGCGCGACGCATTGTCGCTGCCGATTTCCTGATCTTCCACAACGCAATTTTCGGTGACGATATCTCCTTCGCGCGCGACGCAGTTTTCGGTGACGATATCTCCTTCGCGCACGACGCAATTGTCGCTGCCGATTTCCTGATCTGCCACGACGCATCGGTGACGATATCTCCTTCGCGCGCGACGCAGTTTTCGGTGACGATATCTCCTTCGCGCGCGACGCAGTTTTCGGTGACGATACCTCCTTTGCGCGCGATGCAGTTTTCGCTCACGATACCTCCTTCGCGCGCGACGCATTGTCGCTGCCAATTTCCTGATCTTCCACAACGCAATTTTCGGTGACGATATCTCCTTCGCGCGCGACGCAGTTTTCGGTGACGATATCTCCTTCGCGCACGACGCAATTGTCGCTGCCGATTTCCTGATCTTCCACGACGCAGTTTTCGGTGACGATATCTCCTTCGCGCGCGACGCAGTTTTCGGTGACGATATCTCCTTCCCGCGCGACGCAGTTGTCGTTGCCGATTCCTGATCGGCCGCGACGCAGTTTTCGGTGACGATATCTCCTTCGCGCGCGACGCAGTTAACGCTTATGAAATCTCCTTCACGCGCGACGCAGTTGTCGCTGCCGATTTCCTGATCGGCCGCGACAAAGTTTTCATTGACGATATCTACTTCGAGCGCGACGTAGTTTTCGATGACGATATATCCTTCGCGCGCGACGCAGTGTTCGCTGCCGATTTCCTTCGCGCACGGCGCAGTTGTCACTGCCGATTTCTCACTGACGATATGTACTTCGCGCGCGACGCAGTTTGCGGTGACGATATCTCCTTCGCGCGCGACGCAGTTTTCGGTGACGATAGCTCCTTCACGCGCGACGCAGTTTTCATCACGATACCTCCTTCGCGCGCGACGCAGTTGTCGCTGCCGATTTCCTGATCGGCCGCGACAAAGTTTTCATTGACGATGTCTACTTCGCGCGCGACGGAGTTTTCAGTGACGATATCTCCTTCGCGCGCGACGCAGTTGTCGCTGCCTATTTCCTGATCGGCCACGACAAAGTTTTCGATGACGATATCTGCTTCGCGCGCGACGTAGTTTTCGGTACGATATCTCCTTCGCGCGCGACGCAGTTTTCGGTGACGATATCTCCTTCCCGCGCGACGCAGATTTCGCTCCCGATACCTCCTTCACGCGCGACGCAGTTGTCGCTGCCAATTTCCTGATCTACCGCGATGCAGTTTTCGGTGACGATATCTCCTTCGCGCGCGACGCATTTTTCGCTAACAATATCTCCTTCGCGCGCGACGCAGTGTTCGCTGATGAAATCTCCTTCGCGCGCGACGCAGTTGTCGCTGCCGATTTCCTGATCGGCTGCGACAAAGTTTTCGGTGACGATATCTACTTCGCGCGCGATGCAGTTTTCGGTGACGATATCTCCTTCGCGCGCGACGCAGTTTTCGGTATGATATCTTCTTCGCGCGCGACACAGTTTTCGGTGACGATATCTCCTTCCCGCGCGACGCAGTTTTCGCTCCCGATACCTCCTTCACGCGCGACGCAGTTGTCGCTGCCGATTTCCTGATCTACCGCGATGCAGTTTTCGGTGACGATATCTCCTTCGCGCGCGACGCATTTTTCGCTAACAATATCTCCTTCGCGCGCGACGCAGTGTTCGCTGATGAAATCTCCTTCGCGCGCGACGCAGTTGTCGCTGCCGATTTCCTGATCGGCTGCGACAAAGTTTTCGGTGACGATATCTACTTCGCGCGCGATGCAGTTTTCGGTGACGATATCTCCTTCGCGCGCGACGCAGTTTTCGGTGACGATATCTCCTTCGCGCGGGACGCAGTTTTCGGTGACGTTATCTCCTTCGCGCGCGACGCAGTTTTCGCTTACGAAATCTCCCTCGCGCGCCAAGCAGTTGTCGCTGCCGATTTCCTGATCGACCACGATAAAGTTTTCGGTGACGATATCTACTTGGCGCGCGACGCAGTTTTCGGTGACGATATCTCCTTCGCGCGCGATGCACTTTTCGGTGACGATATCTCCTTCGCGCGCGATGCAGTTTTCGCTCACGATACCTCCTTCGCGCGCGACGCATTGTCGCTGCCGATTTCCTGATCTTCCACAACGCAATTTTCGGTGACGATATCTCCTTGGCGCGCGACGCAATTTTCGGTGACGATATCTCCTTCGCGCGCGACGCAGTTGTCGCTGCCGATTTCCTGATCGGCCGCGACAAAGTTTTCATTGACTATGTCTACTTCGCGCACGACGGAGTTTTCAGTGATGATATCTCCTTCGCGAGCGACGCAGTTGTCGCTGCCGATTTCCTGATCGGCCACGACAAAGTTTTCGGTGACGATATCTGCTTCGCGCGCGACGCAGTTATCGGTGACGATATCTCCTTGGCGCGCGACGCAGTTTTCGGTGACGATATCTCCTTCCTGCGCGACGCAGTTTTCGCTCCCGATACCTCCTTCACGCGCGACGCAGTTGTCTCTGCCGATTTCCTGATCTACCGCGATGCAGTTTTCGGTGACGATATCTCCTTCGCGCGCGACGCATTTTTCGCTTACAATATCTCCTTCGCGCGCGACGCAGTGTTCGCTGACGAAATCTCCTTCGCGCGCGACGCAGTTGTCGGTGCCGATTTCCTGATCGGCCGCGACAAAGTTTTCGGTGACGATATCTACTTCGCGCGCGACGCAGTTTTCGGTGACGGTATCTCCTTCGCGCGAGACGCAGTTTTCGCTTACAAAATCTCCTTCGCGCGCGACGCAGTTGTCGCTTACCAAATCTCCTTCGCGCCCGACACAGTTGTCGCTGCCGATTTCCTGATCGGCCGCGACAAAGTTTTCATAAATGATATCTCCTTCGCGCGCGACGCAGTTTTCGGTGACGTTATCTCCTTCGCGCGCGACGCAGTTTTCGCTCACGATACCTCCTTCGCGCGCGACACAGTTGTCGCTGCCGATTTCCTGATCTGCCGCGACGCCGTTTTCGGTGACGATATCTCCTTCGCGCGCGACGCAGTTTTCGCTTACGAAATCTCCCTCGCGCGCGACGCAGTTGTCGCTGCCGATTTCCTGATCGGCCACGATAAAGTTTTCGGTGACGATATCTACGTGGCGCGCGACGCAGTTTTCGGTGACGATATCTCCTTCGCGCGCGACGCAGTTTTCGGTGACGATATCTCCTTCGCGCGCGATGCAGTTTTCGCTCACGATACCTCCTTCGCGCGCGACGCATTGTCGCTGCCGATTTCCTGATCTTCCACAATGCACTTTTCGGTGACGATATCTCCTTCGCGCGCGACGCAATTGTCGCTGCCGATTTCCTGATCTGCCATGACGTAGTTTTTGGTTACGATATCTCCTTCACGTGCGACGCAGTTTTCGGTGACGATATCTCCGTCGCGCGCGACGCAGTTTTCGCTTACGAAATCTCCCTCGCGCGCGACGCAGTTTTCGCTTACGAAATCTCCCTCGCGCGCGACGCAGTTGTCGCTGCCGATTTCCTGATCGGCCACGATAAAGTTTTCGGTGACGATATCTACTTGGCGCGCGACGCAGTTTTCGGTGACGATATCTCCTTCACGCGCGACGCAGTTTTCGGTGACGATACCTCCTTCGCGCGCGATGCAGTTTTCGCTCACGATACCTCCTTCGCGCGCGACGCATTGTCGCTGCCGATTTCCTGATCTTCCACAACGCAATTTTCGGTGACGATATCTCCTTCGCGCGCGACGCAGTTTTCGGTGACGATATCTCCTTCGCGCACGACGCAATTGTCGCTGCCGATTTCCTGATCTGCCACGACGCATCGGTGATGATATCTCCTTCGCGCGCGACGCAGTTTTCGGTGACGATATCTCCTTCGCGCGCGACGCAGTTGTCGTTGCCGATTCCTGATCGGCCGCGACGCAGTTTTTGGTGACGATATCTCCTTCGCGCGCGACGCAGTTGTCGTTGCCTATTTCCTGATCGGCCACGACAAAGTTTTCGGTGACGATATCAGCTTCGCGCGCGACGCAGTTTTCGGTACGATATCTCCTTCGTGCGCGACGCAGTTTTCGGTGACGATATCTCCTTCCCGCGCGACGCAGTTAACGCTTATGAAATCTCCTTCACGCGCGACGCAGTTGTCGCTGCCGATTTCCTGATCGGCCGCGACAAAGTTTTCATTGACGATATCTACTTCGAGCGCGACGTAGTTTTCGATGACGATATATCCTTCGCGCGCGACGCAGTGTTCGCTGCCGATTTCCTTCGCGCACGGCGCAGTTGTCACTGCCGATTTCTCACTGACGATATGTACTTCGCGCGCGACGCAGTTTGCGGTGACGATATCTCCTTCGCGCGCGACGCAGTTTTCGGTGACGATAGCTCCTTCACGCGCGACGCAGTTTTCATCACGATACCTCCTTCGCGCGCGACGCAGTTGTCGCTGCCGATTTCCTGATCGGCCGCGACAAAGTTTTCATTGACGATGTCTACTTCGCGCGCGACGGAGTTTTCAGTGACGATATCTCCTTCGCGCGCGACGCAGTTGTCGCTGCCTATTTCCTGATCGGCCACGACAAAGTTTTCGGTGACGATATCTGCTTCGCGCGCGACGTAGTTTTCGGTACGATATCTCCTTCGCGCGCGACGCAGTTTTCGGTGACGATATCTCCTTCCCGCGCGACGCAGATTTCGCTCCCGATACCTCCTTCACGCGCGACGCAGTTGTCGCTGCCAATTTCCTGATCTACCGCGATGCAGTTTTCGGTGACGATATCTCCTTCGCGCGCGAGGCATTTTTCGCTAACAATATCTCCTTCGCGCGCGACGCAGTGTTCGCTGATGAAATCTCCTTCGCGCGCGACGCAGTTGTCGCTGCCGATTTCCTGATCGGCTGCGACAAAGTTTTCGGTGACGATATCTACTTCGCGCGCGATGCAGTTTTCGGTGACGATATCTCCTTCGCGCGCGACGCAGTTTTCGGTATGATATCTTCTTCGCGCGCGACACAGTTTTCGGTGACGATATCTCCTTCCCGCGCGACGCAGTTTTCGCTCCCGATACCTCCTTCACGCGCGACGCAGTTGTCGCTGCCGATTTCCTGATCTACCGCGATGCAGTTTTCGGTGACGATATCTCCTTCGCGCGCGACGCATTTTTCGCTAACAATATCTCCTTCGCGCGCGACGCAGTGTTCGCTGATGAAATCTCCTTCGCGCGCGACGCAGTTGTCGCTGCCGATTTCCTGATCGGCTGCGACAAAGTTTTCGGTGACGATATCTACTTCGCGCGCGATGCAGTTTTCGGTGACGATATCTCCTTCGCGCGCGACGCAGTTTTCGGTGACGATATCTCCTTCGCGCGGGACGCAGTTTTCGGTGACGTTATCTCCTTCGCGCGCGACGCAGTTTTCGCTTACGAAATCTCCCTCGCGCGCCAAGCAGTTGTCGCTGCCGATTTCCTGATCGACCACGATAAAGTTTTCGGTGACGATATCTACTTGGCGCGCGACGCAGTTTTCGGTGACGATATCTCCTTCGCGCGCGATGCACTTTTCGGTGACGATATCTCCTTCGCGCGCGATGCAGTTTTCGCTCACGATACCTCCTTCGCGCGCGACGCATTGTCGCTGCCGATTTCCTGATCTTCCACAACGCAATTTTCGGTGACGATATCTCCTTGGCGCGCGACGCAATTTTCGGTGACGATATCTCCTTCGCGCGCGACGCAGTTGTCGCTGCCGATTTCCTGATCGGCCGCGACAAAGTTTTCATTGACTATGTCTACTTCGCGCACGACGGAGTTTTCAGTGATGATATCTCCTTCGCGAGCGACGCAGTTGTCGCTGCCGATTTCCTGATCGGCCACGACAAAGTTTTCGGTGACGATATCTGCTTCGCGCGCGACGCAGTTATCGGTGACGATATCTCCTTGGCGCGCGACGCAGTTTTCGGTGACGATATCTCCTTCCTGCGCGACGCAGTTTTCGCTCCCGATACCTCCTTCACGCGCGACGCAGTTGTCTCTGCCGATTTCCTGATCTACCGCGATGCAGTTTTCGGTGACGATATCTCCTTCGCGCGCGACGCATTTTTCGCTTACAATATCTCCTTCGCGCGCGACGCAGTGTTCGCTGACGAAATCTCCTTCGCGCGCGACGCAGTTGTCGGTGCCGATTTCCTGATCGGCCGCGACAAAGTTTTCGGTGACGATATCTACTTCGCGCGCGACGCAGTTTTCGGTGACGGTATCTCCTTCGCGCGAGACGCAGTTTTCGCTTACAAAATCTCCTTCGCGCGCGACGCAGTTGTCGCTTACCAAATCTCCTTCGCGCCCGACACAGTTGTCGCTGCCGATTTCCTGATCGGCCGCGACAAAGTTTTCATAAATGATATCTCCTTCGCGCGCGACGCAGTTTTCGGTGACGTTATCTCCTTCGCGCGCGACGCAGTTTTCGCTCACGATACCTCCTTCGCGCGCGACACAGTTGTCGCTGCCGATTTCCTGATCTGCCGCGACGCCGTTTTCGGTGACGATATCTCCTTCGCGCGCGACGCAGTTTTCGCTTACGAAATCTCCCTCGCGCGCGACGCAGTTGTCGCTGCCGATTTCCTGATCGGCCACGATAAAGTTTTCGGTGACGATATCTACGTGGCGCGCGACGCAGTTTTCGGTGACGATATCTCCTTCGCGCGCGACGCAGTTTTCGGTGACGATATCTCCTTCGCGCGCGATGCAGTTTTCGCTCACGATACCTCCTTCGCGCGCGACGCATTGTCGCTGCCGATTTCCTGATCTTCCACAATGCACTTTTCGGTGACGATATCTCCTTCGCGCGCGACGCAATTGTCGCTGCCGATTTCCTGATCTGCCATGACGTAGTTTTTGGTTACGATATCTCCTTCACGTGCGACGCAGTTTTCGGTGACGATATCTCCGTCGCGCGCGACGCAGTTTTCGCTTACGAAATCTCCCTCGCGCGCGACGCAGTTTTCGCTTACGAAATCTCCCTCGCGCGCGACGCAGTTGTCGCTGCCGATTTCCTGATCGGCCACGATAAAGTTTTCGGTGACGATATCTACTTGGCGCGCGACGCAGTTTTCGGTGACGATATCTCCTTCACGCGCGACGCAGTTTTCGGTGACGATACCTCCTTCGCGCGCGATGCAGTTTTCGCTCACGATACCTCCTTCGCGCGCGACGCATTGTCGCTGCCGATTTCCTGATCTTCCACAACGCAATTTTCGGTGACGATATCTCCTTCGCGCGCGACGCAGTTTTCGGTGACGATATCTCCTTCGCGCACGACGCAATTGTCGCTGCCGATTTCCTGATCTGCCACGACGCATCGGTGATGATATCTCCTTCGCGCGCGACGCAGTTTTCGGTGACGATATCTCCTTCGCGCGCGACGCAGTTGTCGTTGCCGATTCCTGATCGGCCGCGACGCAGTTTTTGGTGACGATATCTCCTTCGCGCGCGACGCAGTTGTCGTTGCCTATTTCCTGATCGGCCACGACAAAGTTTTCGGTGACGATATCAGCTTCGCGCGCGACGCAGTTTTCGGTACGATATCTCCTTCGTGCGCGACGCAGTTTTCGGTGACGATATCTCCTTCCCGCGCGACGCAGTTAACGCTTATGAAATCTCCTTCACGCGCGACGCAGTTGTCGCTGCCGATTTCCTGATCGGCCGCGACAAAGTTTTCATTGACGATATCTACTTCGAGCGCGACGTAGTTTTCGATGACGATATATCCTTCGCGCGCGACGCAGTGTTCGCTGCCGATTTCCTTCGCGCACGGCGCAGTTGTCACTGCCGATTTCTCACTGACGATATGTACTTCGCGCGCGACGCAGTTTGCGGTGACGATATCTCCTTCGCGCGCGACGCAGTTTTCGGTGACGATAGCTCCTTCACGCGCGACGCAGTTTTCATCACGATACCTCCTTCGCGCGCGACGCAGTTGTCGCTGCCGATTTCCTGATCGGCCGCGACAAAGTTTTCATTGACGATGTCTACTTCGCGCGCGACGGAGTTTTCAGTGACGATATCTCCTTCGCGCGCGACGCAGTTGTCGCTGCCTATTTCCTGATCGGCCACGACAAAGTTTTCGGTGACGATATCTGCTTCGCGCGCGACGTAGTTTTCGGTACGATATCTCCTTCGCGCGCGACGCAGTTTTCGGTGACGATATCTCCTTCCCGCGCGACGCAGATTTCGCTCCCGATACCTCCTTCACGCGCGACGCAGTTGTCGCTGCCAATTTCCTGATCTACCGCGATGCAGTTTTCGGTGACGATATCTCCTTCGCGCGCGAGGCATTTTTCGCTAACAATATCTCCTTCGCGCGCGACGCAGTGTTCGCTGATGAAATCTCCTTCGCGCGCGACGCAGTTGTCGCTGCCGATTTCCTGATCGGCTGCGACAAAGTTTTCGGTGACGATATCTACTTCGCGCGCGATGCAGTTTTCGGTGACGATATCTCCTTCGCGCGCGACGCAGTTTTCGGTATGATATCTTCTTCGCGCGCGACACAGTTTTCGGTGACGATATCTCCTTCCCGCGCGACGCAGTTTTCGCTCCCGATACCTCCTTCACGCGCGACGCAGTTGTCGCTGCCGATTTCCTGATCTACCGCGATGCAGTTTTCGGTGACGATATCTCCTTCGCGCGCGACGCATTTTTCGCTAACAATATCTCCTTCGCGCGCGACGCAGTGTTCGCTGATGAAATCTCCTTCGCGCGCGACGCAGTTGTCGCTGCCGATTTCCTGATCGGCTGCGACAAAGTTTTCGGTGACGATATCTACTTCGCGCGCGATGCAGTTTTCGGTGACGATATCTCCTTCGCGCGCGACGCAGTTTTCGGTGACGATATCTCCTTCGCGCGGGACGCAGTTTTCGGTGACGTTATCTCCTTCGCGCGCGACGCAGTTTTCGCTTACGAAATCTCCCTCGCGCGCCAAGCAGTTGTCGCTGCCGATTTCCTGATCGACCACGATAAAGTTTTCGGTGACGATATCTACTTGGCGCGCGACGCAGTTTTCGGTGACGATATCTCCTTCGCGCGCGATGCACTTTTCGGTGACGATATCTCCTTCGCGCGCGATGCAGTTTTCGCTCACGATACCTCCTTCGCGCGCGACGCATTGTCGCTGCCGATTTCCTGATCTTCCACAACGCAATTTTCGGTGACGATATCTCCTTGGCGCGCGACGCAATTTTCGGTGACGATATCTCCTTCGCGCGCGACGCAGTTGTCGCTGCCGATTTCCTGATCGGCCGCGACAAAGTTTTCATTGACTATGTCTACTTCGCGCACGACGGAGTTTTCAGTGATGATATCTCCTTCGCGAGCGACGCAGTTGTCGCTGCCGATTTCCTGATCGGCCACGACAAAGTTTTCGGTGACGATATCTGCTTCGCGCGCGACGCAGTTATCGGTGACGATATCTCCTTGGCGCGCGACGCAGTTTTCGGTGACGATATCTCCTTCCTGCGCGACGCAGTTTTCGCTCCCGATACCTCCTTCACGCGCGACGCAGTTGTCTCTGCCGATTTCCTGATCTACCGCGATGCAGTTTTCGGTGACGATATCTCCTTCGCGCGCGACGCATTTTTCGCTTACAATATCTCCTTCGCGCGCGACGCAGTGTTCGCTGACGAAATCTCCTTCGCGCGCGACGCAGTTGTCGGTGCCGATTTCCTGATCGGCCGCGACAAAGTTTTCGGTGACGATATCTACTTCGCGCGCGACGCAGTTTTCGGTGACGGTATCTCCTTCGCGCGAGACGCAGTTTTCGCTTACAAAATCTCCTTCGCGCGCGACGCAGTTGTCGCTTACCAAATCTCCTTCGCGCCCGACACAGTTGTCGCTGCCGATTTCCTGATCGGCCGCGACAAAGTTTTCATAAATGATATCTCCTTCGCGCGCGACGCAGTTTTCGGTGACGTTATCTCCTTCGCGCGCGACGCAGTTTTCGCTCACGATACCTCCTTCGCGCGCGACACAGTTGTCGCTGCCGATTTCCTGATCTGCCGCGACGCCGTTTTCGGTGACGATATCTCCTTCGCGCGCGACGCAGTTTTCGCTTACGAAATCTCCCTCGCGCGCGACGCAGTTGTCGCTGCCGATTTCCTGATCGGCCACGATAAAGTTTTCGGTGACGATATCTACGTGGCGCGCGACGCAGTTTTCGGTGACGATATCTCCTTCGCGCGCGACGCAGTTTTCGGTGACGATATCTCCTTCGCGCGCGATGCAGTTTTCGCTCACGATACCTCCTTCGCGCGCGACGCATTGTCGCTGCCGATTTCTTGATCTTCCACAATGCACTTTTCGGTGACGATATCTCCTTCGCGCGCGACGCAATTGTCGCTGCCGATTTCCTGATCTGCCATGACGTAGTTTTTGGTTACGATATCTCCTTCACGTGCGACGCAGTTTTCGGTGACGATATCTCCGTCGCGCGCGACGCAGTTTTCGCTTACGAAATCTCCCTCGCGCGCGACGCAGTTTTCGCTTACGAAATCTCCCTCGCGCGCGACGCAGTTGTCGCTGCCGATTTCCTGATCGGCCACGATAAAGTTTTCGGTGACGATATCTACTTGGCGCGCGACGCAGTTTTCGGTGACGATATCTCCTTCACGCGCGACGCAGTTTTCGGTGACGATACCTCCTTCGCGCGCGATGCAGTTTTCGCTCACGATACCTCCTTCGCGCGCGACGCATTGTCGCTGCCGATTTCCTGATCTTCCACAACGCAATTTTCGGTGACGATATCTCCTTCGCGCGCGACGCAGTTTTCGGTGACGATATCTCCTTCGCGCACGACGCAATTGTCGCTGCCGATTTCCTGATCTGCCACGACGCATCGGTGATGATATCTCCTTCGCGCGCGACGCAGTTTTCGGTGACGATATCTCCTTCGCGCGCGACGCAGTTGTCGTTGCCGATTCCTGATCGGCCGCGACGCAGTTTTTGGTGACGATATCTCCTTCGCGCGCGACGCAGTTGTCGTTGCCTATTTCCTGATCGGCCACGACAAAGTTTTCGGTGACGATATCAGCTTCGCGCGCGACGCAGTTTTCGGTACGATATCTCCTTCGTGCGCGACGCAGTTTTCGGTGACGATATCTCCTTCCCGCGCGATGCAGTTTTCGCTCCCGATACCTCCTTCACGCGCGACGCAGTTGTCGCTGCCGATTTCCGGATCTACCGCGATGCAGTTTTCGGTGACGATATCTCCTTCGCGCGCGACGCATTTTTCGCTAACAATATCTCCTTCGCGCGCGACGCAGTGTTCGCTGACGAAATCTCCTTCGCGCGCGACGCAGTTGTCGCTGCCGATTTACTGATCGGCTGCGACAAAGTTTTCGGTGACGATATCTACTTCGCGCGCGATGTATTTTTCGGTGATGATATCTCCTTCGCGCGCGACGCAGTTTTCGGTGACGATATCTCCTTCGCGCGCGACGCAGTTGTCGTTGCCGATTCCTGATCGGCCGCGACGCAGTTTTTGGTGACGATATCTCCTTCGCGCGCGACGCAGTTGTCGTTGCCTATTTCCTGATCGGCCACGACAAAGTTTTCGGTGACGATATCAGCTTCGCGCGCGACGCAGTTTTCGGTACGATATCTCCTTCGTGCGCGACGCAGTTTTCGGTGACGATATCTCCTTCCCGCGCGATGCAGTTTTCGCTCCCGATACCTCCTTCACGCGCGACGCAGTTGTCGCTGCCGATTTCCGGATCTACCGCGATGCAGTTTTCGGTGACGATATCTCCTTCGCGCGCGACGCATTTTTCGCTAACAATATCTCCTTCGCGCGCGACGCAGTGTTCGCTGACGAAATCTCCTTCGCGCGCGACGCAGTTGTCGCTGCCGATTTACTGATCGGCTGCGACAAAGTTTTCGGTGACGATATCTACTTCGCGCGCGATGTATTTTTCGGTGATGATATCTCCTTCGCGCGCGACGCAGTTTTCGGTGACGATATCTCCTTCGCGCGGGACGCAGTTTTCGGTGATGTTATCTCCTTCGCGCGCGACGCAGTTTTCGCTTACGAAATCTCCCTCGCGCGCGACGCAGTTGTCGCTGCCGATTTCCTGATCGGCCACGATAAAGTTTTCGGTGACGATATCTACTTGGCGCGCGACTCAGTTTTCGGTGACGATATCGCCTTCGCGCGCGACGCACTTTTCAGTGACGATATCTCCTTCGCGCGCGATGCAGTTTTCGCTCACGATACCTCTTTGGCGCGCGACGCATTGTCGCTGCCGATTTCCTGATCTTCCACAACGCAATTTTCGGTGACGATATCTCCTTCGCGCGCGACGCAGTTTTCGGTGACGATATCTCCTTCGCGCGCGACGCAGTTGTCGCTGCCGATTTCCTGATCGGCCGCGACAAAGTTTTCATAAACGATATCTCCTTCGCGCGCGACGCAGTTGTCGCTGCCGATTTTCTTGATCTGCCACGACGCAGTTTTTGGTTACGATATCTCCTTCATGCGCGACGCAGTTTTCGGTGACGATATCTCCTTCGCGCGCGACGCAGTTTTCGTTGACCATATCTCCTTCGCGCGCGATGCATTGTCGCTGCCGATTTCCTGATCTTCCACGACGCAGTTTTCGGTGACGATATCTCCTTCGCGCGCGACGCAGTTTTCGGTGACGATATCTCCTTCCCGCGCGACGCAGTTGTCGTTGCCGATTCCTGATCGACCGCGACGCAGTTTTCGGTGACGATATCTCCTTCGCGCGCGACGCAGTTGTCGCTGCCGATTTCCTGATCGGCCGCGACAAAGTTTTCGTTGATGATATCTACTTCGCGCGCGACGCAGTGTTCGCTGCCGATTTCCTTCGCGCGCGGCGCAGTTGTCGCTGCCGATTTCTCACTGACGATATGTACTTCGCGCGCGACGCAGTTTGCGGTGACGATATCTCCTTCGCGCGCGACGCAGTTTTCGCTCACGATACCTCCTTCGCGCGCGACGCAGTTGTCGCTGCCGATTTCCTGATCGGCCGCGACAAAGTTTTCATTGACGATGTCTACTTCGCGCGCGACGGAGTTTTCAGTGATGATATCTCCTTCGCGAGCGACGCAGTTGTCGCTGCCGATTTCCTGATCGGCCACGACAAAGTTTTCGGTGACGATATATGCTTCGCGCGCGACGCAGTTATCGGTGACGATATCTCCTTGTCGCGCGACACAGTTTTCGGTGACGATATCTCCTTCCTGCGCGACGCAGTTTTCGCTCCCGATACCTCCTTCACGCGCGACGCAGTTGTCGCTGCCGATTTCCTGATCTACCGCGATGCAGTTTTCGGTGACGATATCTCCTTCGCGCGCGACGCATTTTCGGTGACGATATCTCCTTCGCGCGCGACGCAGTGTTCGCTGACGAAATCTCCTTCGCGCGCGACGCAGTTCTCGGTGCCGATTTCTTGATCGGCCGCGACAAAGTTTTCGGTGACGATATCTACTTCGCGCGCGACGCAGTTTTCGGTGACGGTATCTCCTTCGCGCGGGACGCAGTTTTCGCTTACAAAATCTCCTTCGCGCGCGACGCAGTTGTCGCTTACCAAATCTCCTTCGTGCCCGACACAGTTGTCGATGCCGATTTCCTGATCGGCCGCGACAAAGTTTTCATAAACGATATCTCCCTCGCGCGCGACGCAGTTGTCGCTGCCGATTTCCTGATCGGCCACGATAAAGTTTTCGGTGACGATATCTACTTGGCGCGCGACGCAGTTTTCGGTGACGATATCTCCTTCGCGCGCGACGCAGTTTTCGGTGACGATACCTCCTTCGCGCGCGACGCAGTTTTCGGTGATGATACCTCCTTCGCGCGCAACGCATTGTCGCTGCCGATTTCCTGATCTTCCACAACGCAATTTTCGGTGACGATATCTCCTTCGCGCGCGACGCAGTTTTCGGTGACGATATCTCCTTCGCGCCCGACGCAATTGTCGCTGCCGATTTCCTGATCTGCCACGACGCATCGGTGACGATATCTCCTTCGCGCGCGACGCAGTTTTCGGTGACGATATCTCCTTCGCGCGCGACGCAGTTTTCGGTGACGATATCTCCTTCGCGCGCGACGCAGTTGTCGTTGCCGATTCCTGATCGGCCGCGACGCAGTTTTCGGTGACGATATCTCCTTCGCGCGCGACGCAGTTAACGCTTATGAAATCTCCTTCGCGCGCGACGCAGTTGTCGCTGCCGATTTCCTGATCGGCCGTGACAAAGTTTTCGTTGACGATATCTACTTCGAGCAAGACGTAGTTTTTGGTGACGATATATCCTTCGCGCGCGACGCAGTGTTCGCTGCCGATTTCCTTCGCGCACGGCGCAGTTGTCACTGCCGATTTCTCACTGACGATATGTACTTCGCGCGCGACGCAGTTTGCGGTGACGATATCTCCTTCGCGCGCGACGCAATTTTCGGTGACGATAGCTCCTTCGCTCGCGATGCAGTTTTCGTCACGATACCTCCTTCGCGCGCGACGCAGTTGTCGCTGCCGATTTCCTGATCGGCCGCGACAAAGTTTTCATTGACGATGTCTACTTCGCGCGCGACGGAGTTTTCAGTGACGATATCTCCTTCGCGCGCGACGCAGTTGTCGCTGCCGATTTCCTGATCGGCCACGATAAAGTTTTCGGTGACGATATCTACTTCGCGCGCGACGCAGTGTTCGCTGCCGATTTCCTTCGCGCGCGGCGCAGTTGTCGCTGCCGATTTCTCACTGACGATATGTACTTCGCGCGCGACGCAGTTTGCGGTGACGATATCTCCTTCGCGCGCGACGCAGTTTTCGCTCACGATACCTCCTTCGCGCGCGACGCAGTTGTCGCTGCCGATTTCCTGATCGGCCACGACAAAGTTTTCGGTGACGATATCTACTTCGCGCGCGACGCAGTTATCGGTGACGATATCTCCTTCGCGCGCGACGCAGTTTTCGGTGACGATATCTCCTTCCTGCGCGACGCAGTTTTCGCTCCCGATACCTCCTTCACGCGCGACGCAGTTGTCGCTGCCGATTTCCTGATCTACCGCGATGCAGTTTTCGGTGACGATATCTCCTTCGCGCGCGACGCATTTTTCGCTTACAATATCTCCTTCGCGCGCGACGCAGTGTTCGCTGACGAAATCTCCTTCGCGCGCGACGCAGTTGTCGGTGCCGATTTCCTGATCGGCCGCGACAAAGTTTTCGGTGACGATATCTACTTCGCGCGCGACGCAGTTTTCGGTGACGGTATCTCCTTCGCGCGGGACGTAGTTTTCGCTTACAAAATCTCCTCCGCGCGCGACACAGTTGTCGCTGCCGATTTCCTGATCGGCCGCGACAAAGTTTTCATAAACGATATCTCCCTCGCGCGCGACGCAGTTGTCGCTGCCGATTTCCTGATCGGCCACGATAAAGTTTTCGGTGACGATATCTACTTGGCGCGCGACGCAATTTTCGGTGACGATATCTCCTTCGCGCGCGACGCAGTTTTCGGTGACGATACCTCCTTCGCGCGCGATGCAGTTTTTGCTCACGATAACTCCTTCGCGCGCGACGCATTGTCGCTGCCGATTTCCTGATCTTCCACAACGCAATTTTCGGTGACGATATCTCCTTCGCGCGCGACGCAGTTTTCGGTGACGATATCTCCTTCGCGCCCGACGCAATTGTCGCTGCCGATTTCCTGATCTGCCACGACGCATCGGTGACGATATCTCCTTCGCGCGCGACGCAGTTTTCGGTGACGATATCTCCTTCGCGCGCGACGCAGTTTTCGGTGACGATATCTCCTTCGCGCGCGACGCAGTTTTCGGTGACGATATCTCCTTCGCGCGCGACGCAGTTGTCGTTGCCGATTCTTGATCGGCCGCGACGCAGTTTTCGGTGACGATATCTCCTTCGCGCGCGACGCAGTTAACGCTTATGAAATCTCCTTCGCGCGCGACGCAGTTGTCGCTGCCGATTTCCTGATCGGCCGCGACAAAGTTTTCGTTGACGATATCTACTTCGAGCACGACGTAGTTTTCAGTGACGATATCTCCTTCGCGCGCGACGCAGTTGTCGCTGCCGATTTCCTGATCGGCCACGACAAAGTTTTCGGTGACGATATCTGCTTCGCGCGCGACGCAGTTTTCGGTACGATATCTCCTTCGCGCGCGACGCAGTTTTCGGTGACGATATCTCCTTCCCGCGCGACGCAGTTTTCGCTCTCGATACCTCCTTCACGCGCGACGCAGTTGTCGCTGCCGATTTCCTGATCTACCGCGATGCAGTTTTCGGTGACGATATCTCCTTCACGCGCGAAGCATTTTTCGCTAACAATATCTCCTTCGCGCGCGACGCAGTGTTCGCTGACGAAATCTCCTTCGCGCGCGACGCAGTTGTCGCTGCCGATTTCCTGATCGGCTGCGATAAAGTTTTCGGTGACGATATCTACTTCGCGCGCGATGCAGTTTTCGGTGACGATATCTCCTTCGCGCGCGACGCAGTTTTCGGTGACGATATCTCCTTCGCGCGGGACGCAGTTTTCGGTGACGTTATCTCCTTCGCGCGCGACGCAGTTTTCGCTTACGAAATCTCCCTCGCGCGCGACGCAGTTGTCGCTTCCGATTTCCTGATCGGCCACGATAAAGTTTTCGGTGACGATATCTACTTGGCGCGCGACGCAGTTTTCGGTGACGATATCTCCTTCGCGCGCGACGCAGTGTTCGCTGACGAAATGTCCTTCGCGCGCGACGCAGTTGTCGCTGCCGATTTCCTAATCGGCTTCGACAAAGTTTTCGGTGACGATATCTACTTCGCGCGCGATGCAGTTTTCGGTGACGATATCTCCTTCGCGCGCGACGCAGTTTTCGGTGACGATATCTCCTTCGCGCGGGACGCATTTTTCGGTGACGTTATCTCCTTCGCGCGCGACGCAGGTTTCGCTCACGATACCTCCTTCGCGCGCGACGCAGTTGTCGCTGCTGATTTCCTGATCTGCCGCGACGCCGTTTTCGGTGACGATATCTCCTTCGCGCGCGACGCAGTTTTCGCTTACGAAATCTCCCTCGCGCGCGACGCAGTTGTCGCTGCCGATTTCCTGATCGTCCACGATAAAGTTTTCGGTGACGATATCTACTTGGCGCGCGACGCAGTTTTCGGTGACGATATCTCCTTCGCGCGCGACGCAGTTTTCGGTGACGATACCTCCTTCGCGCGCGACGCAGTTTTCGGTGACGATACCTCCTTCGCGCGCGATGCAGTTTTCGCTCACGATACCTCCTTCGCGCGCGACGCATTGTCGCTGCCGATTTCCTGATCTTCCACAACGCAATTTTCGGTGACGATATCTCCTTCGCGCGCGACGCAGTTTTCGGTGACGATATCTCCTTCGCGCACGACGCAATTGTCGCTGCCGATTTCCTGTTCTGCCACGACGCATCGGTGACGATATCTCCTTCGCGCGCGACGCAGTTAACGCTTATGAAATCTCCTTCGCGCGCGACGCAGTTGTCGCTGCCGATTTCCTGATCGGCCGCGACAAAGTTTTCGTTGACGATATCTACTTCGAGCACGACGTAGTTTTCGGTGATGATATATCCTTCGCGCGCGACGCAGTGTTCGCTGCCGATTTCCTTCGCGCACGGCGCAGTTGTCATTGCCGATTTCTCACTGACGATATGTACTTCGCGCGCGACGCAGTTTGCGATAACGATATCTCCTTCGCGCGCGACGCAGTTTTCGGTGACGATAGCTCCTTCGCGCGCGACGCAGTTTTCGTCACGATACCTCCTTCGCGCGCGACGCAGTTGTCGCTGCCGATTTCCTGATCGGCCGCGACAAAGTTTTCATTGACGATGTCTACTTCGCGCGCGACGGAGTTTTCGGTGACGATATCTCCTTCCCGCGCGACGCAGTTTTCGCTCTCGATACCTCCTTCACGCACGACGCAGTTGTCGCTGCCGATTTCCAGATCTACCGCGATGCAGTTTTCGGTGACGATATCTCCTTCACGCGCGACGCATTTTTCGCTAACAATATCTCCTTCGCGCGCGACGCAGTGTTCGCTGACGAAATCTCCTTCGCGCGCGACGCAGTTGTCGCTGCCGATTTCCTGATCGGCTGCGATAAAGTTTTCGGTGACGATATCTACTTCGCGCGCGATGCAGTTTTCGGTGACAATATCTCCTTCGCGCGGGACGCAGTTTTCGGTGACGATATCTCCTTCGCGCGCGACGCAGGTTTCGCTCACGATACCTCCTTCGCGCGCGACGCAGTTGTCGCTGCTGATTTCCTGATCTGCCGCGACGCCGTTTTCGGTGACGATATCTCCTTCGCGCGCGACGCAGTTTTCGCTTACGAAATCTCCCTCGCGCGCGACGCAGTTGTCGCTGCCGATTTCCTGATCGGCCACGATAAAGTTTTCGGTGACGATATCTACTTGGCGCGCGACGCAGTTTTCGGTGACGATATCTTGTTCGCGCGCGACGCAGTTTTCGGTGACGATACCTCCTTCGCGCGCGACGCAGTTTTCGGTGACGATACCTCCTTCGCGCGCGATGCAGTTTTCGCTCACGATACCTCCTTCGCGCGCGACGCATTGTCGCTGCCGATTTCCTGATCTTCCACAACGCAGTTTTCGCTTACGAAATCTCCCTCGCGCGCGACGCAGCTTTCGCTTACGAAATCTCCCTCGCGCGCGACGCAGTTGTCGCTACCGATTTCCTGATCGGCCACGATAAAGTTTTCGGTGACGATATCTACTTGGCGCGCGACGCAGTTTTCAGTGACGATATCTCCTTCGCGCGCGACGCAGTTTTCGGTGACGATACCTCCTTCGCGCGCGATGCAGTTTTCGCTCACGATACCTCCTTCGCGCGCGACGCATTGTCGCTGCCGATTTCCTGATCTTCCACAACGCAATTTTCGGTGACGATATCTCCTTCGCGCGCGACGCAGTTTTCGGTGACGATATCTCCTTCGCGCACGACGCAATTGTCGCTGCCGATTTCCTGATCTGCCACGACGCATCGGTGACGATATCTCCTTCGCGCGCGACGCAGTTTTCGGTGACGATATCTCCTTCGCGCGCGACGCAGTTTTCGGTGACGATACCTCCTTGGCGCGCGATGCAGTTTTCGCTCACGATACCTCCTTCGCGCGCGACGCATTGTCGCTGCCAATTTCCTGATCTTCCACAACGCAATTTTCGGTGACGATATCTCCTTCGCGCGCGACGCAGTTTTCGGTGACGATATCTCCTTCGCGCACGACGCAATTGTCGCTGCCGATTTCCTGATCTTCCACGACGCAGTTTTCGGTGACGATATCTCCTTCGCGCGCGACGCAGTTTTCGGTGACGATATCTCCTTCCCGCGCGACGCAGTTGTCGTTGCCGATTCCTGATCGGCCGCGACGCAGTTTTCGGTGACGATATCTCCTTCGCGCGCGACGCAGTTAACGCTTATGAAATCTCCTTCACGCGCGACGCAGTTGTCGCTGCCGATTTCCTGATCGGCCGCGACAAAGTTTTCATTGACGATATCTACTTCGAGCGCGACGTAGTTTTCGATGACGATATATCCTTCGCGCGCGACGCAGTGTTCGCTGCCGATTTCCTTCGCGCACGGCGCAGTTGTCACTGCCGATTTCTCACTGACGATATGTACTTCGCGCGCGACGCAGTTTGCGGTGACGATATCTCCTTCGCGCGCGACGCAGTTTTTGGTGACGATAGCTCCTTCACGCGCGACGCAGTTTTCATCACGATACCTCCTTCGCGCGCGACGCAGTTGTCGCTGCCGATTTCCTGATCGGCCGCGACAAAGTTTTCATTGACGATGTCTACTTCGCGCGCGACGGAGTTTTCAGTGACGATATCTCCTTCGCGCGCGACGCAGTTGTCGCTGCCTATTTCCTGATCGGCCACGACAAAGTTTTCGGTGACGATATCTGCTTCGCGCGCGACGTAGTTTTCGGTACGATATCTCCTTCGCGCGCGACGCAGTTTTCGGTGACGATATCTCCTTCCCGCGCGACGCAGATTTCGCTCCCGATACCTCCTTCACGCGCGACGCAGTTGTCGCTGCCGATTTCCTGATCTACCGCGATGCAGTGTTCGCTGACGAAATCTCCTTCGCGCGCGACGCAGTTGTCGCTGCCGATTTCCTGATCGGCTGCGACAAAGTTTTCGGTGACGATATCTACTTCGCGCGCGATGCAATTTTCGGTGACGATATCTACTTCGCGCGCGATGCAGTTTTGGGTGACGATATCTCCTTCGCGCGGGACGCAGTTTTCGGTGACGTTATCTCCTTCGCGCGCGACGCGGTTTTCGCTTACGAAATCTCCCTCGCGCGCGACGCAGTTGTCGCTGCCGATTTCCTGATCGGCCACGATAAAGTTTTCGGTGACGATATCTACTTGGCGCGAGACGCAGTTTTCGGTGACGATATCTCCTTCGCGCGCGACGCAGTTTTCGGTGACGATATCTCCTTCGCGCGCGATGTAGTTTTCGCTCACGATACCTCCTTCGCGCGCGACGCATTGTCACTGCCGATTTCCTGATCTTCCACCACGCAGTTTTCGGTGACGATATCTCCTTCGCGCGCGACGCAGTTTTCGGTGACGATATATCCTTCGCACGCGACGCAATTGTCGCTGCCGATTTCCTGATCTGCCACGACGTAGTTTTTGGTTACGATATCTCCTTCACGCGCGACGCAGTTTTCAGTGACGATATCTCCTTCGCGCGCGACGCAGTTTTCGGTGACGATATCTCCTTCGCGCGCGACAAAGTTTTCACTCAAGATACCTCCTTCGCTCGCGACGCATTGTCGATGCCGATTTCCTGATCTTCCACGACGCAGTTTTCGGTGACGATATCTCCTTCGCGCGCGACGCAGTTTTCGGTGACGATATCTCCTTCGCGCGCGACGTAGTTTTCGGTGACGATATCTCCTTCCCGCGCGACGCAGTTGTCGTTGTCGTTGCCGATTCCTAATCGGCCGCGACGCAGTTTTCGGTGACGATATCTCCTTCGCGCGCGACGCAGTTGTCGCTCACGATACCTCCTTCGCGCGCGACGCAGTTGTCGCTGCCGATTTCCTGATCGGCCGCGACAAAGTTTTCATTGACGATGTCTCCTTCGCGCGCGACGCAGTTGTCGCTGCCGATTTCCTGATCGGCCACGACAAAGTTTTCGGTGACGATATCTGCTTCGCGCGCGACGCAGTTTTCGGTGACGATATCTCCTTCCCGCACGACGCAGTTTTCGCTCCCGATACCTCCTTCACGCGCGACGCAGTTGTCGCTGCCGATTTCCTGATCTACCGCGATGCAGTTTTCGGTGATGATATCTCCTTCGCGCGCGACGCATTTTTCGCTTACGATATCTCCTTCGCGCGCGACGCAGTTTTTGGTGACGATATCTCCTTCGCGCGCGACGCAGTTTTCGGTGACGATATCTCCTTCGCGCGCGACGCAGTTGTCGTTGCCGATTCCTGATCGGCCGCGACGCAGTTTTCGGTGACGATATCTCCTTCGCGCGCGACGCAGTTAACGCTTATGAAATCTCCTTCGCGCGCGACGCAGTTGTCGCTGCCGATTTCCTGATCGGCCGCGACAAAGTTTTCGTTGACGATATCTACTTCGAGCACGACGTAGTTTTCGGTGACGATATATCCTTCGCGCGCGACGCAGTGTTCGCTGCCGATTTCCTTCGCGCACGGCGTAGTTGTCACTGCCGATTTCTCACTGACGATATGTACTTCGCGCGTGACGCAGTTTGCGGTGACGATATCTCCTTCGCGCGCGACGCAGTTTTCGGTGACGATAGCTCCTTCGCGCGCGACGCAGTTTTCGTCACGATACCTCCTTCGCGCGCGACGCAGTTGTCGCTGCCGATTTCCTGATCGGCCGCGACAAAGTTTTCATTGACGATGTCTACTTCGCGCGCGACGGAGTTTTCAGTGACGATATCTCCTTCGCGCGCGACGCAGTTGTCGCTGCCGATTTCCTGATCGGCCACGACAAAGTTTTCGGTGACGATATCTGCTTCGTGCGCGACGCAGTTTTCAGTACGATATCTCCTTCGCGCGCGACGCAGTTTTCGGTGACGATATCTCCTTCCCGCGCGACGCAGTTTTCGCTCTCGATACCTCCTTCACGCGCGACGCAGTTGTCGCTGCCGATTTCCTGATCTACCGCGATGCAGTTTTCGGTGACGATATCTCCTTTGCGCGCGACACATTTTTCGCTAACAATATCTCCTTCGCGCGCGACGCAGTGTTCGCTGACGAAATCTCCTTCGCGCGCGACGCAGTTGTCGCTGCCGATTTCCTGATCGGCTGCGATAAAGTTTTCGGTGACGATATCTACTTCGCGCGCGATGCAGTTTTCGGTGACGATATCTCCTTCGCGCGCAACGCAGTTTTCGGTGACGATATCTCCTTCGCGCGGGACGCAGTTTTCGGTGACGTTATCTCCTTCGCGCGCGACGCAGTTTTCGCTTACGAAATCTCCCTCGCGCGCGACGCAGTTGTCGCTGCCGATTTCCTGATCGGCCACGATAAAGTTTTCGGTGACGATATCTACTTGGCGCGCGACGCAGTTTTCGGTGACGATATCTCCTTCGCGCGCGACGCAGTGTTCGCTGACGAAATGTCCTTCGCGCGCGACGCAGTTGTCGCTGCCGATTTCCTGATCGGCTGCGACAAAGTTTTCGGTGACGATATCTACTTCGCGCACGATGCAGTTTTCGGTGACGATATCTCCTTCGCGCGCGACGCAGTTTTCGGTGACGATATCTCCTTCGCGCGGGACGCAATTTTCGGTGACGTTATCTCCTTCGCGCGCGACGCAGTTTTCGCTCACGATACCTCCTTCGCGCGCGACCCAGTTGTCGCTGCTGATTTCCTGATCTGTCGCGACGCCGTTTTCGGTGACGATATCTCCTTCGCGCGCGACGCAGTTTTCGCTTACGAAATCTCCCTCGCGCGCGACGCAGTTGTCGCTGCCGATTTCCTGATCGGCCACGATAAAGTTTTCTGTGACGATATCTACTTGGCGCGCGACGCAGTTTTCGGTGACGATATCTCCTTCGCGCGCGACGCAGTTTTCAGTGACGATATCTCCTTCGCGCGCGATGTAGTTTTCGCTCACGATACCTCCTTCGCGCGCGACGCATTGTCGCTGCCGATTTCCTGATCTTCCACAACGCAATTTTTGGTGACGATATCTCCTTCGCGCGCGACGCAGTTTTCGGTGACGATATCTCCTTCGCGCGCGACGCAATTGTCGCTGCCGATTTCCTGATCTGCCACGACGTAGTTTTTGGTTACGATATCTCCTTCACGTGCGACGCAGTTTTCGGTGACGATATCTCCTTCGCGCGTGACGCAGTTTTCGCTTACGAAATCTCCCTCGCGCGCGATGCAGTTTTCGCTTACGAAATCTCCCTCGCGCGCGACGCAGTTTTCGCTCCCTCGCGCGCGACGCAGTTGTCGCTTACGAAATCCTGATCGGCCACGATAAAGTTTTCGGTGACGATATCTACTTGGCGCGCGACGCAGTTTTCGGTGACGATATCTCCTTCGCGCGCGACGCAGTTTTCGGTGACGATACCTCCTTCGCGTGCGATGCAGTTTTCGCTCACGATACCTCCTTCGCGCGCGACGCATTGTCGCTGCCGATTTCCTGATCTTCCACAACGCAATTTTCGGTGACGATATCTCCTTCGCGCGGGACGCAGTTTTCGGTGACGATATCTCCTTCGCGCACGACGCAATTGTCGCTGCCGATTTCCTGATCTGCCACGACGCATCGGTGACGATATCACCTTCGCGCGCGACGCAGTTTTCGGTGATGATATCTCCTTCGCGCGCGACGCAGTTTTCGGTGACGATACCTCCTTCGCGCGCGACGCATTGTCGCTGCCGATTTCCTGATCTTCCACAACGCAATTTTCGGTGACGATATCTCCTTCGCGCACGACGCAATTGTCGCTGCCGATTTCCTGATCTTCCACGACGCAGTTTTCGGTGACGATATCTCCTTCGCGCGCGA
Organism: Salix caprea; assembly: GCA_964035475.1. Lineage (NCBI taxonomy): Eukaryota > Viridiplantae > Streptophyta > Magnoliopsida > Malpighiales > Salicaceae > Salix > Salix caprea. The sequence goes on from OZ037745.1 coordinate 14,172,822, forward strand.
CGCAGTTTTCGGTGACGATATCTCCTTCGCGCGCGACGCAGTTTTCGGTGACGATATCTCCTTCCCGCGCGACGCAGTTGTCGTTGCCGATTCCTGATCGGCCACGACAAAGTTTTCGGTGACGATATCTGCTTCGCGCGCGACGCAGTTTTCGGTACGATATCTCCTTCGCGCGCGATGCAGTTTTCGGTGACGATATCTCCTTCCCGCGCGACGCAGATTTCGCTCCCGATACCTCCTTCACGCGCGACGCAGTTATCGCTGCCGATTTCCTGATCTACCGCGATGCAGTTTTCGGTGACGATATCTCCTTCGCGCGCGACGCAGTGTTCGCTGACGAAATCTCCTTCGCGCGCGACGCAGTGTTCGCTGCCGATTTCCTTCGCGCACGGCGCAATTGTCACTGCCGATTTCTCACTGACGATATGTACTTCGCGCGCGACGCAGTTTGCGGTGACGATATCTCCTTCGCGCGTGACGCAGTTTTCGGTGACGATAGATCCTTCACGCGCGACGCAGTTTTCATCACGATACCTCCTTCGCGCGCGACGCAGTTGTCGCTGCCGATTTCCTGATCGGCCGCGACAAAGTTTTCATTGACGATGTCTACTTCGCGCGCGACGGAGTTTTCAGTGACGATATCTCCTTCGCGCGCGACGCAGTTGTCGCTGCCTATTTCCTGATCGGCCACGACAAAGTTTTCGGTGACGATATCTGCTTCGCGCGCGACGCAGTTTTCGGTACGATATCTCCTTCGCGCGCGATGCAGTTTTCGGTGACGATATCTCCTTCCCGCGCGACGCAGATTTCGCTCCCGATACCTCCTTCACGCGCGACGCAGTTATCGCTGCCGATTTCCTGATCTACCGCGATGCAGTTTTCGGTGACGATATCTCCTTCGCGCGCGACGCAGTGTTCGCTGACGAAATCTCCTTCGCGCGCGACGCAGTTGTCGCTGCCGATTTCCTGATCGGCTGCGACAAAGTTTTCGGTGACGATATCTACTTCGCGCGCGATGCAGTTTTCGGTGACGATATCTATTTCGCGCGCGACGCAGTTTTCGGTGACGATATCTCCTTCGCGTGGGACGCAGTTTTCGGTGACGTTATCTCCTTCGCGCGCGACGCTGTTTTCGCTTACGAAATCTCCCTCGCGCGCGACGCAGTTGTCGCTGCCGATTTCCTGATCGGCCACGATAAAGTTTTCGGTGACGATATCTACTTGGCGCGCGACGCAGTTGTCGGTGACGATATCTCCTTCGCGCGCGACGCAGTTTTCGGTGACGATATCTCCTTCGCGCGCGATGTAGTTTTCGCTCACGATACCTCCTTCGCGCGCGACGCATTGTCACTGCCGATTTCCTGATCTTCCACAACGCAGTTTTCGGTGACGATATCTCCTTCGCGCGCGACGCAGTTTTCGGTGACGATATATCCTTCGCGCGCGACGCAGTTTTCGGTGACGATATCTCCTTCGCGCGCGACAAAGTTTTCACTCAAGATACCTCCTTCGCGCGCGACGCATTGTCGATGCCGATTTCCTGATCTTCCACGACGCAGTTTTCGGTGACGATATCTCCTTCGCGCGCGACGCAGTTTTCGGTGACGATATCTCCTTCGCGCGCGACGTAGTTTTCGGTGACGATATCTCCTTCCCGCGCGACGCAGTTGTCGTTGCCGATTCCTAATCGGCCGCGACGCAGTTTTCGGTGACGATATCTCCTTCGCGCGCGACGCAGTTGTCGCTCACGATACCTCCTTCGCGCGCGACGCAGTTGTCGCTCACGATACCTCCTTCGCGCGCGACGCAGTTGTCGCTGCCGATTTCCTGATCGGCCGCGACAAAGTTTTCATTGACGATGTCTCCTTCGCGCGCGACGCAGTTGTCGCTGCCGATTTCCTGATCGGCCACGACAAAGTTTTCGGTGACGATATCTGCTTCGCGCGCGACGCAGTTTTCGGTGACGATATCTCCTTCCCGCACGACGCAGTTTTCGCTCCCGATACCTCCTTCACGCGCGACGCAGTTGTCGCTGCTGATTTCCTGATCTACCGCGATGCAGTTTTCGGTGACGATATCTCCTTCGCGCGCGACGCATTTTTCGCTTACAATATCTCCTTCGCGCGCGATGCAGTTTTCGGTGACGATATCTCCTTCGTGCGCGACACAGTTTTCGGTGACGATATCTCCTTCGTGCGCGACACAGTTTTCGGTGACGATATCTCCTTCACGCGCGATGCAGTTTTCGCTCACGATACCTCCTTCGCGCGCGACGCATTGCCGCTGCCGATTTCCTGATCTTCCACAACGCAATTTTCGGTGACGATATCTCCTTCGCGCGCGACGCAGTTTTCGGTGACAATATCTCCTTCGCGCGCGACGCAATTGTCGCTGCCGATTTCCTGATCTGCCACGACGCATCGGTAACGATATCTCCTTCGCGCGCGACGCAGTTTTCGGTGACGATATCTCCTTCGCGCGCGACGCAGTTTTCGGTGACGATATCTCCTTCCCGCGTGACGCAGTTGTCGTTGCCGATTCCTGATCGGCCGTGACGCAGCTTTCGGTGACGATATCTCCTTCGCGCGCGACGCAGTTAACGCTGCCGATTTCCTGATCGGCCGCGACAAAGTTTTCGTTGACGATATCTACTTCGCGCGCGACGTAGTTTTCGGTGACGATATCTCCTTCGCGCGCGACGCAGTGTTCGCTGCCGATTTCCTTCGCGCACGGCGCATTTGTCACTGCCGATTTCTCACTGAAGATATGTACTTCGCGCGCGACGCAGTTTGCGGTGACGATATCTCCTTCGCGCGCGGCGCAGTTTTCGGTGACGATAGCTCCTTTGCGCGCCACGCAGTTGTCGCTGCTGATTTCCTGATCGGCCGCGACAAAGTTTTCATTGACGATGTCTACTTCGCGCGCGATGGAGTTTTCAGTGAGGATATCTTCTTCGCGCGCGACGCAGTTGTCGCTGCCGATTTCCTGATCTACCGCGATGCAGTTTTCGGTGACGATATCTCCTTCGCGCGCGACGCATTTTTCGCTAACAATATCTCCTTCGCGCGCGACGCAGTGTTCGCTGACGAAATCTCCTTCGCGCGCGACGCAGTTGTCGCTCCCGATACCTCCTTCACGCGCGACGCAGTTGTCGCTGCCGATTTCCTGATCTACCGCGATGCAGTTTTCGGTGACGATATCTCCTTCGCGCGCGACGCATTTTTCGCTAACAATATCTCCTTCGCGCGCGACGCAGTGTTCGCTGATGAAATCTCCTTCGCGCGCGACGCAGTTGTCGCTGCCGATTTCCTGATCGGCTGCGACAAAGTTTTCGGTGACGATATCTACTTCGCGCGCGATGCAGTTTTCGGTGACGATATCTCCTTCGCGCGGGACGCAGTTTTCGCTCATGATACCTCCTTCGCCCGCGACGCAGTTGTCGCTGCCGATTTCCTGATCTGCCGCGACGCCGTTTTCGGTGACGATATCTCCTTCGCGCGCGATGCAGTTTTCGCTTACGAAATCTCCCTCGCGCGCGACGCAGTTGTCGCTGCCGATTTCCTGATCGGCCGCGACAAAGTTTTCGTTGACGATATCTACTTCGCGCGCGATGCAGTGTTCGCTGCCGATTTCCTTCGCGCGCGGCGCAGTTGTCACTACCGATTTCTCACTGACGATATGTACTTCGCGCGCGACGCAGTTTGCGGTGACGATATCTCCTTCGCGCGCGACGCAGTGTTCGGTGACGATATCTACTTCGCGCGCGACGTAGTTTTCGCTTACGATATCTCCTTCGTGCGCGACGCAGTGGTTGCTTACCAAATCTCCTTCACGCACGAAGCAGTGATCGCTGCCGATTTCCTGATCGGCCGCGACACAGTTTTCATTGACGATATCTCCTTCGCGCGCGACGCAGTTTTCGGTGACGATAACTCCTTCGCGCGCGACGCAGTTTTCGCTCATGATACCTCCTTCGCGCGCGACGCAGTTGTCGCTGCCGATTTCCTGATCTGCCGCGACGCCATTTTCGGTGACGATATCTCCTTCGCGCGCGATGCATTTTTCGCTTACGATATCTCCTTCGCGCGCGATGCAGTTTTCGCTTACGAAATCTCCTTCGTGCGCGACGCAGTTGTCGCTTACGAAATCTCCTTCGCGCGCGACGCAGTTGTCGCTGCCGATTTCCTGATCGGCCGCGACAAAGTTTACATTGACGATGTCTACTTCGCGCGCGACGCAGTTTTCGGTGATGATATCTCCTTCGCGCGCGACGCAGTGTTCGCTTACGATATCTCCTTCGCGTGCGACGCAGTTGTCGCTGCCGATTTCCTGATCGGCCGCCACAAAGTTTTCAGTGACGATATCTACTTCGCGCGCGACGCAGTTTTCAGTGACGATATCTCCTTCGCGCGCTACGCAGTTTTCGCTCAGGATACCTCCTTCGCGCGCGACGCAGTTTTCGCTCACGATACCTCCTTCGCGCGCGACGCACTTGTCGCTGCCGATTTCCTAATCTGCCACGACGTAGTTTTCGGTGACGATATCTCCTTCGCGTGCGACGCAGTTTTCGCTCACGATACCTCCTTCGCGCGCGACGCAGTTGTCGCTGCCGATTTCCTGATCTGCCACGACGCAGTGTTCGGTGACGATATCTCCTTCGCGCGCGACGCAGTTTTCGCTTACGAAATCTCCTTCGCGCCCGACGCAGTTTTCGCTTACGAAATCTCCTTCGCGCGCGACGCAGTTGTCGCTGCCGATTTCCTGATGGGCCGCGACAAAGTTTTCATTGACGATGTCCACTTCGCGCGCAACGGAGTTTTCGCTGCCGATTTCTCCTTCGCGCGCGACGCAGATGTCACTGCCGATTTCCTGATCGGCCAAGACAAAGTTTTCGGTGACGATATCTACTTGGCGCGCGACGCAGTTTTCGGTGACGATATCTACTTCGCGCGCGACGCAGTTTTCAGTGACGATATCTCCTTCGCGCGCTACGCAGTTTTCGCTCAGGATACCTCCTTCGCGCGCGACGCAGTTTTCGCTCACGATACCTCCTTCGCGCGCGACGCAGTTGTCGGTGCCGATTTCCTGATCTATCGCGACGCAGTTTTCGGTGACGATATCTCCTTCGCGCGCGACGCAGTTTTCGCTTACCATATCTCCTTCGCGCGCGACGCAGGGTTCGCTTACGAAATCTCCTTCGCGCGCGACGCAGTTGTCGCTGCCGATTTCCTGATCGGCCGCGACAAAGTTTTCGGTGACGATATCTACTTCGCGCGCGACGCAGTTTTTGGTGACGATATCTCCTTCGCGCGCGACGCAGTGTTCGGTGATGATATCTCCTTCGCGCGCGACGCAGTTTTCGCTTACGATATCTCCTTCGCGCGCGACGCAGTTGTTGCTGCCTATTTCCTGATCGGCCGCGACAAAGTTGTCATTGACGATGTCTACTTCGCGCGCGACGCAGTTTTCGGTGACGATATCTCCTTCGCGCGCGACGCAGTGTTCGCTTACGATATCTCCTTCGTGCGCGACGCAGTTGTCGCTGCCGATTTCTTGATCGGCCGCGACAAATTTTTTGGTGGCGATATCTACTTCGCGCGCGACGTTGTTTTCGGTGACGATATCTCCTTCACGCGCTACGCAGTTTTTGCTCACGATACCTCCTTCGCGCGCGACGCAGTTTTTGCTCACGATACCTCCTTCGCGCGCGACGCACTTGTCGCTGCCGATTTCCTGATCTGCCATGACGTAGTTTTCGATTACGATATCTCCTTCGCGCGCGACGCAGTTTTCGCTCACGATACCTCCTTCGCGCGCGACGCAGTTGTCGCTGCCGATTTCCTGATCTGCCACGACGCAGTGTTCGGTGACGATATCTCCGGCGCGCCCGACGCAGTTTTCGCTTACAATATCTCCTTCGCGCGCGACGCAGTGTTCGCTTACGAAATCTCCTTCGCGCGCGACGCAGTTGTCGCTGCCGATTTCCTGATCGGCCGCGACAAAGTTTTCGGTGACGATATCTACTTCGCGCGCGATGCAGTGTTCGGTGACGATATCTCCTTCGCGCGCGACGCAGTTTTCGGTGATGATATCTCCTTCGCGCGCGACGCAGTTTTCGCTTACGATATCTCCTTCGCGCGCGACGCAGTTGTTGCTTACCAAATCTCCTTCGCGCACGACGCAGTGGTCGCTGCCGATTTCCTGATCGGCCGCGACAAAGTTTTCATTGACGATGTCTACTTCTCGCGCGAAGCAGTTTTCGGTCACGATATCTCCTTCGCGCGCGACGCAGTTTTCGGTGACGATATCTCCTTCGCACGCGACGCAGTTTTCGGTCACGATATCTCCTTCGCGCGCGACGCAGTGTTCGCTGATGATATCTCCTTCGCGCCCGACGCAGTTGTCGCTGCCGATTTCCTGATCGGCCGCCACAAAGTTTACGGTGACGATATCTACTTCGCGCGCGACGCAGTTTTTAGTGACGATACCTCCGTCGCGCGCGACATAGTTTTCGCTCACGATACCTCCTTCGCGCGCGACGCAGTTGTCGCTGCCGATTTCCTGATCTGCCACGACGCAGTGTTCGGTGACGATATCTCCTTCGCGCCCGACGCAGTTTTCGCTTACGAAATCTCCTTCGCGCGCGACGCAGTTGTCGCTGCCGATTTCCTGATGGGCCGCGACAAAGTTTTCATTGACGATGTCTACTTCGCGCGCAACGGAGTTTTCGGTGACGATTTCTCCTTCGCGCGCGACGCAGATGTCACTGCCGATTTCCTGATCAGCCACGACAAAGTTTTCGGTGACGATATCTACTTGGCGCGCGACGCAGTTTTCGGTGACGATATCTCCTTCCTGCGCGACGCAGTTTTCGCTTACGAAATCTCCTTCGCGCGGGACGCAGTTGTCGCTTACGAAATGTCCTTCGCGCGCGACGCATTTGTCGCTGCCGATTTCCTGATCGGCCGCGACAAAGTTTTCATTGACGATGTCTACTTCGCGCGCGACGGAGTTTTCGGTGACGATATCTCCTTCGCGCGGGACGCAGTTGTCGCTGCCGATTTCCTGATCGTCCACGACAAAGTTTTCGGTGACGATATCTCCTTCGCGCGCGACGCAGTTTTCGGTGATGATATCTCCTTCGCGCGCGACGCAGTTTTCGCTCACGATACCTCCTTCGCGCGCGACGCAGTTGTCGCTACTGATTTCCTGATCTGCCACGACGCAGTTTTCGGTGACGATATCTCCTTCGCGCGTGTCGCAGTTTTCGGTGACGAAATCTCCTTCGCGCGGGACGCAGTTTTCGGTGACGCATTGTCGCGGGACAGGCCTGGGGCGCGCGCCTGGATGACAGTCCGTGGTGCCAGCCCGACGCCCCCCGAGCGGCAGGCGAGCTGCTGTGGTTCCCGCATGTCGCCATGATAACGGGAAGCTTTCCAAACCCTATCAGACCAGCAAAATCCATCATATTTTTGTGCGCCTTCCCACAAAATTTGGGGTCATTCCGAGCCGGTTCCTATTTTATATGAATTTCGGGATTTTTAATGGGAGGAAAATAAAAATAAATAATTCCCGATTTTTAAAAATTCGGGAAAAAATATTAAAGTTAGATTGGATTTTTACAAACCTCTGTGGCAAATTTCAGCTTCAAATAATTGTTTTTGAAGGTTTTAGAGGGGGGGGGCAGCTGGGACCTAGTAGTGTCTCCACGAGGACAAGGCCTGTGGCCTCAGGGGCGAGCTCGCGCGACATCCCTGCCAGCCCCCGCGCGGGAAAGGCCGTGGGCAGCAGGGGCGAGCTTCCGCGTGGGACCAGGCGTGCCAGCCCCCCGCGCGGGCCACGCGTGCCAGCCCCCGCGCGGGCCAGGCGTGCTAGCCCCCCGCGGGGGCCAGGCGTGCCCGCCCTCCGCCCCCCGCTCAAGCCAGGCGTGCCAGCCCCCCGCGCGGGCAGGCGTGCCAGCCCCCCGCGCGGGCCAGGCGTGCCACCCCACCGCGCGCGCTAGGCGTGCCAGCCCCCCGCGCGGGCAGGCGTGCCAGCCCCCAGCCCTTGCGTGGAGAGGCAGGGGCGCGCGCCTGGAGGCTGGGGGAGCTCCCGCGCGCGGCCATTGCAGCCCCCCGCTCGCGCGGGACAGGCCTGGGGCGAGCGCCCGCGCGGGACATGCCTGGGGCGCGCGCCTGGAGACTGGGGCGAGCGATCACGCGCGGCCATGGCAGCCCCGGGGACAGTTCGTTCTGCCGCCCGACGCCCCCCGAGCGGTAGGCGAGCTGCTATGGTTCCCGCATGTCGCCATGATAACGGGAAGGTTTCCAAACCCTATCAGACCAGTAAAATCCATCATATTTTTGTGCGCCTTCCCACAAAATTTGGGGTCATTCCGAGCCGGTTCCTATTTTATATGAATTTCGGGATTTTTAATGGGAGGAAAATAAAAATAAATAATTCCCGATTTTTAAAAATTCGGGAAAAAATATTAAAGTTAGATTGGATTTTTGCAAACCTCTGTGGCAAATTTCAGCTTCAAATAATTGTTTTTGAAGGTTTTACAGGGGGGGGCAGCTGGGACCTAGTAGTGTCTCCACGAGGACCAGGCCTGTGGCAGCAGGGGCGAGCTCCCGCGCGAGGCCAGGCGTGCCAGCCCCCCGCGCGGGCCAGGCGTGCCAGCCCCCCGCCCCCCGCGCGGGCCAGGCGTGCCAGCCCCCCCGCGCGGGCCAGGCGTGCCAGCCCCCCGCGCGGGCCAGGCGTGCCAGCCCCCCGCGCGG